>OY728166.1:391757504-392973750 GCA_963277665.1 Viscum album
TAAATTCCCTCTATATAAAAAGAATAACAATTTATTTGACGTAAGTTTATAAAAATAAATTATTCTAAATAAATATATAAATATTATATGGATGATAGGATACAATTATACATACCATTTTAATTAAAACATGGACATTGATGAAGAATTCACTTGACAAAATAGTAAAAATAGTCTCTTTTCTGTAGAGAAATTATTTTTTTCTATTCAGTATATATATTAAAGTGAATAAATGAAATAATACATTATACTTGAATAAAAATAATAGTATAAAATGGATGTAATTTAACATTTAAGTATCATGTAATATCAATATGGGAAATTCATGTATAAACAATCCTGAATAAAATTGGATTGAAACCTAAATCCATTACCTCATGTCTTTATTTTGATTTTAAATTCTACAACAACCTATATAACAAATATATTATTATTATATATTTATTAATGAGTCATAATTGACTATATAATATTTTATATGTTTAAATTAAATGTTCTTACACTTTTTTATCAGTAATTTTATATTAAAATCACGCTTCTAAGTGATAAAATCATTATTTATCTTGCATGGTTATATTTGGAAGTGTTGGTGATTGTTTTTTGATCATGGACCAATATAAAATATAATTTTATTCATTATATAAGTATCATTTATATAAAATTTAGATATATATATTTATAGTCACCCTTAAAAGGTAGAGGATGAAAAATTTGTCACATTGTTTATTGAAACTTAAGGTCGTATGTTTGGATATATTATATTTTCACATTTAAATGGATAGAATAAATGAAAGATATATAAAAATTCACCAATCGAGATTCATTATAAGATAATATAAACTCACTAAATATATCCTTATCACCACATATGTAATTTTGATACTAAAAAAATCACTTAGCTTCATATAGGTGGTAGCTCACATGTATGAATTACTGACGTTACAATTTGCCAATGGATAAAAATAATCTCGATAATGAATATTAAATCATCATAATAAAAATTAAATATATTTTTATAATAATTAATTATTTTAGAATGGATAAAAGATATTAAGAAATGATATAATAAAAAAAATTAAAATTATTTGTTAAGAGTTTTAAGTCATTATTTAGAAACCATATTTTGGTTACAGATTATACCTTGAACAAATTGTCATTTAAAAATAGTACAATCTATGTGATGTAGTGAAGGAAGATACGAAGGTATTATACTAAGTAATTACTTATCTAGAAGTATCATAAAATTCAAGGAATCTTATAGAGGATATGACCATTTATAAGCATGTGGAGGGGTTCCCTTATAACTATAAAGTATTTAATTATTATAATAAATTGTTTAAATATTGAAATATTTCAATAAAATAGGGTGGATAAGTCAAATTTCTAAAACCCAACAATATTTAGTAAATTTTATGTTGTTCCAAAATGAAAATTTTCGTTTTAATACCATATTATTCCTTCTTAAAATAATTAAAATATAAAATATTTATATTATCTATGGGTCAATAATGACACCATTAAAGGACACACGACCAATAAATTAACTATTATATAAAAAAATTATCCATAATTGCAAATAATATTTATAAGCTAACATACATACATTTTATACTAATATAAATATTTATTAATTATTAAATTCAAAAGAATATTTTTATTTTTATTTTTTATAAGATTATATAATGACAATAATCTATAAAAAATGAAACCATGTTACCATATATTAAGGAAATTGATAGAAATTGATGAATTACAATAATAAAAATAGAATAATAGCCAAATGATTCAATTTATAAATATTAAATTCACATAAAAACCATATTACTTTATTGTATTTGTATACTAGATACATAAACATCATATATATTACATTCATCATCAACTCTCATAATATCCTTCTCACTTTGTACACATATGTAAATTACCAACATAAAACCATTCTTCTTGACCATGGGGAATGAAACATAATATAGGGTGGGAAAATATAGTTATTAATGACAAACATGGGATATATCATTCAATGATCTTATGAAATTATATGATAATAATAAGTGTTTGAGGTGAGGATCATAACAAAAAATTCTTACACTAAATCTATCACATATCAGAATCGTGATTCAATGAATAAATAATTTTCATTTGAAAATGCAAGAATCAAAACTGTTAAAGGTATCCACTAAACAAATATGAATGACATGTTCAAATCATATGCAATAAAAAATGTTTTAAAATTCTGGCACCATCATATGTATAAAAATGATTTCACTTGTTAAGGTTGACTCTAAAGAGAATAAAATCATTTCGTATCAAGAATCAATAGATGATTCTTATATCACAAAGGATTATGAATTATCAAATTTTATTTATATATCATCATGTATCACCACATGTTTCTTATAATGGATAAATAATGGAGTCTTGTTTCCCATAGTGGATCAAACACATCAACATTTTCATATATTTGATCAAGAACATGAAATTGTTTCCCTTAGTTAGATAATGAGATACAGAACATTAGCCAATACATATGAGTGATATATCAATAGTGTATCAACATTTACATGATAAAAAACATATATCTCTGTGTGTGTTCTAATATAACCTAAACCATTCAACATATCATTATACTATAACCATTTCAGATAAAATGGGATTTATTAAATTTTAAAAAATTCATAATTCTATAACCCATGAAAAATTAAATTTTTTGTATACATTTATTCATCAGAATTATAATTAATCTAGATAATATATAATGATCATATACCTAATAAAATATAATTAATTTAAAATTAAGTTTTCATTGATGAAAAATAATTTAAAAAATCACAAGAATATTTCTCATGAAAAATACCCATTAAAGTTTGAAATCAATATTTAAAACTCAAACATTTCTATAATATTATCAAAAAATTATCTTTAAAAATAATCTATGGTTATTAAAAATTATTCTTCGAATCATTGAAAAGTGTTGACTTTAATAAATAGTGTTCATATTGTGTAGGTGAAAATAAATATTTCATTCAAAATTGTGGTAAGAATTGACCAGTACCCCATCCATAATGTGACTAGAAGATTACTTTGGGGTATTTTTATAAAAATACAGACATGAGTAAAAAAATTATAAATATTACATTTATAATATTTAAATATTATTGAATTTGTTTAACATAAACACTGAAATGGAAGAAGATTAATCTTGACCAGTTTGGCAAAGATAATTGGTTCTCTAAAAAATTCCTTCTCTCCCATGTGTAGTTAATGTGCTAAAAATGAAACCATAAAATGGTTATTATATGAATAAAATTTGGAGTATAAGAATGTGTGAAATTTATTAGATTAGTATCACATAATTCTCTCAATTTTAATTCAGGGATGTAGAATCCTGATTAAAATGGGATTTAAATATAAATCAATTCACTAATGTATTTTCTTTTATCACACAAGTTTGAAATTACTAAATAGTAAATATTTTTTATTATACCTATATTATATAAATATAATAATATTTGTCACAAAATATATGATTTATCTATGGCATCATTCCAAATATTAATTAAATATTTTTTATTAAAATCATTTTTCCAGGTGATAACAACATAATTCCTCATGCATGTTTTAGTTCGAATGTCTTGATCATTGTAATTGTACCATGGATAATCATATACAAAATTTTATTCATGATATAAATATCATATATATTAATTATATACATATTTAGATTAATCCATTGGAATTACAGATTGAAAAATTAATTACACCAATCATGGTGACTATAGGCATTACGTACCCATTAATATTGTGTTTACTTTTCGACGAATGAGATTACATAAGGGTAAATAATAAAAAATTCTAATATAAAAAGAATTATATTATTTATAAAATATATAAACATTAAATATGACCATATTAACATCAATGTAAAAAAGTAAACAAATGATGAATTACATCACTTTTTGAAGGTTATAGTCTACATGTACAAATGAGCGATGTTATCATTTTCAAACAGATAGGAATAAGGTTGATAATTTTTTTTACAACCTCAAAATAAAAATCATGTATATTTTATATACTGATTTAATTATTTTATAATGTATATAATATATTTGTAGAATTTATAATAGGAAATAAAATTGAAAACCCTGAAATAAGAGTAAATCCTTGTAGTTGAGAAACCTTCAACGTTATACCGATTATGTATTGATAGGATGGTAGTTTTCAAGAAAATAATCTATAATATGTGATGAATAAATCTAAAATGGTATTATGTTAGGTGTTTTCCAATCTATAATTCTCAAATTTTGGGTGGAATAAAATAGAATATGTTGCATTTTATAAGTGAGGGGAAGGACACTCGTTAAATTACATAATGTATAAAATTAACATAAATTAATCTTTATAATCAAGTGAATTAAAATTTTTATATTTCAAATATATTGTGAGAATAATTTTAAATCCCCTCAACTAATAATATATATAAATTATAATGTTATTTTTAAATGCTTATAAATTAGATTTAAACCACAATTAATGGTTTTTAAAATTCCAAAATATCAATTTTTTCTTCCCATTAATGGTCAAAAATATTTCCATAATATTACAGGATAACCATAAATTAAACACCATAAATAATTCATATATAAAATTACCATTTCAAAATGAACATATCCACTTTTTAACATGATGAAAAAAATATAGATATATTAAAGATAAGTATAACGACCCATACATTATATACATTGTTATTAATTTAGAATTGAAGCATTGTTATTAAAACATATAACCAAAAGGACCGTATAGGTATAGTGTCTTTGGAAAATGGAAAACATAAACAATTGGTACATAAAGAAGCTACATTGTCCCCCAATTTTTTCATCATATTTAGAGTCCCTTTTAGCATATCTTACTTAATACCCTTCTTCCTAACCTGGGGAAAAAACCATACAATAGGGTGAGCTCAAATGCTCTGTAAGGGTAACCAATGGAAATATCAATCATATCTTATTCATAAGAACATAACATTTTGAAAATATTATTCTTCAAAAGAGATCATAATATTATGACATGGGATCAATCCTAATAGTGAAATGTAATCCAAATAATCATATCATAAAACATGAAACTTTGTGGCATACACACATAATCATAGAGAAAAATTTCTTATTAGTCAAGACTCATTTCCAATACTATCCTAGCTGAAAAAGTCCATTTCGGAACCGAGTTCACTCCTCATTTCAGTTCTATATCACTGAACTGGATTAACCTTCCATTTCAGCCCTGTCTATCTCATGATATATAAATCATTACCCAATGCATTGGAGGGAGATATAGGTCCCACCCATCTAATAATTGAACAATTTTTATGTCTTCCACAAAATCATAAATCATACATCATATCATAACCCATGTAATAAAAATGGGATTCATAAACATCATGCCATCATAACCTAATCCATATAAGATAAAAGTACAATAAAAAATTAATTCCATAATAGAATAATCAAATAAATGTAACAATAGAGATAGAAATAGAAACCAATATTATCTTATATGGAAAATAATTTTGATAAAACACTTGAACTCCATTCTTGAGGAAAATATCCTTTCTACTTCATTTTTTTCCGTTATTAACATGTCATAAAATTTTAAACTAAATGAACTTGATTAAAAATAAACTTGAAAAATTTTAAGGGAAGCTTCATGGAAATAATTTTCTATGAAATCATAAATACCCATTCATGCCATATAATTTAAAAAAACATTCTTCTCATACGTTGGACAGAAAAGTCAAAAAGTACATTGTACTAAAAACAACAAAAGATTCCTTTCATATATTTTACTAAAAACTCGCCAATTGGTAAAATTGGATTTAAAAAATTTTAGGAGGATATAAATACTATTAAATATCTAGGAAACATGTATGTGGATGATAAATATGCCCCAGTAAATTATGAAGTATAAACAATCTTGAATAAAAATGAGAATGTGAGATTTTCCCTTACCTTAGGTCTGATATGCTTTGTAGATGTCCGATCCTCCTTTATAATGATTTAAATAAAGTCATTGACTTATTCTAGAATCATACTCATTGGTATGATAACATATATGGTCATATTCATATCTTCTTATTATAAATATTTCATTGCTACTTTCTATTCATGGGTTTATTGCTTTATATTCTTATGCACGTTTTGTCAAATAAATTGTTATTCATATTTTTAGGTTATAGATACATCATTTACAGAATGTTAGTAGTATAATATATATCATATTTATTAATTCAATTCATTTATATAATCATTATTCAATGAAGATCATGTATAACAAGTCGCATCACATCATGGAGACGGCAGGCCGTACGTATGCACAAGTAATGATATCATTCCCATGATCGTAGAATTGTATTTAAGTGTATGTATACTATTTCAGAATCAACATCACTTTAAAATAATCATATATAGTTATTCTTTACACAATTATACCAATCCATGTAAGGTTCTAGTGGAAAACAGATTACAACACGGCGTGGAGATGGTATTCCATACGTACGCACGCGCAGTGATTTCATTTTCCGTAGGATGGATAGAAGGTGAAATAGGGTTGTTTAATATTTATAATAACATATCAGTATATGAGTGATAGTGATGTTATTAATTCATAATGAAACAACTGTGGAAGAGGAAGTAGAAGAAGAAATAAATTTGAAAGAATCGGTAATGGATATTACCTCTTCTTCCACACGCCTCTTTAAAACCTCCTCTTAGGGCACTAATTTTTGTCTTTGAAGAAGACCGGGATCTCTATAATATGAATAGGGGAGTTGAGAAAAGTAATGGTCAGGGGTTGGCCGATATTGAAGGCTCAAAGTTGTGTAAATAAGAGGGGGATGAGGTGCCCTTTTATAAGGAAGGAGAGGGGTACCTTTGGAAACCTCTAAAATATTAATTTATAACAAACCCTAACCCCACATAAAAACATAAAAAGTGAGTCAAATTCATATATTAGATATGATATGGTTTTAATCTCATCATCCAATTAAATTATGAAATGTTTTTATATAATTGTAACCCTTATCATTTTGATTTATCCTTATATAATCTATTTGATTTTATTTAAGTTAGTAACGTTTTAAATTTTATATGGTTATAAATACTTACTTATGTGTTATTAATTATAAATAATTTGATACTTTATGATATGTTAGATCATATAAATTTTAATTTGTAAATTTTAAAACATATTTGTGATTTTTAAACAATTTAATAAAATATCCATAATGTCAATTTTGACACAATTCATTTATTTTAATTTAAATAAAATCCACACATAAGATATGTTCGAACCAAAATATTTAATAGATTCATAACATGTCATATTTTTCTAGAAAATTAATGGATCAAATTAATTAGTTTATATATTATTTATTTTAATATTTTTAAAACTATTTATTTGATATTTCAATTAATGAAATAATTTCTACATCACTATTGTGTCCTCATTAATGATAAATAATTTATCCCTAAAAATTCTAAATAAATTATAATTATGTAGGTAATTCTATTATCATTTTAGATACTATTATGTTTCTAAGTTTCATGAAGTTTATCACTAAATTAAAATTATTATACTTATACGATTTAAGAGAGTGACATGTTGTCACTTTCGTTGGTTTTATTAAAATTTAAATTATTTTAATAGTCACGAGTCCATAAAATGAATTTATTCTGACCCTTAGGGGATACAGGTCTACTTTTAGTCATGAAATAGAATTTTGGAAGGTGTTAGGGTAATTTTATAATCTTATATTTACCATTAATTACCTGACTTACCTTTAACTATAGTCAATAAAAATTACCGTAGTTACTATTCATAATATCAAAAAAATAAAAGTAACCTATTAACATAATTTGGACCCAATGAATTAAAATATGGAATCCATTTTTAAAAATTCAAAACACAGAAGTTGTAGTAATTAATTTATAATTAATCTCGTTGTTAAGAAAACAGGTTTTAAAAGTTAAAACATTGCCAAAGATTGAAATGTTTTTACCTATGAGTTCAATGTGAAATTAATGATAATGACATAAATTATATTAAATGGTAAAATAATATTCTATTTATAATTTAAAACCATTAAATATGATAATTTAACCATATAAATTATTGCGATGAAGAAAGAGATTTTTAATTAAAATATAGCGTGTTTTTACTATTCAATAAAATATGAAAGTTATCAGAATAATATGAAAAAATTTCCAAAGTAAATTTTTATATGATGATTTCAAAAAAGAATTTTATTTTGTCAAATTGAACTTATAAACATGTCCAAAACTAGATTTAAAGTTTGTGTGCAATCAAAAGGTGGAAAAACTGCATTTTTTAAAAATACTTATTTTACACGAAAAATTTAATTTGTTCACATACCATGTTTTAGAAAATGTGTAAGATGAATAATAATGTTATAAAATTAAAAATGTAGGTAATACTATTCATAATGGCTAGTCCATAATAATATTATATCAGTATATCGTTTAGTGAAACCCGGTATTGCGTATTACACAGGCTATTGAGGATAGTCGTGAATGCGTGTAATGCAAACCAAGCTACTGTTGTGTGAAGTGAAAGATTCCTATGATGCTTCATATAACATAAGAAATAAAAAAATAATTCTCATAAAATATCAGGGTGTTACAATAAGTGAGTGACATTTTGTATTTATTATTTTTATTAATTAATATAATTTTCATAATCAATGAATAATGGAAGTATGATTCCATTTATTTGATAAATCTATATAAATGAAAAATATCCACCCACAAAATAGGATAAATTAAAGGTTTGGAGTAATTTTGTAGGCTTATCCCAATGTTTTATCCATATTTTATTCATTTACCCTTACCAATGTTAAAAATATTTACCTAAGTTACTATTCATAGAAAAATGATATAATTAAAAAACATTTCCCCATAAATAAAAATATAATATATATTATTATTGAATCAATTTTTTGAAATGGAAAATATTATGTTAAGTGAGAATCTCAAATCATATTGAAATAATAGTTTTGTAGAAAATAAATTTTACGTATAAAAATTTTATATATCAAAATAAAGCTTAAAATTAATTAAAATGAACATAATTTTATTATTCATGATATAATACAACTAATGGTAATTTAAAACCATATTAATATAAAATATAATTTTTTTTATAATATAAACAAAAATATAGTTTTTAATAAAATAATTAATTTTCATTATTCATTAGAAAATAAAACTTTTTTATGAAATAAAAATAATTTTGTCTAAGAAAAAATTTATTTGTTAAATTTAAAGATGGATTTTTCTATAAAATCAGATGACATTTATCATATTACTTTTCCACAGTGAAATATAACCCATTTTTTTGAGGAAAATGTATTTTCAATGCATATATTGAAATTTATTAAAAAAATAATTTGTTTATAAAAATTATTTTATATATATATATTTTCAAAATATATAATTCTAATTCATTTTTTCAATTTATCAACTATTTAATAAAGGTATTCAATAGTATAGTTTATTTTGACTCAGTGATGTGAGTGTCATAAGCTATCAAATATGCCAAACTAATATTTGGACAAGTATATCACGAAATCATGGTGTATTAAAATTATCAATCATGTTTTGACGTTTAAAAAAATATATTTTTTATATATTAGGTTTTATCTTATATTAAGAAATAAGAGACATTAGGTAAGAAATTAATTTTTCAATCACATTTTAATTAGGATTGTTATAATTGAATTTATACTCTGGAACTTATATGATCATTTTTTTATAAACCACATTCATTTTCTTCTCATATGGGTATTTATCAAATTTTGAAGTAATTTTACTATTTTATGATATTTGATAATAAATATTATTAAGAAAAATATTATAAAATGAAAAATAATTGTTTCCTCTTTGATAAAAAATATTTTTATAACATGTCCATGTATTACATAATTTTTTTCACAAAAATATTCTTATTATTATCCTATAATTTTTTTAAAATTCATTTTTACATATGTTTGAAATTGTATAAAAATTTTAATATAATATTTTATCCACATCCCAAATGTGGTTCATTTCAGTTCTCTCCACAAATGTGAAAGGAATTTTAGATTCAATGTATTGGGCCAGAATAAAATTTCCCATTATCATGGACACTAATGACATTGATGATTTAGATAAAATATTACATTTTTAATTTTGAAGACAATTTTTTCCTTCATATTTTAGGAATATTTTTATATGAAATAATTTATTTCAAATGAAAAGTTTATTTCTACTATGAAATAATTTAGTGATATTTTAATGGAATTTTACATCCATGCAAATTTTATTTATTGTTACATACACTTAATTAGGGATATGGTCCTATTATACCAGCCATAGTCTTTCTATTGACAGTTCATGACTGTAGTGATGGATTTTTTATAGAAAACATTTAATTTTAATAAGTTATGATGTAATTAATATTTTGGGATCTTTTTGGAAAAAAATATGTATGGTTACCTTTATATGACATGTGGGAATGAAATTAGATAGCCCTAAAATTCATTGGGTAAATACTTATATGTCATAAAATAATTATAAAAAATATGTTTATTATATCGACATTCTGTGGGAAATATGAACATATTCTATATCCACTAGGGAAAAAATTTAGTGATTCGTTATCCACTAAGTTAGGGGAAATAGGTGGTGATTCTCAATATATTATGATCTGGAAAATATGTGGTTGATTGCTGGTAAACTATGAAATTATAGTCTTGGTAGTTGAAAATGATATATTTTTTTTATATACCTATCATTGTTCCTGGATCATATGAGTTGTTTTTTTCTTATCATTTGATCTCATGATTAATGATGTAATTATGGTCATTTATTACTCTTATGATTCATATATTTTCAAATT
This sequence comes from Viscum album, assembly GCA_963277665.1. NCBI lineage: Eukaryota > Viridiplantae > Streptophyta > Magnoliopsida > Santalales > Viscaceae > Viscum > Viscum album. The sequence goes on from OY728166.1 coordinate 391,768,452, forward strand.
ATAAATTTATTATCGATGGAAAATGATGAATATTTTTTATAGGTTAGGTATAATAATTGTATGTTATGATAATTATCTCATAGACTAATGTTTATATTATTCTATCATATGATAATCAATTTATATAATTTATTTTAACCCTTATTGATCCCCTCAACTCATCTTTTATGATGTTTCCTTTTCCCATGTTACAAATAGGTGTTTTAAGTAAGGTATGTCAAGAAAGGTAAAAATTGAGATAAAATTTAATAGATATAATGAAGAAATACCTAAATATGATGATTATGCATCTATTCAAAATAGAAACTAAAATACTATTATAATTATATGCATTGTAAATTTAGGTATTGAATATTTTTTTCTAATGATATAATTTTTTTCTATTGAAAATTTGGGTCTCTTTATAACCCCAAAAAGAATCTCAAAAATTCATATTACCTTAGAAATTTAGAATGAAAAAAGTGTTAAATATTTATATCAATGTTATACAAAAATAATTCAAAGAGTTATCTCAACCACTATTGATGATCTTGGATTTGTAAATCCTGGTATAAAATATATCCTATGACCCAAAATTGTAAATTCATACATGAGTCATAAACAATATGACATGGTCAAACCCTTACCAATATATCATCGAGATAGATTCTCCAAAAACTACATTTAATTTATAGGATTATACCCTCATTAGGATATCCTAAATTTGGCTTGACTATACAATAAACTATTTTGTATGAAGTTTTCAGTGATAATACATCCTATCCAAACCACTTATAGTGTAATCTACATTTAAAAATACCATCATGGAAAATGATATTCAAGAAATTTAATAAGAAAATATTCAATCCAATATCATTGATGTTAATAAAATGAATCATAAAATTTATATATCTATTGACTTTTGGGATATCAATATATATTACATGGTACACAATTTGCCAATAATATTCAGAGAGATATACTAATTGAAGTAACATAATTCTTCTATACCCATATAACCAGGTATGAGTATTTATGATAAAAACTTATTCAGATGGACCATATATATGAACATGATACAATATTCGGAGAAATTAATGGTGAATATTTCTATCAATTAAATTCATTATCATTTGAGTGTGTTTGAACCACAATCCAACACACTATGTATCATAACTATAAGACCCCCTAGAGTATGACTATAAAATTCAATGAGAATGATATACTAGTAATGTCTTTATATCTCTATGATCAATTTTTTGACATAGTTTAAAAATTTAATCATCATTGAATATACAAAAAAATATGATTTTTAATTGAAAGTTTTAGGTCACAATGGGAAATTCATAAGAATTTTGAAATTCTTTTTTGGTAGAAAATTGAATCATTAATATACTAGGTGAAAAAATTTTATTTTTAATTATTGAAACCGAAATGTGTTTATAGAACTATAATGGTACCTAACTAACATTAGAAAAATCAGATCCAACCTCATTTGATGGTGATAACACTTTAAGAATTTAATGAAGACTCTAGTTAACTATCAATTTTTTTATTGATTATATGTATATTTTTATCAAATTGGGAAGTTTATCTTACACATAATTAATTTAATTTAATCATTATAGTGTATGTTTCTCAATTTTTATTTTAAAAACATGAAGGTATCACACGGTTACCTTTGTTATCAAAATATTGATATTGGTAAGATGAGTAATCTCTACTATCTCAAAATAAAATTATTAGATAAAGAGTCCTAACATTTTCATATCATGTTTATCTTCAATGTTTTGATTTATAAAATGTAAAAGTTGAGACATTTCAAACCACATTAGTATATTCATCTAATTTCACATTTTCAACCACTAAAATAAAACATCATTCCTATAATTATTTTTTGGTAGCCTTAATGGTTGAATATAATCCTATATAAATGTTTAAATTTATATTGGGTATCATATTGACGTCTAAGGGTATCCATTGGAGAATTTCCTCTTTGAAAACCCTACCCAATAAATTGATATGGATAATAGCGAGCACCCTGAATAAGAGGTTTTATCAATACAACACACTCCACATGTATGGGATATGTAATTATATTGTGCCTCTAAGAGACCTATTAAGAGTAAAATATAATAAACAACGATCAAACAATTTTTCATGGTTATTATTATCAACTCTCCATTATAAAATGCAGTTATTTATTTATTTATAATATCAATAGGTTTCACCTAAATAGAGATTAATGAAAATATATTATTAATTGTTTAAGAAATTATTTTCATATACAAATTTTATTCTAAAAATTTTAGGGTGATTAAAAGATGAATATTATATATATTAATGATGAATATGATATAAAAAATTAGTATTTAATTCATTTTTGAGTTTTTTGATTATTTATAGTGGGATTACACTCTTAACAAACAATGTTCCGCATCCTAAAATAACATAACAAAAGTATTTATGTATTAGTTTTTTAATCCACAACCATGGTAGAACCAGACAAGGATAATTTATCTGTCTACATCGCACATCAAAGGTAAGTTTCTATTTTATTGATCAATAATGTGGAAGTAATCAATGAGATTAGTACTAAAAATTATCATGGTTATCCAATATCTTTAATGACTGGTAACCTATTTTGATGGATTTAAAACATAATTTACAACATCCAGAGAAAAATTTTATACTATATTGAGCTACGAGGGAACATATTTAGTGTAGGTTAAAAGAAATTATTTTTTATGAAATCCTATAATTATTTTGACAACCAAATGTTTTTATGTAGTTTTCTCCAAGTGAATCGAAAGAGATGAGGCCCTAACTTCCATTAAGTATGTCTATGATGGTCATTTTAGTACCCAATTTTTAGGTTTCATACTCTTCTACAAAACTAGTAGACCCTAATACTTTTGCACATACATTATGTAAGATTGTATAGGGTTCATAAAATAGTTTCCTGTTTTATCGATACATTATAACAACATCCATCAACCCAGAGAGTTGTTTCATTCTTCCACATATTGTTGTATATTTCTTTTCTAGGTAGTAAAGGTAATGGGTAAAAACATATAGTTGTATATAACAAATTGAAATATATCCTTACATTAATAGAATTTACATCTAAAATAGTTATTGATATATCTATTATCAAATTTAGAATAATGGATATTTTAATTTCATTCATGACTAACCTGATAACCATATTTGGAATCCCATTGAAAATATTGATGGATAATAGAACACATTTAATCTCTTCCAATTTTATGCAGTCGAATGGGTAAAAAATTTATAGTCTAACAAATCATCTAGATATTATATAATGTATATTGTTAGGATAATAGAATTTAATGTGACTCTATCTAATATCTATCAGAATATGGTACTCACAAAAAAAAATTACTGACTAGAAAAACATGAACAATATCATTTACCTTATGAAAAAAACCTCATAATGGAACACAATCAACATTGTATTTTCTTGTATATGGGAAACATATGGTCAAAAAGTTATGTTCCAAATTCCATCACATTGGATGACCAAAATAAATCTATTATTGAAAGATGAGTAGTCTCAAAAAACAATGGATGAATTGTAGAGAGAATGATGAGAAAAAAATGTGTACACTATATATGTCATGATCCAACCCACCAGGACCCACTTTCTTGTGTAATTTCAAGCCTTCAAATGCCAATCCCAAATATAATTGGCTAGGTAATTGAAAAAATCACCATGAATTCATAACATAAAAGGGAGGTATTTTTCATAGTGTTCATGTACACACAACCAACACAATCCATTAAATAATAATTATGTATAATAATAAAATATAATGAAATATATAATTACCCATGAATAAGAATCCATTAGTGAATACATCAAATTATGAAAAAATTACACAGAAGTGTAATGGGGAAAAATACATGACCAGTAAAAAATTAATTTCCAACATGAAAAAAATTATAATATGAAATAACTCATAGTTTCCATAATATAATCTTCATGCCTAACCACAATACATATACTACACACCCAATAATACCTATGCTCCAATGAAATCCCTTCAGATCTGTTATTCATCTTCCTAAGACACAACATATGTAGGATTACCCCAGACAAGTTTGAGTGTGTACATACCCAGTATGATGCCTCAATAACAGTAGAAAAATAAATAGATGATACCATAAAATTGATTAACTCAACCAAAATTAAAGGTATAATCCCCAAATATATATATATATTCTCATAATGAATCATAGAAGAGGGATAAAGGGGGTATCCATCTCATAATACATCCTAGGATGATGTGTCTTCTTATAGATCTAACGGTCCATCACTGATGCACAATTACTCATGTGTATCTAAAAATAATTCATGAGGAGGGACAACACCTAATGACTTATCTATTAAATGATTAGGATCAATATCTAATTGGTATTTGACTCATGGAATGGTATGTTTCGGTGATTCCACTGATTTGATAGAAAGAGGACCCACACCCTTCAGAATCATGGGGATACCACTGTGTAGATGGAAAGAGGAACTATAAAATAGTATTATTAAGGGGTTCCACTTACTATATAGCAGTAGAGATCCTGCACAATTGTACATTAGGGGTCTCTACATGGAATTTATTGATATAGGGCTCACTCCCTAGTGCATCTGGGGGTCCCACTCTCTTGGTAGATTACTGGTGTCTTAATCCATCTAGGGGGTCCACTCCGAGAGGACACATGGCCAAGAATATTAGGTGGTTCTAATCAAACAGTGTAAGGATTATGAAGTACCCACATCATTATGGAACATGGGGTTCCAACCACAACATCCATTAAATGATTCCCCATGATCATCACCATCGGAAAGCATTGCCTAAAGAATCATAACACATGGAATATTCAATATCTTATATTAATACCCACATAGAATTTTACAACCACATTCAATAGTGAAAACATATCTTGATAGGCTACTCAAGGGGAAAACTCTATGTATAGATGCATGATATATGAAAGGATGAAGTTTCCTCTAGGGGTACATAGTGTGTTTTTCCCCTCAGATACCAAGTCATGATCTCCTATATACTTAATAAGAGGAAATTTAAGTATATATAGAATATAATTGTGCCCACACATTCTTTCATGGACACTCAGGTCCTTCCAATGTTTTCGTTCCCATGTGCGTGCTCTTTGGGTCATGCCCATGTACATGTCCATGCCTAGGTATAGGAATGTTCATGTATACTCCTACAGTACATGGGGTTCCTCTCCTATGAAACATTATGGCCGTGTGTAGCTGGAACATAGATCATCCACACAGGGAAGGTTGGATAGTATGTTGTCACAACTACACATTATTTGATCCTTGTTATCCCCAACAAACTTTCACCACGTTCAAGGGGTTCTGCTGCATCTGTTCTTGGACTTCATAGGTTTTTTTATGTTTTATACAGAAACTAATATTCCTAAGGTGGTTATACAAATTTATATTCTTCACTATGATTTATGTCATTTCATCATTTTAAATCAATGGGATTCACCTTCAGCTATTGATTATAGTCCTTCTATGGATGGAATTTACAATATAGTGATCCCTTAGATTCCCTCAACACCATGAATTTCACATTTAAACATCTACTGCATGATCTTGTCACCTTGGAAAATCCAATAACTAAGGATTTTTACCTTCCTCCACCTTCATTCATCCATACATCCACAAATCATCGATACACATGTCATTTGTCCAACCACAATGAATATGGGGTTTCTGATCATGTTCAGACCCACCCCAGTAATTCCAATCCATGAACTTGTACACCAGCATTGAATAAAATGATGAATGGAGAGATGAATATCACAATAATAAAGTAAATAATTTATTAGATAAGGATTTTTGGTCGTCAATTACATAACAGGTATTTCCAATGGAGATATCATGGCATTAAAATTGAAATAGAATTTTCAATTCAATTATCTAGATGTGATCATGCAAAAGGTGGATCAACATGGATCAAAGATAATGTAGATTTAAAATTGATGATCAAAATATTAATTAATGGAGTAAACTACAATTTACATGTCCAAAATTCCTTATATATTGTTCTTTAGTGAAGAACATGTTACCTTGTGATGGAGAAGTCCCACTACTGATCACAATTCATCATATGTTGTTGAAAATCCAATTAATAACACTCTAAAACTCTTCTCATATTTTTAAATAATTATTATTTTATCCCAATAAATCATTATAATATAATATTTATCACTATATGGCTATGTTAAGTCTATCGAATTAATAAATAATTAAATTAATCAATTTAGTTAATGGTCCCACATATAGTTTTCTTAGTCAAACATCTAGTTCTGACCAACATTATGTCTCACATAGGGTAATCCCCAAATTTAAAAAATCAATTATGGTCTTAGATTTTGGATCCAAATTAATTCTCTAGGGATATAAAATTCTTAGTGAAAACACACATGCATGTGATGTTAATATAAATAGTATTTTTATAATATAAATTCATGTCTGAGCAGTCCTAAAAATCACACATCGTATCATACCATGAATTGGAAAATATTTTATAATATATTTCAATTACTTACAAGGAATTATATGTGTAAATACAGTATCCCCACATTAAAAAAATTATTCATTTAAAAGAAAATTTTAAACAAAAAATTTGCGATACAAATCCTATATATGGCTATCACGCTCTATGGATCTCTATTGTAATCTCCTACCCAGCCACAAATATTAAAACAAGGGAATAGTCTACACAAAAAAAAAATCCACTCTTATCCAACCTAGATCATCACTTGGTTCTCTTAAAATGTGTCTCCATCATCGATTTCAGGATTTACGTTGTCAATAATGTTCATCAGATTATGCTTGTATCTCATTAATTCTGACAAATAGAAGATGTCATTCATCAAATTTACTTATGGGTATATGTCTAAGAAGAATGAAATATAATAAACCCCCCATTATATCTTCAACATGAAGATGAAACTCAATTATAACTTTCCACCATGATCAGATAACTGAAATCTAAATCATGGAGAGACTCTGAGAAGATATGATCACCCTATATGAACTCCATGGGCCTATTATATGGAACTTTGTAATATTTATATCATCTTTGGTCTATCCTCATATTACATCAAGGCTGTAAAAATATATATATCATTTAATACCCCATATATAGTCCAAAAATAAATTCCTCATCAATCAAAGTCCAACACAATGGTTACTATGTTGGTCTATGGAGAAATGCCTCAATATGGGAAATATTGATTTTAGTGTTATTTATTTTATTATTGGGAATATCTAAAAATAGAAACGAATCCTCTCAACCTTGTAAAAATTCAAAAACACAGCCCCTAAGGATATCATCATGAATATGGATAATGTGCTCAATTTACCCATTCTTCATGGGGTGAAAACCTATACTCATGCATAAATGGGTTCTAAATGTCTCTAGTAGAGTTATCTAAAACCATGATATAAACCTCTCAACATGGTTGGATATAATCATCTGGGGTACACTAAAGATCCTATTAAAATCCCACATGTATAACTACCCTAGAATTTCTATAGAACTGTGAACCCTATTTGAAGAGATGGGCGTAGACTTCTTGATTTGGTCAACAATCACCCATATATCATCATTTCTTGTCGATTTATATAGAAAACCTATCACGATGTCCACAGATATTCCATCCCAATTTCAATATGGGATCTCAATAGGATATTCCCAACCTAACAGAACCTGGTTCTCAACCTTTACCTAGTGACATGTGAGACATTGAGAGATACACTCAACTATGCTCTACCTTATTCCAACCCACCAAAAACTTTTTCTAAGGGTATATGTATCTTATCACCACATCAATATGTATTACTAAAGAGGTAACATGAAATTACAATAAAAAATCCTCTCATTTCATTACTAGAGCCATGGTCAGTTCCTAGAAAACGATGTCATATGCCCCACCATTTGAAAATGCATTTTGTGAATCTTTTTATGATATTTTTCCATGAAGAACCCCATAGTTTATATCACCCAACTAATCCTCCCACACATGCCAGAGAAGCTAAGTATTTAACACCATAAACATATGATATTATTAAACACACTCCTATATAAGGGTCATCTATGTGAATCCAATAACATAGATGACTCCTCCATCAAACGAGAATAGATATTCCTCATAAATAAAACTTCCACCATGGTTCCCTTCATAGGACTATAAACTATTTCAATGTTATATTACTTTATGAAATAATAATAGACACTCTGTCTTAGGTTTAATTATACTTATGTGAAGATATACATGTGAATATAATCTTATGAGTAAACAAAAAAAGTTACCTCCCAGATGATTGTGCCTATATAGATTCCGAGAAAAAACTACCACAACCATTTCTAGGACATGATTTAAGTATTCTTTCTCATGGGATCTAAGATACTAGGACCCATATGTGAAGAACACCTCAGAAATTATTAAAAATCATGTAATCCCAGACCTCTAGAAATTAAAATATGAATCATACTCAAGATCCTCTTATAGTTTTCTCAACATATGACAAATGTTCATCCTCAGCATCAACTTCTCAAAGGCTCTAGGAAACCACATGATCCAAGTAAGCTACTTACCTTTCAATTTCAATAAATTCATATTTGATAAAATCATTTAAATTTTCTTAAAAAAACATTATCTATCACAATTCCATTAAATGAAAACTCTTCCCCGCTCAGACATAATTTATAGGATCCCATGTAGGAACTAAATAAATCATAATTAATTCCAAAACAAATCCACCATCAAAAATCACATGCCCCAAAAAAGTGAACCTCTCCAATCCATAACTGAATCTTAGAGAGGTTACTATAATTTTGGTTCGCTTGGAGTATGAATAGGACTATACTTAGATGCTCCTCACATTCCTACTATGATTTATAGTAAATAAGTATTTTATTCAATGAAAAAAACCTAAAATTGGTCCAATTATGGATGAAGGATATTGTTCATATAATCCATAAACTATAGTGGTAATTCATTATAAAAAAAGAATCACTATGAATTCATAGTGTCTATAGTGACATCAAGGCACCATCATTAGATTATCATCCATGTGAACCCTCCACAGGTGGCATACAAACTTGAGATTGATCTTTGAGAACTAAACCACTTCACAAAAGTGATTGAATATGTAATTAATTCTGGGAAATATTTACATTTTTTATTTATCATTCCCTGACTCTAGCGATTATAATAGTCACAAATCCACATATTCACATCCCCCTTTTTAGGAATTAAACCAGATCATCCATAAGGGGTTCCCTATGCAAGATAGAAAACATCTCTCAATGGTCCCCTAATTCCACCCTCATCTCTAGATGCTCGTTAGGGGAATCCAATATTTGGAAGATGATTTGGTATGGTTTTGGGGTGTAAGTAAATATAGAACTCTACCTCATGCCTTAAATATAATTCTATAACACTGTCAATAATGAATCCATAAAATAAACTTATACAAAAGGAATCCAGATATTTAAAGAGCCCCACACTCCAAGGGATATTCTCTCTATGTGATGGGTTATGGGATATAGTCTTCTAATTTTAGGTCCCACTAACTAATCTATGAGATCATTCTCTCCTAAAATGGACAATATCATCCCATTATAGAGAAATAATTTAACCCATCTATGATGATATTTGATCATGGATATAACCATGGAAACCTTGTAAATACTCAATATAAAGTCATATGGGTTCATCATGATGACACATAGGTCCTAGTGAAACTCTATCCACCATGATATATCGTCAACTATCAGTATATTATAAATATCAATAAATCAAACCTAGTTAGAACATATTGAAAAATATTTTATTAAGAGGTACTTACGGGGATATCTAGCTATCCCAAAATAGATATTGAAATGATGTAGTGAATTGAACGTCTTTCTACAAGTTCTAGAAGAATTTGTAGAATTAACACTTGTTATACCGTATATTATCTCATGAGCTACCGAGTAATAAGCCACCATGGACTTCAATTACCTTTTATCACATCCTCAAGATCCCCCAGACTCTAATGGGATATTTAGTGGTGGTTTTGGAAGTACCACAAAGAATCACCCACTATCAGTATCTCCCCTTCTAGAAGCCCCCCTACTACTCTTCCATCTCCACCTCCCTAGGGGATTCCCTTTCTACATCAGGGAGAAACCTGATCATAGAGGTACCTCTTCTATATCGTCCCATCCAATATATTTCAACACTAGATGGTACTTTGGGTAAGTAAATCAAATTCCATGTGACATCTCATATCATAGGAATAACATATCCCCACTCTAGGATGACTGAGACCTCTATGCGACCCCTACACTGAATGTATAAGTTTCTAAACATGGTCATTGGGAGGTATCCAATTATGACATCATGATGACTTTTTCTTGCTTGACGATGCAGAATACTCAGCCCCATGATTCCTACTAATATATAAATTACCTGTAATCCATATAAAAGAAACCCCTATATCAAAAATTACCACTCTTGAACTCCATCATGTGACAGAATCTATAGAAGAACCACGATGTCACCAATGTCTCAATGGATACCCTTCTCGAACTTCAATACTCATACGTAACCATCCCATACAATGTTGGGGGAGTACATATTAGGTCAATAAATCTCACGGTATACTCAACAACTGTCACACTACACTAATACAACTCCAAAAAATCATGAATCCAACCTGAAAAAAAACAAATAATGTAATAATCCTCACTAAACAATATTTATTATTTAGACCATGAGAGCATCATTTAATCACAAATCTGCATGACTAGTCTCTATCAACATCGTGTTACTGCATGGAAAAGATGGGATTCTTTTAAATAATATGAAATTTTAGGGTCTGCATAATCATGAATACTTGAATAACATACTCATGAAAACCCATTAAGTCCTAGGGATTGTATTTACCATGGAATCCTAGAGGTATTTTGCACTAGAAATCAAATAGTTCACCATACCTATGTACACCCACTGCCTTACATACTGATACTAATTGATTTTTTATTGGTGGGATTTCTACTCCCGACCTTCATAGATGAAACAAATCAAGATATGTCACTATGAATAAGGATTTATTAAGCTTTTTTATCATCATTGTGATATTGAGCTGTTAACCCAGATGCCTATAGTTAATGTGGAATATGAAAAGAAATCATGAAGTTTGATTTTAAAATGAATATATATATGGGGATATGAATCAAGAAGTATAGATAATGGACTTCATCCTATAAAATGAATTATCTATTTATCCCGAAACCAATGTCTTGGTATAATGAGTTCACTAGAATGAAGTATGAGTCATGATGTATGGATACATCGGCCTCCACACCGACACAGGGTTCCTTGTCTTAAAATAATCATTTGAGACACCACGATAATATTCAGCAATTTTCCAAAAAACAAATACACACCCTAGGTCTGTCTCTACACATACATGATCAAAAACACATTTGATACTAACTTATAATGACCAAAACCACTAAGACCCACTTATCCAATAAAAGGGAAATATTTCATTACCATGAGACTACCTCAAATAGGCCATGGACTAGAAAAAATCACAAAGAATCCAGAATGTAAATTTGACTCCTTCTCCAAATGTACCTATAGACATGCACCCAACTGTATCCATGTTCAGAGGCATAGGTATAATAAAAAACGATAGTAATATCCAAACTAAAAAATGTATCAAATATATAAAATTTAAACATCATAGTATGAAATAATTATAAAATTGTAATGGGTAAAAATAAAGTCCAAAGCAAAATGATGTCTCAACATAAAAAACTAGAATAAAAAATAACTGAGAGGGCCAAATTCCTGATATCCACACACTACCACTTTACATGTTTAGGCAATTGATTATCTCTATTCTCTACCACAATCACCACTAATGTTTTCCTTTATCAACCCAAGTTACATCACTTTTGGTAAAATACTAGTTATTAGTGTTTATAGACATTGTAACACCCCAAGATTTCATAGTGTGTTATTTCTTCAAAATAATTCAATAACTTGCACTACACGAAACACCGAGTTCAATCACACCATGACTTACAAAAAAAAGCCATTCAAAAGAGGTTATGAATATTATTATCTAAATTTTATACTTTATATAATCCTTATAATTTTAGAATCCATATTATGAGTTTCTTAGATATAATGCAAGAACAAATTCATTTTCAGTATTGCACTTTTATCAACTTTTAATAGTGATCCCTTTTTAAATACAATATTTTAATCTTTTTGACTAAATGGGGACATCAAAAATTTATAATGAAACATCCCAAGCTTCCACGGTACGCACTCTTTGAATAATAGTGTAGCGTGTGTTGTACGCAACCTTGAGTTTTAACACACACCACAACCAATCAAACTAGCCATTATGAATAGTAATACCTACTTTTTGAAATTATATATATTTTATATTTGAAAATGGACTTCATTTTTGGATTCGAAATATCGAATTTAGCCTAAGGTGAAATTTTGGTACATTTCGGATAACTTTCATATTTTGATGAATAGTGAAAATTGCTAAATTTTAATTAAAAACAACTTTTTTAATCAAAATAATTAATAGTGATAAATTATGAATTTGAGTGGTTTTAAAGTATATTTAGAATATATTTTTACCATTTAATATAATTTTGGTCATTGGACATAATTTTACAATTAAACCGAACATAAACAAGTGTCAATCTTTTGATAGTTATTATCTCTTAAAAACACGCTTTTTGTTTTGACAGCGGGAATTAATTTTAAATTAATTTCTGCCACTTCTGTGTTTTGAATTTAGGAAAATGGATTCCATAGTTGGAATCAGGATGTTCAAATTTTGTAAATAGGTAACTTTTATTTTTAGACATTTTGAATAATTACTGCGGTAAATATTTTATTTACCATGGTTAAGGGTAAATCCGGTAAATAAGGGTTGAAAAAATAATATTATAATAATACTAAATTACCCTAAAACGTGTCTTAACCCTATTGGTTGATACATGGTCTACCATGGTCATCTTTGGGTCTATTTTGGGACCCCATGGATCCACTTGTAAGTGATAATGACACTTTATTTTAATTAAGTTAAAATGAATACAAAAATGACACAAGCATATATCTTTTAGCAAAACAATTGTTACATAGGGTTATATATGTTGGATTTTAGATTATAAATATTCATTAGAAAGATAAAAATATTTCCTACATATTTATATTTTATTTATAATTTTTAGACATTAAATAATTTATTTATGACACAATGATGATGCAGTAATTACTATAATAGTGAAGAATTAAAATAATTGATATTATAAATACCCAAATAAATATAATATGAATCTTTTAATGAATTAAACTAATTTTCTAGGATAATATGATATATTAGGATTGATTTAATTGACTTTGTTATAAGTAATCAATCTGTTATGAGTTTCACAAAAATCAACTATTGAATAGTGTCAAAATTGACATAAAAGAGTTCTTAAAACAAATATTATATTATTAATTGATATTAAATTCATAAAAATATAAGGTTCGGCCAAGATACTTATATCATGATAGGTTCATCATTAATGGACCACTTGGGGGGTCGTTTGGATGTATACAGTATGTTTATTAACCATATTATATAAAAATACAAAGAGACATTGTAGAAATGAAACTAATTAACTTAGAGTTAATACTTAAAGATAAGGTTAATATAAGTACCCAAACCTGTCTAAATTCTATTAGTTGAGTGGTTTTAGACATATCCCCACCTTAACCTTTGAATAGTCAACATTGGAGCCACTGGAAACCGAATATGAATTTATTATAAACTAATATCTCTAGCTTTTCCAAAGGTGCCCCTCACCCCTCTTATAAAAGGGCACTCCTCCTTATCATTTCTTTACACATTCAAAGCCTTTTGGTTCGGCCAAAATCTGCCCAAATACTCTCCCAACATCCCTCACTACAACCTAGAGGCCTTAGTTTGATCCGAAAGCCAACCTAAGTATCCCTTTTGATCAAATCAAAAGGAAGAACCCGAAGAAGAGGAGGTTAACCTACCCCAACCAAGGAAAAGTTCAAGGCAAGGGTTATTTCACAATATCTTAATTATCCGAGGTTTTTTATACTTAATAATCTACTGGGATTTCTTTATCATCCACATCCATGTTTCTTCGAAATGTATTTCAAAACATATTTATTATTTAGAAGAATATGGGTTAAAATCATTTATACCCTTGTTTGACTTTTTATAAGAGGTTTATAAAGGAATCATTCTGTCGTTTTCAAAACAAGGTCCTTTTTAACCTTTTCGACAGAATTAAGGTAAGAATGTTTTTTTAACTTATACGGCGGGTGTGGCTATTTTCCGCCGTTATAAAATCTTTAATGCTTCCCTTACAAGATTATAAGATTATTTTCAAAGAAAATGTTTTATTTTATATGGATCTTAAATGATTTCAAAATAAAAGGAGATATTTCTTGAAAAAGAATTTTGATTTCATCTATGTCAACATCCTTTGATGGATTTTAAGATTATTTGAAGTTGATTTATTATGATACAAAACTTCTATATTGTATTGAAGGTTTTGTGATATGTTTGACTGTGGATGTGCTATTTTTATACCATTCATAGTTTATGGTGAAAGTATTGACATTTCGTATGCTAGTTTTAATACGAATGTTTATGTTATGTTTAAACCTTTTCATATGGGAATGCATTGGACTTAATATGTGACGGGTGGAGCCCGCTATAGCTCCTCGATGCATCGGTAGGTCTCATGAGACAAACTAGTGTCTTGGCACAAGGCCTTGGAAAAATCTTATTTGTAGTCTGGGCATGAGGCCTTGGCTATGTGGTTATGATAGTCTGGCATTATGCATTCCAACATTATGAAAGTGGTTATTGATTTTTGCATGTGATTATTCGATTAGTAGAATATCCATGTGAATAAGTAAATGGCATTATTTCATTTTATTTATGCCATACCATGTTGAAAGTTCATGTTTAAAAGGATTTTGTTTTAGTTATACTTTTCCTTAAATGTTTATTCTTATTTATGAAAGTTTCCGCTATATTTTTATCCTTACTGGGCATTTGAGCTCACCCCTTTTCTATTTTTTATTTTTCCTAGGAAGTGAAGAAGTAAATTATGAATGACCTTCAGGGATGTTATGAGGGGATTATAGTGTGGACTATGGAAACATTATATTGTTGTAGTAGTTTTTCATTTTATGATGTAATGTAAAACTTATGAATATATCTAGTGTTTCCAAGGCTACTAAACCAATCGGTCTTTCGAGATTTGATCTTTCTTGTGATCATGCCAATGTTATGTAATAATGCACCGACTCTGGGTAACTGGGGTGGGGGCGTTACAGTTGGTATCAGAGGAAGTTTAGTACAAACCATGGAAACTAGATTTAGATAAACTCTGATTAGAGCACGTAGACCTAAGATGACCTTTGAGGATTAGTATAGAAGAACTTCCTAGAATTTTGGTATTGTAGAGATTTTGTGAGTTTTCCGAGCAATACATCTCTGTCTGGATACGAGCAGGTAGAGGCGGCTCTGGCACAGATGTACCTAGGGTTAAAACCCGAAAACACCGCTTTGAGCTAGACTCGAACGGGAACTGGTGCACGAAAACGGGCCTTGCTGCACTCTTGGTTACGACACTCCCGGGGGATATGCTTAGGATAATTCTCATTTTCTTTACAAACCATTATGAAGGGTTTATGAGTATATACTTCCTCAAAAAAAACATTTTTATGATTATGGATTATATCCATAAACTATTTAATTTATGTTATGTGTTTTACAAGTTTGGGATTAGGTATTGTTATTCATAAACTAATCTAGTGTAAGCCATTGATTAGAAATGGCGCCCAGAAGAATGAATGAGATCTCTAGAAATGCACATGATCCAAAGAGAAGGAAGGATCATACCTTTCATGGACTTAAGATAGAATTTATAAGAGAAATAGTTCCGCATATATTATCATTATATGAAGAAATAATACCATGTGTTGATAAGATAAGTAAAGAGTTTACTGAGTCCTATGGCTTTGAAGGGGAGCAAGAGAAAAAAAGGATGGAAGAGAGAAAGATGGATAAAGGGAAGAGGGAAAAGAAGAATTTTCCCATATGTGGTAACTGTGGAACGAAACACCCTGGAACATGCCTGAAAGGAATGGGAGTTTGTTATAAGTGTGGAGGAAAAGGGCACAGTGTACGTGACTGCAAGGGTAAGAAAATGGTTTTAAATGTACAATGTTTCGTTTGCAAGGAGTTTGGACACTATGCGAACCTATGTCCCAGTCATCAGACTATGCCGCAAATGATGTTATTGGATAATAATCAAGTTATGATACTACCACAGATGAAGAGGAATAATTAGAGTTCTTATGTTGATTATGTCAATTGAGTGTTGTATCAACAATGTACTTGTTATAATAATTATGGAGTATATAAGGATTGTACTACATTACTATTTCATTAAGGACTTGAGATTGTGTGGAACAAAGAAAAGTGACTCAATAGCAGGATAAATTTTTGGAAAATATATGGGTGAGAGAAAGATAAACCATAATATAGTTCTGATACCGATGTAGTGATTTTCGAATAATACATGATTATTTTGGAAAAATTATATTGGATATTCTTGACTACCTTGGAACTGATTAATGATTTGTATATTCCATCATTGTTGGGGTTTAAAACATTTTTGGATTGATGAAGTATATCCAGCATTCTATATGGAATAAGGGAGAATGGATGTAATCAATAAGGAATATGGTAATTCAGGATGTTTCAGTGTATTAAAAGAATACATGATGAAGGTATTCATATGCTATTACGGGGTAAAAAGGATCTACATTATGTTTACCTTCCTTATAAATGTTGGACTGTGAGTTTGGATAGAAGTATTTTGGATAGTTCTAGTTTGGATTATTTTAGATTGCCATAAAAGGACAACCCGGAGGTCGGGCGGCAACCCATCGCGTCCGGCAAGGCTGCGAGACTTGAACCCGCAACCAAAGGGAGACAAGGTTGTATCACCTACCACTGTCCCACGAGATGTCCTGGATAAAATTATGTAGTTTTTTTTAAAAGATCTGGTAGATGAATTATAAATTCATTTATTTTGGAACCCTGTACGAATAGTATAAATAGAAAAAAAAAATTACATTCTATTATCTTTTAGAGTGAAAGATGAGTTTGTGGTAGAAATTTATTAATGGATAAAACTCTAATTATAAAGTATGTATATCTCCTTATGATCTTAGCCAATATCATAAATAAATTCCCAAACATTAATAAAAGAAATATAGAACAAAAATGTTGTCCTAGATGGTACCTTAAATCATTACAAATTTATGGCTTTGGGATTTTTGGCCTTTTCATAGCCATGTTCTCTACCACACTCCATCAGATAATTGATGGTTAGAATTCTCTTCCATATCCATATTTTCCTACATGGAACCCTAGTATGTGTTATTTTCGGTAATCTTCATACTTTCCACTCTTTATTTTAAATAGAGGCCTCATTAATTCATTTTTCGATGTGGAATTTCAACTAAGATATATTGAAACGTCAAAAATGTGTTATCCTAATAACCTATGTTTTGTTGAACCGATGGTATTTCAAATCATCATAGATTGATGAGTTTAAGGACCTCAATTATATACTTGTTTGTGATTGATGACCTCAATCACTACCTATAAATATTTACATTTTTCCTCCAATTATATGTCTCTAATTGCCACCAATGTTCTCCTAATCGAGATCATAATTTGGTGGTGACCCTTTCATTTCTATTTTCCTCATATTAAGAATAAATTTTAGTAACCCAATTTCCGATGTGGGTTTTCCCAAAAAGATATTTTTTTATTTTCAACCTTTTATTTTCGAATAACAATTTCAAATTGCGAGGACGCAATTTATTGAACGAAGGGAGAATTTAACACCCCTAGATTTCATAGTGTGTTATTTCTTCAAAATAATTCAATAACTTGCACTACACGCAACACCGAGTTCAATCACACCATGACTTACAAAAAAAAACCATTCAAAAGAGGTTATGAATAGTATTATCTAAATTTTAAACTTTATATAATCCTTATAATTTTAGAATCCATATTATGAGTTTCTTAGATATAATGCAAGAACAAATTCATTTTCAGTATTGCACTTTTATCAACTTTTAATAGTGAACCCTTTTTAAATACAATATTTTAAACTTTTTGACTAAATGGGGACATCAAAAATTTAAAATGAAAAATCCCAAGCTTCCACGGTATGCTCTCTTTGAATAATACAGTAGCGTGTTTTGTACGCAACCTTGAGTTTTAACACACACCACAACCAATCAAACTAGCCATTATGAATAGTAATACCTAATTTTTGAAATTATATATATTTTATATTTGAAAATGGACTTCATTTTTGGATTCGGAATATCGAATTTAGCCTAAGGTGAAATTTTTGTACATTTCGGATAACTTTCATATTTTGATGAATAGTGAAAGTTACTAAATTTTAATTAAAAATAACTTTTTTAATCATAATAATTAATAGTGATAAATTATGAATTTGAGTGGTTTTAAAGTATATTTAGAATATATTTTTACCATTTAATATAATTTTGGTCATTGGACATTATTTTACAATTAAACCGAACATAAACAAGTGTCAATCTTTTGATAGTTATTATCTCTTAAAAACATGCTTTTTCTTTTGACAACAGGAATTAATTTTAAATTAATTTATGCCAATTACGTGTTTTGAATTTAGGAAAATGGATTCCATATTTGGAATCAGGATGTTCAAATTGTGTAAATAGGTAACTTTTATTTTTAGACATTTTGAATAATTACTGCGGTAAATATTTTATTTACCATGGTTAAGGGTAAATCCGGTAAATAAGGGTTAAAAAAATAATATTATAATAATACTAAATTACCTTAAAACGTGTCTTAACCCTATTTGTTGATACATGGTCGACCATGGGCATCTTTGGGTCTATTTTGGGACCCCATGGATCCACTTGTAAATGATAATGACACTTTATTTTAATTAAGTTAAAATGAATACAAAAATGACACAAGCATATATCTTTTAGAAAATCAATTGTTACATATGGTTATATATGTTGGATATTAGATTATAAATATTAATTAGAAAGATAAAAAGATTTCCTACATAATGATATTTTATTTATAATTTTTAGACATTAAATAATTTAATTATGACAAAATGATGATGTAGTAATTACTATAATAGTGATAAATTAAAATAATTGATATTATAAATACCCAAATAAATATAATATGAAACTTTTAATGAATTAAAATAATTTTCTAGGATAATATGATATATTAGGATTTATTTAATTGACTTTTTTAGAAGTAATCAATCTGTTATGAGTTTCACAAAAATCAACTATTGAATAGTGTCAAAGTTGACATAAAAGAGTTCTTAAAACAAATATTATATTATTAATTGATATTAAATTCCTAAAAATATAAGGTTCGGCCAGGAGACTTATATCATGATAGTTTAATCATTAATGGACCACTTGGGGGTCGTTTGGATGTATATAGTAAGTTTATTAACCATATTATATAAAAATACAAAGAGACATTGTAAAAGTGAAACTAATTAACTTAGAGTTTATACTTAAAGATAAGGTTAATATAAGTGCCCAAACCTGTCTAAATTCTAATGGTTGAGTGGTTTTAGACCTATACCCACCTTAACCTTTGAATAGTCAACTTTTGAGCCACTGGAAACCGAATTTGAATTTATTATAAACTAATATCTCTAGCTTTTCCAAAGGTGCCCCTCACCCCTCTTATAAAAGGGCACTCCTCCTTCTCATTTCTTCACACCTTCAAAGCCATTTGGTTCGGCCAAACTCTGCCCAAATACTCTCCCAACATCCCTCACTACAACATAGAGGCCTTAGTTTGATCAGAAAGCCAACCTAAGGAGCCCTTTTGATCAAATCAAAAGGAAGAACCCGAAGAAGAGGAGGTTAACCTACCCCAACCAAGGAAAAGTACAAGGTAAGGGTTATTTCACAATCTCATCATTATCCGAGGTTGTTTATACTAAATAATATACTGGAATTTATTTATCATCCACATCCATGTTTCTTCTAAATGTATTTCAAAACATATTTATTATTTACAAGAATATGGGTTAAAGTCATTTATACCCTTGTTTGACTTTTTATAAGAGGTTTATAAAGGAATCATTCCGTAGTTTTCAAAACAAGGTCCTTTTTAACCTTTTCGACAGAATTAAGGTAAAATGTTTTTTTTAACTTATACGGCGGGTGCGGCTATTTTCCGCCGTTATAAAATCTTTAAAGATTACCTTACAAGATTATAAGATTATTTTCAAAGAAAATGTTTTATTTTATATGGATCTTAAATGATTTCAAAATAAAAGGAGATATTTCTTTAAAAAGAATTTTGATTTCATATATGTCAACAACCGTTGATGGATTTTAAGATTATTTGAAGTTGATTTATTATGATACAAAACTTCTATATTGTATTGAAGGTTTTGTGATATGTTTGACTGTGGATGTGTATTTTTATACCATTCATAGTTTATGGTGAAAGTATTGACATTTCGTATGCTAGTTTTAATACGAATGTTTATGTTATGTTTAAACCTTTTCATATGGGAATTCATTGGACATAATATGTGACGGGTGGAGCCCGCTATAGCTCCTCGATGCATCAGTAGGTCTCATGAGACAAACTAGTGTCTTGGCACAAGGCCTTGGAAAAATCTTATTTGTAGTCTTGGCACGAGGCCTTGGCTATGTGGTTATGATAGTCTGACATTATGCATTCCAACATTATGAAAGTGGTTATTGATTTTTGCAAGTGATTATTCGATTAGTAGAATATCCATGTGAATAAGTAAATGGCATTATTTCATTTTATTTATTCCATACCATGTTGAAAGTTCATGTTTAAAAGGCTTTTGTTTTAGTTATACATTGCCTTAAATGTTTATTCTTATTTATGAATGTTTTCACTATATTGTTATCCTTACTGGGCATTTGATCTCACCCCTTTTCTATGTTTTATTTTTCCCAGGAAGTGAAGAAGTAAATTATGAATGACCTGCAGGGATGTTATGAGGGGATTATAGTGTGGACTGTGGAAACATTATGTTGTTGTAGTAGTTTTTCATTTTATGATGTAATGTAAAACTTATGAATATATCTAGTGTTTCCAAGGCTACTAAACCAATCGGTCTTTCGAGATTTGATCTTTCTTGTGATCATGCCAATGTTATGTAATAATGCACCGACTCTGGGTAACTGGGGTCGGGGCGTTACATACATAAACAATAAGGGGTCCTGAAAACCAAAGTGGAGATAATATAATATAAAATAGAAATATTTATCTCAAACCCATGTAATATGGGAAGAAAATACAACTATATCTATATATTTTCAAAGTGAGAAAATGATGAGAGGGAAATTAAATCTAAAACTCACAACCATTACCATAGTTTTGAGTCTTCCAACAACCCTATTGGATCATCATTGATTCAAGGCATATCAAGCATCTATATGAAATACTCATGAAGATAATCCCCCTCATGACACTAGGTACTACCTGATGGCATGCACTCAATAATAATTGGTCAACCCATGCCCGAGTAAATACATAGGATTCCCCTATGTAGATGGATAGAGGACCACTCTATGGTGTATTGGGATGATTCCACTTAGTATATAAAAAGATGAATCACAAATTGTTATAGTTATGGGTCTAAATCGATTGGTATAGATAGAGGACCCATGAACTAGTGATTTAGGGGGGTTCCA
The DNA here is from genome assembly GCA_963277665.1 of Viscum album. Taxonomy (NCBI): domain Eukaryota; kingdom Viridiplantae; phylum Streptophyta; class Magnoliopsida; order Santalales; family Viscaceae; genus Viscum; species Viscum album. Next base: position 391,790,370 of record OY728166.1, read on the forward strand.
AATCATATGTATCTATGGAGGTAAAGAATACCTAGTGCATCACGGGGGTTCCACATCGTAGGTATAGGTAGAGACCCCCCGCATATTATATAGGAAGGAGGGGGTTATACTCCGTGGGTAGTGTAATCGAGCCTGAGTATGTTGGTGGATTCCACATAGTGGGTGGAGCACCCATGTCCTATTACGTCAAGGGTTTCCAATCAACAAGTTCATGGTGTATGAGGGACCCCCAACCCAGTTTACAAGTTGGGTTTCCAACCTGGACCTCTCCATGATGATTTCTCATAATCACTTCCATCATAAATCATCTCTAAAGGAGGTGTAATGCTATGGAAATAATATTTTATAACTAAAAAATAAATAAAAATGTTAACATATCATTCTACATGGTAAATAGATAAGGTTAGGCTTGTCATGGGGAAAAGACATGCTTAGATGAAGCATATTTGTAAGGTGAAATATTCTCATAGGGTTATATGTTGTATAAGGGGTTAAAATGATGTGTGGTCCCACACCACATCTAGGCTATCTTATCATATGGACATGGCTTGGGGTCTATGTCATCCTATACAACATCTAATTGGTGCCACAGGGTGTGTCTCATCCAATAGTGGATTTCCTATGTGCTCCTACTCTCGACCATTTTTGTCATGCAGTACTCATGTACCTAGATATTTAGCTAGTCATTCCATGGTAATGGCTCATGCTAGTGTAATCTTTGAGAATAAAGAGATTCCTCCAACATAGGGTCCTAGAAATTTGAGCTAGCACAAAAAATAACTAACCTAGGTGGGTAACATGTTGTGTCTGCCCAACCATAAGGTGTCATATCCTTATATTTCCTAACATACTAGCACCCAATTTAGGGGGATAAACATCATGTTTTAGCAGAAAACACATTTTTAGTCTAGTGTTCTAGAGATAATTATCTAAACAACCTGGTTATCCATATCCAGATTATTTTCCATGATATCCAACATTTTACCACCCAAATCCAGTAGAATTCTAATATAAATATAGATTTATAGCATTCGATATTCATAAATTGGAAACCAATGATCCCCTCAATGATATCAATGTTGTGTGTCACACCTCCAGGGACCTATTTCACAATCTTGGCTCCCCATTAGATCACATATATATGGAGTATCACCCATATCTTGCATCATTTCTTGATCTGATAATAAGCCATTGATCTGCATGTCTATCATTCTACCTCAATGAATCTAAGAGTCCATTCGCACTCAAACCTACCCTAAAAATGGTAAACCACCAACCCATATGCAAACAGTGTAGATCATAATGAATAGAGAGGTGAAATTACCAAGAACAAAGAAAATTTAACATATTTCAAACATTTTTGACCAATTATTATATAATATGGACTTACATGAGATATAGAATTGTACAAAAAATAATTTTATTAATGAATTTTATTATTTTCATGGAGTCATGAGAAGGGTGTAAAATGAAAGTAAAAGATAAAACAGTTTATGAATTCATTCCCAGACATTTAATCAAGGGATACAATTAAAACTAAAATGTACTAGATTGATTATGGATTGATATTTTGTGAAGAACACATAATCTTGGGAGAGATAATACAAACTAAGTTTATTTCCTCTCAATCCACCTCATTCCCAACACCATTTGTCATCTTATGCAGATATTACAAAAAAAACACTCTCATCCTCATCCTCTAAGATATATATATTATTATGTGACTAAGAAAATAATCATAACTATGTATTTATAGATGGGGGTAAGGATAGGTTTATTAAAAAATATTTAATTTAATTAATTAATAATCTTAATGCACCCACTGATAACTATGTCAACCATACAATTGATGCTGAACAGTAATAATTAATGATTAACATAATCCCATTATTCCAGATTCTATTATTGTTTTTTATTTCTAATCCATGGATCCATTCATGTGATGTTTAATTATTTTTAAAAAAATATCACAACAATTAAATTAATATATTTATTAAATTTTATAATATAAATTTCGGTATCACTCAACCGCAGAATGTCATGTTGTCTATTTGTATAACTCTAAAAATATTTCATAATATATCCTGAATATTTAGATGGAATTAATAGGGTAACTATAATAGATAATTCACTTTCATAAAAACCATCTCAGAAGACTATATAACACAAATTTTTATCTCCTCGCATTCCTTCAATCATATTTACTGATATCCCTAACAAACACCATGATATTAATGATGATGTCTAAATATATTTTAGTTAAAAGATATATATATTATAAATAAGATGCAATCTAAATGATATTACTTATTGATCATGATTTATGTAGATAAGATCAAATCATCCACAAATGAGATGTTCCATGAGATATATATCACCTAAAATTATATCCTGATTGATCTTCAGAATTCCTGGAACAACAACTTAGATCCTTAAATCTACATCCTATGATTCAAAATTTCATGATATAAAGTACATTAAACATTATTCAAAACATATTGGATTTTTTCTACATTATATAACCGAAAACTGAATTCCATTTGTGAAATTTTCAAATGGTATAACACTACACAACATTTCTTCCACCATGAAAGTCAATATAAACTATTCATTATAATATGTTAGTTAAATATGATTTATTTATAAATTATTTTAAACTATATAGTTTTTTTGTGTGAATTTTATTTTCAATGCATTAGTTTTCATGAGAAATTTTTTTCCCTATTTTATAGGAGCCACATATGGTTTGATAATTATTGTTTCAAGATATATAATGACACAAAATTATGTTATCAATGTCCAATTTATAGATCCCAAATCTATATTGGGTTGTACTCAGGTGATGAGTCCTTACTTCATTAATTATTGTTTTTCATCATTCCCTCACCTTGGAAAATAAAAATTACACCCTACCCCTTGTTTTAGATCCAGATATATATATATATTTATATGATGATTCCTTATAAAAGAAATAATTTAATATTGACTTATAACATTTTAAGATATGTAGTTATATCATGATTTCTTATTCTCCAAATTTAAAAAAGTCTAATTAACATCATATTCATCCATGTATGGGGATTTATTTAAAATAATGTATTATCAAATAAACCCTAATCCAATATGTTTTGAGAGAATTTTCATTTATTACATTTAAATAATTATTTATAGACATGCATCTATTTTCTATACTATAAAAAACTACAAATTCCATCAACTTTATCTTCATCCTACTATGGGGACACTAACTGATATCATGTTTAATCCAATGATTCTTATAATAGGACCTTATTTAATCTGTTTTCAGATTGATTCTTTTCTTTTTAAGATACTTACTAACAACTACCTCTTTAATCAAAAACACAAACAAAAAAAATCAAAAAAATATAATTCACCAAAAAATGTGGATTTTCAAAGATGCCTTAGTCACTATAATAAAAAAATATACATGTACTTTATGAGAAATATGGAAAGCTTAATTCCATTAATTTTAGGATATGTATTAAATATTTTATATCCTACCATTGTCCCAAATATGAATTCCATCAACATCTCAATATAGAAGTATTGGGATTTTGTTATGCATTGGATTTTATGTAATGTCCCCTTAACAATGACATTATGATAGTTTCATCTATCTTGATTATATTTTGTTACTTGATAAGAATTTATTCATTCATTTACTGTCATATTTATATATAAAACTTCTATAAAAACCCACCATGTATCACTCCCTAAAAAACTATTCTCTCGCATCAAATCTTCTCCCCTCACTTAGAAATAATTCATGGTTTCCCCAATTTTCAAGAAATTCATCTCTATGAAAAAACTACATTATCTATTCCCCCAGAGTATTGACTTCAGTAATATAATATTTGATTCATTTTCATATAATTTCAAACTACACCATATATACTCAACCCAACATGACAATAAACTTCTATGAGTAGACTTTCCCATGTGATCTAGCTTCATTTGGTATGAACTATATCTATATAAGAAGCCTCAACATATCTTTATTAATCCATAAATATATGAAATTCAAAAATATACCTCAAATTCAACTGTGCCATCCTAATATCAGGCCATGTCATTCACATTAATATATCATTTCTTGGTTTTAGACTATATTAATGCTTTTAATTTTTCACAACATATATATCAGAGTGAAATATCTCATATTATAGTCAACTATATATTACCTCAAAATTCTAAAAAAATTTATTTATTATCAAATAATTCTAAAACAAAGGACACATGTGGAATAACTAATATCGATACAGCTCTCATAATTGTATGTCCCATAGGACCCCAACATGACTACACGATATCCAAATTCCTATAAGGGTGTGTGTCATATAGTTTCTATCAATAAAAATATAGTAAGATAAAATTTCCCATCTTCTAAATTATTATGTAATACTATTAAGGGATTTAATTTATATTATGTGTTATTATATTAATATTCAATAATAAATTACCATATGTATAATCCATATACCTTCTTTTTGTTTTTGTTCAATATTTTGATAAAATTCCCCACTCTTGCATATATAGTGGATCCATCGAGAGACTATTTTCTATAATAACTATGTGTATCTAGATTACAACATCATTAGTTATATACATACAACCAGAACTCATATTTAGGGTTTATTAATATATCATACATGATTCTAATTTAGTGTATAAGAATCGAATAATTAATGTGTGGTTCACAATAAACATTTTGCACCAGAGTGAAGCACCAAATTATTCCTGTGCTCATAAGATAAATATTTGTAAATACCTAATAAAATATACATTATTTGTGTAATTTAGTGACACATATATTTTTTATTTTGTTCCCATTTTTTTCTTGGAAATATCCAAGTCATCTGAGCGTATGGTCTCTTCATTTAGCTTATGATTTTCTACATCAGACTCTAAACTACGATGATATATATTTTATAGGAACTATTTATGGATTAATTCTTATTATATCATTAAAATTGTTTATTTCTAAACAATATTTTTTATACACAAACAAAAATAATTATTCATTTCCAATCCTCTCGAAAATAAAATTATAGACCAACCGTGATTAGGTAAGGGTTAGATCATTCTGATTAATTTTTGTATATTATTTTCATCATATTAACAATTCATTCACAGAGAGTTTTTAATCATCAAAATTCATACATTAATATATTTAATTGTAACAATTGGATATTTGGTAACCTATACATAGTAGTTATATTGGTTCATCCATATCTGTATATTACAACTAGAGGAATGTTTTTTCTTAATTATAGGGCCCTATAATCATTTCACAGCCATAAAATATTAAAGTGGAACTTGTTATTAACTTTTTCATGTTTATTCATAATAATGATTATATGATGTCATTTTTTAGGATTTAGTTACCTTAAATAATTATTTAAATCACCATTACTTCCCATTTTAATGGTATTCTTATTTATCTTAGTTAATGAGCCACATATTAGTTTTTATCTCCCACCCTCAATCATCATTAAGATAACTAAAACTAAAATATATAATAAACTGTTTATGATTTAGTTTATGATAGAATTTTTATCTTCATTAAAATTAGGATTTCACTTTAAAATTTATAATGAATATGTCGTTATTGTTAGATGTTTTTGGGGCCATAATCCCTCTAAATTATTTCTCTATGAAAAATGACCATGAGTTGAATGAAAATATTTTTGGGATGGTCTATATTATCATTGGGATCTCATTCACATCCCCAATAATTTTCCCAAGATGGATTGATCACATCCCACTTTGGTCAATGATGTATGAACTTAAACTCTAGTAAATTATTTTTATGCACTACAAAGATAAACTAAATGCACTCTATATGAGGTTTTATGTAATAGTACTATGTTCATTATCAACACTGGGTTTTTATCACCCATGTTACCATATAGTCCACTTTATTTATAGGTTAATGTTTTATGAAATTAAAATATATACAATAATGTAATATATGCAAATTCCATTAAAAAATGAAATGAGATATAATTCTTTTCAATCTAATAACCTAAATAGGGTGAATGAAGAAAAAGTCAAATATTATCTCTATGAGTTTTCCCTCAGCATGATTTATGAAAAACCTAAACAGAGATTGAAAAGAGCACACACTGGGTTTTTGGACTTTATACTCTTATAAAAATTTTCTCTATACTCACAAGACATACTAATCTAAGAAGAATCTATACTAGACCATTAGTTATCACTCATGCTTTCTTGCTTAAGAATGTTTATATTTTAAACCTTCAAAGAAAAAGGTATTCCTTACATGGTCCATAACCTTCATGTTCCATAAACCATTATGTGTATCATTTCATTTATTAACCATAATTATTTATATGGTGTTTTAATATTATAAAATATTTTATGGTTATTTAAAATGAGTACCTTTAGCATAAATGGAGGTATTTATTCATAATGATATCTATGAATCCATATACATTTATAATAAATAGAAGAATGATTTCATCCATTTGATATATCCTCCGAAAGAACTAGACACAAAAAAATATCATTAGAAACCATCAATGAAATTTTAGTTAGTGTTAAACCACAATATAATTGACTCATTCCCTGTTTTCCCCATTAAAATTCATTGTGTTATATTTTACACTTTCAAAAACCCATATATTCAATTATAAATTAATATATGTGACACTTATCATTAATGAATCATATGTGTTTTCAAATAATTTATATATAATCACATTCATGAATGATTTATATCCTTTATTGGATGGCACAAAACTGTATGACATAATGGTATGAACATCATCACAGTAAACTGTATGCACCAACCCATGTTTTTGTCAACATTATTTTGTTTTGGAACATCATTAATTTCATATGATTCCACTATCCAACACCATTGTAGAATAAATAATAATTCCTTAAAAAATTTCTCACATTCAACTTTATCCACATATATTCAAGATTAAATTAATTATGATACATAATGAATCATACCCAATACTCTCTATGCTTGAAAACCCAAAAAGGTATACATGGAAAAAACACGTTTCTATACACTCTATAAATTTACCTTTCCCTTATACTAAAACATTGAACATTTAAAAAAGGAAAATACATCAAACCTGTAATGTTGAAAACACAGAAAGGGTGGCCTAAGAAAAATCCCTACTCAATCCCACTATACATCCCCTATCAGAGAAATAAATAGATGTAAGAAAATAAAATAAAATAGACCCCACAATTATGGGGCCCACTATATAGCCCTATAAAAAGACAATTGAAACATCAATGAACGATTTACCAATAATTTTTTTAACCGTATATCCATTATATAATTATTTGAATGATTGGTAAAAAACACATGATTATATAATCATATTGTTCATTATACGTTATTAATATTATAATCTCCATCTCAATTCTACCTTCATGAATTTTATCATTATATGTAATTAAAACACTCATATAATAATGGTCTAAATTTTGTTCTTCATATAGGTATATAACTGTATATATCTCATTTTCATATATACATATAGAAGGAAATCATTTATCTAATTTGAATGTGGAATAATGTTCATATACTGGTGGCGTATATTCTTTTATATTAATAAAAAATATATCCATATAAGTGGGAATTTTAAGGATAAAAAAAAGTTTTCATTCCTCTATCTTAGAAAACATAATTTTATTATAGTAAGGGAATATATTCCACTATATTAGTACTTCCAAAAATCCTTTTGAGGGAATTTGTCAATGAGATAATTTGTTGAATCATATATAATTTTGGACTGATGATGTTGGGTATCATGATTTTAATTTTACATGATCATTTATTCCTTAATGGATTTATTTTTATTTTTTTTAATCGTTGATAGTGACTGACATCTTCAAAAATAGATAATACATAGATGACTGGAATGAAATAAGTAACAATCATCAAAAATAATATTGTACTATTTTCTTATAAAAAACTATACAACCCATTTGATAGATACATTCTCATTGTATACTAATTAAATGTGTAGTTATGGATACTATTAAAAGGTATCAATGATTAATTATCAAATTTGAATTTTCACCAACTCTGAGTCACTGATAGATTCATGTAGTTTTTCGAGAATGGTGGCTTCTATATCTACCTTAAGACACAATACCTCTTCCATTACATTAGAGTCATTCCATATCTTTTTATCTCCTACTCTAGTTTATTATTCTCATATATCACCTTTTTATAAATTTCATGCTCCTAATTAATTTTTCATATTTTCTTTTGATGTGGTTAGGACTAGGACATAACCATCATGAAATACTGTGGCAATCCATCTTCTCTTAATGTATGTTGAGAATCATAATGCATTTTTTTATTGAGAGGATTATCATGATTTAGTAAAGAATATATGGTCTGAATGAATATTAAATAATTCCTGATATATCCTATAAAATGATCACTTTAATTATTATTGATTGTATGGTACAATAATCATAACCACCAAATATAACAGTTATGATTTTTTGGAAGTGATACAACTTACCACCAATATCACTAAAAGGTGTCTCATATACCAATATTTATTACATTATACACACATTGTAATATATATATATATATATTTATTCATTATAGAATCTTATAAATACTAATTTAGATTAAATATTTATAAATGAATCAATAAATGAGAACAAATTTGTTAATGAGTATCCTATTTCAACACCTCCCGAGTAATCTTACACCTAATCAGTTAATTTCTATTTTATTTTTGTTTGTATATATGTATATTAAGAGGTTATATAATAACTATGGACATAATTTTTGATACTAAAATTTAAATTCATAAAATTTTATCGAGTAAAAAAAGGAAAACTAAATAATAAGAGCAATGATTATTCACCTTTATTTACTAGATTGTTAAATGCATCAACAGTTTTCACCTCATAAAATGTAGAAATATATCATTATACACTAATAAATCAAATCACAGGATATCAAGAATATTCATCCAAATAAAATATTTTCCAACCCCCCATTGGAGTGAAAATAATAGAGGATGTCGTTAACATAGGCATAGACATATCATCACCACATAACATTATGATGGGTGAAAAAACGGATTAGAAATTTCTTTTTAAGAAAATTAAAAATATTAGGGATGGTTAAATATATTAATAAATGAAAAATTAATGAATGATATGAATTTGTATAGTTTCCATGATCTAGAACCTTTATGAGTATATACAATAGCCATGTATAACACATGACACTAGCCAACTTATTGGGATTTTGAGTGGTTGTGATCTCTCATGGGTTATGATAATGAAGAACACCTCATAATCCTCAATTGATAATACATGGGAAATATGGTTTTTAGTAGATAATACATTGGATCCATTGAGGTTTTACTTGGTTCCTATACTAGACCATGTGTCAATGTAAAAATATTAATTCTTTAGAAATGATAAATAAGAAAATATTTACCAACCCACCTATCATGTCTGAATACATTTACAAAACCAGCATTCCATATCATGTCAGATGAAATTTATTAACTAAATATCCATGGGAGGAGAATTTGTCACGACCCGTCTTCGGGGCCCGTGCCGTGACTACCCCAAGCCCGCCTTCCATAGGCCAGGGGCTGGCGACTAGCACCAAGGCGTAAATCCCAACAAAAAGGGAAGGCATTGCCTTTGAAAAGTAAACAAGCACCACAGAGTTAGCAAGCGGAAAAGTAAACACTAAGTAAAACTGTACAAGCTGTGCTGAAGAAAAAGGGGCCGGAAATACAAGCCCAACTGTAAAGTATAACTGAAAAGAAAAACAGAAACTGAAAAGGGAAAACTGCAGCGTCGAGCCGTCCTCCGGAAGTCCCACCTGAAGGGTGGGTACAGATAGCCTCCTCTGCTCCTCGGGTCCACCTAACCGCTCCGAGTACGTCCCACCCAGTGGTCCACCTCCGGGTATTGTCCTGCTCCGCACGCCTCCTCCACGATCAGCGCTGTCCGTCGTCTGCAACCAACACCACGAAGTGCGGGCATAGCCCGTGCAGGGGTGAGTATAAGCTACTCAGTAGGGACCCCGAGACCCTCGAAGGTCTCCCGAAATCCAGAAAGGATAAATCACGAAGAAGGGATGCAATCACGAAGTAACATCTGACACGACTTAGGTATATGCCCATACATATACCTAAGTCTTCAATTCCCCGTTCGACTCCAACGTCCGAGCCCAAACACAACCCAGTCCACACATGAAAGCAAAACGCATACCCACGCAGGATAGAACAACACAATCCACAAAGGAGAGTAAACAGTAAATTCACACAGGATAGCTCAACACAATCCACAAAGGAGAGTAACACAAGATTCAGCTCACACAGGTATACTTCTTCGGATAACGATAAAGATGATCAATGAACCATCTAAGTCGTCGGACCCACGAAGGATCGATAGGTACTAACCTTGCAGTGACCCACAAAGGATCGGGCCCACGCAGGACCTGTAGGAGTTGGCTCACACAGAACCACTGAGAGATGACCCACACAGGATCAGGCCCACACAGGACCGGGCCCACGTATGACCTGTAGGCGCTGGCTCACACAGAACCGCTGAGCGCTGACCCACGCAGGATCGGACCAACACAGGATCGGGCCCACACAAGACCGGGCCCACACAAGACCTGTAGCACTGATCCACGCAGGATCGCTGAGTGCAGTAGTCGTCGCAGTCCGCTGAGGATCTCTGCACAGTCATCGCCGCAGTCCACTGAGGATCTCTGCACGGTCGTCGTCGGAGTCCACGTAGGATCTCTGCACAGTCGTCACCGCAGTCCACTGAGGATCTCTGCACGGTCGTCGTCGGAGTCCACAGAGGATCTCTGCACAGTCGTCGCCGCAGTCCACTGAGGATCTCTGCACGGTCGTCGCTGGAGTCCACGGAGGATCTCTGCACAGTCGTCGCCGCAGTCCACTGAGGATCTCTGCACGGTCATCGCTGTCGAAGTAGCAGTCGCAGCCAGCACTAGGGTTCCCGCACACAACAAGCTCGTTCGGGAAGGTCCGCTCCACGAGCCGAGAGGCTGATACATCAACTGACACAAAGTCCGAAGTTGATGTATCCAAAAGTTCCATATCGTCAACAGGAACTCAACGTCGCAGACGGCGCGTCAATCGGACGCCCGGTCTGAGAGATATTGGCATTTTCGTCCCAGGGGCCCTGTTGGTTTTTAAGGCAAAACCAACCTGACCGCACTCCACCTGCGTCCAAACCTCGGACGGAGTATGCCAAAAGATCCGTCTTACTAAGAGGAATTCAACAAAGCTGACGGCACGTCAATCGGACGTCCGTAGATCAAGATATGAGCATTTCCGCTCCGAGGGACCGGTTGGTCTCGTGTACGAACCAACCCGGCCGAACTAAAAGTATTCCGAAACCTTGAGTGCGATATACCGAAACGACCGTCTTGATCCAAGGATCGTGTTTCCGCTGACGGCGAGTCGTTTGGAGGCACGAAGCTCAAGATACGGGCGTTTGAACGAAAACGTCTGAAGATGGGGGGTACGGGCCCGGGCCGACCCGGCCCGACCCCCCCGGGTCGACCCGAACCGGGTCGGCCCGACCCGGGGCCGACCCGGTTGGCCCGGCCCGGCCCGGCCAGGGCCGGTCCGGCTCGGCCGAGCGGCTGGCGCCGCGGGCGTTGACCCGCGGCTTGAGGAAACCGCGGCCCGCGTGCGGGCCGCGCTGGCGAACCGCGGACGCGGCTGAGCCGCGTCCGCCTGGACGAACCGGACCCGCAGCGCGGGTCCGTCAGCCGCCGCCGCCGCGGCTTCAGCCACGGCGGGCTTGTCCGGCGGCGCGCCGGGGCGCCGCCGCCTCCAGCCGCCGGCGCCGCCGGCGTCGCTCCGGTGGCCCGTTCTCCTTCCCGTCTGCGCCGATGCTCCTCCCGGGATCCGTTCTTTACTGCGGGATCTTCAAACGTCCGCTGCGGCACGTTCCGTCGTCGACCGTCAGTTCCGCACAAACGAAGAACGACGGAGGGTCGTCGGGCCGTGTTCGTTTGGCCCGCACCCTCCGCGTTAGAGATAAACAACCGGGAGAAAAATAAAATGATCAACACATGATCCAACAATTTTAATTAAAATAAAATTGTTCGTTTGAACCGGCTTTTTAATTTTCAAAGAACGTTCATGAGAAAATTAAAAAGGGGTAATTTTCCAAAAAGAATCCCTACCTTGATGATCGTCGTGCGTGGGCGTTCTTCACGGAAGAGACCGTCGCGGAAGGGATCGATCGTCGCGTCGTCGCGGGGAGGCGTCGCGTCGTCGCGGATTCCGGCGTTGAGTTGTCGCGGATTCCGGCGTTGAGTCGGCGAGCTCAACGAACCAAGAACAATAAGATTTGAATTATTAATATTTAAATCCGTGTTTCGTTTTAAACCAAAGAAAAGAACTTGAGAGGAATACCGAGATCACTCACCTCAAAGCGTCGGTGATCGGAGATCGGAGATCGGAAGAACGTCTCGGACGAAGGCGTCGTCGATTTCCGGGTTCGGCATTCTTCGCGTTCTTCGCGTTCTTCGCGTTCTTCGCGAGGGAGATGAAGAAACAGAGATCCTCTCAAATCCTTTCAAAGGATTTTTAGGTTGGTCTTATTTTATTAATATGCCAACACACGAAACCAGTTAAGAAACGATCCATCAATTCGTTGAATTAATTCAACGAAAGAAACGACCCATTTCATTCACGAAAGAAACAGCCCAATTAATTGTCTGTTAAGTATATAGAAAACGCGCCGGTTGACCTTCATTAAGACGGGTTTTCACGGGTGCGTTTCTTAGCGGAAAGAAACGGCGGGGCTCATGGGGGCCCCACCTCACAAATATCCTACCAAGGGGGTAGGATATTTCGGGATAGCACCCTATCTAGTTCAACTCAGTTCAAGCCGCCTTTAAGTGGCTTCAAGTGGCTTCCAAGTGGCTTAAGTGAAATAAAATAATGTTGTCGCAAAATTATTTTATTTCATAACTTTAAGCCCGAAAATTAAAAACCACACCCGAGCAAACGCAACTCCGGAAGAGGCGTTTCTAAGCGAATATCGGCGCTGCGATTTCATCGGTGCCCTCAGAATTCGATTCTGGGCACCGGTTCAAAAGTTAGAAAAACCCGCTCGTCTGTTCACTGAATGTACCCGAGCCAAACTTCGGAAAATGATTCCGGGCACACCGGGCCTCGGAATCCGGAGCCTTCAAAAACTGCGTTCTTGTAATATTCCAAAGAAAATTAAGAAAAAAATTTCCTTGAAATTTACGGGTCTTTGCATTACTCCCACCTCAGGACTTTACGTCCCCGTAAAGATACATCAAAAACTAGGGAAACAAATGTGGGTACTGAGCCCGCATCTGAGCCTCCCGCTCCCAAGTGCTCTCCTGGAGGATCCCGTGCTGCCATCTGATGCGCACAAGAGGAATCGATCACCCACGTAGGACACGCTCCTGTCGATCCTCTATCTCCACTGGGACCTCCGTAAAAGTCGCTCCATCATCCACGTCTAGCTCCCCATAGTCAATGATGTGCGTCGGGTCGTGCACGTATCTCCTCAGCTGGGATACGTGGAAGACATCGTGCACCTGGTGCAACTGAGGTGGCAGAGCCACGCGATAAGCCACCTCGCCAATCCTGCTGAGGACCTGGAAAGGCCCGATGAAGCGTGGAGATAACTTGCCACCTCGGCCAAATCTCCTCAAACCACGTCGAGGTGAGACCCGCAAGAAGACGTGGTCACCATCCTAGAACTCTAGTGGCCTCCGCCTCCTGTAAGCATATGACTTCTGCCGGCTCTGTGCTGTCCTCATCCACTCCTGTATGAGCTGGACCTTCTCTGTCGTGGCCCGGACCATCTCTGGTCCCACAAGTGCTGACTCTCCAGGGTCTGTCCAGCACAAAGGAGATCTGCAAGGCCTGCCGTACAACGCCTCATAGGGTGCCATCCCGATGGTGGAGTGGTAGCTGTTGTTGTACGCGAACTCCACCAAGGGTAGGTGGTCCTCCCAGCTGCGACCAAAGTCGAGGACACATGCACGGAGCATGTCCTCGAGAGTCTGAATGGTCCTCTCCGTCTGACCATCCGTCTGAGGGTGAAAGGCGGTGCTCAGACGTAGTCGCGTCCCGAACGCCTCCTGCAACCCCTTCCAAATCCGGGAAGTAAAACGAGCGTCCCGATCAGAGACGATAGTCGATGGCACACCGTGAAGTCGTAAAATCTCCTGAACGTAGAGACGCCCCAAGCTCTCCACTGAGCCCTGCTCTCGGATGGGTAAGAAGTGTGCCGACTTGGTGAGTCGGTCAACAATCACCCATATGGAATCGTGACCTCTGGAAGTGCGTGGAAGTCCAGTCACAAAGTCCATAGATATCCCATACCACTTCCACTCCGGGACTTCCAAGGGCTGTACCAAGCCTACTGGTACCTGATGCTCTGCCTTCACCTGCTGGCAGGTGAGGCACCGTGAAACGAACTCTGCCACAGCCTTCTTCATGCCCGGCCACCAGTGCTGTCACCTGAGATCCTGGTACATATTCGCCACTCTAGGATGTACCTCCAAAGGAGAAGTGTGATACTCTCTTAGCACCTCCTCTCGTAAGGTGACTGGTACCAGGGAACGTACTCTGAAAAGGACATCGTGCTCTGCTCCAAGGGAGAAACCATCAGGTGCCTGTCCCGAGGATATCTGTGCATGCCGCGTCTCACAGTCAACATCCCCATGCTGTGCCTCTCTGACCCGCTGAAGAAGTGGAGGAGAGACTGTGAGAGACTGAAGGAAGGCTGCTCCGTCTCTATCCACGAAGGATATCTGCAAAGCGGTAGCTGCTCTGTCGCCTCCTCAAGTAGCTGGATGCCCGTCCTCCTACTGAGGGCATCAGCCACCACGTTCCCCTTCCCAGGAGTATAGACTATCTCAAAGACATAGTCCTGGAGGAACTCGAGCCATCTCCGCTGTCTCAGGTTCAGGTCCTTCTGAGTGAAGATGTACCTGAGACTCTGGTGGTCAGAAAAGACTGTGAAGCGCTCGCCCATCAGATAGTGTCTCCATGTCTTCAGGGCAAAGACTACTGCTGCCAACTCCAAGTCATGGGTAGCGTAGTTCTACTCATGAGGCCTCAACTGACGTGATCCGTAGGCAATCACGGCCCGCTCCTGCATCATGACACACCTGAGTCTGGTCCCTGATGCATCGCAGTAGACTACGTAACCAACTCCCTCCTCAGGCAACCTCAAGATAGGTGCGCTGGTCAACCTCTGCCTCAGCTCCTGGAAGCTCTGCTGACATCCGTCTGACCACACGAAGGGTTTCCCATTCTTCGTCAACGCTGAGAGTGGGGCCGCAACTCTGGAGAAGTCCGGCACAATTCTCCGATAGTATCCGGCTAGGCCCAAGAAACTCCGCACCTCTGTCACGCTCTTGGGTGGCTCCCAAGCTAGCACTGCCTCGATCTTCGCGGGATCCACTGCAACTCCCGCCTCAGAAATGACGTGCCCCAAGAAGTGGACCTCACGTAACCAGAACTGACACTTCGAGAGCTTTCCATAAAGCTGGTTCTCTCGGAGTGTGTCTAGTACAACACGCAGGTGGTAGGCGTGCTCCTCCTCCGTCGTCGAGTACACCAAAATGTCGTCGATGAAGACCATGACAAATCGATCGAGGTATGGCTGGAAGATCCTGTTCATGAGGCTCATGAACACTGCTGGAGCATTGGTCACGCCGAAAGGCATAACCAAGAACTCGAAGTGGCCATACCGACACCTGAAGGCCGTCTTCTGCACATCCTCGTCTCGAACTTTAAGCTGATGATAGCCTGACCTGAGGTCTATCATCGAGAACCACCATGCTCCCTTGAGCTGGTCGAAGAGATCATTAATCCTGGGTAGCAGATACTTGTTCCTCACTGTCACCTGATTCAGGTGACGATAATCGACACACAGTCGCAAGCTCCTGTCCGCCTTCTTGGCGAACAAAATCGGGGAAGCCCAGGGCGAAACACTGGGTCGGATGAACCCCTTTCCCTGCAAGTCCTCCAACTGTACTTGCAGCTCTCGAAGCTCAGCGGGGGCCATCCGATATGCTGGAGTGGATATCGGGGCTGTCCCGGGGTACAGGTCAATATAAAAGTCTACCTCTCTGCGAGGAGGTAGTCCTGGAACGTCGTCGGGAAAGACATCCGCGTACTGATCCACCACTGCAGGAAAACTAGGACTCCGCACGTCAACTGCTCCCAGGATGAGCCTAGCCAACTGATGAGTGATGGGCTGACCCCTCCTCTGCGTGAGTCCATCCTGTGCTGCTAAGGCTCCCTTCTCGCCAGTGAAGGTGAACCTGCTCCCGTCGGTGGGCACACATCGCACCTTGCGCCTAAATCTTACAATCTGAGCATGGACCGTAGATAACCAATCCATTCCCAAAATGACGTCGTAAGGCCTCGACGCTGCTACAAGAAGATCCCAGCCGAAGATCTCGCCTCCTAGAGTAAGCTCACACTGTCGGCACCAGTGCGTAATCGTCGAGTCTGCTCCCGTAGGAGTCTCTAGCCGTAAGGATCGAGCCAACGGCTCCGTCGAAATCTCCGAGCTCCGAAAAAGGGCAGTGGCTATGAAAGAGTGACTCGCTCCTGTGTCTATCAGAACTGCAGCAAGGGTGGAATAGACACAGATCGTACCTCGAATCATCTCTGGCGCGCCGTGGTCATAGGCCTCCGCAGCCTGGAGCTGAGCCTGTCTCTGCCCGCCAGCTCCCTGAGGTCGGGGCGGGCCTCCTGGTGGTGGTGGTGGCAGAGCCTCAAAGCGTCGCCCACCACCTGCTGCTCGGCCAGCTCCTCTGCCTCGTCCGCCTCCTCCCTGCGGACCGCCACGGTCGACCCTCTGCCTCTGCCTGGCTGGCCATTCCACCGTCTGCTGCCCCTCGGTACGACGGGTCGGGCAGTCACGAGCCATGTGGCCCTGCCCGCCGCCCTCGTAGCACTGTCTGCCTCTCGGAAGGCTGGCTCCGGGCCGGGTGCCCTGCACTGCTGAGCCAGCGTCCCGAGGTCGCCTGTCGGAAGGTCTGGTCCGCCTGGAACCCTGAGTCATCCGCCGGCTACCAGCTGCCGAAGACTCCGCTATCTGCCGCCCTGTGGTAGGTCTCGCTGTGGACTCAGCCAGGAAGCTCTCGATCAGGAGGGCTCGCTCTAGTACTCCTGCCTGGGTCGGGATGCTGAGGGAGATCAGCGATGACCTGATCTCGTGTCTCAATCCCTGCTCGAAGGTCCGGTCCCGGAAGAAGGGGTCCCGTACCATGTCTGTCGAGTAGCGAGATAGGTCGGTGAACCTCGCCGCGTACTGAGCGACCGTCAAGCTGCCCTGCCGCAGCTGAAGAAGCTCCTGGATGCGCACCGCTCGGAGGGTGGCCGGGACGAACTCTGAGCGGAAGAGGATCTCGAAGTCCATCCAGATGAGGGAGGCCTCATCGTGTACCTGGAGAATCAGGCTCCACCAGCGTCCGGCTGCTGCGTGCAGTAAGCTCGCCGCGAGGATCACCATGAGGTCTACTGGCGTCCTCACTAGCCTGAAAACTCGGACGACCGCCTCCAGCCAGTCCTCGGCTGCCTGGGGGTCCGACTCTCCACGGAACCTGGGTGGTCGCTGGCGCTGGAACTCATGCAGAGCTCCGAGGCGTCGTGCGTCGTCAGCTGCCAGTGCTGGAAGCATCGGGGGCTCGGCGGGTAAAGGTACCGCCGGTGCCTCTGCTGTCAACGGGCCCTGTACCGAGGCCTCGTCGCTCGGCGGGCTGTCGTCGCGCCCTACTCTGGGAACCCTAGCTGGCTGCTGTCGTCGTGCCATCCTGAAAAGGAAACAAGTATGCCACGGTCAGAACAGTATACCTGGTGAGCTGATGCAAATAATCACAAAGAAAACTTGAAACACACATGCAATCAATGTTTTCGTGCAGTAAGTCGGAAATCAGAAGTCATGGTCCTGGTGTATGGATATGTCGGCCGCCGCACCAACACTGGACTCCCTGGACTGATAACCACACTCAATACGCTAAACATTATTGCTTCACATAGAAGAAAGATCAGAGTCTGCGGTAGAACCGACCGCCTTTGATACCAATTTGTCACGACCCATCCTCGGGGCCCGTGCCGTGACTACCCCAACCCGCCTTCCATAGGCCAGGGGCTGGAGACTAGCACCAAGGCGTAAATCCCAACAAAAAGGGAAGGCATTGCCTTTCAAAAGTAAACAAGCACCACAGAGTAAGCAAGCGGAAAAGTAAACACTAAGTAAAACTGTACAAGCTGTGCTGAAGAAAAAGGGGCCGGAAATACAAGCCCAACTGTAAAGTACAACTGAAAAGAAAAACAGCAACTGAAAAGGGAAAACTGTAGCGTCGAGCCGTCCTCCGGAAGTCGCACCTGAAGGGTGGGTACAGATAGCCTCCTCTGCTCCTCGGGTCCACCTAACCGCTCCGAGTACGTCCCGCCCAGTGGTCCACCTCCAGGTACTGTCCTGCTCCGCACGCCTCCTCCACGATCAGCGCTGTCCGTCGTCTGCAACCAACACCACGAAGTGCGGGCATAGCCCGTGCAGGGGTGAGTATAAGCTACTCAGTAGGGACCCCGAGACCCCCGAAGGTCTCCCGAAATCCACAAAGGATAAATCACGAAGAAAGGATGCAATCACGAAGTAACATCTGACACGGCTTAGGTATATGACCATACATATACCTAAGTCTTCAATTCCCCGTTCGGCTCCAACGTCCGAGCCCAAACACAACCCAGTCCACACAGGAAAGCAAAACGCATACCCACGCAGGATAGAACAACACAATCCACGAAGGAGAGTAAACAGTAAATTCACACAGGATAGCTCAACACAATCCACAAAGGAGAGTAACACAAGATTCAGCTCACACAGGTATACTTCTTCGGATGACGATAAAGATGATCAATGAACCATCTAAGTCGTCGGACCCACGAAGCATCGATAGGTACTAACCTTGCAGTGACCCACACAGGATCGGGCCCACGCAGGACCTGTAGGAGTTGGCTCACACAGAACCGCTGAGAGATGACCCACACAGGATCGGGCCCACACAGGACCGGGCCCATGCAGGACTTGTAGGCGCTGGCTCACACAGAACCGCTGAGCGCTGACCCACGCAGGATCGGACCCACACAGGATCGGGCCCACACAGGACCGGTCCCACACATGACCTGTAGCGCTGATCCACGCAGGATCGCTGAGTGCAGTAGTCGTCGCAGTCCGCTGAGGATCTCTGCACAGTCGTCGCCGCAGTCCACTGAGGATCTCTGCACGGTCGTCATCGGAGTCCACGGAGGATCTCTGCACAGTCGTCGCCGCAGTCCACTGAGGATCTCTGCACGGTCGTCGTTGGAGTCCACAGAGGATCTCTGCACAGTCGTCGCCGCAGTCCACTGAGGATCTCTGCACGGTCGTCGCTGGAGTCCACGGAGGATCTCTGCACCGTCGTCGCCGCAGTCCACGGAGGATCTCTGCACGGTCGTCGCTGTCGAAGTAGCAGTCGCAGCCAGCACTAGGGTTCCCGCACACAGCAAGCTCGTTCGGGAAGGTCCGCTCCACGAGCCGAGAGGCTGATACATCAACTGACACGAAGTCCGAAGTTGATGTATCCAAAAGGTCCATATCGTCAACAGGAACTCAACGTCGCAGACGGCGCGTCAATCAGACGCCCGGTCTGAGAGATATTGGCATTTTCGTCCTAGGGGCCCGGTTGGTTTTTAAGGAAAAACCAACCTGACCGCACTCCACCTGCGTCCAAACCTCGGGCGGAGTATGCCAAAAGATCCGTCTCACTTAGAGGAATTCAACAAAGCTGATGGCACGTCAATCGGACGTCCGTAGCTCAAGATATGAGCGTTTCCGCTCCAAGGGCCCGGTTGGTCTCGTGTACGAACCAACCCGGCCGAACTCAAAGTATTCCTAAACCTTGAGTGCAATATACCGAAACGACCGTCTCGATCCAAGGACCGCATTGCCGCTGACGGCGAGTCGTTTGGAGGCACGATGCTCAAGATACGGGCGTTTGAACGAAAACGTCCGAAGATGGGGGGTACGGGCCCGGGCCGACCCGGCCCGACCCCCCTGGGTCGACCCGGCCCGACCCCCCCTGGGTCGACCCGAACCGGGTCCGACCCGGTTGGCCCAGCCCGGCCCGGCCAGGGCCGGTCCCGCTCGGCCGGCTCGGCTCGGCCGAGCGGCTGGCGCCGCGGGCGTTGACCCGCGGCTTGAGGAAACCGCGGCCCGCGTGCGGGCCGCGCTGGTGAACCGCGGACGCGGCTGAGCCGCGTCCGCCTGGACGAACCGGACCCGCGGCGCGGGTCCGTCCGCCGCCGCCGCCGCGGCTTCAGCCGCGGCAGGCTTGTCCGGCGGCGCGCCGGGGCGCCGCCGCCTCCGGCCGCCGGCAACTTCCGCGGGCCGCCGGCGTCGCTCCGGTGGCCCGTTCTCCTTCCCGTCTATGCCGATGCTCCTCCCGGGATCCGTTCTTTACTGCGGGATCGTCAAACGTCCGCTGCGGCACGTTCCGTCGTCGACCGTCAATTCCGCACAAACGAAGAACGGCGGAGGGTCGTCGTGCCGTGTTCGTTTGGCCCGCACCCTCCGCGTTAGAGATAAACAACCGGGAGAAAAATAAAATGATCAACACATGATCCAACAATTTTAATTAAAATAAAATTGTTCGTTTGAACCGGCTTTTTAATTTTCAAAGAACGTTCATGAGAAAATTAAAAAGGGGTAATTTTCCAAAAAGAATCCCTACCTTGATGATCGTCATGCGCGGGCGTTCTTCGCGGAAGAGACCGTCGCGGAAGGGATCGATCGTCGCGTCGTCGCGGGGAGGCGTCGCGTCGTCGCGGATTCCGGCGTTGAGTCGTCGCGGATTCCAGCGTTGAGTCGGCGAGCTCAACGAACCAAGAACAACAAGATTTAAATTATTAATATTTAAATCTGTGTTTCTTTTTAAACCAAAGAAAAGAACTTGAGAGGAATACCGAGATCACTCACCTCAAAGCGTCGGTGATCGGAGATCGGAGATCGGAAGAACATCTCAGGCGAAGGCGTCGTCGATTTCCGGGTTCGGCGTTCTTCACGTTCTTCGCGTTATTCGCGTTCTTCGCGAGGGAGCTGAAGAAACAGAGATCCTCTCAAATCCTTTCAAAGGATTTTTAGGTTGGTCTTATTTTATTAATATGCCAACACACGAAACCGGTTAAGAAACGATCCATCAATTCGTTGAATTAATTCAACGAAAGAAACGACCCATTTAATTAACGAAAGAAACAGCCCAATTAATTGTCTGTTAAGTATATAGAAAACGCGTCGGTTGACCTTCATTAAGACGGGTTTTCACGGGTGCGTTTCTTAACGGAAAGAAACGGCGGGGCTCGTGCGGCCCCCACCTCACAAATATCCTACCAAGGGGGTAGGATATTTCTGGATAGCACCCTATCCAGTTCAACTCAGTTCAAGCCGCCTTTAAGTGGCTTCAAGTGGCTTCCAAGTGGCTTAAGTGAAATAAAATAAAGTTGTCGCAAAATTATTTTATTTCTTAACTTTAAGCCTGAAAATTAAAAACCACACCCGAGCAAACGCAACTCCGAAAAAGGCGTTTCTAAGAGAATACCGGTGCTGCGATTTCATCGGTGCCCTCAGAATTCGATTCCGGGCACCGGTTCAAAAGTTAGAAAAACCCGCTCGTCCGTTCACTGAACGTACCCGAGCCAAACTTCGGAAAATGATTCCGGGCACACCGGGCCTCGGAATCAGGCGCCGTCAGAAACTGCGTTCTTGTAAAATTCCAAAGAAAATTAAGAAAAAAATTTCCTTGAAATTTACGAGTCTTTACAGAATTGGTTGTGGAACTAGGAAATATATGAGATTTATATTAGACACAATATAGATCTAGACCCCTAGGTTTGTGGAACCCTCTTCTTCATCCATATTAACTGAATGGGTAACATATGTAATTTTTATCCACAAAACAAAGTATTTTCAAGATAAAATAATTGAAAGGTAACATCCAAGATCCTATAATATTATGGGAATAATGAATGGAGATACCCATGGTAAAGGAATTAATAAATAATGGGAAATCATATTACCTCTCTTCGAGACGACTTTAATAATAACCATCCCATTCATCACTCAAATCTATCCGAGAATCTAAAATAATAAACATTAATTGAATGAAATATTTTATAGTTAGAAGTTTGAGGTTTTTTGGAATTTGATGTAGGCTTATACCTCATTTTAATGAGAATAATGGGATATATTCTTAGAGAAAATTACATTTATAAACCTCATTAAGGTGATATTTTCTATATCAGGGACACCCCACATCTATTTGTTATATGAAATGTTCTTCTATGAATCTCACCCCAAATGTGGCACTATTAAATGTGTGTTATTATGTATTGATGGAGGTAATAAACCCCACATATCCATGTACCACTATATATATGATTACCCAAGTTCATTGGAAAATGGGTTCCAGAATTATTCTATATATTTATAGTCATTCCAAGTCTTATTTACTCAATAAAATGATCCGTATACTCTACTCCATCTATCACTAGTGGGAAATTGATCTCGAGGAATAGCTAATTATATTTTGCAATTATATATTTAAAATATATCATTCGATATATTCTATAATTATCCTACTATAATATTCTTCTTTGTTTATAATTACTAATATTCATGTTTTTCCAATTAAAACATCTTCCAAAATTGGCACACCATAATAAGTATCCATCCAGATCACACATTGTGAGGTAGAAAACACACTTAATTAAGATTTATATAATCTTATAATGGTATTTTCATAGTTCATTTCCCTAACAAATTATATTTTTATTGACTCATGATTCAAAAAGCCATTCATAAATATATATAATATGCATATGCATCATGGATTCCATTTATATAATCAATTGTATTATGGATTTAAGATCTATTCATTCAGAATAAAAATTGATTACCACTTTTTAACATTTTTATCAAATATATTTATTATGAAGTGTGAGTGGTTGGACTCAACATATTTATTATAAGTAGGATGTGAAAGGAACTCTTGGTCTTGGTTGATCACTGAAAAATTCACCGAGCCACATGGAACCAGATCATTCCCCATATCACATAAAATGGAACAAAAATCATAAATTAAGACCTCCCTTTATAATTATTTCTATGAAATGTAAATAATATATCCAATACTATAACTAACATGATAATATATATAATTCCTTGTAGAAGTTATTTAATGAAAAATTCCCCAACATTAATTATAGTGAATAATTCAAATATAGTGAGGATCTATCCACTAATATAAATTCATAATATATCTTCCAAATATACCTACTACTGCATATTAGGGGATACCTCCCAACCACAATCATTATTGTGACCCTCCTCCCATGTTGACCAATAATGATTGAAAACACTATATGTTTTTATTCATGGGAAGGTTTGATACAACCTAGAATTTGGATCATTCCTTTTTGTAAGGATTAAAATATTAGACTATATACTAATATGAAAATAGATTCATGAAAAAAAACATCTCACATAGAATTCCAATCATAAGGAAGTATCTCCCTTATGAGTTGTGGAGTGATCTCTATGTTTTCTCGTTCAGGTTATGGGAATTTTTTTCATATATTCCCTCCTAAAAATGACATTTAGTAATAATATGTAGATCATAAAGGATTACTATAAATAATCTCTCCATGTGATGCATGGAATTTTTATTCGTGATCCATATTCGAATCACATTTTAAATGAAATTTTTATTGATGTTGCAGATGGATTTCATGACTTATACAACAACATATAACCCATATAATTTTAGAACATATTAAATCATCACAATTATATATCCTAATTAGATTTTATTATCACAAGGGTGTTAAATGTCACTTCTAGAATAGAGATCCTAGGATAATACATAGCATAGGATCTATTTAATAAATATAATTGATCATGATAGAACCATTATATTAGACCTATTTTTAGTTTATATATCATCGTTCATGTTGTTTAAGATTTTTATATGATAGGATTTTTCAATACAAGCTGTTATCTTCTACGAAAAAAATTATTATTAAACAAATCATGTATTCATTTACATCTCAATGTATTCTAAAACAACTAATCAGTTGATTCCATTTTTGTTACGTGTTATGGGGTGCATCAAATTGAATTTTCAATTGATATATGACCAATATATTTAATAACATGTAGCCTCCGAGACATACTCTCATAATATCTGAAAGATGTCCATGCTTAGGGTGGACACATTAGCATAGTCTGGCTTAATGTACTTAACGTTTCTTGTTCTCCTCAATGTCATATTTCCTTAACACGCATTTTAATGAAATGTAATACCTATAAAGGATATTGAAAATCCTGTATAATGATATAAAAATGGAAAATGTGGCTATGTATTTATTTTTATGTTTAAAGAATTCGATCACATGAAATAATCTTAATCCCAAAGAACTAATATAAATATGTAAAAAATATATGATAACAAACCTATTATGATAATGTATATCTCTAAAAAAAATTATTTTAATAATTATTCACTTGGAATATATGTTTCTATATTAAATCCTTCTATAGTAATTCATTCGTGTAAAATATCTATAGTGATAGATGTTATTTGAAAAGGACGTTAGAACTTGGTGGGAGAGTAATCATGATGCAATCAAGAGATATATAATTATATAGTGCATAATAATCCCCCAATTAAATTTTTAAAGGGATGATCATGGTATTCAAATCATGAGGAAAATATGAAGGATACATTACTACCACTGAATTATGATCTTTTCTTGTAGATCAAACTAAATTCAAACGAGGCATTTTCTGATTCTGAAGATGTAAATATCATTAATTTTATGGTTAGAATATTATAATCAGGTTAATTTTTGTAAAAAATTAATTATATTTTCATCGATATACATTGTGATATCAAAACAATATCATATACTCTATGAAAAAATTTCGGTACTCTCACACAAAAATTGAACACATAGAATTATTTTTTGGTGGAATGATGTGTTTCAACACACGCATGTAGTTCCTTCAAAATCTAAATTTTGAATAAAAATGATGGTGTTACCATTTAAAAATAAGTTATTTATGGAAGGTTTGAATGAATCCCATTATACATGTGATATTTATTTTGTGACGGTGGTTTCTATCACACTACCAAAGAAGAATTTATATATATCCACATAAATTTATCCTACATAACTATTTTGGGAATTTATTTTCTATAAGTACGCAACACCTTATTAAAAAAGGATAATGTTTCCTATATTAATAATAATTGGTCATAGAGATAGAAAACCATATTATGTCACTGATATATATCTTGTGATTAAATTATATAAGTAATTCACGATCCTATACTGGAGAAGGGACTAAGAAAATTAAACTAAATTCCCATTAAGAAGTAAACCATGTTCAACATAACTTTTGAATCCCATTCACAGAGTCCTTTTATTAATCTTATTCATTAATACCTTTTACATAAAAAAGTTCTTGAGGTTCAATTACTGAAAACTGTCTAAATAAAATCTATGCAGTGTACTTTATAAAGTAGTGTCTTCAAAAAGGTAGTCATAAAGGACATTACTTTTCCTTTTTTATGTAATCTAAATTTCACAAAAAAATGAGTTATATTGATTTATATTTTACCCTACATAAAAGAAAGTATTGATTATAAAGAATCTAAACATATGATGGTCACTTCCTAAATTAGTTAAACTATCAGTAACCCAACTTTAATATAATAATTCATTCCCCCTACCACATACCTAACATAAAATCATCCAAATGGTCTTCATGGTTTTCAATAAATATATTCACTGCCTTGAACATCATAATTTAATTTTTCATCCTCAATAACATCCGAAGTCCCATGATCCTGGAATGAACATTAGTGATACCCCATTAATAATGTATACACATGATAATGGGATTCACTCAGGTTAACCTCCCAATATGAAAGAACAGTTAGGGTAATAAAAATATTCTATTCCATTAAAAGTGAGGGTATATATGAAAATGAAACCAATGAAAACATTCATGGAATAAGATAATAACATTGTGTTCTATTTCTGGATTTGTTATTCCATATTGGATTATTCAATGAACTAGGGATCCATGGTTATGCCCCCATTAGATTACAATAACAACCCATCGTAAAAAATACACCTACTAGGTGCAAAATCCAAAATAATTTGTTCACCTAAATTACTAACTGAAATGGGAACCTATGAAAAGAATATTTTTAAGCCCGACATATAACATTATTTTTCCCTTTGCTGGGCCAAGTCGAAAAAGAACATGTAATCCTATATGTTACAACATTAGGATAAATTCCCAAATAGTTCACTGATACTTCCTCATTTAGTTACAAAAAAATGGAGTGAACATATATATATGGTCACCCCATGCATAATCCCCACAATCATTTGTATTAATCCCCTATATGATGTGAAATTCCTTATAAAATGTTTTAATATTTTATCACAATATCTATAATAAAAGAAATCCAACTATAAGGTATTTTTCAATCAAATGGCCATGAATCGTATGACGTAAATTATGTGGGATTTTATTCATGTTAATTATGTATAGTTACGATTCTTCTATACAGATCAAATAATACATCCAAAAACATATCCTCGGAAGGCCATATTCCATGTAAAATATTTTATCAATGGGATATATTACATTTAAAATATATAAAAATAAGATATATTCAATATTAAACCCTCTACAATAATGTTTAATATTACTTAGAAGCCAAACCATATCCCTTAAAATCCCATTACTAATATACATTATGAAACAAAATAGGAAATACTTTATAATCCCAACACTAATCAATACTATTTATCATTAACAATGAATTTATATTCATATTGGATTAAACTAAATATTATTACATCAACATAATTATATGTTAAAATATATTTAAAATATCCCAAAATAATTTCATTAAAAGGTATTGATCTTGGAAAATATACTAATATTATCGAAGTGAAGACATTGCTCATCGTAACATGATATTAAAAATTATGATGTGTCTAATTATTTTTCATAAGACTATGAAGACTTTGATTCCCTTTTTGTGGACATAAAGGAATTGTAGAGACCCAAAGCTTGACGTACATGGACATTACATTACTTTTGCGGAATACTTAATACATAACAAAAATAGACACACAAGGACCGTAATAGTTTAGTGTCTTTGGAAACTCGGAATAAAATCTTCTAATCATGGTGAAAGATCTTCAACATCTCCGATAAATATCTTCTCCTTTTTTTCCTTACCTGAAACATTTCTTCATATCCTGGGGAAAAGAAAAAATAAATAGGGTGAGCTCAAATCCTCAGTAAGGGTGAGCATGGTTAAAATAAAACATATTATATACATTTGAACTTAAAAACATGAACATAATGTTTAAACATCAAAAGTTTGAGAAAT
Source organism: Viscum album (assembly GCA_963277665.1). Lineage (NCBI taxonomy): Eukaryota > Viridiplantae > Streptophyta > Magnoliopsida > Santalales > Viscaceae > Viscum > Viscum album. The sequence continues at coordinate 391,817,947 of OY728166.1, forward strand.
GACATAAAACATGGAAGTACATAAGGCATAGATGATAAAGAAACATTAAGAATGATAAAATAACATGGGAATAAAACAAGTAATTGTGGAAATAATTAATCACATGATATGATTTCCATATTATCTACGGCATTGCTGCCAAGACCATATTAGTGGACAAAGTCCCTTTCTGAATCGAGTTCACTCCTCATTCCAGTCCTATATTACTAAACCGGTTTAACTTGCCATTCCATCCATGTCCATATCATGAGATATAAATCATTAACCAATTCATTGGAGGGAGATATAGGTCCCACCATCTCATATTGAAATCATTCTTACTTGTCTCACAAAATAAATTTAAAACATTCATCACAACCCAAATAATAAAATGGGTTTCATAAACATCATCCCATCATAAAATAATCCATATAAAAAATGGATATCATTTCATCATAAGAAAATTGAAACCATGTAAATCATAGAGACATCATACTTGAAACATACACATGTGAAATAATGTCATCTTAGATGAAAATGGTTTTGATAAAACACTTGAAATGAATTCTTGAGGAAAATATCCTTTTTTCTTCAAAATCGTTTTCTTTTCACAAAATGTCATGAAATTTTAAAAGAAAAGGATTTTGTTGAAAATAGTCATTAAATATTTTGGAGGAAGCTTCATGAAAATAAGGCTTTATAAAACCATAAAAATCCTTTCATGCCGTATATGTTAAAAAACATTCTTCTCGTTCTTTATTCGGAAAAGTCAAAAAGTACCTCGTACGAAAAATGACAAAAGATTCCTTTCATATCTGTTACTAAAAACTCACCAAAGGGTATAATTGGATTTAAACAATTGTAGGTGGATGTAAATAATATTACATATTGATGAAGCATGGATTTGGATTATAAAATATTCCCCAGTAAATTCTGAAGTATAAAAAATCTCGGATAAAAAAATGAGATTGTGTTATTTCCCCTTACCTTAGATCCGATTGGGTTTGTAAGTGTCCGAACCTCCTGTATAATGGTTTAAATAATGTAATTTACATATTCCAGAATCATAATAATTTTTATGATATCATATATGGTTCACTTATTACATTATATTACCCGTTCTTTTGTAAATTCCATGTTAAAGAGTGTTTTGGGTAAAATCGTTTCATTTGTCATCCGTGTTTTGACTTGTAATTATTAATATGATTACATAGATCATGATTACTCAATTCATGAATATAAGACATAATTTATATATAATATATATTTATAATATACATATATATAATAGATCAGTAAATGGAAAGAAATACACCGTTCATGGAGACGGTAGGCCGTACGTACGCATGAACGCTATTTTCGTTTCCTTATTGAGTTGAATGGAATTAAGTAGATGAAATAAATATATATGAACATAAATCCAGTATCATTATTATGTCATATATTTGATGATTACTTATTATAATTACTTTATAATCATTCATGAATGGTTAACGTGGAGAATGAATCACATCGCGTCGTGGAGACGGTATTCTGTATGTACGCACGAGCGATGATATCGTTCTCATGATCGTGGAATTGTATTGGAGTGTATGTATACTATTTCAGAATAAATATCACTTTACAATACTCATATATTGTTTTTATGTACACCATTATACCCATCCAAGTAAGGTGGTGGTGGAAAATAGATTACACCACGGCGTGGAGACGGTATTCCGTACGTACGCACGCGCGGTGATTTCATTTTCCGTAGGATGGATAGATGGTAAAATAGGGTTGTTTCATATTTATAATAACATATCAGTATATGAGTGATACTGATGTTATTACTTCATAATTAAACAACCTATGAAGAATAAGTGGAAGAAGAAATAAAGTTGAAAGAATCGGTAACAGACATTATCTCTTCTTTGAAGCTCCTCTTTGAGTCCTCCTCTTAGGGCACTAACATTGGTCTTTGAAGAAGACCAATACCTCTAGGATGTTTCTAGGTAAGTGGAGAATATAATTTTGCAGAGTTTGGCCGATCTTGAAGGCTCAAAGTGGTGTGAGGAAGAGAGGGAGGAGGTTCCCATTTATAAGGGAGGAGAGGGGCACCTTTGGAATAACTAAAAATATTATTTTATTATAAAGTCATATTCGGTTTTAAATAGCTCCAAATTGATTTATTTAGAAGATAAGGTGGGTATGGGTAGAAATACACTCATCCAATATAATTTAAACAATTTTAGGTTCCTAATTTTTACCTTATCATTTATATTTAACATTAAGTTAGATAATTTTACATTTAACGTGTCTTTTTGTGTTCTTACACTATAAGGTTAATAAACTTTCTATAACAAGCCAAACGAACCCCAAGTTGTTTATTATTAATATATATAACCTTATTTAAGTCATTAGGCCGAACCATAGATTTTTAAGGTAAAATGACAATTAATAATATAATATTTGTTTTAAAAACTATTTTATATCAATTTTGACACTATTTAGTAATTGATTTTAGTGAAAATCATAATAGAATGATTAGTTCGAAAAAAGTTAATTAAATCAATACTGACATGTCATATTATCCTAGAAAATTAGTTTAATTCCTAAAAAGTCTCAAATTACATTTATTTGGGTATTTATAACATCAATTATGTCAATATTTTATTAATAAAAGAATTACTGTATCATCATTGTGTCATATATAAATTAAATTATTTAATGTCTAAAAATTACTAATTAAATATTATTATGTAGGAAATCTGTTTAGAATTCTAATGAATATTTATAGTATAATTTATCTTATGTATAACCCTATATTAAAAATTATTTACTTATTAAACATTTATTTTAACTATTTTAACCCTTCTTTGAATAAATTAATAATAAATGTCCTAATCTAATCCAAGTGGGCCCAAATGTTAATATTTTATTTCAAAGGTTGTTTTTGGTCGAATTACACTTATCCAATAGAATCATGATATGTTTTAGGGTAATAATAATATTATTTTTACCCTTAATTACCCTATTTACTTTTAACAGTGGGAAAAAAAATAAAAAGTTACTATTCACCAAAAATTATTTTATCTCACTGAACCACATTTTACTTACTGATATCAACCATGTCTCTCAGATTTTTGAAATTCCACTCACAGAAGCGGTAAAATTAAGTTTTCTGAAAAATTCATTTTTTTAAACTACCACTTAGTGGTTTCACTATTCATAAAAAAAATTACAGTTTCCAGAAAAATACAAAAAATTAGGCCTAAGCTATATTTGATATTATGAATTCAAAAATGATGTCTATTTTATCAAATTCAAAACATATTAGTTACATTAACAAATTTAAAAATTAATTCCAGTCGTCAAAACAAATAGCGTGTTTTTAAGAGATAATAAATATCAAAAGATTGACCCTTGTGTATAACTGGTTTAAATGTGACATTACATCCAATGACCAACATTGTATTAAATTGTAAAAATATATTCTAAATATACTATAAAAACACTCAAATTAATAATTTATATCTATTAATTATTTTAATTAAAAAAGTTGTTTTTAATTAAAATTTTGAAATTTTCACTATTCATCAGAATATGAAAGTTATCCGAAAAGTACCAAAATTTCACCCTAAGCTAATTTCGATATTCCGAATCCAAAAATGAAGTCCATTTTGAAAAATAAAATTTAAAAAATTTCAAAAAGTGGTTATTACTATTCATAACATCTAGTTTTATTAATATTTTAATAGCATATCGTTGTTTAGTGAAACTCGGCGTTGCGTACTACACACTCTATCGAGGAAGGTCGTGATTGCGTGTAATGCAAGGAAATTCAAGGATACGTATTGTGAAAGATCCATTTTGTGTATAATAAAACATAAAACATTAATGAAATTAAAAAGAATATTTTTCATAAAATGTCAGGACCTTACATTCTTCCCCCCTTGAAATGAATTTCTCCCTCGAAATTCGTCGGGGTTATAAATGGTTTAATACTTGAAAGTTTCATTAATAGAAACCTACGTCATAAAAGGAATACCAAAACCAATCTCTAAAAACAAATGTATGAAACGTAACGGTTACCCAAATTAACTAATCACTGGGTTTCTACATAGGAGAACATAGGTGAAAATATGGGTATGGAAGAGAAATCTAACCGTCATGTCCTGATGGAGAGTGGTAGAGAACATGGCTATGAAAAAGACAACAATCAAAAAGCCATAAATTTGTGATGATCTAGGGTACCATCTGATGCATCAGATATAAGGGCACCAGGACAACATTTTTGGTTTTCAAGATCATTTCCCTAAAGTTGAAGAATTTTAATTAGAATAAATAATTACTTTATTTTGGTACAATATCACTGTTGTTTATTATTTGAGCAATTTCCACTTCATATCTTAATAAAATAAAGTTGAATTTGTTATTCGTGAAGTGTTAGAAGATCATGTGATAGAATGAAGGGTCATTCCATCTGTCTCAAACAAAAGGTTAGCAAAAGTTATTAATTATATATAAGTCGATCTATAGTGAGATTAATCATATATGGTTCCTAAAATGGACTTATACTTCATATATCATACTACTTAATATAATAAAACTAATTTCTACTAAACAGGTACTTCCTGTAGGCCAGTGGTAGGTGATAAAGGCCAATCACACTTCGCTTGTGGGTTCGATTCCCACAGCCTTGTCCGACGCGATGGGCTGTCGCCCATCCTGCAGGTTGTCCTTTTTCTAAAACTATATTACTATAACATCCCATCAATAATATCTAAAAAACATCTATCCTTAAACAATACTAACTTATTTCCAACATAATCCATTCCAATCTTTAGGCTTATCCATAATACTACAGTCCACTCTCATAATATAGTGAAAATGATTACCAGAGATTTCATATAACAAGAATGTTAATACCATCGTTGAACCCCATATATCATAAGATATGTCTTGTTGGTCCGATTCCAATCATTCCAAGGCCTTAATCATGTATTCTCTTGAAAAATTAATACCCATTAAACCTTAGTGAAAACATGAATGCAGTTAAAAGTTAACACTTTAAACATACCAAAATCCTCAAAATTCTATATACTCAAACCATGATATCCCTTATATAAATCATGAGCTCATGAATACAATCAAGCATCTCATTATCTACTTATTATTTCATTATGTACATATCATCTACTTTACAAAAATATCCGAATAAACTTCCATGCTTACTGGTACCATTCAACATATACTTTCAAATACTTTTAGGAAAATCAATAGTGTAGCCATCCTTAGAAAAATATTTATTCCATAGTACCATTAACTATACAACATAACTCTCTATAAACATACAATCATTCCACTACCTTCTAAAACCATTGACTGAGCTTCCACAATTCTTTTGTCTCACATATCATTTGTAGACTCTTCATCATCATCAACATAAATACTACCCATACGGCCATACTGATTCTCTTCATGATACTTTCCCTTAGGGAATTGGTTTGCATAATGCCCGTACATTCCACATTTAAAAAATTTAACCATTGTTGATGTTGTAGCAATACCATTATCCTCATCCACGGTGTTAACTGAACCATTTCCTTTGCACTTACTGGATTTGTGTGCTTATTTTCCACACCCAAAGCATCTTCTAGTTCCCTTGAAACAACCTCCTCGACGCCTCTTCCCACATGATTTACATGAGGGAAATTGAACTTTCATTTCTATATGATCATCATAAAACTCCATCTTTCTATTATTATCTGAGTCGGGAAACATACCAAAGTTGAGATTATTGATCATATTTTGAGATTGTTGATTAGGCATAATAACAATGTTTGGACTTCCAAATCCTGTTTCATTTGGTTTCTCATGAAGAATATCATGCCATTGTCCGTCATATCCTCCATTATAATGAATCATATTGTTTCCATCCATTTTCCAAAACCCAAAAAGAATAGTGTGAGAGGAAAAAATCATGCTAGGGAATACAACATAGTAAAGGGGGAGCACCCTCAATATCTAACATCTTAGGTTAAATTCTATGATCGTTACCGTAGTTCTAGACCTATATCCTATACGTATACTTATCCTTAGGGACATCCCTAGATATACCTTAGAAGTATCTCTAGGGATCTCACTAACATTTTCACATCCTATTTTCCAAAGGTTTACTAAACCTTTCCTCTGATACAAACTGTAGAGACCCGAAGCTTGACATACATGGACATTACATTACTTTTGCGTAATACTTAATACATAACAAAAATAGACACACATGGACCGTAATAGTTTAGTGTCTTTGGAAACTCGGAATAAAATCTTCTAATCATGGTGAAGGATCTTCAACATCTCCCATAAAGATCTTCCCCTTTTTTTCTTACATAAAACTTTTCTTCATATCATGGTGAAAAGAAAACATAAAAAGGGTGAGCTCAAATGCTCAGTAAGGGTAAGCATGGATAAAATAAAACATACTATATACATTTGAACTTAAAAACATGATCATAATGTTTAAACATCAAAAACTTGAGCAATGACATAAAACATGGAAGTATGTAAGGCATAGATCATAAAGAAACATTAAGAATGATAAAATAGCATGGGAATAAAACATGTAATTGTGTAAATCATTAAGCACATGATATGATTTCCATATTATCCAAGGCATTTTTTCCAATACCATCTTAGTGGACAAAGTCCCTTTCTGAATCGAGTTCACTCCTCGTTCCAGTCCTGTATTACTGAACCGGTTTAACTTTCCGTTCCAGCCATTCCTATCTCATGAGATAAAAATATTTACCCAATGCATTAGAGGGAGATATAGGTCCCACCCATCTCATATTGAAATCATTCTTACTTGTTCCACAAAATAAACTTAAAACATTCATCATAATCCAAAGCATAAAATGGGTTTCATAAACATCATCCCATCATAAAATAATCCATATAAAAAATGGATATCATTTCATCATAAGAAAAGTGATACCGTGTAAATCATAGAGACATGATACTTGAAACTTACAAATGTAAAATAATGTCTTCTTAGATGAAAATTGTTTTGATGAAACACTTGAAATGAATTCTTGAAGAAAATATCCTTTTTTCTTCAAAATCAATTTCTTTTAACAAAATGTCATGCAATTTTAAAAGAAAAAGATTTTGTTGAAAATATTCATGAAATATTTTGGAGGAAGATTAATGAAAATAAGGCTTTATAAAACCGTAAAAATCCTTTCATACCGTATACGTTAAAAAATCATTCTTCTCGTACTTTTGTTGGAAAAGTAAAAAAGTACCTTGTATGAAAAACGACAAAAGATTCCTTTCATATCTTTTACTAAAAACTCACCGAAGGGTAAAATTGGATTTAAACAATTTTAGGTGGAATGAAATAATATTACATATTTAGGAATCATGGATGTGGATGATACAATATTCTCCAGTAAATTCTGAAGTATAAACAATCTCGGATAAAAAAATAAGATTGTGATATTTCCCCTTACCTTAGGTCCGATTTGCTTCGTAAGTGTCCGAACCTCCTGTATAATTATTTATATAATGTCATTTACTTATTGATGAATCATAATCATTGTTATGATATCATATATGGTTCACTTATGACTTTATATTACCCGTTCTTTTGTAAATTCCATGTTAAAGAGCGTTTTGGGTAAAATCGTTTCATTTGTCGTCCGTGTTTTGACTTGTAATTATTCATATTATTAATTAGATCATGATTACTTAATTCCAGAATATAAAACATGATTTATATATAATATATATTCAGAATATACATATATATAATAGATTAGTAAATGGAAAGAAATACACCGTTCATGGAGACGGTAGGCCGTACGTACGAATGAACGCTGTTTTCGTTTCCTTATTGAGTAGAATGGAATTAAGTAGATGAAATACATATATATACACATAAATACAGTATCATTATTATGTCATATATTTCATGATTACTTAATATATATACTTTATAATAATTCGTTAATGGTTAACGTGGAGAATGAATCTCATCGTGTCGTGAAAACGGTATTCTGTACGTACGCACGAGTGATGATATCATTCTCATGATCATGGAATTGTATTGGAGTGTATGTATACTATTTCATAATCAATATCACTTTACAAAAATCATATATAGTTATTATTTACACCATTATACCCATCCAAGTAAGGTGGTGGTGGAAAATAGATTACACCACGGCGTGGAGACGGTATTATGTACGTACGCATGCGCGGTGATTTCATTTTCTGTAGGATGGATAGATGGTGAAATAGGGTTGTTTCATACATACAATAACATATCAGTATATGAGTGATACTGATTTTATTACTTCATAATGAAACAACCTAAGAAGAAGAAGTGGAATAAGAAATAAAGATGAAAGAATCGGTAAAGGACATTACCTCTTCTTTGAAGCGCCTCTTTGAGTCCTCCTCTTAGGGCACTAAAATTGGTCTTTGAAGAATACCATGACCTCTAGGATGTTTCTATGTAAGTGGATAAGAGAATTTGGCAGGGGTTGGATGATCTTGAAGGCTCAATGTGGTGTTAGGAAGAGAGGGAGGAGGTGGCCTTTTATAAGGGAGGAGAGGGCCACCTTTGGAATAACTAAAACTATTATTTTATTATAAAGTCATATTCGGTTTTAAAAAGATCCAAATTGATTTATTTTGAAGATAAAGTGGGGATGGGTCGAAATAATCTCATCCAATAGAATTTATACAAGTTTAGGTTCCTATTATAACATTATCATCTATATTTAACTTTAATTTAGATAATTTTACTTTTACCGTGTCTTTTTGTGTTCTTATACTATAAGGTTAATAAACTTGCTATAAGAAGCCAAACGAACCCCAAGTTGTTTATTATTAATATATATAACCTTATCGAAGTCATTTGGCCAATCATTAGATTTTTAGGAATAAAATAACAATTACTAATATAATATTTATTTTAAAAACTATTTTATGTCAATTTTGACACTATTTATTAATTGATTTTTTTGAAAATCATAACAGAATTATTAGTTCGAAAAAGTTAATTAAATCAATACTAAAATGTCATATTAACCTATAAAGTTATTGTAATTCATAAAAAGTTTCAAATTACATTTATTTTGGTATTTATAACATCAATTATGTCAATATTTCATTAATAAAATAATTACTGCATCATCATTGTGTCATATATAAATTAAATTATATAATGTCTAAAAATTATGAATTAAATATCATTATATTGTAAAACCTTTTAACTTTCTAATGAATATTTATAGTCTAATTTATCTTATGTATAACACTATATTAAAAATGATTTACTTATTAAACACTGATTTTAACTATTTTAACCCTTCTTTGAATAAATTAATAATAAATGTCCTAATCTAATCTAAGTGGGCATAAATGGTCATATTGTATTCCTAAGGTTGTTTTTGGTCGAATTACACTTATCCAATAGAATTAGGACATGTTTTAGGGTAATAATAATATCATTTTTACCCTTAATTACCCTATTTACTTTTAACCGTGGTAAAAAAAAGTAAAAAGTTACTATTCACCAAAAATTATTTTCATCTCATTAAACCAAATTTTAATTAATAACATCAAACATGCCTCTTGGATTTTTGAAATTCCACTAACAGAAATGGAAAAATTATATTTTATGAAAAATTCTGTTTTTTTTAACTACCACTTAGTGGTTTCACTATTCATCAAAAATTGAAAGTTTGCAGAAAAATACCAATAATTAGGCCTAAGCTATATTTGACATTATGAATTCAAAAAGGATGTCTATTTTATCAAATTCAAAAAATATCTGTAAGATTAACTAATTTAAAAATTAATTCCCGTCATCAATACAAATAGTGTGTTTTTAAGAGATAATAACCATCAAAAGATTGACACTTTTTTATAACTGGTTTAAATGTGAAATTATATCCAATGACCAAAATTGTATTAAATTGTAAAAATAAATTATAAATATACTTTAAAACCACTCAAATTAATAATTTATCCCTATTAATTATTTCGATTAAAAATGTTGTTTTTAATTAAAATTTAGTAATTTTCACTATTCATCAGAATATGAAAGTTATCCGAAAAGTACCAAAATTTTACCCTAAGATAATTTCGATATTCTGAATATATAAATGAAGTCCATTTTGAAAAATAAAATTTACAAAATTTCAAAAAGTGGTTATTACTATTCATAACAGCTAGTTTTAATAATATTTTAATAGCATATCGTTGTTTAGTGAAACTCGGTATTGCGTATTACATACGTTATCGAGGAAAGTCGTGATTGCGTGTAATGCAAGGCAAGTCAAGGATGCGTGTTGTGAAATCTCCTTTTGGTGTAGCATAGAACAGAAGACATTAATGAAATTAAAAAAAAAAATTCATAAAATCTTTGGGTGTTACATTCTACCCCCCTTAAAATGAATTTTTCCCTTGAAATTCGTCGGGGTTATAAATGGTTTACTACTCAAAAGTTTCTTTAATATAAACCCACATCATAAATGGAATACCAAAACCAATCTTTAAAAACAAAAGTATGAAACATAATGGTTACCCAAATTAACTAATCACTGGGTTTCTACATAGAATAACATAGGTGAAAATATGGGTATGGAAGAGAAATCTAACCATCATGTTCTGATGGAGAGTGGTAGAGAACATGGCTATGAAAAGGAAATAAATAACAAATCCATAAATTTGTGATGATCTAGGGTACCATCTGATTTATCGGATATAAGGGCACCATGACAACATTTTTGGTTTTCAAGATCATTTCCCTAAAGTTGAAGAATTTGAATTAGAATAAATATTTACTTTATTTTGGTACAATCTCACTGTTGTTCATGCTTTGAACAATTTCCACTTCATCTCTTAAAGAAATGAAGATGAATTTGTTATTCGTGAAGTGTTAGCAGATTATGTGATTGAATGACGGGTCATTCCATCTGTCTCAAACAAAAGGTTAGCAAAAGTTATTAAATATACGTAAGACTATCTATAGTGATATTAATCATAAATGGTTCCAAAAATGGGCTTATAATTCATATATCATACTACTTAATATAATAAAACTAATTTCTACTAAACAGGGACTTCCTGTAGGCCAGTGGTAGGCGATAAAGGCCAATCGCACTTCGGTTGTGGGATCGATTCCCACAGCCTTGTCCGACGCGATGGGTTGTCGCCCGTCCTGCAGGTTGTCCTTTTTCTAAAACTATATTACTATAACATCCCATCAATAATATCAAAAAAGCTTCTATCCTTAAACAATACTAACTTATGTCCAACATAATCCATTCCAATCTTTAGACTTACCCATAATACTACAGTCCATTCTCATAATATAAACGATTACCAGAGATTTCATGAAACATGCATGTTAATACCATCATTTATCCCCATATATCATAAGATATGTCTTGTTGGTCACATTATAAACATTATAAGGCCTTAATCATGTATTCTCTTGAAAAATGAATACCCATTAAACCTTAGTGAAAACATGAATGCAGTTAAAAGTTAACACTTTCCACATACCAAAATCCTCAAAATTCTATATACTCAAACCTTGATATCCCTTATATCAATCATGATCTCATGAATACAATCAAACATCTCATTATCTTCTTATTCCTTCATTATGCGCATATCATCTAATTTAGAAAAATATCCGAATAACCTTCCATGGTTTCTCGTACCATTCAACATATACTTTCAAATACTTTTAGGAAAAACAATAGTGTAACAATCCTTAGATAATTCATTATTCTATAGTAACATTAACTATACAAAATAACTCTTGATAAACATACAATCATTCCACTACCTTCTAAAACCATTGACTGGGATTCAACACTTCTTTCATCTCACATATAATTTGTAGTCTCTTCATCATCATCAACATAAATATTACCCATACGACCATACTGATTCTCTTCATGAGAAATTCCGTTAGGGAATTGGTTTTCATAATTCATGTACATTACACATTTAAAACATTTAACCATTTTTGATGTCGTAGCAATACCATTATCCTCGTCCATGGTGCTAACAGAACCTTTTCCTTTGCACTTACTGGATTTGTGTCATTCTTTTCCACACCCAAACCATCTTCCAGTTCCCTTGAAACAATCTCCCTGATTTCCCTTCCCACATGATTTACATGAGGGAAATTGAACTTTCTTTCCTCTATGATCATCATGAAACTCCATCTTTCTCTTATTATCTGAGTCTGGAAACATACCAAAGTTGAGATTATTGATCATATTATGAGATTTCTGATTAGGCATAATAATGATGTTCGAACTTCAAAATCCTATTTCATTTGGTTTCCCATGAAGAATATCATTCCATTGTCTGTAATATCCTCCATTATCATGAATCTTCCTGTTTCCAGCCATTTTCAAAAACCCAAAAAGAATACTGTGAGAGGCAAAAATCGTGCTAGGGAAAACAGCATAGTTAAGGGGGAGCACCCTCAATATCTAACATCTTAGGTTAAATTCTAAGATCGTTACTTTAGTTCTAGGACTATATCCTATACGTATACTTATCCTTAGGGACATCCCTAGACATACCTTATAAGTATCTCTAGAGATCTCACTAACGTTTTCACATCCTAGTTTCCAAAGGATGACTAAACCTTTCCTCTGATACCAACTGTGGAGACCCGAATCTTGACATACATGGAAATTACATTACTTTTGTGGAATACTTAATACATAACAAAAATAGACACACAATGACTGTAATAGTTTAATGTCTTTGGAAACTCGGAATAAAATCATCTAATCGTGGTGAAAGATCTTCAATATCTCCATAAATATCTTCCCCTTTTTTCTTACCTAAAACCTTTCTTCATATCCTGGGGAAAAGAAACCATAAAAAGGGTGAGCTCAAATGCTCAGTAAGGGTAAGCATTGATAAATTAAAAGATAATATATACATTTGAACTTAAAAACATGAACATAATGTTTAAACATCAAAAGCTTGAGCAATGACATAAAACATGGAAGTACATAAGGAATAGATCATAAAGAAACATTAAGAATGTTAAAATAGCATGGGAATAAAACATGTAATTGTGGAAATATTTAAGAACATGATATGATTTCTATATTAGCCCAGGAATTGCTGCCAAAACCATCTTAGTGGACAAAGTCCCTTTCTGAATTGAGTTCACTCCTCGTTCCAGTCCTGTATTACTGAACCGGTTTAACTTTCCATTCTAGCCATGTCTATCTCATGAGATATAAATCTTTACCCAATGAATTGGAGGGAGATATAGGTTCCACCCATATCATATTGAAATTATTCTTACTTGTTCCACAAAATAAACTTAAAACATTCATCATAACCCAAATAATAAAATGGGTTTCATAAACATCATCCCATCATAAAACAATCCATATAAAAAAATGGATATCGTTTCATCATAAGAAAATTGAAAACATGTAAATCATAGAGACATGATACTTGAAACATACACATGTGATATAATGTCATCTTAGATGAAAATGATTTTAATAAAACACTTGAAATGAATTCTTGAGGAAAATATCCTTTTTTCTTCAAAATCATTTTTTTTCACAAAATGTCATGCAATTTTAAAAGAAAAGGAATTTTTTGAAAATAGTTATGAAATATTTTGGAGGATGCTTCATGAAAATAAGGCTTTATAAAACCGTAAAAATCCTTTCATTCCGTATACGTTAAAAAAACATTAATCTCGTACTTTTGTCGAAAAAGGCAAAAAGTACCTCGTACGAAAAACGAAACAAGATTCCTTTCATATCTTTTACTAAAAACCCACCAATGGGTAAAATTGGATTTAAAAAATTGTAGGTGGATGGTAATAATATTAAATATTGGGGAAGCATGGATGTGGATGATTAAATATTCCCCAGTAAATTCTGATGTATAAACAATCTCAGATAAAAAAAATGAGATTGTGATATTTCCCCTTACCTTAAGTCCGATTTTCTTCGTAAGTGTCTGAACCTCCTATATAATGATTTAAATAATGTCATTGACTTATTCCAGAATCATACTAATTGTTATTATATCATATATGGTTCACTTATGACTTTATATTACCCCTTCTTTTGTAAATTCCATGTTAAAGAGCGTTTTGGGTAAAATCGTTTCATTTGTCGTCCGTGTTTTGACTTGTAATTATTCATATGATTACTTAGATCATGATGACTTAATTCCATAATAGAAAACATGATTTATATATAATATATATTTATAATATACATATATATAATAGATCAGTAAGTGGAAAGAAATACACCGTTCATGGAGATGGTAGGCCTTACGTACGCATGAACGCTGTTTTCGTTTCCTTATTGAGTTGAATGGAATTACGTAGATGAAATACATATATATACACATAAATCCAGTATGATTATTATGTCATATATTTCATGATTACTTATTATATATACTTTATAATCATTCGTGAATGGTTAACGTGGAGAATGAATCTCATCACGTCGTGGAGACGGTATTCTGTACGTACGCACGAGCGAAGATATCATTCTCATGATCGTGGAATTTTATTGGAGTGTATGTATACTATTTAATAATAAATATCACTTTACAATAATCATATATATTTATTATGTACACCATTATATCCATCCAAGTAAGGTGGTGGTGGTAAATTGATTACACCATGGCGTGGAGACGGTATTCCGTACGTACGCACACGCGGCGATTTCTCATTTCGTAGGATGGATAAATGGTGAAATAGGGTTGTTTCATACATAAAATAACATATCAGTATATTAGTGATACTGATGTTATTAATTAATAATGATACAACTTAAGAAGAAGAAGTGGAAGAAGAAATAAAGTTGAAAGAATCGGTAACAGACATTACCTCTTCTTTGAAGCGCCTCTTTGAGTCCTCCTCTTAGGGTACTAAAATTGGTCTTTGAAGAAGACCATGAAATCTAGAATGTTTCTAGGTAAGTGGAGAATTGAATTTGGCAGGGGTTGGCCGAGCTTGAAAGCTCAAAGTGGTGTGAGGAAGAGAGGGAGGAGGTTCTCTTTTATAAGGGAGGAGAGGGGTACCTTTGGAATAACTAAAAATATTATTTTATTATAAAGTCATATTCGGTTTTAAATAGATCCAAATTTATTTATTTCGAAGCTAAGGTGGGTATGGGTCTAAATCCTCTCATCCAATAGAATTTATACAAGTCTAGGTTCCTATTTTAACCTCATTATTTATATTTATCTTTAAGTTAGATAATTTTACTTTGACCGTGTCTTTTTGTGTTCTTACACTATAAGGTTAATAACATACAATAACAAGCAAAACGAACCCCAAGTTGTTTATTATTAATATATATAACTGTATCTAAGTCATTTGGCCGATCCTTAGATTTTTAGGAATAAAATAACAATTAATAATATAATATTTGTTTTAAAAACTATTTTATGTCAATTTTGACACTATTTAGTAATTGATTTTTGTGAAAATCATAACAGAATGATTAGTTCGAAAGAAGATAATTAAATCAATACTAACATGACATAGTAACCTATAAAATTAGTGTAATTCATAAAAAGTCTCAAAGTACATTTATTTGGGTATTTATATCATCAATTATGTCAATATTTCATTAATAAAATAAATATTGTATCATCATTGTGTCATATATAAATAATATTATTTAATGTCTAAAAATTACAAATTAAACATAATTATGTATTAAATCTTGTTATATTTCTAATGAATATTTATAGTCGAATTTATCTTATGTATAACCCTATATTAAAAATGATTTACTTATTAAACATTGATTTTAACTATTTTAACCCTTCTTTGAATAAATTAATAATAAATGTACTAATCTAATCCAAGTGGGCCTAAATGGTCATATTATATTTCGAAGGTTGTTTTTTGTCGAATTAAACTTATCCAATATAATTAGGACATGTTTTAGGGTAATAATAATATCATTTTTAGCCTTAATTACCCTATTTACTTTTAACCGTGGTAAAAAAAAGTAAAAAGTTACTATTCACCAAAAAATATTTTCATCTCATTGAACCACATTTTACTTACTGACATCAACCGTGTCCCTCATATTTTTGAAATTCCACTAACAGATGTGGTAAAATTATGTTTTATAAAAAAATTAGTTTTTTTTAACTACCACTTAGTGGTTTCACTATTCATCAAAAAATGAAAGTTTCCAGAAAAATATCAAAAATTAGGTCTAAGCTATATTTGATATTATGAATTCAAAAATGATGTCTATTTTATCAAATTGAATACATATTAGTTACATTAACTAATTTAAAAATTAATTCCCATCGTCAAAACAAATAGCTTGTTTTTAAGAGATAATAACTATCAAAAGATTGACACTTGTTTATAACTGGTTTAAATGAGAAATTAAATCCAATGACCAGCATTGTATTAAATTGTAAAAATATATTATAAATATACTTTAAAAACACTCAAATTAATAATTTATCACTATTAATTATTTCGATTAAAAAAGTTGTTTTTAATTAATATTTAGTAATTTTCACTATTCATCAGAATATGAAAGTTATCCGAAAAGTACCAAAATTTCACCCAAAGCTAACTTCGATATTACGAATCCAAAAATGAAGTATATTTTGAAAAATAAAATTTACAAAATTTCAAAAAGTGTTTATTACTATTCATAACAGCTAGTTTTAATAATATTTTAATAGAATATCGTTGTTTAGTGAAACTCGGTATTGCGTACTACACACGCTATAGAGGAAGGTCGCGATTGCGTGTAATGAAAGGCAAGTTAAGGATGCGTGTTATGCAAACTCATTTTGGTGTAGCGTACAACACAAGACATTAATGAAATTAAAAAGAATACTTTTCATAAAATCTCGGGGTGTTATAGGAATAATTTCTCACAAGGTTGATATAAATAACACAACACCTACCACATCCATTGGTGGTGATAAATTTATTAGTTCCTGTCTATGTGGAATTAAACAATATAATAATAAAATAGTAGATTAATTATGGAAATTCTATATTATATATAAATATATATATGGTTGAATTGATGGATAACCTATAATATATATAGATCTTCACATTGATGAATAATTTTATTCAAATAACTAAAATGGATATATCAAATATTGTATTTGAATGTTGTATGAATAGATAAATATTTATTAAACCTATATGGATATTATATATTATAAAATTATTCCACCATAAAATGGTGATACGAGCCTCACATCCCATCATCATGACCATTTCATAACCCAGGTGTCATTGGCTATGTCCCAGTGATTTCATTTCCTTAGATACTATTCTCTCATCGATTAAAAATAAAACATAGTCACACTATATTTCAAAAACACACATTTATTTCTATAAATACAATGTTATAAATTCATTTAATATGGGTTGTGTAATTTATAATGTCATGAATGTTTGGATTTTACTATAACATATTAACTTGTTCTATGTGTGTTAGTTAAATCAATGTATTCAATAAATGGATCTTCTCTGTATGCAGAGGAGATATAGAGTCACATTTTATGGTGTAAATTTTTACATAGATATTTGCACGTATTTGATTGAGATAAGGTTATATGATTTTATAAAATTAGCTAAATTTTTTTCTAGAGTTAGATATTTTCATATCCAAATATTCTTCATAAATTATTAGTATTTTTTACTCTTCAAATCCTAACGATTAACATTTTAGTCAATGGAAAATAAATTTTCATGATATAGTTTTTTATTAGAAAATATTTTTGTATTTATGTGATAATCAAATCTAATATGGGATACATGGATTTATATTGAATTTTTTTTGTTAAATCCATAGTGGATTGATTAATGTGTGATAATATTTTTTATATTAACTCAAACATAACACAATACATGGTGACATGTATATAATTTTTTTTGTTAATATGTGATGTTTTTATTTCATATTGTGGTATTCCACACAAATACCATGAGATATCATTTACATGTTTCAATAATTTTTATTATGAAGTTATTTTATTTTTTGTCATTATTTTTGTATAATAAATGACTATTGTATTGTTAATGGCGTGTAACCAGTCACTAAATTAAGGGGATTTTTATTGAAAAATATAAAGAAAAAGAAGTGAAGACTTGTATGTTTCATGTTTTTTAAAAAATACAACCTAAATTGTATCCTTTATTCAATGATTGATTATTTTAAAAGACAATATACACTATATAGTTTTCTTTTCATATTACTCTTTAGCATTATGTATCTCCCAAATTTTCTCTTCTCTTCATTATCCATGAATGTGGTGGTAACATAACTATTAAATGAGAAGTGGTCCAATCAAATCATTTAATGATTTAATATTAAATGACAGATACCATTTAATGTAGGGTTTATATTAATTATACATAGGGATCAATTTTTTGACCATGTTTTGTACGATATTTTATATTAGTGTATTGTTTTTTTATATATTTCATTTATATTTAATAATTCCACTCATTGATAATATTTTTGGATTTTTTGGTGTGGTAATATTAAATATTAGAATAAATATTACCTATGAAACCCTTCTCTAAAAACCTTAAATCATGTATAAACACATAATTGAATCTTACAAATGCAGCAATTCTCTTATCAAATTGGTTATCATTTTTTGAATACAAGCATGGGAGTAAATTTTAATATTAGGTTATATTAAACCCATGTTTTGTAAAATATATCCAAAAATAAGGATACCACAATAAATAAACTATGATATATAATAAATGAACACATGCATGGGTATTACAATACACAAATTATTGTTTTCAACCAATATAATTGAAACACAAAGACATGAGTAATCATATACTTATCTATAAAATAACAATCTCAAACTAATACCATCAAGAAAAAATATTAACAAAAAAATTAAAATTAATAATAATAAGGTGATTATCCTTGATTATACACTTGAATAATCATCCATTTACACATGTGTAGGGTTGGTGTGGGTGATTCAATTGTTTTTGGGTTTCTAATGAATTAGAGATTTTTCCCAACCTCATTGATACTATCTTGAGTCTTCATAAATTCATGATTCATATTGAGTAACTTTTCTTTTATCTTAATGAAATTATTTGTGAAAATATTGAGAAATATCAATTAAAAAATGTAAACTTAATTAAAAACTCACATATCCAAAACTGTGGAACAATTTTATGTAACCACAACCATTCCCCAAAATTCAAATCACAAAAAAGTGCATAAACTACCACATCTCACTCAATAAAATGTATAATGTTGTATATCTATAATAAAAAAATATTACATATTATTATTTATAAAAAATCAGAAACATTATTCATGGAATTTAGGAAAAAAAATTACAGTTGTATTGGTTTAATATTAATTTTTTCAACCAACAATAGATGACCACATATCAAAAAACACTACGTTTGTAATATTTTACTCATCATGTGCAACCAAATACCATAAAAATACCTTATTATTATGAAATAAAAAACACCATATATCAAACAATCAATATGTAATTCTATTTCACTTATATATAGATTATCAAAAAGATATTAAATATTATCCCAAATAAATACTATAAATGTCAATATCTTGTGAATTACTCCATATATTAAAATAACAAATAACATCCATCATATTTTCATATGTAATTGTACAAAAATAATTACTACACATCTAATAACTTGTTTAATATCCCTATATTTATATATAGAAATCAATATTAAAAAACCATTATTATACCTTCATTCCTCTACAATTACCTATTTATTCCCATCATCATATGCTCTTACACATCAGTGGATTCAATATATCATATACAAGACATATAGAAATTCAAAAATATTAAAATTAAATATATATTGTAGATAAAATAACATCACTGAATAACAAAATTTCCGTAAAATGATAGTTCTATTTCACTCTAATATATATATTATACAAAATTTTTCTTATCTTCTCATTCACATTATAATTCAAATCCATGTTGAAATAAACATGATTACGATTATTTATTTATTTTATTCTGATTCATAACCCATATATATAATACAATAAAAAAATATTATGTATAATTTATTTATCAAGACCCATAAGCATTACATAAAATATTTTAACACCATGAATATTTTAAAAAATATTATATTCCAAATAAATTTGGTTTCTTCAATATCTTCTATTATATATAATACTATGAATAAATGAACCATGATAATATATATATATATATTTATTATTTAACGTGACATTTATAACCTAGTATTTAAATTTGTTAGTTGAATATGAATAACTAAATCATAAAATTAATTGGATATACACATGTACAAATAAGTTTATTTGGTTGATATTTATTCAAAATGGATATAAAAATAAATTTAATGTAGAAGATATATTTTCCTAAAAAACCATTTTAATGTAAGTAATGTGTTTCTATCATAAAAAATTTAATAAATAATTATGGGGGAATTATTTTAATTAAATATGTTTATTATATAATCAAAAAAATGTTTTAATTTATCTATTATTTTTCTATATATCTAATAAAATTAAATCTTGTTTCAATATTACAAATATTTTTTTTGAAAATATTGTTTCGACGTGTTTCGCTTGAATATTTTTACTATTTTCAAACTTTATAAGATTTATTTTAAAAATTAATTATTTTTGGAATCAACATGTATACATTAGTTTATATGAAATTTTAGTGAATTTTTTGAAAGTGTAAATTTTTCATTGATGAATAAAAATAAATGTGATTTATTAAAAATATGATTTTCATTTAAAGTATTTAAAAAGATTCATATTTATTTAAGTAAACATAAATGTAAATTTATTTTTATGATATTATTATTATTAATATTTTTTAATTATAATAAAAATAATATTTATCATACATAATATTTTTTGTCAAAATTTTGAAACATTTTTCTTGAGAAAATGGAATTTTCATCAAACTTGCATGTTTAGTAATAATTTAAATTTATAATATTATATTAATTGACATTTGTAATATGTGTCAATATTTTTAGTAATAACTATTAATATTAATAAATAAGGTCATCTTATATTTTTTTATAATAAATTTTACCGATATAATAAATTAATCTTGTTTTTAATGTTAAAGAGGGTTTGGGTGTTACATGCACCCGTGTTAAAAATTATTTTTGACACAAATAAAATTTTAATATTAGAACTAATATTAAATATTTATATTTAGTGGTTAAAATCATAAAATAAGGATAATTTATTTGTAGTCATAATCGATGATTTACCAAGGTAAATAAATAAAAATATAGTTACCATGGGGAGAGCTAAAATTGTAAATGTAAGTATACATAGATCTTAAAGAAGAACATGATTAAAAAATGTGTTTTTTATATATATTTATGTATCATATAATCCCCCCAAAAAAATTACTCATCAATTTTTGAAGAAAATTATTTGAGTGTGACTTCCCACGATTGAATTGTTCTGGGTAATTACAGAAAACATACTCCTACTAAATTATAAAATGAGAACTACTTCCCTCATTCATTCACTCATAATAAAAAATTTAAATCAACCACGAAATAAAAAATAATTATTTACATACTTATAAACCCTATTGATATCCTATATTTCAAAAAATACCAACCTAGGGTTACCTAATTAGATATCCATAGGATATTTTTCTGAGTGAATGTAATTGTCAGAACTACGTTCTTTATTTATTTATTACTCCATTAACACATTAAATCTTGAATTAATAATTATAATTTTATTAGAAATAAATATTATATATACTATGATGTTAATATGTGTACTTTGAAAACTATATTTCTCTCCTCATCCATCAAATTGGATTTGAAACCATCGACCATGTGTAAGGTGGACTATTTCCTCATGAATCAATGTAATTTTTTTCCATCATGACTTGAGATAAAAATGCATTTAATATTTACATATGATTTTTTTGAAATATATATACTCATTTAACTAAAATATAACATATAACATCTTTCAATTAAATTCTATGTAATTTCATAACATCGCATGTGTATTTGTATGGGCTATGACCTCCACAATGTATTGTGAAACCAATTTTAATTTTATTGTCATTGATGGTAATAAGGAATGATTTAGTGTGTATAATTGATATATATTATATTTAAATAAATCTTTAATGGTTATATATTATCTAATTTTTTTCATTATATGCATCGATAAAATGGAAACAATTTTCTTGCGTGCATAAGACATACTATATCCATTAATAATTTAATTTATTTTCTATCTATAAAACTTATTAAGTCTTATAAATAAATATATAATGAATATATATGTTATTTATAGCATGTTTAAAATTATAGAGATGATGGAATAATGAACAATTTAAATCTATTGATAATTCTAAATGAACACTTTCCAGAAATATAATGCATTTATTACCCGAAATGTAATTTTTTTAGAGAAAATATTATACATGTAATAAAAGGTCATAAGTAAATAAAAAATGGTATGATATATATCATTATGTTTCTAAAATATCTTTAAAATGTAATTATATTTATTACACATGAGGTTCAAATATTTATGATTAAACACATGATTTTAGCTAATGTAGTTTCTTGGGTTTTTTATTTCGGTGGGACACATTCCATATGCACCACATGATTATTATTTGTAATGAAGGTAATATCAATGAATATATTTTTTGACTATTATAAAGAAAAGTATAAGAATTAAATAACCATCTATTGTTTTATATTTTTTGTTTCTTATGATTCAACAATTACGAAAGTGGTAAATGTTTCATGTTACAATCTCAATGTTAGTCATGATTGTTTATGATTATGCTTAAGATGATTAAATATTATATAATAAATCTAAATAAACTGATAAAATTTCTAATTATCTCAATATTTATTGGTAATAGAAAGTATTATTTAATTTTTAATAATAAAGTGAAAAAAATTACAATAAAATCATATTATTTATCTATTCATTTGAACATCACCCCCTTCAATGTCCATGTTTTTTAAAAATGATTTAAATTTTTTACTATTTATTTTAGATTTATTAATTTTATTATTAACATGTAATTTTTTTTTAAAATTGATTAAAATTATTCTTCTTTTTATTTTCCTAAATGATGTTCTTTTGAAATTTAATCAAATATTTGAATGTAATCATCATTCAACATGTACAGTAGTAATTAATTTTTAAACCATAATGACCCCACAATGATTTAAAGAATCCCTTACAATTTTCTCTGATTTTATAGATGATTTTTTAATATTTGTAATTTTTTTAAATACAGATTTCATAGGGAAATTTTTTTTCGTAAACAAAATTTTAATGATATTTTTTTGAAATTCCATATTTTAAGTAAAAAACCATTAGTTTTTCTTAATTTAATGGGGATATGATCATATGGAACCATAATTGTTTTTTCTGTTGATTTTTTATGGTTATGATTAAAATTTGTTAATTAACCCTGTTAGATTCCCATGTTTAATTCTATGATGAAATGATTATAAAACAAATTTATTTATCATGGTTTATGATATCATGAATGTTTTATGATCTTATGAAATGAAATTTATAAATTATATAATGGAAGAGACCTATATCTTCCACCAATTAAATTGGTAAATATGAATGTTCTATGAGCTCAATTTGTACAGTAGATGTTATATCATGCCTAAAAACAGAGTATAATAGATGTTATACCAATTCATAATATAATGGGTAAACATGAGGATACCCTAATCATGAAATAATAGTCTACATTATAGGTTATCATATGCCCAAAAAAGGTTACATAAGATGTTATCCAAATACCAAACAAGGAGAATTGGTGGATATCCCAATACTGAAATGCTAGGAATGTCCTTGTGGTATCCATAAAATAAGATTTAATATTTCTAGGTTTATGCTAAAAATCGATGTCTTATAATAATGTTATAATATGTTGTATTATTATATTTTATTCCATTATTATTCATATACTAAAAATATCTAGAATTATCCCAGGACTCATGTTTATTATTTATGATAAATAAGGTTTGGATTTCAATATTTATTATCATTTCCTTATACTTGAATGATGATGTTATGTACGTATATCCCTTTTTTACCCTTAATAAAAATATGAGTTCACCTTTTATTCCATAGGGATACCATTATACTAATTTATTATATTAATTTATCATTTTATTATTGTGCGGTAATTAGTTAATATGTTCCTTTATTCGGGACACATAAAGAATAAACTTATCCCATTAATACATTCTCATATGTGATTCGTTTCACATTCTGTTATAAAAATATATGATTAAAAACAATCACATAAACAAACTAAAGGACTCACTAATGAAGAGAATTAGAGAGTTCCCTCAGAGTATAGGTAGTAGAGACCATATATTAAAAGATATTTTATTTCCCAAATATAGAGAATGTGAAACGAATCACATATAAGAATGTATTAATAGGATAAGTTTATTCTTTATGTGTCCCGAATAAAGGAACATATTAACTAATTACCGCACAATAATAAAATGATAAATTAATATAATAAATTAGTATAACGGTATCCCTATGGAATAAACGACAGTTGATTGTTTTAAATTTGGAATATATAGAAGTTTTAAAATATATTTCCAAGGAGTAAATCTATAGAATTGGATCATAATTGTATAATGGGTAATGTTTTTTTAATGATGAAGAAACTGTATATGACAGATTAAAGGAATGTTGAATTAAGGAATACAATGAGGAATACTAGATACTATTTTAAGAATGATGCATAATTATTGAAGTTTTTTTATATTGTAACTAATGGTTTATGTAATAAGAATCATAAAACATATATAGACTATAATATATTAATATTTTCATTTATTATTTTAAATAATATGTTGAATAGAACTGATGACCTAGAAAATGATTTAATGGAATGGTAATATTTTATGAAAAACACTTTATTATCAGAAATATAATCCTTAGTAGTTCCCTTATTTTGATATATAGTGTTTATTTTGAATTAAAATGTCATTATTATGGGTCATCTAAATTGGATTGTATTTATGACCGTGGAATTAAATAAAGGATTATTGAAAAATTTGTTTATGTAATAATTGATTGATTTTAAATCATTTTTTGATATATTGAATAAATTTAATAATCAAGGGGTTAAATTAATTAATGAGAAATAATGTTTTTTTCCAATAGGTTTTTTGTTAATTATAGCGTTTCATGAGAATATATTACCATGGTATTCACATATTTGCTATGTGAAAATTAAGTGGCACTTTATGTTGTTTAAGGTGTTAACATTAAGATGAATGTGGGAATTTTGTGACCCTATTTTAAATTTCAAATTTTTTTGATGGACTTAAGGTTAACCATTTCTGAAATATTTTTTTACATCTAATATGTTTTTAGAGAGTACTATATTATTCCATCATATGATGATTTATTAATTTTCATAACATTTGAAAATAAATTTGTTTTTCATGATAAATATAGATATAATGAATGAATTATCATTATTATATATATATTTTTATTTATTAGTGCTTCGGGTTTGAAAAGTTCATCATCATTTATTAGAGTGAGAGATGGATATGAAATTTTTTAGAGTAAATGTTTTGGTTGATATTGTGATTGTGAAAGGAAAATAAGTCAAGTACAATTAATTTTTTGCGTTCTATGTCATAATAGTATAAGTTATATAAATTTTGTTTAAAGGATATAGAGACAATAATATTATCCCACTACAATCATTTATAAAGAACCAATAGAATTTTAAATCATGAAATATTTATTTTTTCATTTGGGTTAACATTATCACATCCGTGTTTTATATCACTCTATATTAATCGTTTAGTGCTTCAATTATATTTCATGGCCATATTTTTCACATCATAATAACATAAACTACTTTGGATACCTTATTTTTGGGTTATTTAAGATGAACATTAGATTTACCTTTCTCCCTTTTTATGATGATGTTTTATTAACTCGTTTTAAATTTTGATTTTCTATATATGAATTTTCAAATGTAAAACCCTTTATTGAAAATAAAAACTTCGAATTATGATGACATAATTTATCCAGGGGGGAAGTGACACCCCATTATTTTATGTCAATTTTTTTAAAATAATGATACTTTTTTCGATACTAAACATTACACACAACACCGAGTATAAATGAACATCGATATAGTAAATTTTTTATTTAATGTTATTTTAATATCCTATTTGAAATAGAAAGTATGAATATTAATATATAAATTAAAAAAATTATATTCTTTCAATAGTCATATAAAAATGTAATAAATTGATTAGAAATGGAAGTATAAATTATTTTAATTTAATTGAAATGTTTTTATAAAACAAATATTTTTCTGTATGAATTTTTTTTCTTACAAAATTAAATTAATCATTATGTGTGAGTGATTTTAATTAAATTTATATATAATATAATAATTGTAATTTTTTATCATTCATCTAATATTTTTTCTATGCATGTGATAATAATTACTTTTTTTTATTCTTATAATATACTTTTTTTTTCTAAAAAGATGTTTTGATAAATTTTTTTCACTTTTTTATATTAATATCTTATAATTTTATAAAATTTATAAGAAAAAATTACTACATTTTTTGAATCAAAATATCAAAATTATAAAAAGTTGAATATTTTATAATTTTCTAAAGATTATAATTATTTCTGAGTAACAATGATAGAAAATTATATTTTACTTAAAAATACCTTTTATGTAAAAGCATTAAAATGAAACATATTTTTTAAAATGAATTAATATTATAATAAGGTTAGTTATATTATTATTAATTCATTTTATCTGATTGGAAAAAAATTTATATTTATCTTTTATTTAATTTTTTTTTGTTATAAATATTTTAATTTAGAAAACCACATTTTTGTCGCGGTTGTGGGTTAAATTTAAAATTTAATTATTCTAATTATATGAATTAATTTTCAGGAAATGGTTTCCATATTTTTAATAGGAATAATTAATATTATTTAATAATGTCAACAAAATTTTTGGTCATAATAAAAAGAAAAATCAATAATAATTAATTATCCATTTTAAGGTTAAAACATAGTGTTTCCCATTACATAATCTTGTTATAATATTAATTTATCCAACACATGATACAATTATTTGATAATTTATAGTTTATATTTAAGATTATTTTTTCCAAATTATATAATATTAATTTTTTACTTTTATTGATAAAAGATAAATTTCATATGTAAATAAATACAAAAAGTAATTACGGAGGACATAACTATTGTTGTAAATTTATGTAAACAAATAGATTAAGGGAAAACATGTTTAAAAAATGTTTTTATTGTTTCATATGTGTTAATTTACCATATCATACCTCTAATCCTTTATTTATCAATTTTTTAGGCACTTGTGTTGACAGTGACTTCCCATTATTGAATTGTTTTAGGTATTAATAAAATGTCACACTTCATTTTTTCAAAAAGGACACATCCTCCCCCCATTCCTTGAAACCTAATAATTAATTTTCATCATCCAAACCCAATCTA
Source organism: Viscum album (assembly GCA_963277665.1). NCBI lineage: Eukaryota > Viridiplantae > Streptophyta > Magnoliopsida > Santalales > Viscaceae > Viscum > Viscum album. Next base: position 391,845,546 of record OY728166.1, read on the forward strand.
AATATATCTGAAAAATCCTTTTATGTGATATATACCACATTTTATTCCCAAAATACCAACCCTAGTGTCCTTAATACGATATACAATTGAGATTGTGTTAACTAAGGTAATTATAGTCACTATGATCCTCATTTTGACATATTTTACTAAAAAATATATTCTTTTATTAAAACTTAAAATATAATAAAAAAGTATGTTACATACAGTTTTATGTTATTAAGATGATTAAATAACATATATTCATCTCTACTTTCAACAAATGAAAAATGAAACGGTTGACTATGTCTATCATGGAATACTACCTCGCAAAACGATGTAATTCATTTTCCAACACCACCCATAAGGTCAAGTGATAACGATGGATATAGTGTATATATATGATATTTAAAACCCATTTATACTTATTTAATGATAATATCAAATATACAATATTATGAAATAATCTTTTAAGAAACGATAATGTTGCTCATGCGTGCGTGAAGACTATCGCCTCTATCATGTGACATGATATGTTTTTCATTTTATTTTTCATGGATGTTAATAAGAATACATTTTATGAATATATAATATATATGTGATATAAAAATTGTTCTGATTTTTTTATAATATTTAACTTTCTATCATTGAATCCATCAAGATAATGGAAACAACATTCACGCGTAGATATAACCTACCATATACATAAATGTTGTAGTTGATTTTCTATATATAAATATTTTGGATTAATATTATCCCATATATTGTTAATACATATGGTATCTATATAATTTTTACCATTATAGAGTTTACGAAACCATTTTCAATGTAAAAGGGAAAAAATAAGCCATACATTAAAAATGACATAGTTATTACTCAAAACATGATTTGAAAAGTGAATTTTAATTATATTAGTACTATATAGTATAAAGAGAATCAAATATAGTATAATATAGAAGAATATTTCTTTTTTAATAGGTTTATAATAATAATATTTTTATTATACATTTTTTTAGTGTATATAAATAATTTTTAGACTTGACGTATTAGATTTTTATCTCACTATTGTTTATATGAAAATCATGATTTATAAAAGAGTTAATTCATTTGTGTGGTTTATATAACTCCAAAAAATTATATTTAAGATTATTATGATTGAATTTTTTGGACATAATTGTCCATATATGTTATTTTATTTATGGGGGGTTATGATTCAAATTATAAAAAAGTGGTGATGGTTTTATGTGAGAATCTAATTGTTTATTGGGAAAATTTATGATTATGTTTTGGATGATGAAATATTATACAATCAAACTCATGATAATAATAAAATTTATTCTCTTGTAGTTATTTAGAGGGAATATATGATATGATTCCATTTTTGGAGTTAAATAGTACAAATGAATTAATTTAATAAAAAATGAAATTATTTTTCTCTTCATTGAAAAATCATTTCTCTTGCATCTAAACTTTTTCTAAAAATAATTAGAATTTTTTATTAATATTCTCAAAATAATTTTTCAGATTTTTTACCTTGTTTTTTTTGAAAAATGATAAAAATTAATATTCTTTTCATTTTTTGAACTGATTTTCTTTTTTACTTTTTACTAAAATGTGAAAGGAGGGATTATAATATCATGTAAAAAATCAAATATATTATCCACTATCATCACCACTATATTATTTAAGGATTGTCTTACAAGTATATAAGGTAATTTTTAAGGAAAATATTTTCTCTAATCCTTGTAAATTTATGATATTTTAATGAATTTATTTCAAAATGAAAAGTTTTTTTCTTTAATAATGTTTTAATGATCATTTTATGGAATTCATATTCATCAATGAAGAAAAGTTTTTTATTTCTAAAATTTTAATTAATATATAATCTAATGATACCATCCGTATTCTTTATTTGGATGTTCTGTGATTATAATGATAATATGTCTATAACACCCAATACTTTCACATGGGAAATATAAAGAAAATATATTTATGAACCATTTTCCCTTTTCATGTTTTATGATATGATGAATCTTTTTTGAAACTGTTCAATAAATATGTATATATTATGGGATGGGTGGGACCTATGTTATATTCAAATGCATTGGTAAACTGTTAATGTTCAATGATATCAAAGTGTATATAAGAGGTTATCCCAATTCTGAAAAAGAGTATAAAAATATGATAATTCATTCTCAACAAATGTTGGTATATGGGATGTTATCCAGATACCAAAATTAAAGGCTAAATTAGAGGTTATCCTGAGATCAAAATAGGGTACACGGGAATTTATCCCCATATATATGTAGTAATAGTGTATGTTAACCCAAGACTAACATGTTGTTATTGTCTTTATTAGTATCCCTGATATAATATTGTTTATACAAATGTGTATTCCACATGTCTTTGACATATGAAAATTTTATTATATCATGTATTATAATCATTAATAACTTTATGATTCATGTGTTTTGAACTAAAATGATTTATTTTTTACTGAAGTTTATGATATTTAATATTAATGGTATGGTTTTCAAAAGTTATTCACATATACTCATACCCTTATGCCAATTTTATTTTGATATCTCCCTTTTTTACCCTTATTAAGAATATGGTATCACCCATTCGTATGTTTCCTTTCCCTAGATTAGGAGTAATTTTACTAGGTATGATATGATTAAGAGGTGTTTTAGTTTTGAATAACATAATTGAAGCTATTTTTTTCACATATGAACTAGTTTTTATATATCTAATTTTACATATGAAAAAGTCCTATAAGAATATAGTAGGAATCATATTGTTATATAATGAATATTCACATGTTATTATATAATAGATATTTATTAAAAGTGTGGTCCTTTCAAAATATCCGAAACATGAGTGATATTTCCACTAAGAAAAAACAACACATGTGATCATGTTCACTACATGAACACTTGAGGATAGATACTAGAACCATGGGTTTAGTATACTCATTATTGATTTATTTATCCTATAATGGATCATAATATATTTAAATAACAATAATAAGAATAAAATCATTTCTTAATTTTTTTTTAAAGCAGTGATATGAACCGGTCTCCTAGCTCATTCACCAAGGAAGTTTATTAAATAGAAAGGGGTAAATTACAAGAATGAGGTGAAAATAATTTACACCAAAAATTAATTTTAAGGTTGTACAATTGAATAATCTAAGATTACTATACCATGAAATAAGGGTGTCAACCCACCATACCGAGTTAAAAAAACCAAACCAATGAAAATCTACAGATAAAAAAACATACCCATCCTCGTTGGAATGAAAATTAGCATAGGAAACAATATGGAAAGAATATTACCCAATGATATTTTTTGAATTTCTAAAAAGATGTAGTGGGTATGAAAATCAGAGAACAATAGTGCTCCTCTAAAAGGGCAGCCCAGTAGATCTGAGTAGGATCCAACCAGGCCATGCCAACACAAACTCAAAACTAGAATCTCTAGATGTAGTCCTAAGCACATACATAAAGTTGCGAGATAGTAAAATTGTGATCAAATACAGTTATTCAAGAGTATAATGATTTCCATATATATTAAATGTTTAATATATCAAAAAATGATCATGTATTTCACCTAAATATATGAAATTTATTTAGTAAATAATATATTTACTAATAAAAAATAAATTAATTATTATTGTATTCCTCTTAATATTAGTTTAAACTTACCTTATCTATCAAAAATATATAAATAAATACTAATTTAGAATAAATAATTTCCATATACGAGGAAGAAATTTTATTGTGGCCATATACATGACTCCCTAAACTCTAGTAAAATTTATACATTAGAAAAAGTCACTGCATTTTCACGACATTTGAAAACCACCTATGTAGGTAAAATAATTAAATAATTATACTCCATTAATACTCCCCATTCATTCAAAATTTTAGTATATAAAAAACCATGAATCATCTCATCATCAACTATCATAATACTCGTACCATTTTGAAACTAAAATCATTGGTATTGAATATTATAACATAGGTATTATCTTAAAAAAACAATACAACACAAGTCTCTTCCAAAAAAATATAAACATATAATAATGATATATATTTATGATGATAAAAAATATAAATCAAATGAATTTATCTAATACAAATATTTCACATGATTGTAATTATCATAAAATAGTCAATAAATAATTTCAAAGGAATATGATGTTGTCACATACATTATGTAATCACACATAATTTATTCCACCGTATATTAATCAAATAAAACTGATCTATAACATATTATCATTTTATCATTAGTAACCATTCACATCCAACACACATATAATTTCTAAATCTTATATTTTTTTTACCACAAGGATTATATAATAATACTATATTATTTAAATATAATCAAATTATTATTCAGAATATTATCCCACAATATTTTGTCCATTTCGGGATATAAAATCTTTATAATATAGAAAATTCATTTTCCTATGAACTACAATTTTCATATAACTATCATTGAGAAAAAATAATCACTTATTTTTAATTTTTCATGAATTATACTCATAAAAATCTACCATGTGTAATTACTTTTAATTCAATTAAAAATAAATCATTTCACATAGTAGATTTCAAAAATCAATAATATAATATAATTTCATTAATTTTAAAAAAAACCTTAAAATAAAATTAATCATTATCATAATATGTAGCACCATGAGAAACAATCACATGATCATTTAAAAAACATAAATTTTTTAAAATGTCATTTTTAGAGGAAATTTTATTAATTCACCAAATCTAATCCTTGATTTTGACTAATTAATTCAGATAAAAAATTATTAACCAATATCAAAATATCTACATTAATTATAATTTTCCATTCCGATAATATATATAATCATATCATTATTCTAAATTTATTCCTTTACTTATTAACATCATCCAATGAATCAATATAATAAATTCAACACATCATTTTCAAATATTTATGTTATTTAGAAAACAAAACATCAAACCATTATAAATTCATCAATTTATCATATTGTAAAAATATAACATATATCTAAAAAACATTTTTGATATCTTATATAATATTAATAACCTAAAATGATACCATAATATTATTGAACTCTAATTTACTCAACAATAAAAAGAATAATCTTATAAAAAAGTCGCGTTATTTTACATTTTTTTTTTCTATTTTTGAATCCCATTCCATAATTTAAAATAGTAAATAATATTAACATAAAAATATATTTAATAATCTATCAGTAATAATTTTAATAAAATATATATTTTAAAACCTTATCATCAAAATCATCTATGTAAATTATCAAATACTTACACAATATATCATATAAAATCCTTATGAACCACTAAAAATAAATAAACGATAAAAAAAGGAAAAATTAATATAAAAATATAAAACATTTAAATGACAAGTGTAAATATCTAAAAAAATTCACAATTATAATTTTTTTACTTATTTTATGAGTATTAATTTTTTAGAAATCACATTTGATCATTGGCATGATCATGGTCTATTTGATAATCATCTTTTAGAATTATCAAATATTATTAATTATACTAAATTATATGATATAATTAAATATTTTAATTCCATTATGAATTAATATTCAATTCTAGGAAAAATTAACATATCAAAAATTAAGTTGAACAATCCACTAACAATATACATGTTATGTAGTGGTAAAAAACCTACATAAGAATGAGATCACCTACAATTTTATAAATCAACAATCAAATCATTGATTGAATATTTTTCACCATCATGGATATTAAATACCATTAATATATCTAAAACTATGAGGAACATATTATTTTGACGAAATGGGATTAGAATACATAATACCGTCAAAAGAAAATATATGGATAATTATCATTCTATAGTCATGGTTCATATCCATTTATTATATCATAAATCCATTTAGAAAGGAATAATGTATTGGAAAATAATAACAATGTTAAAAAATGTTGAATAAGGTGAGCCTAAATTATTAATTGTTCATCAAGACAATTAAACCTAAAAGAAAATCGTAAAATCCTTTCATGGTCTCCAAAATGATATCCTCCTTTTTAAAAATATGGTTGGGTAAGGCACTAAGTAAATAGTGTACAAACACTAGCAACTGAGGTTCCATTACCCACTCACATACATTCACCAAAAGTGTGTTATTTTTACTATCTAACACATCCATATAACTCAACTAATAACTGATAAGTTCCATTTATCACATACTCAATTTTTTCATCTAGCTCATTCAAATAATTAGAACCTACATTATTCCCCTACACTGAATCCTTACACCCAAAACATAAAAATAAAATTAAAAATAAACACATTAAAATAAAAAATTGTGAATTAAAATTAAAAAACACAACAAATAATTCTAAATTAATTTTTTTAACAATTAATTTGTAAATAAAATCATGAAAATTTAGAAAAAAATCAAAGAGAGATACGATATGAACACAGAAATGTCTTAATATTTCACTGAACATCCAATAATATCATAATTAAAATCTATTAGTATAAAACAATAATAAATAGATTCATTATAAAACTATTCAAAAATAAATGTCTAAAATAATTATAGAAATATAATGGACCCTTATTCCAAAATAATATATAAATCTATTATTTTGTTTCAATCTAGCAATGAGAATTTTTTAAATCAATAATATTAATAAAACTTCCACTAATTCTATAAGCCTATAAATATACACCATTTCAATAAAATACTCAACCATTGATGATTAAAATGTTATGAAAAAATTATAGAGGTTTTATTTTCTTATGATGTTATTTAATTGAATTTAAGAAACTAAAAACATATCTACCTGAGATAAGGAATTATTTTACCATTTAACTAAATATCTAATATTCACATTATGTCCATATATCTTTTATAAATTATATTACATTTTACAAAATGTAATTTTGGTGTATCTGATCATTAATATAAGATGTTCATATGGATAATGAAATATTTACTCATTTTTTACAAAGCATTGTATAAACCCAAAATAATCCCCAAACACTTCATGAAATAATAATACCCTTAATATATTTTCACAACTAACCAAGATAGATATAATTATAAATAATGTCATTTTTTTCTACATATGTATCTAATTACTACAAAAATATCTCCTTCAAACGAAACAAATAATTAAGAAATTTATAATTAAACTATTACTTATGACAACAAACCATGAAATGTTTCTTAAAAAGACTCAATTGATACACAATTTTACCATCACCACATATATTAAATAATATTATAGAAAAAACCATGATATGTTATATATCTAAAATAATGTTTTATTTAATTTTTGAATGATTTTATCATTAGAAATAAATTTCCACCTTTCTTTTCATACCAAATAACTAATAAACCCACAAATTAATTAAGTTATTTTTTTTGGAAATTACAAATTTATTTTTGTTATATTACTTAGGTATTAAAAAAAGTTTTTTATCCAAAATTATTTTTCTATCCATTTGAGAAATCCAACCCATTTTAGGATTGGAGGATTCTCTAGGATCCTATAATATAATTTTTGGTTATTATTACCCTATAGCGATAAATATATAATTTAAAAATTTATCATTCTTATTCATGAGAATTGTGTATAATTTTTGGATAAAACATTACTATAATTTTGAAAAATAAACATATATTTCCATTTTATTTAAATATTTCAATCAAATTATACATAGTTTCATCATTTCTATAGAAATATCCAATACGGTGAAATTTAGGAAAAATATTCACTATTATCTTCATGTCTAAAAGATATTGATATATAACAGACATTCTATATATATTTCATAAAGTATTGATTCGATTATTATATTTTTTATTTATTCTATAGTATTTTTAATCACATTAACAATATAAACAGTTAATCATGGATTTAGATTTCATATTCTTATTTGGATAATATTACTTGTAATATTTTTTCATATACATCATCATTGTAAATTTAAATTAAATATCTACATTATCTTTGAAGATATAGAAGGAAACTTCACTAGATTATATATATTTAATATATAAAATATTTCAATAAAATTCGACATTAAAATATGATTACTTTTAGAGTGATATATAATTTTTTTTCTGTAAATTTAAAAATCATTCATTAATATGCCTTACTCAGCCATCATTATCATCATGACTAGAGTAACCCTAAAATATTTTCACATTATAACAATTATTTTAAGAACAATGGTTATATTATTAGGTTAGTCATTTTCATCCACTATTTTTCACATATTTTTTATAAGTCATTATCATGAAAAATAGCTCCTCCAAAGTTTATGATAAATGCTTTAAGGATTATTACATTCATAATTTAGTACATGTCAACTTCTCTTGTTGTTACAATAGAGACCCTAAAATAATTTTCTATTCTATTATTTAACTAAATGTAATCCTTTTGTTAATATTCTAATCCAAAATCCATTATATTTATCTATTTAATTTATAATATTTGAAAATAAAAATTTCATTCGATGTAACAAATGTATTCTTTATCATTTCATCAAAATTATTACTCTGTTCATTTGATATTAAAATATTATATCTTTCTAAATAAAATATGCATATGAAAATAAATGTATATAGCACATATTTACCTTATTTGATTTACATATTTCAATGGGAATTAATATAATCATAAAAATTATATAGTTTCATAGATTTTTTATATTCGTACATATATGAATCAATCCAACCATAAAATAATTTTTTACTTTTTACATGATCATGTAAAAATTTAATAATGAAGAAAATGAAAGATAATTGTGATGAAATATAATTTACTTGAGGTTGTCTCACGGTTATATACATTTATATTTTTAATTAAAATAATGGACATTAAAATATATAATAATTTTAAAATCTAATTAAAAATAATAATATATATTTATAATCAAATGATTAAAAGAAAAATGGTTTACATTTTAAAATTAAATCACATTTTTTAATAAATAACCATATATAAATATTTAAATTAATATATAGAAATTATTTTATGAAAAATACAAAAAATTAAAAAACATAATTAAATTTTCATTAAACATATATAAATTTTCAAAAATAATCATTCAAAATATTATTTTTAGAAGTAGAAAAATTATTTATTTTTTTAAAAAATTATTGGTAAAGACTATTACGAATATGAAGAGAAGCGTTCCTATTGATTAAATTTATGAATTTTGGGGGGAATTTTATTAACTATGGAAATTTATTATATAAAATGTGTCCCATAAATAACTAAATCCTTAATTATTTTTTAAAATATTGGGATCTGAATTAGTTGTTGAACTAAAATTACAATTTTAGTGATCAATTTATGTTTTTGATAGAATTTGGTGTAGGGTTTCTCTCATTTCATAGTTATTTTTCATGGTTATATAAACATCCAAAGATATTAATCTATAAGTAATTATTGATGAATGATCCATAGAAAACCATATCAGGAATCCTAAATTATAGAGATATTTGGTGAGGGTAGGTTACACAATAGGATCATTGTTAAATAACCATGAAACATGATGTTCCCTGGATAGAGTTGAAAAATAATAATGGGGTTAAATTAATGGTGGTATTTTATAATTTCTCTTCAAAAATAATTAAACCCCACATCTTATTAAAATTTTGATCCTATCAACTATATTACTCAACCTCATTCATTTTCTTAGATAACTAAACAATTAAAGGACCAAATATTTTACAAGGTTTGTTCGTATTGAGGGTACATTGTAATTGTCATTTAAACTCCCATAGATATTTAAATATACAATATATAATGAATTAAATGGATGTAAAAAGACTCAAATAAACATAATTTTTTCCTATAACAATAAATTAGTGTGTTTTAATATAGTTAAAATGTTTTCATATCCTATGTGATAATAAATTATTAAAACATTGATAGAAGTTCACAAGAAAAATTGTACAAAAATAATATAACAAATAACATTATATCTATTGTACCTCTATATGGTGTGTCTCACTCTAGTAAAAATATTTCTTTTACAACTATCTAATTCACATGTTTCTAATTATACACTATCTAATGCACCTATGTATAATTTTATTTCTTATTGTATAATATGTATGATATACCTTTTATTTAGAAAACTGAATTATTGGTTGGATACCCAAGTTTCACCCATTAAAGCACATTTTAAATTTCATTATTTTTAAATGGAAAAAGATATGGATATTAATAATTATATATCTTTTAAATATTTATACATTGTATGAAAATCAAGGATGAGGATTAGGATCCAAATTTGGACTTCCCAATCGACTTATTATTCATTTAACTTCTATAAATGACTCTAAAATTTCAATGTAAACATTATTCATAACATTTTTCTCATAACATATCCTCAAAAATTTCATCGAATAATAATCATGTTTTAACATAATTTATAATCATGGAAAGTAAAAAAAAATTCCATAGTTCTAGAGTATGAAATCTTAAAAGAATACCTTTTTGATATAGCATAAGAACATCTATGACATATTCCTTAATAAGTAATACTATTTTTGGTAACCCCTTATCTGGAGTTTCTTTATTTACCCACGCCATATAGTATCCTATGTCTAATGAACTCATTCATAGAAACTATAAATCCAATGGAATGTCCATATAATGACATGAAATTTTACTATAATTGACAACATTGTGTTTTTATTCTTCTAGTATTTTCCATCAAATGATCTTCATCATTATATGTCATATGATGTTCTCAAATGTTTTTTAATAGAATGGGATTTCATCCTTTGATTTATATTTTAAGAGTATGTATGATATTTTATATCCCAAGAATGGTTAATAGTATGTCTGTATGAATGACTTTGATCATCAAATTTCTCCATTTCGATGAATTCGTATATTTAGTTATATGTTACATAACATCATTGGTTTCTCCATTCAATAAACATACAAAATCATCTTCTAATAGAGATATTAATCCTTTTTTTGATCATCTTATGTCACTTTACATCTTCACGGATTAAAATTCATACCACCCAAACATCTTTTGTAAATAACATTGTATATTTTATATTTTTCAGGTTTATTTTTTATTTCAAATTATTTTTTTGTAAAATATCTTGTTTTGGAAACATCATGGCCTGAAATCATGATTACTATTATATAACAATTATTTTAAAATCATTGAGAATTATTAACACATTATCTAAAATGGTAAAGGGTTACTATATATTCTTATTGTGTGGAATGAACTCATTTTATACAAACAAAAAAATATCACAAAACAATATTGAATATAAATACAGTAACGTTGTAATACCCAAAAAAATATTCTTCATTCTCTCCAATTTTATTTCATAGAAAAAAATCTATATAACTTTTCTCATTTTTTTCAATTCATAGCGATTATAAAAAAAATGTATGTTGAAAAAAACATCTTGATTAAGAATTTTTTTTATATAATTATCTTCCTTAATGAAAGGAAATTTGGTTTCAATGATATTGGATAACTCACCTGAAATCAGTTCATGTTATTTAATTGTAAATTCTTGAAATTTTGGTCCCCTATTTTATGATAACACCATTTTCAGATTCAGAAAAAATATATTATAGAGTTTCACTTGTTATATGAATTTGAAATTAAATCCCAAGAGATATAGGGGTCACACAAGAATTTTATAATGTCAATTATTGAGGCTAAATATGTTGTTTCAACTTCAATTTCCCATATTCTTCCTTTGGAATTTTTTAGTTAAGAATATCAAAACATTTATCAATTTTTATATATACATGACAATTGATTCTTCCTAAGAATCATTCTCATTGTTGAAATGATATTTAATCTAAAATTACATCGATCAAGAATATTAAGTAGTATTTTTAGAGAAATTATGATTACTATAATTATCATAAGCGCTCATCAATGGGTTTTCAGCTGTCACACTGAAATGCTCTAGATAAAATTTAATCCAAATCATTTGTGTTATTATGGGGTGGTGTAAATAAATTATTTTATTTTACTCATTTTTATAGAAAATTAATTTTTAATATTTCATATCACTGATATTTAAATCTAAATGAAATATTGGTCTAGTGAGGAATTTTTTAATATTGTAAACTCAGTGACAATTATCCTCATGGATCCTAAAAATGGATAACTAATTAATTTTTTTGTTAATCATAAAATAACATGATATTCCTTTAACACAGATGAGGACTAAAATTGCTGGAAACATGTTTAATTCTTTAATAGCATTGTATAACCCCCCACAATAGTTATAGATTAGGAAATTCCAGGTTTTGGATACGAATGATAGCAGATGAATCAAATAAATATTCCCAATTCCTTCAGATTTTCACATTATACTACTTCTTATTTATAAATCCTCATTCCAATAATAATATTTATTGAAAATTAATTTACATCATCCATGAAATGATTTCCAGCAACTCATTAACATACATTACTTGTGATAAAAACACACATCGTTCTCTCTCTATAGCTTGTAGTCATAGAATGAAATTTCACTCAGTGATAATTGAAATTCAAAATTCTATTTTATATTTTTTTAATAAATTCAACACAATATGTAATCTTTTTACAAAAAAAATAAATTAATAATAATATTAATTGTAAAATTTAGTGTTTCAATACTCGTATATTTCTTATAAAAGTTTTATTAAATATTTTAATAGAAAAAATTCAACTATTTTGGGAAAAATTCATATTTTGAAACTATAAAAGTATAGAGTTTCTCAATCCATACAAGGATGTCTCTAGTTTAATAAAATTTATAAAATCATTATACATTATGAACTCATTGTATTAATGAATATTAAATTCTTCTTCAATTTCCCTATTTATGAGTATTTAATTTTCTTCTATATTATAGAACTTTTAATGTTGATGAGGATAAACAACCAAAAAAAATATTATTGTTTAAAATATTTCAATGGGGAGATATTACCTTTAAATTCAACACCATCCACCATTTAATAACCTTTTCATGATATTCATTATTTCTTTGACTATGTTTTTTAATCATTATTGAGATTTTTATTGTACACCCATTCTTATTATAACATCATGTCCCTATAGTCAGGAAACAAGATCCCAGGTTTAATTTTTTATCTTTTTTATCAAACTCATCATTAATCACATTATTCAATAATTTTTATTTATATTCTTCATAAATACATTGTAGAACCACCTTTGATATTACCTTTTTTCAAATATAAATATCTTTTTGGAATAAAAAATATTTTACTAATTTATGATAATATTATATGTTTGATCATAAATTTTTAAAGATTTTTTATTATAATTTTTGTATCATTTGATGTATCCTAATACCGATTAAAATATATAAATTTAAGATTATGATTGTTCTAATATTCCATCTCATTAACTTTTTGGATTTTAGTATTTATCATCTCTTAAACCATAGATATCATTTTTAATAATTTTTTTTTAAGATTGAATGTTTTTCATAGAATATTTATATCATTACAATAAAACATATTATGAAATAATTTATTCCATCACTTATAGCTTTTTATATCTGATGAATATACCATGAAAATAAAATAATCCCCTTTTCCATTAAACCTTCATATTACAAGATTTTTAATAATAATTATGATTTCAATCCTAAATTCAAAAAATTAATAAATTTAATATTCATATCATTTCACATCTCATGGGGAGTCATTTTTTTTCTAGTCGAAGAAAACATCATTTTTTATGATGGGTAGATATAATTATAAACTATCTACAAAATGACATCGAAACCACACATTTAAGGATAATGATTTTTCCCATATATATTATATATTTTTTCATTCATGCTTGTACATTTTTAGGAGTATGAGAAGTATTGTATTTGTTTTTAATGACACACGTATTTATATTGTTCAAGAATGAAATACTTTTGTACTCATTCCTATTGTTCAATCTCAATTTTTTTAAAAATTTCTTATCTTCTTCTATGAATCCCTTATGAACCATATGAACAACTCTAAATCTACTGACTTTTGTTTTATGGAAAATGGAAATCTATGTGAAATATTCAATGAAATTAATTAATATAAAAATAACTATTTAAATATAGATTTCTCTTGATCCCATATAGGTCAGAATATATAGTATTAAGAGTTCTAGTGGGCTATATTTCAACATTATTAGGTATTCCAAAAAATATCTTCAATTTTTGATTTTTTTTTCAAATAAATAACATCTTTCCTCCTTGGTTGTGGTAAATATCTTATAATATATTCATTTGAGATTATTATCATAAAGTTATATCTAAGATTCCTCTATTATTATTTGTAAAAAATGATTTCATCTACCATACATAAATTGAATGAAATTATATAATCTCAATTATGGAATAGATTTCCATTTATTTTCGCTCAATGGGTGATAAATGTTACTTTTTTCAAAAAAAGGATTTTCTATGAATATTTTTTGAAGTTAAATTACTTACAATAATTATGTAGAGTCATTATAATATGTAATTAGTGTTTACATCCATCAAAAAACTATAATTTCATTTGATTTTATCTATTCCTCTTCAATATCATTTAAATAAATTCCTATTTTTTCTAGAAACTATATTTTTATAATGAGAATTATCTACCCTCAAATTCTTTAATGTCAAGGAAAACTTTTATATCACTACCTTGTTTGGGGAACATATGCAACAAGGAATCCATGTCTTATTTTTTAGTTCGTTAAGTTAAATTGAAAAAAAAACATTAACCTTCAATATTAATTTTCTAAACAACCATTTAATTTGAAATATGAGTAACTTTTCCTAGATTAGTTTTTATAAGTTAATTATCACATAGACCTTGTCGATAACTTTATGTAATATTTTCCTAAAAAAAAATAAAAAAATCACTTTTAGATACTTTTAATTTAGAATAATTTTTATTTATTTCTTATAACATTATATAGTTTAATACTTTATTTAAAAGTTTATCCCCTTAATTATATCCTATAAATAGATACATACATGTTTCCAATAAAATATATTCATTAGATCCATACATTAGACACACTAAAATTATCAATTGAATATTGATACTATATAGAAGTATGATTTTCCTTGGGATAAGTTTGTTTAAAATTAATATAATTTTCAAAATTTAACTTCCCTTTGTGTGGGGAATAATTCTCTTGTTAGATACTTTTATCTTATATTGATGTGATGTGTTAGTCACATACATTTTAACCCAATATTTTTCATTATATATTAATAAACATTAATGTTTAATAAAACTAGATAAATTTTTTCATTTAGATGGTGTATTTTTTGACCAGCATAATGGGATTAGTTCTTCAGCATCATGATATACTTTAGCTTCTATGTTTTAATATGTGTGTAAATTTTCACAGTTTTTATTTTATTTTTTTCATCCTTATGAAATAATGACAGATTCTTGTAAATATGTGATTCCTTAGTAGTATGTTTTACAATGAGACTATTAATAATTTTCCTCCCCTCACTAAATTTTACCTTGACATTAATAATTTCATCTATGTACAAAACATCATTTTTTGAGAAATTATTCTATTACTATATTTTAATTTTCACTTTTATTATTCAATATTCAATATTTTTTCTCTAGTATTATTTTTCTCAAGACATTCCACAAATTTTATAATTTTATAATATTTCCCATGTGTTTATTCACTTTAATTTATATTTATAAATAGAATTATATTATATTTAAATATGATCCATAATGGTTATAATATTCCATGGAATTTAATTTTCTAATGAAGTATTGTAAATGTAATTATATTCTCCATTTCACATAATGTATCTCTACTATTTCCCTTGGTGAAAAATGTACTACTCACAATGGATCACTTAAAATCCTTATTTTTTTTCACTGAATATTACTTTGATATTTTACATTAAAATCAACATAATCCTATTGTAAATCCTTCTCTATTTGAGAGTTCATTATAATATTCATATATTCTCCACAATTAAATCATTAATGATAGTTTTTAAAAATTAAAATGAGTCTAACTATTATGTAATTTGTATAGATATGTTTGATAGGTCTGTCATTTAATTCAAAATCATCTGCATTACCTTCTAATTCATTGAGGTCCATTACCTCAGGATATGATTCCCCAATTTTCAATTTCTTCATAGATTCAAAAGTCACCACTTCCATAGTCTTATTTATATATATATACCATATATTTCCCCATTTTATATGTGATATGCATGATATATAGTTCATATTGGGATACATAATCTCTATCTTCATAGGAATAAACATTAGAATCAAGCAAATGAATAATTTTAATAAATAAATTTATGAAAAACTTGAATCAACCATGAAATCACTAAATAATCTGATGTTGCTAAAATTAAATTAATATAATAATGTAATATTAAATATTTTTTTAATAAACCATCCCAATATCAATCAAAATTTTTATCTATATTTGAAGATTTACTTTAAATAAATTCAAATTTCTATCATAGATTTTTTTCATGTTAATCCCATATTTCATTTTTTTATTCCATTACCTTTATATTAAAATATTTAGATAAGGAAATAAGAATATTATTCAAATATTTTTTTGTAAACCATAACATACATCCTTTCATAAAATTTCATAGGATATTCTGTCTCCTTGGACGGAAACCCAATATTCAAGAATCAATAAACTCTAGGTCCAGCTTAAGAAGATATAGTTTTATTCTATTTTTCTATACACTATAATTATTTCAATTTAAGTTATAAATACCTCTATTACTAACAATTTTGAATTTTTCTATGGTAATGTATATAGGAATCTTAGAGAGGAAACATTGATTCAATGATACCACTAAATGGTTCCATGAATGTTTACATCACTTAGAAGGGTTTGTGGGATCGAATCAATGGTGATCTATTAAAATTTCACTTTTCATTGATTTAACCTTGAACACATGATGATTATATCATATCCACTTTTTAACAGAAAATTACATATATTAAATGATAAGTAAAAAATGAAAGGCCAACATTTTTTTAGGGTTTGACCCAAATGTGGATACACAATACTTATTTTTTCAACTATTGTTAATGCATAGATATCAACTATATTATAATGAAAATAAAACCAAGAAAACTCCTATCAAGAACATTATATATCCATTGAAAAAATATATTTTTTTTCCGACATGATTAGTTGTTTTATTCCTTTATAGGTCAAATGTAATATTAAAACATTGAAAAAAGTGACAATAATCTCTATCTGGAACTACTATATCAAGTAACTCTAATTTCATTTCACCTCAGTCTAGTGTGCCTCATTCTGGTATTTTTCAATCTAGTACCTTTTTCTAAAAACTCTATTTTATATTATATTTTTTTCGTTGATACTATTTGTAATACCACATGATATAGTATGTTGTTTTTGTATCCCGATTCCACAAACATGTGAATTCTTGGATGGATAATCTTGATAAACTCCCTAAAAATGTCAATTTCACAATTTTAAAAACTCAATAACAATATGTCATAATGACCACACACTAATTTATATACCCATACATCATTCAAAAATATTGGAGGTAGTGTGAGATCCAAACTAGAACTTATCACTTAAATTATTTTCCCTTTGACTAACATCAATAATTCTGAGACAACAATTTAAAAATTCTACATCATGTTTATGTCATACCATGAAATCAATGATATCTTAAAATATTCCTCATGTCTCAGAATGATATATTATCTGTGAAATTAAAAATAAGAATCAAAATATTTTTATACTGTATAATTCTAAAGGTAGACCTCTATAATTCTATATAATGATTTATATGTATGTTTAATTTATTAGAACAAATTCTTTTGGTATCTCATTATCCAATGATGTATTCTTAAATCCCATCCATCAATAGACATTTTATAATTAAATCATGATTAATAATATAAACAATTTATATCCTTGGTATGATGAAATCATATATCTATATTTTGTACTATATTATATTTATTTATATAAGTTCAAGTCTGTCTGGTTATCATCAAATTTATTTTTCTAGTGAGCTTCTATATTTTTTTCTAATTTAAAAGGTTTTCAATGTATTAGGGTTCTTTTAAGATTCTTTTTGATCAACATTATCCGATGAACATTCATGAGTATATACATTGATAATTCACTGATCATTAAATCAATTTGTCATATAGACTTCAGTTTTTTATTTCTATCTAGTATAACATCAGAGACTTTTCCATATGATGTATTATAAACTCATCCTACAATTGATGTTCAATTTATCTATCCAATCATTATGTTTATGTTCACATATTCTGATTTTAACAATTATACACATAAAACATCATGTATTCGTATCATCGATCATTTCGAAATCAACAACTTCATTATTTTATTTCATTAGATTTTTTTTTCAAACTTTCTCAATCCATGAACATCATGACATTAAACCATGAAAAATTATTAGTAATCATGATTTCATAAAAAATGTGGATCATCAAACCATTGTTTGATATATGAAAGTATAATATACACTTATTGGGAAAATGAAGTAACACTTGGTCCAAAAAAAATTCATAGAAAAGATGTTGAAAACCAAAACAACATCATCAAATTACCGAACCAATGGATCATAAAAACCAAAACAAGCATAAAAATTAAAAATAACATATTTAAACATTTAAACCAACTAAAAAATCAAATTTTTTTTATAAGTCATCAAAAAAATCTCTAGGATCATATGAAAAATAAGAATAAATTTTTATGGTTTTCTTCTACTTTTAATTGATTTATTCATATCACTGAATGAATAAAAAATTTGATCAATATTAATTTATGATATAAATGGAAAATGGTAAGAAACATTATTCTATGATAAATTATATTTCTTGGTTTCCTACAACATTATAAACATTAAATATTCATATCATTTAAGGATGAAAAATTTTATTATTATCGTTATGGGAAAATATTTCTCATGATGAATTTTAGTAGTAGTTTCAATATTTTTTAAAACATAATTTTTTATTATTTTTTATAAAATAAAAAATCATATTATAATTTTTTAGATTCATTAAATTACTAAAATTTTATTTAATTGATAAATATGAAATAATTATTCATTAAATTAAACATATTATATGTAGTTAGTGTTTTTAATTGTTTGAGAATTGATTGGTTTGAAAATTTTATATTAGTTAGAACGATAATAAAATGTATGATCTTGTTGAAAACAATGATATGTGGGTGAATAAATTATTTCCCTCATATAATGTATTAATTATCGAGTGAAAAAGTATATTTCATCTAAAAAATTACAAATTTTTATTCTTCTATGTGGAATATTAATCAATTTATTAATTTTCTGAATCATCAAATAATTATATCATATTTTTATTATAATGATTAGAATTATACAAAATGAAAATTTATTAATTTATAATTAATATCAAAAAAGGAATCATTGCATGATTTATTTTTACCAATTTTATACGGATACAATAATATAAAATACAACATGGAATACCTTTCAAAGGCTATATGTATACATTATGGGATAAGATTTAAATTGAGGATTAGATTAGTCATTGAAGTAAGGGAAATTTATAGAGACTGAATAAATTTATAAAAGTCATATTTTCATTATATAATTGTGATTTTTAATAATGGATACCAATAATGATGTGATTTATTTTCTATAGAATTTTTATTTCATCTTGTTTCGTAAATAATGATATTATGATATATATTTAAAGAACAAGATGTGATCTATAATAGTTAAATGATATTTCATACCCCTAAATTGAAATGTATGTTGGATACATGACATTGTGATTTAGATATATAAATATTATTTTATTTACTAATTGATTTAATAAAAACATATTGATGTCATTTGTATCATAAAAGAATGTTTTTTGTTTGATGATATATTGTAATCTTGAATTCGTATGGAAGGATGTGATATTCACAAATGATGAGTTTTTAAGTGAGGATACTATGTCCCCGGAGGAATATTATATTCCCACCATTTATGTAGGTTTCATATTCATTTTTTTTCACTATTCAATAGTTATCTTTCTAGGATTACAGTTCAAATATAAATATATTTTTATTACAACAACAACTATGTATTCTTTGTTTTTCTTCAAATTTTTTACTACAGAATTATATATGGTGATGATTTGATATGTTTGTTGTGATATAGATAAAATATGAATCCTAAATAAAAGTTTGAATGATCAATATCGCTGAATAAAGATTTTCTATACTCATATTACTATTTTATATTTATTAACACTTATATGGTCGGTAGAAATGTGGTGTAGGGTGACAATTGAATGGGAATACAGAGTTCTAACAATTAGTTGGTTTTTTTATTATCTATATTGAATATTTATTATCATTTTTTTATCATATATTATTAAAAATAAATTTTCATGACATATTTCACACATGAGTTAATTCATCTAAATGTATGTTGTTATATAAAATATAATTTTAAAACACATTGGCTATTATATTTTTATTATTTTATTAATTTATTTAATATATCATGGTAGATTTCATCATAGTATTGATAGATTAAAACAAAAAATTAAAGGACACTGATGCTTTAATAGAGTGAGGTCAATGAAAGTTCATTTATTTAAGATTAGTTATGTAGATAATGATAAAGATTCTAATCATTATATTTTCTAATAATATTAATTTATATAACCTAATAGAAATGTTAGTGAGTGAATATTTAAAATCATCAAATTTATTAAATTTTTAGCATTTGGATGGAAATCATAAAATGGTATGATATTTTGAATATTTTATATTTAAGATATTATTATTAATTTAATTTAATTTCTATCATGTGGTAAAAAAAATATGGAATTATGAATTTATTATGAAATTTGGTTGATATAATTTGGGTTGTTTCTCTACTAAAAAAATTAATTTTATTTAATTGTAAAATAAACGAGGATGTATTATAATGGGAAACAAATTATTAAAAATGGTTAAATTTTTTTTTATTTGTGTTGTCATGATTTTGTTTTCATTTGATAAATCCATTTAATAAATATTATTTCGGGATGAGTTAATTATGTATTTACATCATATTATAGAATTGTAATAATAATTAATTTGTTTTTGTGAGATTGTCTAGTAAGTTATTATTCATTTATATTATTACCATGATATTATATAAATATCTCAAATAAATTTTTATAATCATGTGATGGGTTTTAAAAGAAACTATATTTTATTTGAATAATTTTATGGAGGCAAAGAGGATTTGAAGAGTGTAGTTTGGAATAAGAGTTATGAATGAAAATTAAATATCATCATTTACCATATAAATTTTATTTTTAAATGTTTTGTGATGATTTTTAATTTTAACTTTATTATTTCATGATTATCTATTAAAATAATGTTCACCGAACCAACATGCTTAACCTTTCTGAGAATGATAATGATTTTATAGAGAAAACAATTTAAACATAATTTTTTTGGATGAGATTAATCATATTGTTTTTTATTTTTTGTGAATTATTATTATCTTTTGTGTTTTTATTGGATGAACGTTGTTTACGGGGTGATTAATATTGATTCATAGTCTTTAAAATCATTGACTTAGTCAATTATTAGGATTATTCATTCACCAAGGGTATTTGTAATTAAATATTGTTTGTATTATAATATCCAATATAAATTATATATATTCCGTTAGTTTTGAAAAAGATTATTTATTTTTGAAATAATGTTTTTTTTTAATTTCCATTACTTATTGAAATTGATAGTGGTTTTGATAAGTTTCCCGTTATCATGCATGAATAAATAATTATACATCGTTTATCAATATGTGGGTTTTTATGTAAGTAAATTGAATGGTGATTTATGGAAACACATTATTATATAAGTTTCATTATTTTAAGGGTTTTTTGTAAAGTTCATGGATGAATATTCATGAAACCAGACAATAAACATAAATTAATGATCTATTTTTTATTTAAATTTATAGAAACTATTATTTTATCCAAAAACGTCACTATAAGAAATTAGATTTATCATAGGATGAGTAGTTTTTTTATATCATTCACATTGTATCTTATCATAATATAATTCATTATAAAATAGATATCACTACTGTAAATTTAACCTATACCCATGGTTTGAAATCTTGGGTATATGACATGTAACGACCCAAAGTTTCATTAATAGAAAATCCCTCTTGATCTAGTTAAATTTTTATTTATGAAATATGTTTTTATAAGATGTCAACTTCTTTATTTTTATGTTAAGATTTGTGACCGTTACTTTTATAGCCGTTGAACAGTGATCATCTGAGTAGTATAAATATAAGGCTTTAACGAACCCATTTCTACTCAGAAAAAGGAAGCGATGGCCTCATCCAGTCGAATTTCCCCTTACGAAGCCCATTTGTCAGAGCTCGAAAAAGATGTGGCGTCTATGGGCTTCGCCCTTGACCAAGCCCAAGCTGAGCTCCATTATTTCAAGCTTGAACGGTACCGTCTACGGGAAAAGTGGAAGTTGATAGAGTTTACCACTCGAGCGATGTTATCCGATCCGCCCCAAGAGTCTGTCATCATCACACAGCTTACCCTTAGGTCTTATGTGGCAATTTTAAGGGGTTATGTTACAAATAAGTAGCACTATGTTCATGTACATTTTTTTTTTATATAATAATGGATATAATTTCTAGTCATTTTTGATACATTGTAATTAGTTTTTAAAGTAAAAATGGTGTTTTTAGTTATTATTTAATTAAGAATTATATTTTATTAAATTAAAGGATTTTTGAATTAAATAATATTTTAATAAAATATTATTATTAATATTGAATTAATTTTTATTAAATATAAATGATCTTATAATTTTATGAATGCAATTGAAATTTTTATTAAGGTTTGAAAGCCATTTCTGTCAAAACCCATGAATTTTTTATAAATGTCGGTTTTTATTTTAAGAGTTATAATTCACATATTTAGAAAATTATTTAGATAAAATAAATATTATTTTTGGAATCAGGACGTTGAAATTATCCAACGGTGAATTTTTCATAATTTTCGGAGACAGTCAAATTTTTGGGTAAAAATTAAATACCATTTAAATATATAATGTGTTATATGACATCATAATGACCCAATGGTGATGTAATAAAATACCATAATCCTTATGTTCGGCCAATATGTGTTTTATCATTAAAATAATTTTGTTTTGGGTTTGTTTGACTTACTTTTCAAAGCATTAATGGAGCCCTCAAGACTTATTCAACACTTTGCCTTTTTAAATTAATTTCCATGGGAGTGTGACTCACCTCCACATAAGCAACCCTAATTTTTTAATAATTTCGGACCTTGGCCTTGTAAAATATTTTTTTCCTCTTTCTTCTTCCATAAACCAAGGGAAAATACCATGGGATGGTTTTTGGTTTGGATTATTTTAATATAAGGGGTCCCAAACCTAAATAATAAAGAATTCCCTCACCTTTCCTCTATAAACCCACCCATTCTCCCACTTCCTCCTCACTAAAATCCCTTGGAGTTCGTCCAACCTCTGCCCTACTCTCTCTAGAATCCTCTCAAGGTTCCCCAAGCTCCCAAGAAGCCTCTCACAAGCCTCTCTCTAGACTTTGGAAGCACACTTTCAAGTAAGGGTTTTTTTCATCCTTTCTCATTTTTGTCAATTTTCATTAAGTTGTATTACCCTTTTAATTACAATTATGAATGTTGGGGTATGGTTGAAAACCTCCCCCAGACTGACCTCTTATTGTTTGAATGATGTTATACCACTTTCTCTCTCATTAAATTCCTCCCATGTACACCTGTTACTATGCCGAAATTCCGAAAGGAACTTTTTTCTCCTCTTTAATATTCAAGAAATACTTTTGTATCATGAATCTAAATTCCTTTTCAATTGTTGGGACATGTATCTATATGACCTCCTTACTGTACATTACATGTAAATATTATGAGTAACCATTTTCTCTCTCATCAACCATTTTTATGAATTCTTATGTCACGCCGTTACGCTGCCGAAATCACACCGATTTTCTAAGCCAATATCATTGTGTAGTGAATACCATGCCCATTTCTCCATCAAGGGTATTAAACATTATGAACATTTACTTATTGATTATAAAGTTTCATTTATGAATTCCACATTACTTTATCGTGGAATAAATGATTATGTTTTATGAATCCATGTTTTATGATCCATGTGGCACACTTATGCATGAAATGAAATGTTTAAGAAGGGTGTGCCCTTATAGCGCTCCAATGCATTGGGTAAAGTATAGTATCATGATACTTCAGGTGAAATGAGTGTTGACTCATGATAATTCAAGTGAAACTAGGGTTTACTCGTGCTTCAAGTGCAATGAGGGTTTACTCATGCTCCATGTGCAATGAGCCTTGGCTCATGCTAATTCAATGTTAAGTGTCATTGCCACATTTCCATGATATGATTATCATGCTTTATCATGCCTTTATGTTCATGTTACTCTTATGATCTATTGATATTCCTATTGCCTAACATGTATTTAACTCCTCATGTTATTCATTGTGTACTCCCTTACTGGGCTTTATAGCTCACCCTTTTCTTATGCATGTCCTCAGGTTATCCCATGCAATGCTAAGTACGAAGGAATGTAGTGGTCATGTAAAGGATGTTTTCAATAAAGATGGTGTATTTCACATTTAATGTTTTTATGTAATGATCCTAAGCCCCAAAGACACTAAACAACTCTATCTTCTATGTTGTATGAAGTGATGTTATATGTAATAAAGCATGTTTATGTTGTAATAGAAAGCAGGGTTGTCATATGACATGCCTGCAGTTTCAAGGAACCATGGGAAAATAAGGCGTTATTATAACCCTTGGCTATACCCATGGATTGAAATACATATACCTATGGTTTAAAAAACATGGGTCCTAATGTTTTTGGTATATGAATGAATTATTCCAGTAGTTTAAAAATGTTATACCCATGGTTCTAAAACCATTGTTATAAGAATAGAAATATTTTTTACTTGTGTTTTAAACCGTCACCACTTCTACACTACTGATTCCCATTACCACTAAATCATTCATACATATAAAGATTAATTCTTATGTATATATATTTATATATAAACCCTGGGTATAGGTAAAAATACCTTGAAAATTGGCTGTCTTACCTGATTTTTTTCGAACACAAACATAGGTGATCCTATACACACGGTTCAGTAGAACTGAGGGTATAAGATTCACATTACACATGGTTTTAATGACATGTTAGGATAACCTTAGTAACTAAATCTTATATCCATGGTTATCCAAAACCATGGTTATAGGGGCACCTATAACCAGGTTTTTTGGAGAACTGTGGGTATAGGTTCTAGTCTCGAATGTTATTCCCACAGTTCATTAAAACTACGGGTATATGCCAACCTATACCCACAACTTAGTGTAAATTGTGGGTATTGGTTTTCCCATGGAATTCCCACACATATTTTCTTTATTCTCAAGCATACACGGGAACAATATTATAATAGTTTAGAAAGAATTATGGGTATATGTTGGAAAATGTCACCTATACCCACGATTTTTTGGGAAATCACGGGAGTAAGCCTATTTTTCAGTAGGGTATGATTGAAAATTATATTGAATGCACGTAATGATTTATGGGAAGAATATAAATGTGTATTCATTTATAATGGGTTATCATCCTTGAGAATGTAAAATATTCCAACTATTCACTTTTTACAAATAATTTGCACAATTCTATTCATATCCTTGTGGATGAATATTTATAAGCATAAAAATGAATAAATTTTCATTATTTTTATGGAATGAAAATATTTTTTTATTTTATTAAAAACATAGTATTGGAAAAATTGAATGAATTTAACATCATTAAAATTTATTATTTTTTCTTGAGGGATGTATAAATTAGTTCTTAATTACATTAATTAGAGTTATTTCCTTTATTTGATGATTTATTTTGTTTATAATATGAAATAAATAATTATATTTGTGTAAGATATCATATTATAGAGATTAAATACATCTTATATTTTAAATTTGTTTCATATGTCGATAAATTTTTTATTATGTTTAAAAAAAGTGGAATAATTTGATAAAAATGAAGGTTTGGGCGTATTTATGGTTGATAATTTATAGATTTATTTAATTAGTCCTATTTAATGAAATTTATCATTTTTTATGATAGTAAAATATGTACTCTTTAATGAATAATGATTTCATAAAATATTTAAAATAAAAAAATTATAAATCATATGTTGTGATTTAATTCATGCTTGGTGTCACCCTATTTGGTGAATAAAAGATTTTAGTTTCTTATAGAGATATTCATTTTTTAAAATTGAGGATAATAATAAATTATTAGGTTCATAGTTAGTTAAATGGAAATTTCTTAATATTGAACATATTTACCTCAATTATTATATATATATATGGGACTTTGTATACTTGATGGAAATGAATTTTTGATTTTTTATTCAGGAATATTTACATGTTCTTTTATTATGATAAATCAATGTGTAATAATTATTTATACTGATCCAACAAAATATGTTGTGATTTTTAAGTGTTAAAT
Source organism: Viscum album (assembly GCA_963277665.1). Taxonomy (NCBI): domain Eukaryota; kingdom Viridiplantae; phylum Streptophyta; class Magnoliopsida; order Santalales; family Viscaceae; genus Viscum; species Viscum album. Next base: position 391,872,178 of record OY728166.1, read on the forward strand.
TTTCCCAAATTAAAAGATGAATTAGTGATGTGACATTTACATTTTTATATTTGTGGATTATTCCATTGTATTATTTATATTTTAATAAAATTTTCAATATATTTATTGTGCATAATCGATGTGGTGTTAGTTTTGATTTTCTCTCATTTTAATTATTTTTTCTATAGTGTAATAATAATCATAAATGAAAATGAATGGAAATACCCCCACCTACTGCACAGTGACAAGACTATACAAAGGACATGTGTAATTATCTACGTCTACCTCTATTTATCCAACAGAAATAGTGCAACACCAAGAAAACAAAATTCAAATGGAAGGTTGTACCCTAATGAATGACATGAACATGCCCATTTTTCGGAATTAAAATAGTATATAATTAAAACAAGATATAATAATCAACAATAAAATAAAATTCATCTCAAATATTCTAGGATTACAAAACATAAAGTAAAATGAATCATCTAAATAAATGTGAAAATACAATATATTTACATGAGGTAATAATGATAGGCCACCAAAATTTTTAATGGGGAAATTTTAGTGAGATCATCTGCCATTAGAAGACACATCAGCACAAAATTCTCCCAAGAACCATTAATCATTGTCTCTTCCACCGCTAAAACCAATGTTTCCACCTCTAATCAATGAATTTTATGTAAAGAAACCACACAAGAGGACCCAATGAACATGGAAGGGAGACTATAAAAAAAAGTAGGACTCTAGAAAACAAAAAATGCGAGTAGAATACTCATAATTATCTTGAAATAGTAATCCCAATTATGAATAAGGTAATTAATTGACCTCGAGCAATGGTGGATCCCCGTATTGACAACAGAACACTATATTGAGTATATAGACGGGAACACAAAAAAGCTATGCAACAGTGATACCTAAAAAATATGAAATAAATAATATACCTAAATTTTTTTATTGTCCTCTTTAACTCCAAAAAGTCATAGTGGGGTCTTACACCTCATAGAAGAGTGCACATCAATGAAGGTGTTACAAACCCTAAATCAGGACCTGAAAATTTTCATGTGGTACATTATTCAACCGATGGTGTTATCTACTACATATTTAGAGTACCCATGAGCCATCAGGATATTTGGGTAACATACTCTACTAAAATTACTAACTACATAAAACTGTTCATAAATAAGTCATCAACTGGGATACCAAATCTGTCATTTCTCTAAACATCAATACCATACCTCATCATCTACTCCAAAAATCAATTGAAATCAAACAACCAAATATGGATCATAAATATATCATTGTGATGATGATACATAAATAATTGAAATATGTGTTGAAAAAGATTAAAAATAATCTACCCTCCTGTATAATTTTGACACAATAATTATAATATATGGAAAATAATAATAGTGATAAAATTCACATCATTTACATCAATATAAATCAAAAGTCATCATCAAAATGTATTCATGCATGTGGAATAAATATTCATTGATATTGGGTTCACATACACCATGTATACCAATAAGGTAATAGTATAGGTAACCTATTGGCTTATGGGGAGGGTGGAACTATTGGAGGCTGAGTAATGTAACAGAAATAATTGGCATGTTTACATTACCATATGGATTATGGGGATACTATGTTGGTTGATCATATACACCAGAAATCCTGATTTCTATTGCATGAAATAAATTTTTTTTCACCCATTTTCCAATACAATGTGATATTTTAACCTCACATATAAAAACTATAATCCATAAAATTCATTGAGTAACATATACCATACTCCCACGAATAATGTGAAATTTTCGTATATAAAAACTATAGAACATCTACTGAGTGAGATTCAAAATTAAATCCCTATGACAACTAATTATGTAGTATTCTAATTTGTTAATATATATTTTCATCTAAAATTTCTTTATCTACAACAATTCTTGTAAAATTAACTTCTAAAAAAAATTCCTCCTCTGTTGACAATTCCAAACACCACCAATAGATTAAACTTCAACTTGTTGGAGTACTACATATACAATTTTATATATTTATTAGTAAGGGAAAAAACCAAAATTACAATGATAGTAATAAATTCACACATCACAATTCCATCAATACAAAATCATTGGTGATCCATCATACATTAATTCATAAACCAAACAAACTATACCCTTAATCATCACCAAATAGTTGTTCATTATTGGTAATATATGGTAAAACCACCAAAATTTTAAAGGATAAAATAAATTGTTCATCATAAAGGTAGAATAAATATTTTGTAGGAGAGATGAACATTGTTTGAATATTTAGTTATTACAAATTCTTATTTATTCAATCATACTTAAACATGATATACATATATTATGAATATAATTGAATATCATAAACTAAATAAGTTTATATTATTATTATTAAAAATTACAACACATGAATGAAGTTTTAACAATGAATTCCATGATAACTAATTGTTTATGAAATAAAATAAATCAACATTACAAAAAATAAATCGCATAAGATATTAAGAAAATTAAAAAATCAAAATTTTAAAATGTGATATTTCCTTGTGAGGACACATACCAATAGGATTATAATGTATATTTAATCAAACTATGAAGGGTTAAAATGTTAAAAAATACCTTCAGATGATATTTAGGAGGTTTTATATCGTGTTTATTGAATATAGTGTGTTGCAAATGTTCCAGAGTGGATATGTTCATGAGTTATTCATTAATGGATTGATTTAGAGGGTTATGAAGATATCATGAGATGATTTCATAATGTTTTTTATAAATGTGTTTAATATTATGAATAGTATATATACATGTGTAATAGAGTTGTACAAACATAATAATTTTTTTTTGGAATTTATAAGTTTTTTCTTAGCAAGTAAGAGTCATGTGAAAGACTGGATTAAGATATAAATACACCACTAGGCCCATAATTAAATAAGAATAATATAAAATTATTAATTTTTTGTTGTTATTTTTCATGAGGATTATTAATACACATTCTATTCAAAAGATTGGTTATATTAAAAATAGCTACATGCATAATAAAAGTTTAACAGAGATGTGTTTTTTAAACATACATTATTTGGACATTAATTATGGACAAAGGGAGTTATGTGAGAATTATTTAAATTGACAATAATTTTTATTCTAAACTACAAATAATCATTTTTATGAAATATGATCTTAATGAAACTTTTATAATATTTATAATGAAAATTAAAAATTACATAAAATAATTATTCCAATGAAATTGTAAGTAATATTAGGTTGTGAGAATGTCTATAGTGACCAAAATTCTTATTCTTTTAAATGAGGGGGCCATGAGTCCACTCCTAAAATTAGAATATAGCAGTACAGTAACTAATTTCATCAAATAGACACATTATTACTGTATTCTTTTTGGTTTATCCTTATGTGGGTAAATTATGGAATAATTTCTTATTCCCCTCTATGTACACATTTTCACCCCATATATTCATTATGGGAGGGATTTGTTCCCACTAAAATAGGAACATAGTCACTATTAGGGGACATTTATATAAATCTATATTCCATAATTCACCCCCACCCATTTATGGTGTTTACCATTCTTAGGGTATGTATGTTGTGTCTCAAACAAATGTTGAACATATTAAATGGAATATAAGAATTGAAGAATAATGGTAATCCGAAATTCTATTGATATGACATTTAGATATTGAAAAATTAAATTATGATCTATATATAATCATTGGGAATATATTTTTACACCGCTAATATTCATTGGATCACAACTAGTATGGATTATACAACACTTTCCGAAAATGATCAAAAAGAGATAGATGTGGACCACATGGGAATCAATGTGTTAGAGGGATATTTTTCCAACACAACATATTCAATGGTGATGTTGTTTACAAAACTAATTGAAATTTATGAAATTAGTGTTATTTTCTAATAATATAACATAAAGGGTTGAGAATCTAAATTCCATGTTCAATTGATCATGTGTAAGGATTTCACGATTCCCCCAATTGAATCATATGGAAAATTATTAGAGTAGGTAATGATTATTGTTTAGGATATGTATTAATAGGGGGAACCAATCGATGATGTGAATATTATCATGATAAAGATGATATGGTTTAAAAAAATTATAAAAAAAATTATTTTATCTTCGGTGAGGATAATGTAGAGCTGGTGTTGGATAGTATTCATTGTAATGTCATTTCATTTGATATCTATAATATTGATAATGATATTGTCGAACGTAGAAGGTTGAATATTGTGGGATTTATGTTTTGGAAAAATATTACCTATGATATGGATCAGGAAGAATGTCATATTCTTTTGGTTTGTCATTTCAATAAAAAATTATTAAAAGGGAAAACAAAAGATAAAATGGGAATTCCCACACACACACTTCCTATGTGGAATGGATGGTAAACTTGTATAAATTTGTTTCAATAATTTCCAAAATAATTATTTTTGTGTAGATAATGTTTAAAAATTAAAATATTAAAAATTGTTTAATATTATAAGGAATAGAAGAAATATTTCATGTTTAATAACCAAATTTTAAATTTAAAAACATCCCATAAGAAATTGAATAGTTTAAATATGTGGATTGGAAAACCTAAAAGAATATGATCTTGTGGATATTTTTGAATAGTTTTGATCAAATAAAGGAAACTGATATGAAAAATAATACATTGAATGGAGAGTTAATATCATTGAATATGTAGAGTCATTACAAGATTAAAAAGGTCAAATGTTGTCCTAAATGAAAAATCCGTTGGATTTAATTATGACGCTTGACTCTATATATTTTTGATTGAATAAGAGAATAAAATGATAATAATAGAAATAAAAATCTCAAATCCAAAAATCCAAAAATTTCATAGTAGGTGTTTTAGTAAATTTTTATGATTAAATAACATATTTTATTATCAATGGGTCTATATAAAAAGCTAAATATCAATTGAAATAAAGAAAATTTCACATGGGATATGTCTCTGGGTTTTATGAGAAAATAGATATCATGAGAGACTCTTTACATAAATTATTAATTTAAAAAATCAAGTAAAATTATCTACTAAGAAGGAAAATTATGATAAATTTTTTCCATAAATAACATTATAGAATTTATAATAGAAATAAAATAATTATAATAATTTTCAATTAGGTGTTAGTGTTGGTAATAAATAGAATGTATTGGTGGATGATGTTATGGTAGAAGAAACCACTCAAATTGTAATGGTTTATTTGATATTAACTCAAATTTAAGACACCCAATGAACCAAAAGAAACATTGGATTGGTATAAAATACACATAATAATACATCAAAAAATATGTTCTATTATGATGAAAATATGTGAAAATAATAAATATTAAATTCCATAACTACGAGTTAAAACATGGAACAATTAGATACATAAGGTGAAATAATGTTGAAAATTATAGGTATAAATTCAATGGATAGACATTCATTTGTGGTAAATATAGACAAATGACTATGTGTTTCTTATTTATATATAGTAAAGTGCCAATCAAATAAATAAGTGGTCGTAAAAATAAATTCCTAGAATTATCAATAGCATGAGAATAAAAATTTTAATTTTATGATTAGAATATAAACTTTCACTATGATATTTATAGATGGATTGAATATATTAACCAACATCTCTTGTGAAGTCAAATATATTTATCAAAATGAAGTGTGTTGAGAAAAAATATGTTAAGAATATTTCCCTGAATAAAATGGATTGAGTCGGAGCATAGATCCACGAAAAAATTTCAATTCACAAGTGATGGGATATAAGGATATTTTAATTGGAATTATTTATTTTATAGATGTTTTGTACATATTTTATAATGATATAGTCCTAAAGATCCTTAGTTTCAATATTCCCAAATTTGGTGAAAATACTCAAGATATGTAGATGTCATGTTTTTATGGGTATGGTCCCATGTATTGATGAATGAGTCAATTGGGTGAATCAATACAAGTATTAAATTTTAAAAGGTAGAATTTATCTTCAATGGGAGTAATGGTTCCATATTTTGGAAGATAAACACAATAATAGGAACCTAAATTTCATTGACATAGAAATAGATATAATATTTATTTCCAATGAATAAGAATAATACTTGGGGTTTTAAATGGATTGACCCTATGATAAAAGATTCATTGGAATATGTAGTATTTAAAGGTGGGTCATCTTTCTAGTGGTCCATTTTATTTTGGTTAAATATTGGGTGAATTCCATTGGAGTTTTCCTATGGGAGGATTTGGGCCGGTGTCGTTGGTCGCACTGGGGGATGTTCAAGGTAACCCTTTCAGAGGTTTGGCCAGCTTTTTTGATGATCTTGTGCACTGGTCCGTCATTCCTTGGTCATTTCCATTGGTTTTTGATGTTTTTTTTGGATAGTTGAAAGTGTTTTTATTTGAATCTATTGTGGGGTACCGGGAACCCATAACCCGTCTTCTGAAAATAGAAGAAAAATTGTTAGCATAAAAATAAATTAAAATAAATAAAATAAAAAATGGTGGGTCATGGGATATCCCCATACAATAATTTTATAATATACCCTTGTGTGATGTTTATTAAAAGTATAATCATTTGAATGATGTACAAATTTAATAAAGTTATTAAAATAAATTTTATTGAATTTTTTCGTGTAGATGTATGTGGAGTGATATAACCATGATAAGTTGAGGGGTACATATACTATTTATCATTCATTGATGATAATTTCATGATGGTGTGTTTTGTGGTACAAACCATATGTCTAATATTTTAAATAACATTTTTAGGTTTCATTTAATGGTTGAAAATATTCATAGGCAAAACATTTTATTGTCAAAACCAACTACTTCACAATTATTACTAAAATATTGGTATTTTATTATCTTGAGAGGAATGGAAAAATAAACCATGTCTCATATTTAATAAATCTATATCTAAATGATATAGTTTATAGGTGAAATTGGTGAATAAAAAACATGGATGGGGTAATTCTTATTGGGAAAGCCTTACTATGGATGTTTTTTAAGTAATTTGTCCAATATATATATATATATATAATACATATTATTGATGGTTATATGAGAATAAACAATTCCATTCAATATGTGGTATGTTATAATACATGTAATAAAATACATTCAAATCATCAGTTTTAAGTGCATCCTTATCAATATGGAGAGACATAAAAGGTTTTAGGATTTTGGATTTCAAAAATATGTCCATGGTATAATAATTAAAGATAATGTCATACAACTAGTTAAATAAATGGTGTGAAATTTTATTTAAGTCTAAGGTGTAACAAAAGTGGAGTTGGAGAACAATACTTAGTAAAAAAGTGATGTTTATCTAAAAATTAATAATGAAGAGTTGAGAAAAATAGGGGAGAAAAGGGGAAAACAATGATTTCAAATAAAATAATAATTATGATAATAATTAAGTTAGAGAATAAGATTTATATATAAAATTATTAAGCGGTATAAATAATGATCAGAATTAAATTTTGGACCAAATGTTGCATAGAAAAATAATGAAAATCAAGTGGATGAATGATAATAATTCCAACTATGAAAAATTGGTTTCTTATAAAATGATTAATGAACATGAAATTATAATTTTTCATAGGGAATAAATTTTGTACAAAAGGTTATTTCATATTAAATGTATCAAGGTAACAAAAAATTTTCTTCTATGTAATTATTGAAATGGCTTTTATTACATCTAGACATAATAGTCTAAAATGTTTTATTATTTACTATAGAGATATAAAATAATAATTTAGAAGTGAATTTCTTTACATAGAGGTATGCATTGAGTAAATATATTATTTTTTGGTCATGATGATGAGTATAGAGTTTATCAACTGAATAATAAGGATTAATGGATAATTAATATTTAAATACCATGGTATTATATACAAGATCAATAAGTGAAAATTATACGTGTTAAAAAATTTTGATCTTAAACATAATCACTATATCAATAAGGATAGTAATCAATGGTTGATTATTCTTATATATGTTGATAAAATAATTTTTTTTTGGTTGAACTATTACTAATCCATGTAGTCTAAATATTTCAATTAGTGAGAGCCCATATTTTTTTTATTTGATTTTTGAAATTTTTCTATAGCCTGTAAGTGTAACATATATTAAATGGAACTTTAAAATGTAATGAAAAAACATGTTGTGACCAAATATTAAGCTATCACATGATAAAAATAAAAAATTGATAAACATCACAAAGTATAATAAGATCATAACTATAATAGAATGTGCCCTAAAAATCCATAATTAAATTATTAATAATAAAGGTTTAAATTGTTTAAATATTGAGTATATTTTTGGTTTGGTGTTTAAGAAAATAATTAAAACCATTTATATAAAAAATTGTAATCATCTATTTAATGTTTAATTTAAAAAAACAAATATTATTATGTTGATTTTCAATTTTATTCGATGACAAAAATTATTTTTTGAAAAAAAAAATTCCTTCTTTCAAATCTTGACTTCATAAAACATCCAACTCATTTTTAGTCCATATTAAATACATTTGAAAACCCAGGATGAAAAAGAATTATATAAAGTGATATAAAAATTATTTTAACTAATTATTCCATTATTATGTTCACAAAACCAATAATAGTTTTATCCATGTTACATTATAAACATATAGTCCCATATATATTAATTAACATGATAATTAATTTAACACAAAATATTAATGCTTTAATAATAAATTTTGTATTAAATTTTAAGGGAAATATCATTATTCATTAAATATTTACCATGAAAACAAACTATTCCCCTTTAAAGGAAAATAAGTTTAAAAAAAATAATAATCTAATTGTGTGCCTTTTGAAAAAAAATATTTCCACAAAACCCTATTTTAAATAATAGTAAATATAGTTGGGGATCATGTGGAATCAAACATTCATAAGGATTCACCTAATGCAAAAATTTAAATATTCTATGATGATAAATTTATAACATATAACTCTCTAATAACAAAAAAGAAATTAAATAATTTCCCATTGTCATAGGGTTAGATTACATCGGTTAATTTATTTTATTTATCCATTGATTTAAAGGGAGTTAATTGATCCCCGCATAATATAATTGATATAGTCTCATAGGAATTTGGGTTTTTTCTAAGTTTACATATTAAATAATAACCAAAAAGTGTCTGGTTTGAAAATAGATACATTTAAAAACATTCACATATCATCATATATTGACATATAAAAATTTGATAACATTGATGTGTAATAATAAATTTCTATTTTTATAATAAATTTCTATTTTCCAAATAAATTTCAATTTGCATCATTAAATCCATTAATTTTTCTGTTTGTCCCTTAATAAAAACAACATTAAATTATCTCCAAAAATTTAGGAAAAAATATCATTTTCATTTTATTTTTTTTAAAAATAATTACCCTTATGATAAAAAAACTATATTATTAGAAAAGATATGAAAAAATATATCAAAATTATTATTATAGGACATTACAAGATATACATAAAATATATTCTTTTCATATAAATCAAAAACTTTACATTAACAATGGTAATAAAAGTAAGATGGTACACATTATGAAATCATTTAAATGATTCCTATAAAAAAATTTATTCAGTAAATGATAGAAAACTTTATACTTGAAAAAACTAATAATAGTCTTGAATAATTTTAAAATGGAAAGTACATATAATAGAAATATTTTTTTAATAGAAATTTATAAACATGGTATTAAGGTGAGTATCATTCATCATTGTTACCTTTTAAATCAAATTAACATTAAAAAAGAAAATTTTATAACAATTTGTAAAATGGATAAATAGCATTAAATGAATGATAAAATGCATCCATATAGATTTATATAAACCCCAAAAAGTAAAATACCTGGTGATCATGAAATAATTCTCAAAGAAATTAATATGAGATGACAAATCCCAAACTTAAAACATGACTAAGAATTTACATTATTTTAGACATGTATAATAAGATTTTAATTATTTACTATATTGATATCCATTATCATGTTTAATACCATATAATAGTCCTATTTATTTCATGTGGTATAATTTCTTATTTGGAAGATAAATTAATTAAATTGACTTTATGCATTTTAAGGACATTTGGTTCATAATCCATAAAATACATTGGTTTGATGATTGAAGTATAAGGGTTTATTATTCAATATTGTCCATAATTTTAATCCTGAAATAATTATCATTCTTATATAATAAATATAATTTTATATCAATACATTTATGGTTATACTGGAAAATGAAATACATCATTTCATAGAGATTGTTCTCATCGCATAATCATGATTGGAATTTTCATTTTTCTAAAGGGAAGAAAATAAATAATCCAGATATTATTTTTATATGAGAAAATCATATGTATATTATAAATCTCTTATTATTTCATTATTTTCATCCTTATGACCACCCCTCATACACAGTAATTAACAACTCATTACATTGATTCATGGATGTGTTATTTACCACATAAACATGAGAGACATATGCATTTCCTAACATATGGATATGTTAAGAATTCATTTAATGTTTTTTCTTTATAAAAGAATAATAATTTCAATAAAATATTATATATTCATGAATTGTATATATATAACTAGTGGTTTAAGAAGGATTATAATATAAAACACATCACTTCATGGATCTGGTATCCCACACGTATGCAACAGTGTCATTTTTATTTCACATGAAATGGAAAATAAGATGAAAATGAGTTAAAAATAATATAAATATATTCATCTATAAATAATTTTTTTATTTAATTATATGATAATATTTATAGATTATTATTAGGAGGTGGAGGATGAAATAAAATGAAGTAACTCAGATCGGAGTTAAAACTCTTCATTGAAAAACTTCCTTTGGATTACAACTTAAGACTTATATGATTGGTCCTATAGTTAGACCCTGACCTCAATTATATGGGTATGATTTTAGTGAATTTATTTTGGAACGTAATTGTTGATATAAATGGATTTATTGGTTTGAATAATAGAGGATATAAGATAATATTATTTATGTATAGTGGGTGGTAAACAAGATAACGAAGTATTGTCTTAGGTTTCAAGAGTTATAAAAATATTATATTAGAAAATAAATTTAAAAATTAAATCCAATTTAATATTATCATGGGGACAATTTATATATGATGAATTTATTGTAATAAATATATAAATATAACCTAAATATAAATTATCCACCATTAAATATATAACATAATTATAAAAACAAAAAGGAATATTAAATATTTTAATTTTATATATTTTAAACATATTAATTTATTTTTTACATCGTTAATAAGTGTTGCATTAGTTTAGCATAAACATTCAAGGAAATTACATTTTATAAAAAAAAATAACAATAAATTAAATTGATAATATTAATTTATTTTTATTAAAAATAACAAATTATATTCTTTTCTATAATTTTTATTCCCTACGAAATTATATTTTAGATATTAAAAGATAGGGGTGAATTTTTCAATGTTTTCAAGACTTCAATTAGAATATTGGTCAAATTCAAAATAAAGTGGAGGAAATTTTCATATTTTAGAATTTCATATTTCTATTATATAATTAAAATAATAAAATGAAATAAAGGCATTTTATGGGATTAATTTGAGACCTTATCACATATTTCTAACCTTATTTAATATCTTTCCCATGACGATGGTGATGAAATGTTTCCACCAGTTATATTTTTTATAACTGAAAATGAAATGAAACTATTTACGAAATATGATACAAATAATTTGAAATATTAAATCCATTTTCATGATTCAATTTATATAATTAAAAGAATTAATTTTTATATAAGTGAGATAAATCTACTGAATAATTTTTTAAGGGCATTAAATTTTAATCATAAAAATCAACATAAACAATATTTCATAATCACTATTTTTAGAAAAATAAAAAAATGCTTCCATAAATATTTACAACATGATTATATAAAAATATATACATTTTATCAGATAAAATTTATAAAATTGGTTGAAACTATTTATAATATCAACCATTAAAAATGAAACAGAATCCATTTTTAAGAAAAAAATTTGTAATGAATAAAATGATTTTATTCAAAAAACATATTTAAAGGCAATATTTAAATTAATGTATATTAACTACAATGGGAATTTAATGTACTAATGTAATTGTAATAATTTATTAATAGGGATTAAGAAAATATATTAGGATCAAATTATATTTCTCACATACATAATTCTTTATGAATAATAATTATTTTACATTCACAACATTTTATTATCATACACATACTATTTAAAATCAATGTATTTTTATTATTTATTTTGTTAATGAAAATAATAAGTCATATATTTTCTAAAATAATAATTCTCATCCACACCCATAAATCTAATGACAAGGTCATAATGGTTATATTTATATAATATTATTTATATTGTATATCATTAATCATTAATGTTATAAATCTAACATACAAAATCATATCAAATATAATTTTTAAAGAAAAAATTTTATAAAATTTTAGTGTGTTATAATCAGGCTACTTATATATTTAATAATATTAAGCCCCAATATATTTTTTTACAATTTTATAGTTATAGGGTACTAGATTAATCCAAATAAATGAAATTTTATAATGTGTATGTAAATATTTTTATATATAAATGAATATTATAATATAGTGGTAATTACAATGAGATATCCTAAGAGGAGTTATTGTGATCTTCTAATATGTTTTGGAATCATTCATTAGAATATAAAAACGAAAAAATAACTACTAAATTATATCATAGATGTCCATTTCTTTTTTATCTTAATAAGAATATATATTTCATTTCCCAAAATATTACAAAATTTTAATATATTACAGTAACTAATGCTTGAAAACGACTATTATGGGTGGATAAACAGCTTAATGATATGTGAATTGAAGTACATCCTCCTATCGTAATCATATATTAAAATTAAATATATGAAAATCATAGTAATCATCCAATTAATGACTTATATATGAAAAACAATAAAATCATCCATCACACCATAAAGGAGAATTTTGACAATAAGCTAGTGAAATTAGTTTCTATACATAATCATCTACATTTCATTGTTATCATAAAATATTAATAACCCATACAAATTGTTGATATGAATTGTTAGGCTCTCTGTGTCTATTAAACCCCCATTCATAATGATTATGGATGTAGAACCACTACTCTAAATATTATGTTACGAATTTCAGATATGTGTTATATATTTGTTATCTTCCTAAAAATCAGGATGGAGATATCTTTGGGTTCATTAATACTATGCGAGATATATTTTCTTCAAAAAATGGTGAATTATTATTTTTAAACATTATAAGAGTTACTAATGATTAAAATGGGGGAGTCTTGTTTATTTTTTAATCGAGTAGTGTAACCTGTTTTTTATTAATTTTTTTGACAATAAAAAAGTAGAGATAAAAGATAAATAAAGTGATTTATTGATATGATTTTCATCTTACCCTTGTCCCACCCACTAAAATTGTGTCATTTTTTTAAATATCATGTTGAGTAGGTATGTGATCCTTATGTTGTGTACTGAAGTTAAAATTATATTTTAAGTATAATGTGTTAAAAAATTTGAAATAATTTTAATATGGTTCAATGAATTTTCAAACAACTCAAAGGGATGATCTTTGGTGAAAAAACCCCTCAATATAATTTTTTTTGAATATTTCCGTTTTTTTGCATAGTTTGTTGAAAGTGTTATATAGTGGAGTAAAACATTATTCCATAATGAATGTATCTACTAGAGTTTTTAGTGCTTTAGAGAAGAATGGATATAAAATTATAGAAATTTATGGAATCCTATGCATGGCTAGATGAACTCAGTATAGTTCATAAACAAAAACAATAAGATTTTTAAGAGAACAATGAGTTTTATGATGTATTTATTTTTTCAATATAGACACTACTAATGTTTCCATTAAAAAGGGTGGATATTTTTACAGGAAAAGGGTCTTTATTATTTAATAAACCTTTATAGATGGTCTTTAATTCTAAAGGGATGGGGGGTATTTTCATTTTTTAATCAATTGGAGTAAATGATTGATAATTTTTATAAAATAACGAATTATTGATAAATTATAAATAAATAATTTATTGATAATATTGTTGTTTTACTCTTGTTTCTTTCAGTAAAATTGTCTCATGTGATATTATAGATTATGTTAAGTAGGTATGTGATTTTTTTTGTAGAGTGAATTTTTTTAAGTAGAGAGTGTGAAATAAATTTAAAAAAAATTAATGGGATTAATCTATTTTTACTAATCCAAATTGGGGAGATTGTCGGTAGATACCCCTCAAGATGTAATTTTAGATGTTTTGTGTTTTTTTGTAAATGTGAGTGAAAATTTTACATAGTGGAGAAAACAATGAGGTATTTATTATTTAATTTCACTACTGGAGTTTCGATTATTTTTTAGAATAATGAAAAGTCAAGTAAAGTAAGGAAATGAATCCTATGGTTGGGTACATAAACTTAATAATATTACTAGATAAGAATAAAAAATTGGATAATAAAGGGTTGTATAAATAATTGTTTTCCCATATTAAATATAGAGAATAATTTGTAAAGAACAATTAATTCTGATTATTTCATAATTAATATGTGAAAATATTCCACATTTGAGAGAATTTATATGACTAATAGTTGTGAAGGTATAGGATTTTATGTGAAAAATTATAAATGATATAATACTTTAAATGAACATCTTTTAAGAATATAGGGATAAATGAAACCCATATGGATATTTCTAAAACATTCTATGATAAAGTGGATTTCATTATTTTTATGGGAGAAGAGATTCATGATACAAAAGTTGTGGTGTGAATTTAGGTTATTTAGTACATCTACAAAATAAAATTAATGAATAGTGTGTATGGTTCAGTTGAGAGTGAGAACTGAGTTCTCCAACTATGATTTGTTGCAAAGTATGGAATAATGTGACTTTCCATCAAACATTGTAATAATTTACTTATATTAGATATTTTATTATTTCAACACCTCACTGTTTTCCCCCAAAAATTATCATATTATTTTCGAACAACGTAAAAATACATGTTTCCTTCTGGATAGGCCTTATAAATTTATATATTTTGTGAGGATGAGTGTTGTTCTTACCAACTATGAAATAAGTATTTTAGTAAAATTTATCTATGAAAATTTCAATAACTAGTTCATTCTCCCACCTATCAGGGTATTAAACAGTCATGGATAAAAAAAATATATCACTATAAACATAAAAGAAACATAATTTATGGTGTATAAAAATATTCTTCTTGAATCTTGTTTTAAATTATTTTTTGAGTCCCCATATGTAAGGTTCACCTACAATTATCCAAATTGGTTTCTTATTATCATTGATGTGTGATCTTTTAGAGATAGATCAAATATATTATCATGATAGAGAATAAGATTTTGGATTAAGCATCCTAGAAAATTATTAATGACCTCATTAAAAGTTATATCCTAGAGAAAATACAAAAAAAATTATAAATAGAATATATGAATAGAATAAAATCTTTATGTAATGATTTATAAAGATTCATATGAATAATATAAAATAAATTGAAATATGATGACTTAGAATTCATATAGAAACACATTATATTTAAATTAACAACACATGTTATGATCTTAATCTATATTATGGATATGATCTTGTCCCATTAATGTCGATGTCTTCATCATAGAGCCCACACATGAACTATTATATATAAATCCTATTGTGCACAACTAATCTACTAGATCATTTTCTATAATGATTTTATACTATCATTGATAATCAATTATCCTTTTATATATCGTGATCATGTTAATAAAAACTATTATTTTTTTTAGGGGAGGGTGGAAATACACTATGTGGTATGTGTGAATATAAATTTACAAGACACAATAAAAATAGAATAAAACTTTTATTTAAAATTTAGATGGGAAAAGAATTTAATATATCATCCTTTCATTTTATTTAATCTCAATAGATACCACGTATCATATCCATTAAATAATTATAATAACTATTATCTAGTTGTGTAAATATGGCTCATCACATTGAATAACTAAATATATAGTTATGTTTTTAATTACCTATTAATATTTTATTCAATAAATCATTATAAATATATCATTTCAAACCATAAATAATAACAAATCTTTATTTAATAAATATTTGACTTATAAATTAAAAACTAGATTCACATAGATATTTTATAATATTTAATTATTAACATACTCTATATGTTGGAAGATAAATAATATTTAAATTCATCATATATATTATTCATTATGAGATTTTCGATAAATATATTTAAGGAAATAGTAGGTCATTTTCTTTGTGACTATTGGTCCATCCCACATACTAAGATTGTTATCAAGATACACGTCACAAAACCATAGTGTAACACCCTGAGCCTATTTACCAAGATATGGTGCATTATTACATAACACTGGCTTCATCACAAGAGATCATGTCTTGAAAAACCTATTAGTTTAGTAGCCTTGGAAGTACTAGATACAAACATATGTTTTAAATTAAATTATTAAATGGAAAAAAATTGTGTCACCTTTGAACAAACAAATACCCAATATATTAACCCTATATGTCAATCATAAAATACTTCTTCACATCCTAGGAAAAATAAAACATAAGAAAGGGGTGAGCTCAGATGCTCAGTAAGGATAACAATATAATGGAAAAATTCATAAATAAGTATAAAAATTTAATGCAATATATAAGACTAAAATATTATATTTTTAAACATAAAATTTTACATAATATGGAAAATATAAATCAAATAATTCCATTTAATTATTCACATGGATATTCTACTACTCTAATAATAACATGTTATATCAATAGCTAATTTCATAATGATGTAATGCATAATGTTGGACATCATAACCACATAGTCATGGACTTGTACCATAACTGAAAATAATATTTTGTCAAAGCCTTGTGCTAATACACTAGTTTTTCTCATGAGACCTGCTCATGCATTGAGTAACTAAAGCGAGATCCACCCATCACTTACTAAGTCCAATTCATTATTTATATGAAAAGGTTGAAACATATCATAAACAGTCATATTAAAACTAGCATAAGAAATGTAAATAATTTAACCATAAACCATGAATGGTATAAAAATAACACATCCACATTAAGACATATCATAGAATCATCAATAAAATATGGAAGACTGTATCATAATATATTTGCTTCAAACAAGTGTATAATAAATCAAAGGATGTTGAAATAGATGAAATAAAAACTATTTTAGAGAAATATCAATTTCTATTTTGAAATAATTTAAGAGTCAGATTTTTATAAAAGAAAAAAATTATTTTGAAAATATTATTATAATCCTATAAAGGAAGATTTGAAGGTTTTATAAAGGTGGAAAATATCTGCAACCACCATATAAATTAAAAAACATACGTACCATAATTCGTCAAAAAGATCATAGAGTGCCTTGTTTGGGAAATGACATAATGATTCCTTTAAATAAATAATTTAAAAATTGAAACAAGGGTATAAATGATTTTATCCGATATTATAGGAAATGTAAAAATATTTGATAATACATTTTTCAAAAAATCTTATGTGGATGATAAATAAGTCCTAGTAGATACTTGCGTATAAACATTCTCTGATAAATAAAGAGATTGTAAAATTATCCCTTACCTTGTAACTTTCATTGGTTGTGGGTAAGCTAACCAACATTATAATAATTAAATTATTTTTATTAAATTATAAACATACCAAATACACAAATATGATATTCATTTATGATATTCTAATATTGTATTGCTAATAATATATTACTAGTATCATTGTTTCAGGTGTTAACTGATTCAATTTACATTATATGTTTTCATAGGTAAGTTATTTTATTTATTTATATGATGTAAATTATTTATATAAATAATGATATTATGTTATTAAACATTATTTTTAATTATAAAATGATAATTATTCATGAAAGGTTACGATGGGGAATGAATCTGATCGTGTTTGTGGAGACGGTAGTCTGTACGTACGCACAAGCGACAATATCATTCTATTGATGGTGAAATCATTTTCAATTGGATGATATATCATATATAAAAAATCTTTAACATGTTATATTTTTTATTAAATCAATTATACTAATTATTATACCCATTCAAATAATTTAGTGTTGAATAACAAACTACCACACGACGTGGAGATTGTAAGTAGTACATACACACGTAAGTTTCTTTTTGATTTGATCAAAAGGGCTCTTTAGATTAGATTTTTTTGATCAAATTTAGGCCTATTGGGTGAAATGAGGGTAGTTGGGGTGGGATTTTAACAGGTTTTGTCCATGCCAAATGGCTTTGGTGCTGTGATTTTGAGAGAAGGGTGGGTACCCTTTTATAAGAGGGGTGAGGGTCACTTTAGGAAATGCGTGAAATATTATTTTATTATAAAATATTTTTTTTTCTTCTAATGTCTTAAAATGGATTTATTTATAGGATGAGGTGGGTATGGATCTATATAAAGTAAAACAATAATTTATATACATGTTTAGGTTACTATATTAACCTTATCTTTTAGATATAACTCTAAGTTAAATAGTTTAACTTTTACAATATATTTTTGTATTGTTATAATAAATTGTTAATAAACATAGTATAAAAATAAAATAGAACTCCAAGTGGTTGATTATTGACATATAAAACCTTATATAATTTTTTTGGTCGAACCATTGTTTTTTACGAATATTATATCATTTAATAAAATAGTATTTTCTCAAAAAAATCATTTATATCAATTTTGACGCAATTTAGTATTTTGTTTTTTTAAGTCATAAAAACTTCATCACTTCGAAAAAAATTTATTTAATCAACCCTAAAATGTCATATTAACCTTTAAATTTCGTGTATGTCCATGAAAATTTAAAATTATATATATTTTAATATTTATAATTTCGTTTATTTGATTTTTTCATTAATAAGGAAAATACTGCATCATTATTGTGTCATAAATAAATATATTTATTTTATATATAAAAATAATAAATAAAATATCATGATGTATGAAATATTTTTATATTTCCATATACTATTCATAGTCTAATATAACAATTATATAAAAGCATATAAATATTGTTTTACTAAATGATACATGCTTTTATTATTTTTGTCATTACATTAAATTAATTAATATAAAATGTCATTATCACATTCAAGTGGCTCCATGGGGTCCCAGTAAGTACCCAACGATGCCCATGGTAGGGTATGTATCATCCAATAGAGTTACGACACATTTTGAGGTAAATTATCATTATTATAATATTTATGTTTTACAAATATTTATTGGTTTTACACTTTAACCATTGTATATAAAATATTTACTGAAGTTACATTTGATAAAGTCTAAAAATAAAAGTTACCTATTTGTAAAATTTGGATCTCCTAATTACAAATATAAAATCTGTTTTTTCAAATTCAAAAAACATAATTTTCCAAAATTAATTTTTGTTGTCAAAACCAAAAAGATGGTTTTTTAGGATGTAAAAACTATTAAAAGATTGACACGTGTTTATGTAAAATGTAAATGTGAAATTACATACAATGACATACATCATATTAAATGATATAAGTATAATCGTATGATACATTAAAACCACTAAAATTTATAATTTAATACTATAAACTATTTCGATTAAAAAAGTTGTTTTTTTAAAATTTAGTATTTTTCACTATTCATAAAAATATGAAAGTTATCAGAAAAGTACAAAATATTCATTGTAAGATATGTTTGATATTCCAAATCCAAAAATGAAGTCTAAATTATGAAATAAAATTTATTAAATTTCAAAAAGTGGGTATTACTATTTATATCCACTTTTAAAACAGCTAGTTTGAAAGGTCTTGGTGCTCTTGAACTCGTTGTTGCGTACATCGCATGCTATTTTATTACTAAAAAAGAATAATACTGTGGAAGCTTAATGTGTTACATTATACCCTCCTTCAAATAATTTCATCGTTGAATTTTCTAGAATATTGGTGCATAAAATGTTTTTTGTGGTTCTTCATAATATGTTTCTCAGGTTCCCACGTTGAGTCTTCCATCTTATGGTTTTTCCATAGAACATTTACAAGACAAGTCATCTAGTTTCTCAGCACTTGTTCTCTAGTATCGAGAATCGTGATAGAAACTTAAAAATAAGATAGATTAGGAACTAGTTATATTTCTTCATATGTGAGTACATGTGTCGGGTTAGGCATGTATTTTCTCAATAGTGATATGTAGAACAAATCATAGACTTCGAAGAGACTTGGATGAATTTCCAAACAGTAAGAGAAAACTACAATTTGTTCTAAAATTTCTAAATTTCTGATGTACCTGGGACATAATTTACCCTTTTTACCAATTCTTATAACACCCTTCCATATAGATACCTTCAATAAAACATATTCATCTACTTGAAATTTCAAATCCTTATTTCGGTTATAGGCATATAATTTCTACCTACTTTGAGCTATTTTGGTTTGGGTTTGGATATTCTTCACCTTTTTTATTTTTTCCTCAAAAAGTTCAGGGCGTACAAGTTTTCTTTCACCAACATCAACCCAATATGTTGGGGTGTGACATCTCTTTCCATATAACGCTTCATATGGTTCTATATGAATACTTGAATGTAAGTTATTATAATTATAAAATTATACTATACTTAAATACTTATCCCACATACCTTGAAAGTGATTTGAGAAAGATCTCAACATGTCTTCTAATGTATAAATAGTTTGTTCTGATTGTCCATCATTTCGAGGGTTGTAGGCAGTGTTTAAAAGAAGTGTATTATCTAGGGATTTTAGAAGACTTTTCTAGAATCCTGACATAAAATGGGGACCAAAATTAAACACAATCGAGAGGGGTACACCATGAAGTATTAAAACATCATTAATATATAGTCTTGTTAAACATTCAAGTGGTAAATCTTCTCTTATAGCATTAAAATGGGGTGACTTGGTAAGACGACAACAATGATCCATATTGCATCATTCTTTCCAAGAGTCTTCGGTAGTCCCATGACAAAGTCCATCAGAATATCATCCCATTTCCACTCAGGTATGGGAAGAGGTTGCATGACTCCTCCTGGATGTTGTCTTTTAGCCCTCACATTTTGACAAAACAGACATATTGACACATAATAAGAAATCTCCCTCTTCATGTTGTCCCACCAAAAAAGTTCCTTCAAATATATATACATCTTAGTGCTACCAGGTTCTATTGAGAAATTCGAGTTTTGAACATCAACCAATAATTCCATTCATAGAACAGGTATATCACGAACACAAAGTATCTTCCCAAATATCAAAATTCTATATTCATATACGATGTCAATCAATCTCTTATCATTCTCACCTTTAATTTTATTTTGAAACTCCTCATCAATAGTCTTAGAACTTTTTATCATTTCTAGTAAAGTTGGATTGGAAACCATTTGAAAATGTATCGATGTTTCACCTTCCATGATTATTCCTATATCCATATTTAATAGATGCATGAACATAGGATCCCTTTCAACTCTTATCTTGTTCATAACTCCATGATCCTTTCTAATTAAAGCATATGTCGCCTTATTTTCCTTCACCATGTGATAGTGTATAATGAAATCATAATATTTGAGTAGTTAAATCCATCATCTTTGTCTCATGTTGAGTTCTTTATCTGAGAAAATATATTTCAAACTATTTTGATCGATATATATCCCAAAATTTTCACGATAGAGATAGTGTCTCTATATCTTCAAAGCATAGAATACATATTCTTACTCAAGATCATGAGTAGGATAGTTTTGTTCATGAATTTTTATCCACTATGATGCATACACAATAACTCTATCATTATGTAAAAGGAAACAACCATGTCCTTTATTTGAAGCATCACTATCAATAAAAAACCCATCATTCCCCAATGGTAGAGTCAAGATAAGAGCGTTGACTAAAGTTTTCTTCAATTATTTAAAACATTCTTCACACTCTTTTTTCAAAACAAATTTAACCCGTTTATGTGTGAGATTGATTAATGTGTTATCCAATAAAAAAAATATAGATGAAATGCCAATAATATCTAACAAAACTAATAAAACTATGTACCTCAATTATACTCATCGGTGCTGGCCATTCTTGTAATTCTCTTGTCTTAGAAGGATCAATAGAGATTCCATCTTTAGAGAAAATATGGCCAATGAAAATCTCCAAATGCTAGAATTCAAACCTACTAAACATCCCATATAATACGTTTATTCTAAGAGTCTTTAGAATTGTGTACAATTTATTTTTATGCTCTTAGTAGATTTTAGAGCATACTAAGATATCATCAATAAATACCACAACAATTTAATCAAAATGTTCCTTAAAAAATCTATTCATTAGATCCATGAAAATAGTTGGATCATTAGTCAGTACAAAATGCATTACTTTAAACTCGTATTGCCCGTACCTAGTTTGAAATTCTGTGTTTGGAATGCCTTCCTTTTTCACACACAACTGATGGTATTCAGATCAAATGTCAATATGTGAATAATATTAACCTCCATAAAGTTGATCAAATAATTCAACAATGCTAGGTTGGGAATAATTCTTCTTTATTGTTATAACATTGATCTACCTGTATTCAATGCACAAACTCATAGATCCATCTCTCTTCTTAAATAAAATAATTGGTTCTCCCCATAGAGAAACAATAGGGTGAATAAATACATTATTACACAATTACACTAGTTCATTATTTTATTCAACAATTCCACAGAGTCCATTTTATAAGGGGTCTTAGATATGGGTCTTGAAATAGGAATTAAGTTAATGTAAAAATAAATTTTTCATTCTAGAGGATGACCAGGTTAATCCTTCAGAAACAAATAAACATAGTCTTTGAAAATAGGTACATCCTCTTTTTGGACATTATATTCATCACCCCATAGTTTTTTCACTATCTTACCCCCCAATAAGTGAATTTCGTAGAGATACTAGGGGTGGATATAGATAAGAATCATATGGTGGAATTTCTTCTCTAATGATAAGGTACTCTTTACCATCATGAAAAATTGTAACATCTTTCTTCTATTTTTTTTTCTCATCGTGGTAAGAAATCCAATCCATACTAAGGATTATATCAAATTCAATCATGAGTATGATTATGAGATCACCAGGTAAAGAACATTTATATGGCCTAATGGGAAATTATTCACAAACATTTGTTTCCAAGATACTTTACTTAAGAGTTTTGACTGAAAACTCCCTTGTTAAATCAAATTAGAAAAATAAAATTTTCTTATCAAACTTGGATGATATGAAACAATGCAATGATCCAGAATCAAATAAGCCATTGGATAAATTTGAGGAACCCATTAAATTACATTCTGACACATCATTTGGAGATTCAACCTTAGTAGTAGTGATCACATAAGCTTGGCCTTTCTCCCATGGCCATTTCAGAGGTAAGTTTTATTCGATCATAGGACACTCATTTTAAAAATACCCCATTTCTCCACAATTGTAGCATTCAATATTGACAACCTGTTTCTTTACCTTAAAAATCATGAGCTTGGTTCCCTTTTTCACCACACTTGTAATAGGCTCCCATTCTCTACAAGAATGTAGCGGAGTGTTTCTTCCCATATTTATTATAGGATGGAAATTCATCTTTTCCCTTCCCCTTATTTTCATTTTCACATTGTTCAACAGATCTCTTCTTCTTTGGCTTTTCTTTAAAGTTGTATGTATTAGAATAATCTTATTCTGTCTTGATAGAACATGAGACTATATCTTTGTTTGACAAGAAGGATTGTGAGACTAATGCTCAACATAGAATTGGTTTTAACCTATCAAATAATTGATAAATCTTACTCCTTGGGTTTTGTATATAATATGCTACATCCCTAGCTAACCATGTAAAGTTAGACTCATAATTTGAGACATTCTCATCCTCCTTTTTCCTTAGACACATAAATTAACTTTCCATATTCACTCGATGGTCAAGAGAAAAGTATTTTCCTACAAAAATATCTTTAAAATCCCTCCATTCTATATTTGATTCTTCATCATCCTCTTTTGTGTTTTGAATTAATGATCACCATTGATCTTGAATCTCCCGTGAGGCGATAAAATGCAATGAAAACTATTTCCCATTCTCTACTCCCAAAAGCATGAAATATTTTCTCTAAGGAACATATCCATTTCTCACCTACAAATGGATTTGTAGTCCCATTAAATGTTGGTGGTTGTTTCCATATGAATTCGTCTTATATTGATCATCTGCATTGTAAATCAGGGTTCTCCATACCGGTATGTTTATTATTTATAACCTGAGTGAGTTTTCCATGTATTGTTATATGTTGTTTAGCACCCATTGCATCACCGGATCCACTATAATTATCTTGAGTGGGAGGTAAATACCTATATGTATTAGGTGAGTTGGTATAGTATATACTCATTCCACTAGGCACCATTTAAAAATAATGGAATACACTAGATTAGTTTATGAATCACTATAGACAATTTGAAACTACTAAAATACCTAACCTAAATTGAACAGTTTATTCCAATAATCCCTGATTAGAAAAAAATGTTTTCTTTGAGGATGTATTTACTGATAAATCCTTAATAATGTCTTGTAAAGAAAATGTGAATTATCTTAAGTATATACCCTGAGAGGTTCGTAACCAATATTGCAGCAAGGCCTGTTGTCATGTACCAGGATACCCTAAGTCAAGCGGTAACTCCTTGTCGGAGTTTTCACTCCTAGGTACATCTGTATTGGAGCCACCACTACCTGCGTGTATATAGACATAGTTGTATTTCTTGTAAAATACACAAAATATATACATTACCAAAATTCTAGGAATTTCTTTTATACTAATCCTCAAATTCTTTCTTAGTGTAATGTTATATAATCAGAGTGTTCCAAAATCTAGCTTCCAAGGTTTGTACTAAACCTCCCTATGATACAAACTATAATACCCCAACCCTAGTTACCCAGAGTCGGTGAATTATGACATAAATGTTTCATGATCACAAGAGATCATTTCCCTATTGTCCGATTAGTTTAGTATCCTTGGAATTACTAGATACATAAATAAGTTTTACATTACATTATGAAATGGAAAAAGAAAAAAACAGTGCCCCTTTGTAAAAACAAATATCCCGTAGCTTATCTATACAGGTGAATCATAATATACTTCTTCACATCCTAGGAATAATAAAACATAAGAAAGGTGTGAGATCAGACGCTCAGTAAGGATAAAAATATTTCAGAAACATTCATAAATATGAATAAACATTTAAGGCAATGTATAAGACTAAAACACAATTATTTTACACATAATATTAACTATAATATGGAAAATATTAATCAAATAATTCTATTAATATATTCTCATAGATGTTCTACTAGTCGTATAATCACATGTAATATGAATAGATAATTTCATAATGATGGAATGTATAATGTCGGACATTATTACCACATATTCAAGGCCTCGTTCCAAGACTAAAAATAAGATTGTTTCAAAGCCTTATGCCAAGACACTAGTTTGTATCATGAGACCTACCGATTCATTGAGGAGCTATAGCGGGATCCACCTGTCACTTACATGTCCAATGCATTCCTCATATGAAAAGATTAAAACATATCATAAACATTTGTATTAAAACTAGCATAAAAAATGTTAATTCCTTAACCATTAACCATGAACGGTGTAAAAATAACACATTCATAGTAAAACAAATCACCAAACCATCAATACAATATGGAATCTTGTATCGTAATAAATCAACTTCATACACGTGTAAAATCCATCAATGGATGTTGACATAGATGAAATCAAAACTATTTAAGAGATATATCTCTTTCTATTTTGAAATCACTTAAAAGTCAAATTTTTATAAAAGAATATATTTATTTGTAAAATATTCTTATAAAAATATAAGGTAAT
Source organism: Viscum album (assembly GCA_963277665.1). Lineage (NCBI taxonomy): Eukaryota > Viridiplantae > Streptophyta > Magnoliopsida > Santalales > Viscaceae > Viscum > Viscum album. The sequence goes on from OY728166.1 coordinate 391,898,217, forward strand.
CTTTGATAGTGTTATAATTCCAGAAAATAGCCACACCCACCGTATAAGTTAAAAAAACATTCACACCTTAATTCGTCAAAAAGGTCACAAAGTACCATGTTTGGAAGACAATAGAAAGATTCCTTTCAATACATTTTATAAAAATCCAAAAATGATTTTAAATTGACTTAAACCATATTATAAGAAATAGTAACAATGTTTTGAAACAAAATTTTTATAAACACATTTGTGGATGATAATGAAGCCCCAGCAGATACTTACATAAAAACAACTGCGGATAAATAAAGAGATTGTAAAATTAACCCTTACCATGTAATTTTCCATGGATGACGGTTTGTTAAAATACATTATAATATTTATGTCATTGTAATTAAATTATAAAATAACCAAATACAGAAAAATTAAATCATATATGATCTTCTAATATTTCCTTCTTAATAATATTTCAGTAGTATCATTATTTCAAGAGTTAACTGATTTATTTTCATTTACATTTTTTCTTACCTAAGTCTTGTTTTTTTGGATATGATGTTTTATATTCATATACATAATGATATTAAGTTCTCAAACATTATTTTCAATCATAAAATGAAAATTATTCTTGAATGGTTATGATGGGGAATGAAACCCATCGCGTTCGTGGAGACAGTAATCCGTACGCACACACGAGTGATAATACCATTCTATTGATGATGGAATATTATGTAATTTGATGGTGTATCGTATATAAATAATAATTTAGATTTTATATTTATTATTTATATAAATTATAGTCATTATTATACCCATACAAATAATTAAGTGTTGAATAACAAACTACACCATGAAGTGGAGACGGTAAGTTGTATGTATGTATATATGATGGCTTTTTCATTCATATGATGGATAGAATAATGAATATGGTTTTAAAATATTTATAATTACATCATAATATGTATAAGTTAATTATGTTATTATTTTTTTATGGAAATAAAAATGAAATAGGAAGTTGGAGAAGAAATGAACTTTTAAATATGTGATGAAATAATTTCCTCCTCTTTGGGTGGTTCCTTTTGATATGAACAAAAAAGATCCTAAGGTTGGATTACTAATAAAATTAAGGCCTCTAGGTCTAAGTTAACGCAGTTTTAAGGATATTTGATTTGGTTTTCACTGAGGAAAATGGTTTTGGAGGTGTGATTTTGAGAGAAGGGGAAGTCCCCTTTTATAAGAGGGGTAAGGGTCACTTTAGGAAAATACAGAAATAATATTTTATTATAAAATAATTCTACGTTTCTAATGGCTCCAAATAGAATTGTATAAATTATAATGTGGTTATGGGTCTAAATAATAACAACAAATAGGTTTTAGAAAAGTTTAGGTCATCATATTAACCATATCTTTTAAATTTCACTCTTTGTTAAATAGTTTTACTTTTAGCATGTATTCCTGTATAATTATAATAAATTGTAAATAAACATAATATAAAAGCCTAGATAAACAAAAGTGGTTCATTATTGAAATATATAACATTTTCTACGTCATTATCTTGATCCTAATATTTTTAGTAATATTATATAATTTAATAATATAGTATTTGTTCTAAAAACTCATTTATGTCAATTTTGAAAAAATTTAGTATTTTGTTTTTTTTGAAGTCATAAGAACTTTATCACATAAAAAACATATTTAGTAAACCCTAAAAAGTCATATTAACCTATAAAATTCGTGGATGTCATAAAAACATTAAAAATATTTTTATTTTAATATTTATAATATCATTTATTAGATTTATTAATTAATAAGGAAAATAGTGCATCTTTATTGTATCATAAATAAATATATTTATTTTATGTATAAAAATTATAAATAAACTATAATGATGTAGGAAATCGTTTTATCTGTTTAATTAATACTTATAGTCGAATAGATAAATTATATATCATCATATAAAATGTTTTTTACTAAAAGGTACAAACTTTTGTTATTTTTGACATTACATTAAATTAATTAATATAAAATGTCATTATCACTACAAAGCAGCTCTATGGAGTCCCCAAGTATTCCCAAGGATGTCCATGGTCGTCATTTACTAGAAAATAGTGTTAGTAAACGTTTTTAGGTAATGTAACATTATTATAATATTATATTTGTAACGTTATTTACAGGATTTACCTCTTAACCATGTTAAATAAAATATTTACTGAAGTAAGTATGACTAATGTCTAAAAATAAAATTTACCAATTTAAAAAACTTGTAACTCCTAATTATAAATATGGAATCCATTTTTCAAAATTATAAACATATACGTTGAATAAATTAATTTTAAATTAATTCCCGTTGTCAAAACCAAAAAGCGATTTTTCTTAAGAAGTAAAAAACTATTAAATGACTGACATGTGTTTATGTACAATTTAAATGTGAAATTAAATACAATTACCTACATTATATTAAATGATAAAAATATAATCTAATTATACATTAAAACCACTAAAATTTATAAATTGACACTGTAAATTATTTCAATTTAAATTTTGTGTTAAATTAAAATTTTTGTATTGTTCACTATTCATCAAAATATGAATGTTATCAGAAAAGTAACAAAAATTCACCATAAGATAATTTTGCTATTAAGAATCAAAAAATAAATTCCCAATTGAAGAATCAAATTTATAAAATTTTAAAATGTGGGTTTTACTATTCATAACTACCTTTAAAATTGTTTGTTTGATAGGTCGTGGTGCACTTGAACTCGGTGTTGCGTATATCGCACACTATTGTATTATTCAAAGAGAAACATACCGTGGAAGCTTGGGTTATTACACTTAGTGAATTAAATACGTTGATTAAATAACAAATAAAACATTCCATTGAATTACCCAATGTAATATAATCCAAATCATTATATATATCTCTTGAAACCGAATGAAAACATTGATTATCATTCTTACTTCATGCTGTATTAATAATTGTATTCAATCAAAGTAATTTTATATTAATAATTATGAAAATATATTTATTCTAGGAAAATTCATTTCAATAAAATTCCTAGATATGTATTTATCATAAACATTATAGGGATAAATCCTTTCTCAACCACTTCAATTAACTATAAACTAATATTGATTTCACTGATACGCACTAATTCACAATGGGTAAATACACATTTTTTTATCATAATTAATGGTACATGATTTTGGGGGTATACATACAATGATCTCATTTTACAAGAACCAATAACCTTATGTATTGATAAAAAATACATATGCCATATAAAATATTTTTTTTGCATTGGTGGGTCTATAATTATTACCACTTTCATGGAGATATCACTATGTAAAAACCTCATGAGAATGTATTTTTTATTAATAAACCCAAAACATGTTAGTAAAATATTCTTCTATCTCTTGTACATGTAAATTATCTAGACTATATAAAATATATTTATGAATATCTTATATATATATAAGATATCATTTATGTGAAAAAAAAATATTTCATATTAATATGATTAGTACAATATGGATAAATTAATATTGAGATAAATAGATATAAAATATAAAATATGATAAAACATGAATAAAAAAATATATTATCCTGGAATAACACCAGAAAAAGTATGTTAGATCATGAGAAACAACTAAGATATACATTATATTTCATTAGTGATAACTGATAAGAATATATTATATTATAGATAACATATTATCTGTATTAATCTTTGAATTTGTGGATTTATTTAAGAGGTTGTCCACATTTTAATGTGTGTATACTCTACTCAAATTGAAAATAAACCTTTTTGAAAAATCTTAAAAGTAGTAATTTTTTTCCATTATGTTGTTTATTTATTGATGTTTTCAATGATTGTTTTCTACTAACAGTGTTGTTGTATTTTGAAAATAAAATAAAATATTATCTATATTTATTGAAAAAACAATATGCCCTCATTTGAATTAGTGTATCCTTAATTCATCTTTAGTTAAAGTAGATTTCATACTATACAATGATTATGATATAGATTCTTAAACCACATTTTGTATAGAAATCCACCAACTAAAAAATTCATCATTATTGAAGACATCATAAGTATATTTAACATATTGGTCATCCTCAATCTCATAATAATATATTATTAAATTGAAGGAAAACAAGACAATATCAAAGTGTTTTGATGTAGTGGATCCCATGGGCTTCCCCACTAATAATGAGTTTATGACCTATAGGGGGACATCTAATATTCCAATAGATTATAAGACGCTCTTTATGACTCCAATTTTGAGTGATATTTCATAATATGTAATTTACCTAATTCAATATATGAATTACCTATAAATTATTATTAAAAAGGTATATTGATTTGTTGATGTGTTATAAAATATACTTTGAAAGTATTCGATGACTGTGAAAAAAATATAGTAGTATCAAGTATGTTTTTATCACTAATATTTGATATATTAAAGCATAAAACATATAGTTCCATTGAGTATTACACTCTTTTAATATTTGAGTGATTTCCTAAAACCATAACAAGAAATAAAATCAAGAAAAAAATAAACCATCATATCTCATATTATACCACAACCTCACATTATTAACATTTCACAGGATCCAATCAATGCTTGCTTCGTAGTTTTGGTGGGATGAATCAAGTTAACCCATCATCAATAGGAGCCAATATTATTTCCTATTTTGTGATGAAGTTCTTGAGGTTTGAGTTCCTTAATATATAATAACTTCTCTCTGTCAGGATATATGATATCAGGTTAAAAGATAAAATTATTTACATTTGAACATATATATTGGTGAGATATGAACGTGTTCTAATTCATCCCCTTTCTCATTTCATCTCATGGTTCGTAATAGAACTGAAAGAATATAACTTTATAACATGTTTCTTATGATGAGTACTAATCATCCTCTACGAACCATTTTATGAGGAATTACTATATATAATCATAATGAAACAAAACTACTTTTAATTACATTAGTTAAAATAATAGAGTTATCATCCATTCTAAATCGAGTAAAATGTTTAAAACAAATTTATATTTTTATAATATACATTAGAGATAAATTAATCCTTGAATTATCCATTTACATTGAATTTCACTTCTATTAGTGACTTCATGATTTCATATTGCATGAAAATAATTCAACTTGGCTAGAATTTATTTTCACTATCGTAGACTCAGCCAATCATCAACCACATTCCTTATGCAGGAGATATTAACAAATGTTCTGATTCTAAACTACTCTTCATTCATATAAGAGGAGACACATCTTTTAGGATAACCTCTGACAAGGATGATATCAATGACTAACATTTTCTGATTGTTGAGCGTCACATTTATAAAACATATATGTTTTTTAGAATCCATGATAGTACTATCAGGTCCCAATTATCTAAGAATGAATAATGGGTGGACTAGTATAGTTTTAAATAGTTTATCATACATCTCATGATAAACCAACAAGAATGGTTCTTCATGATAATTATGTGATTTTTGATATTTTTCGAATGAGATGATACAAATCATTCATATATGGCTATGAGAACTAATATATTAAGAAATTTATTTTTATAAATACAACCCAAATAAATTTTTCATTCATGATATGCTAAGATGGAATCTCAAGAATGTGATTCGCGGTATCTACCTTGTTTCTCAAGTTGATTCCACCCTCTATAATTTGATTGAAAATTCTTATAGATTATTCCAAATGAAACATAACCACTTTATGATAGTAAAATATGAATATATTCATTTTTATCTTGATCTAACCAGTGACAATATTTTGAGTTTTGTTGAAGAATGAAATTGGATGATAATTTAATATAAAACATTATTGGTCAGTGGTATCCAACAACCAAAAATTAATGAATGTGATTTTTGTATTTTCTGATGAGTGATGTAAAGATGTTAATAGTACCATTAAGGTGGTGTATGATAATTCACCCCATGGATATTGGATCCCTAAGATACTCCACATAAACATGAATTATTAGATACCTATGTTATCTTGAAGGAGAATTACTCACTTTTTAAAGCATGAATTCAATGCAAAAAACAATACTTCAGGATTGTTTAATATGTTTCCTCACCACCTTTATTATTTAACCAATATTCAGTTAAAGAAGTGTGTATCAATTTTTCACTCATTGATTAATATTCTAATGTCATCAATGAAGAATAATTCATGATGTTCAATGCATCTTAACCTGCCAATGAATGGATAAAAATTTAATGATTTAGTACCATTAATATTATGTCTACTATGATCGTTGGGATCCAAGATGAACTATCATACTGATAGAATGACAACCCAAAAAACTCTTTTTCACATACATAATGTAACAAAACATATCACATTTAGAAAAATGAAAAAATATATATATTAATAACATCTACAGATTATGTCATAAGACTATTTTGGGAAGATAAATAACTATATGAACTTTTTTATTATATTTTATTCAATTCAGTTACATTCAATTTCCATGTACAAATTCATTATTATTTTAGAGACAAACATATTCTATTTGATATCAACATTAATTTCTATGGAAATAATATTCACCACTACATAATCCATCTTTCAACAAAAAAACTATTTCCTCCCAAAAACCATAACAGTATTTATGAAATTCTCTTTACTAATGACTCATATCGAGATGTTGAATGAGTAGTATCACATATAAATTATAATTCTATGGATTAGGAAAATTTTATCCATTTATATTCGAATAAGAATAATATTTGAGGCTGATATCAATATAGACAGTAAAACATAATACAATTTGTATTGTACTCACTTGGTTATTTGAAATTTGATGGTTTATCAATTCACTAAATAAAATTATCCATTGGAGTTATCAGTTCATCAAGAACTATATGGATTGGTTGTGTGGAATGATTATTTAATATTAGGAATCAACGAGATGAATTATATGAAATAATTATTTTTTCCTCCACTAGAATTGGGATTTTATGTAGGAAATATCATTTTATATACTATAATGGGTATCCTGCACCCAGGATAATGGTATCACCTGATAAAAATTCATCATAATGAGATACAACTACTTTCAATTCCACCATCTAGTGAATGGTATAGATTTTTTCATTTAGTTGAAATTTAAACCTTCCAAAACATAATTATTTGTGATATATAAATTTAAATAGGTTATTTTGTTCCCCTCCCTCCGACATAATTGTATGGACCTCTCTAGGATTTTAGTTGTTCCGTATAAAATTTTATTTTCATAATAGTGATAAGAATATTTATATTATACGCCCAAAAAAATCTATAATATCGACATCCATTTTATCTATTTATCTTTTATGGGACATAATTATATAGTGAGTATGACATCTACAGTTTTCCCTCCCCTATAGGTACTCCATGAGATATCATAACCTACCTTTTAGTCCAACACCAAATTATATCTGAATGTTTGTACACTAGGAGGTGTTAAATTCAATAGGAAAATTAATTGCTCATGACATTCATTATAGTATAAGAATTGTCTATTTCTCACATGATCTATTTTTAGGTGTATCAATGATAGGATGTTGGTTGGATAATGTTTGATCTATATTAGAACCACTGAATTTGGTGACACAATAAATACATAGAAGTTTGTAAAACTAGTGGTTATATATTCTTTATGTTCATTATATTTATTTCTTATTGTTACAATACATGTTCCTGTTTCATTCATACATAATATCTGTGAAATTGTTTTGAGACGAGTAGTATTTTAACTCTTATAGATCTTTTATTGAAAACACCCCCACCACATTTATTGACTAAATGATCAATAATTTCATTTTTTTTATATAAACCACATTTATGTTCCTAATTAGAAGTAGAAATAGTAGACTACTGTACCTCCCTCAAGGAATCATTAATCTTTATTTAGATAAAAAGGATAAAAAAATTAGAAAATGGTAATAAACTATTACATCTTGGAATAAATGGACACTAAATTGGTAGCTCGACCAGTGGGTAACATGGCCTCAAGTGAACCCCCAATATTAAAGAGTCTTTTGACAAGTAGTGAGGGTGTAATGTGGTGATTTTGGGGACATTATACCATCAAGATTAGAGTATCATATCTATAAATTTGATAGTATATAGTTAAATATTGCGGATGAAGTAATCAATGAAAGATAGAGTAGTTGAAGAATAATATAACCTAAATATATAATATAGAAAATCATAATTTAAAATAGATGCATTAATGTCCTTATGATGATGCATGACTAAAAATGTAGACATATAATATGATATATGATACGGTACTATATAAGGATAATTAAATGAAATGAAATGAAAATCACCAAGGTAATACTTCATGAGTATCTTGATATCAAACTCATTCATTTTATACAAACTCTCTGGTACAAGAAAATAAGCATAAGAAATAATTTTTGTTCCTATGAATATGAAATCTACTCGGGTACCCCAGTGAAATGGCACCCCAAGCAGGGTGTGAGATATATATCCTAGGAGGTGACCACCAATGATGTTTTTGAAAGAATCTGGTCTATGAATATATATTAAACTCATGTTCGATTATTAAGTTTTTTAAAAATCTATAATCATAAAGAGTTTTAAATAAATAAATAACAGTCGACTCATGTTCCAACAAGACACCTGGATGACTAAACCTACTTTAGATATTAGATATAACTTGAATTTTCCCTTGTAACTATATATATATATTAATAATATATATACTGTATATTTACACGTTTCATCCACCTATATGGGCCACATATGTGAAAAAACCAATATAAATAATGTTGTAATACTAGTTTTTGGATGCACTGGGGCGTAACTCAGTCATCCATAACCAATCATAATGATTATTTAAGATAAGGAAAATGGGTACAAGAATTATATAATAATGATTGGGAGATATCATGTTCCTCACTCGATATGGTGATTGATACTTAATGTAAACAGTCGAATTGTATTGAGTGTTCCATCATGTCAATACCCACAAGGGACGTGGCACCTCAGGCCCAACGTCCAACATGTATCAATGGTGTGAGATGTCATTGATCAACTCCCGATGCATGGGTGTGAGATTACACCATGCTCACTTAAACCCTTGACATTATTCCACAACCTATATCAATAAATAATCATATTTATAAAAATATTCATGAGGTTTTACCTCTCATTATTTTCATTTATCAATCTCAACCATAAAAACGTTTGTCAGAATTATGAAAATTCAAATAACATATTCTTATTTTATCATAATAAGAAGCATGGTCATACCACCCAATTCAATTCTATATAAATTAAACCATTATATACATTCAACCAAATAAATCAATTATGAACAAGATAATTAAATTAATACCTGAAATAATATTAAATAAAACATAAAATTTACTCCACTAGAAATAATGGGCACTAAAATGTACCATTACTAGTGGAGAAAATAAAATTTACAGCGGTTATTTTTTTATGTCGGCTTTTGGCTGAAGTTATTATAGGAGATGTTATAAACATTGTTTTTTATGTCAGTTATTTTACAACTGATGTAAAAAACACAAATCCGAAGTGTTTTTCATGTCGATTTATAAAAGCCCGGCATGAAAAGGCATTAGAGTCGTGGTTTATTATGTTAGTTATTTAATAACCAATGTGGTATATACCCTTTGACATCGGTTATTATATAACCGATTTAATAAATCACTCCTCCAACGTGTTTATTAGGTCGGTTATTTTTATAACTGACGTGATAAACCTGTCTGCCAAGAGGTTTCCAATGTCGGTTATATAATAACCAATGTGAAAACATATCTACTACATCGTTTATTTAATAACCAAGGTAAAAACCATTTCCTATGAATTTATAACATTGGATTCCTATTAAACAAGGTTAAAACTAATCCCAATGAAATTTTTACATCAGTTATTTCACAACCGACGTAAAAACCAATTTTTTTTAAAGTAAAACCGATCAGCCACTGCAATTCCCTACCAAAATACGTGAAACAGAGCAATAAGATACCCAAAACAGACAAGAAACAAACCCGACCCCCACCCCATAGGACAGCCCCCACCACCGATCAACCACTATTATGCCCTGCCAAAAGAATTGAAACAGACCAAAAAATACCAAAAATAAATCAAAACACGACACAAAATAGACAGAACCCCCCCCCCCCACTGTACAGCCCCGACCACACCCCTCGACACCCACCCCACTAGACACCCCCAGACCAAAAATAGACCAAAACACGACCAGAACCCCCCCACCCCACTGGACAGCCCCCACCACACCGCTGGACACCCCCCCACACTCCTGGACTGCTCCCACCCCTGGACATCCCCCCACACCCCTGGAAAACCCCCACCCTCTTGGGCACCGTCACCCCCTGGAAAGCACTCCCACACCACTGGACAACGCTCCCACACCCCTAGAAACCCACCCCAACCAAACTGGAGAGCCCCCACCACACCCTTGGACACCCCCACACCCCTGGAATGCCCCCACCCCAGAGAGAGCGCCCCACACCCTTGGACAACCCCAACCCTCTTGGACACCCCCACCCCCAGGACAGTACTCCCACACCCCTGGACAACCCTCCCACACCCCAAGAACCCCCACCCTCCTAGACACACCCACCCCACTGGAAAGCACTCCCCTGGATAACCTTCTCACACCCCTAGAACCCCCCACCCACCCCACTGGACTAAACCCCACACCCCTAGACATCCCCCCACTCGGTTGGACATCCCCCCACCCTCCTAGAAACCCACACCCTCCCACTCCACTTGACAGCCCCCACCACACCCATGGACACCCCCACCTCACTGGACTCCCCAGACCAAAACCTGACCAAAACTAGACCAACCCCCCCCCCCCCCCCACCACCACCACATAGACAACCCCCACACCCCTGGACAACCCCCCAACCTTCTGGTCACCCCCACCCTCTGTATAGTACTCTGAAACCCCTGGACAACCCTCCCCCCACCCCTAGAAACCCCCACCCTCCTGGACACCCCACCCCACTAGACAACACTCCCCATGACAGCCCTCCCACACCCCTAGAACGCCCCACCCCACTAGACTATCCCCTACACCCCTAGACACCCCTCGAAAGCCCACCCACATCCCTATAAACCCCCCCACCCCAAGGCTACCCATGAGACACCTGAAATGATGTTAACAAAAAGAACTTGGGTGGGAAGAGGGTGACAGATTAGTTGGTGGAGAGAGACGCAGAGAAGATGACTGAAATGATCCAAAATATACCCAACAGGTATATGTATGTGACTATTTAGTTTCCCAAATTATATGATAGAACAAATATAGGGTTGTTTGTGGGTTTTTTTTGGTGAAAGACGGGATATAATGGTAATATTCCTGGACCAACATTGCATGAAGGAAACAAAAAAGCACACAAACAACCCTATATTTGTTCAAGCATCTAATTTGCAAAACTAAACAGTCACTTGTGTGTACTGTGACAACCGGGTCCCAGTTACAGCACAACCAACCCGCCTTAACATGGTCGTCAGGTCCTGGCCCACCAGGTACCACCAGTTGCCCCACAGACACATGGGGCCCACACTAGGGTCCACCCACATGCCTGAACGGGTTATCTGACTAATGACAGTCCCCACATGCCAACACTTTTCCTTTCCAGTGTGCTTTGTCCTCACTCACACACACCTCGGAAAACTTCCCAAATGGTCACCCATCCTGATCACTACTCCAGGCCAAGCATGCTTAACTATGGAGTTCTAACCAGGTAGGCTCTCGAAAAGGAAGATGCACCTTGTTGACATGAGTCATATCATTAAATCATTTAACCCTTTATCATTTGGGGATGTTACAATCACCCCCCCCCCCCTTTATAGCACAACGCCCTCGTTGTGGGCCATAAATCTCAACCCAGGCAGTGCACCATGCACTTAAGGCTGGGTTCCTTCTCTAATACCAAATATAACGGTCTGGAATTACTTCCAGTGGACTATAATTGATACCTATCAGGGAACTCCATGGGCGGCTACACCCCCTGGGCGGGACACACCACCATCCCCAGTGGCAGCCATTTCCTCATGAAGCCCTTGGGAGGAGAGCCATGCTTCGTCCAACGCTCAAATGTGAGAGTTTCCAAGGATCGGATACATTTCTACGTCCTTTGCCTTTGATACCAAATGTGACAACCGGGTCCCGATGACAGCACATCCACCCCGCCTTAACATGGTCGTTGGGTCCTGGCCCACCAGGTACCACCAGTTGCCCCGCAGACACGTGGGGCCCACCCTAGGGTCCACCCACATGCCTGAACGGGTTATCTGACTAATGACAGTCCCCACAAGCCAACACTTGTCCTTTCCAGTGTTCTTTGTCCTCACTCACACACACCCTGGGAAACTTCCCAGAAGTTCACCCATCCTGATCACTACTCCAGGACAAGCACGCTTAACTAGGGAGTTCTAACCAAGTAGGCTCCCGAAAAAGAAGATGCACCTTGTTGACATGAGTCATTTCATTTAGTCATTTAACCCTTTATCATTTGGAGATGTTACATGTACTTGTTGTGTATATTTGGTATCATCACTAAAATCTTCTCCATGTCCCTCTCCACCAACTAAACTGGCACCCTCTTACAACCATCAGTCTTATTGTTAATGTTATTTCAGGCATCCTTGGAAGCATCATTTTCAGTATCGCAATATCCCGGAGATTTCCACCGCCAAGATCCAATTATTTTAGTCACACAAGACTGCATTTTCCCCGAGGTATAATGGCATCAAAGTGATAGAATGAATTATGTTTATATTGGAAGAAAGCATTGATAAAACATTTTGATATCTCAAGCTTTGTATGAGAGAGTGATGAGTACCTTCCACCAGCGTTCAACCCCCCGAGGAATGGCGGTGCCTCCTCTCCCAACCCCTGGACTGCTCCCCATCCCCATGGACACCCTGGACACACCCACCCCACTATAAAGCCTTCCCACACCCCTAGAAACCCCTCTCACCATTCAGAACACCCACACACCCTTAGACACCCCTTGGACATCCCCCACTCCCCTAGACAGCCTTCCCACCCTCCTGGAAATGCTCCCACCCCCTTGACTTCCCCCACCCACACTCTCATGGACACCTAGGACACCTCCCACCCCACAAGACATCCCTCCCACACCTCTGGATACCCCCCCACCCCACTGGACACCCCCACACCCTTGGTACCCCTCCCCCAAACCAGAATCCATACTAGAAAAACGATCATAACTAGATCAAAACAAGAAGTAGAAAAAAATTAAACATTCACATATATAACATTCAAAACATACAAATACAACATAAAATAAAACTAAATCCTACTTAAACGACTACCAAATACATAATTACAATGAAAATATTCAAAATTACATTTTACACTACAAACAACAAAAATTCAATAAAACCTGTAAAATAATTTTACCATTCCACATGTAAGTGTTTCACATCTTGAGAACTATAGGGTTGAGGGTCATCAAATATCTACAAACTAAAATTATAATAGTTAATGTGTATAATTATTAAATCAAACAAAATTTTATGGAAAATTTTAAAAGGGAATCTCACCAGGTCAAAGTTCACAACGGTTCCAGTTGGTATTATTTCATACATAAATCATAATATATAATATACAAATTTGATGAAACCTTGTTGTTCATGACAATTCCATTTGAATGAGTGTAATTTTCATGTAATAAATCAAAACGTACAAATTATATATGAATATTTCCCTTTAAATATACATATTTGATCTTTACACTCTTTTTCATTGTGATTTTTCGAATGTAGACCCATCCCCTGTTAGAAAATAATACAAATGGGATAAATTTAAAATTCATCATAATATATAAAAAAATTGAGAAATTGAAACTTATTTATCCAATATTCTCTTAAAACATTCTCGTGCATCTCCACGGACAGAGCATATCCAATATAGTGTTTTCTCCCTTGGGAAAAAACACCTAACATCCAATGATCACTGATAAAAGAAAATTTAAGGTTACTAGTTTTTTATTTTAAAAGATAATGAAATCTTTGAGAGAGATGTGTTTCATACCTCTCACAAAAAGGAATCATCAAACATTGTGTGGATATATTCTATTTATGTCTTTTAGCAATATAAAGCATTATTTTTTCCTCATCCAATGCATGTGCTTCAAGGGAAATCAAATTCGGGTCCATGAATCCATATACTTTTGTCCGCTCATTATTCTCACATGTTTAATTAAGATACCTAATACAAAACATACATAAGTATTCAAAATTAATAAATATAATGTAGGGAAAACGTGTTAAGACTAACATGGAATAAAATTTCACCACGTTGATTCCCAACTTATCTCCAGTAACAAGCTCTATGATATCAGTTTTCGAATACCCACAGTTATAGCACGTCCACAAACATAATCTTCCATTGGAATCTCATAATGATCCCCCAAAAAAATTGAATATCTTGACCATCTATAAAGAATACTAGAATATTTATCTGATGTCATAGACATTTGTCTTTATTATTGTGTATGCAATATTTCATTACCTTTAACGTATTCCTATAAAAATAAATAGAAAAATATACCCGTTTTCAAATGGTAAAACAAATTTATTAAAAAAATAAAATCGAAGATATAACATACCTACGTCTATAGTAATGATTCGCCGATGTCTAGATAGACAAATTAGAAAATGGTTGATACTATGTCCAACTATCCTCACCTCATCTATAGGTAATGGTAATCGAGATGATCTATCTAAAATATCATGTACAATGACCCTATTATTCGCTACCATTAATTGTTATTGATTTAATGTAACTCTTATACAATATACCAGCACATATGAAAAAATATGATGTTGAGGATCATCAACATACAACTCGCAAAAAGTAGGAAGCTATATAAGAGGGATATGGAAAAAATGGGGCCCGTAGGTTGAGGTGGGAGACTGGGAAATACTGTCGGAGGTGGAGGATAAATAATGGGGCTTGTAGGGGGAGGCGGAGGAGTGGGAGCTTCAGTCTGAAATTGTATTTTCAAGTCTATAAACATAGACTATACCGATGATCTAATATTTTCCTCCATCATCGCATTAATATAATAAACTTCAGCCTCCAAGGATTCCATTTTTTATAAACACCCTCAACGTAAGAAGTTGATGAATGTGGAAACACTTTTCTTACCAATGCACCTTCCAGATATCCTCGTACATGGCCAGGATGTTCGGGCTTTCCTAATGATGACGATAAAATATCTTGTCTCCTAGTAGCTGTAAATTCCCCCTGTGAGCTCTACTCCTCAAGATAATTCTGTATTAATTAATTGAAAATTTATGTAATGATCGAAATTACATGAAGAAAATAGTTAACAAAAATAAATAAAATAAATAACTTACAATCCTCCCCGCTACGATTTGTAAATCTACCCAAAGATATTTTTCTTTTTTCCCATATGAGCTCTCTTCAATTTTTCATGTCTAGATGGAGGCGATGGAGGGGCCACCACTCTAGAGAATGAAAACTCAGCTCATAGTTTTTGAAAAATTTTAACCAATATTTATTCTTCCAATAAAGTATACCCTCCCTGAGATAAACTATGAGGGTATAAATTTTTAGATTGGATCTCCTAATAATATTTCCTAATTTTTTGTAAGTTATGAATACGAAATCCTTAACAAAACATTTATAATATCACTTATATAAGAATGCATATAAAATTTTACATTTACCTTACACAAAATGAATCATTTCTTCTAATTTCAACAAACTGTCTCCATGAGTCTTCATCTACGAAAGGATTTATATGACATGCATTGTCATGACTCCTATGACCAAAAATGAAATCAAATGAGAGGTTTGATTTGAAATCCCTCCATCTCCTAGCATCCATCTATAAGCATTTCTTCCCAACTCCTCCAGTGTGAGGAATATAAAATGTCATCTGATAAAGAAGAGGTTAAACATATTATACATACTAGAATCATTTAAAGAATAGTCAAACAATAACAAAATATCGTACCAAAATCCTCTCCCAAAACTGATAGATTATCACTTTTTCCACACTTCTCCAGTCATTATACAAAATTCTTACTTTTCTCTTACCCTAAGTAGATACAATAGTCTTAAAATATTTTTCATTTGAACCTCTCGGGATATCATCCTCATCTAACTCAATGAGTATCTTCTGATCCTGCATACAAACAAGTGACAATTTTGGCACACATGTACACCCACGTATTCAAAATATTTAACTCTTTATCGTAATGGGAGGACATGGGCAAGATTGGTGAACATCACGATGAGCATGCGAATGTTCCTCTCTTGAGGTAAGACTAATTTTCTCAACTCCAGAATCATGCGGTTGATCAGCTGATTGACCTATCATTATTCTTCAAATCAAAAACAATAAACATTAGTTCACAAATATAAAAATTGAAATATTAAAATACTAATTTAAAAAGAAAATAAAAAATTGTAATATGTTACGTAATCATAAACATGGTTAATATGTTAAGCATGTTAAACAATGGTAAATATGGTAAATATAGTAAACATGGTAAACCTGGTAAAAAATTGTAAACATGGTAGAGTAATTATCATTGAACAAAAATAATAGATATATAACATATGTAATGGTAAACATTATAAAGTAAACTAAAAAATTTTAAAACAAACAAAAACATATACTTATTGGTTTTAATACTTGTTTTAATAAATAAAAAACTTACAATATCTAACATTTTATGAAAATAATAAATGTAAAAAAGAAATAAACAATTGTTACATATAATTTTAGAAATGTAAAAAGGATTTTTTCTCCTAAATTCCTCCTTCGTAATCATTCCTTATGAAACAAACCATGTATTTAACATGATCATCATTATGTTATGTTAATCTTTACATGGAAGTAGGGATCTCACATAAATCAGCATCTTCATCAAGTTCATCCGCACTAACATATAGTTTTTCCCTTGTAAAACAACATCTGACTGCATATCTAATTGATCTACTATATAGAAAACTTGTTTTGCATGTGTTTCCATTATAAAAGAATCAGTTGTGTCTTCCAATCTACTCAGATTAATAACTTCCATTCCATATTTATCGTTTCTGACACTGTTGTTACTGATAAACCATTTACAGTTAAAAATAAGAACATTAATTTTAAATTAATCAAGCTCGCATATTTCTTCAATAACTCAAAAATATTCACTTGATGAAGAAATTGGGATTTTGTCTTTTTCACTCGAAAAATGCATTGCTTCTGCAAACACCAATACCACTATTTAGAACTGCACTTTTGTTTTCTTGAGCTTCTATATGAAATGTATATCCATTAATGTCATAACCTAACCATGTTATCACATTTAAACATGAACCACCCACTACCCATTTTAATTTCTATTATACATCTTATCTACTGAGAAATGTCTTTTTTACCCATGAAAAAAAAATTGTTGTGCTATTTCAAAATCCACATTTCATTCTTGTTAGGATGACATTGTTATAACTCATTAATATGAAATGTGAAATATGGTTGATCATCAAATATGTTATTCAAGATGTATAATTCTAACTTCTTCATCTGTTTAGATGAAAATGATTTGAAATTATATCCACGAATACCCTTTCCCTCATTATTAACTCGTTCATAGTGAGATGGAGGAAAACTTATGTGCTACGCCACAACTAAGTAGCTCCTATAAAACTCTGAAACATCCTCAGAAATATACTTTTTAATAATGGAGGCTTCATGTCAATATGGATTCATAACATACCCCTTCAATATTCTAATATACCTTTCAAAAGGATACATCCAATGAAAATATACAGGTCCAAAAATTATTATTTCTCAAACCAGATGAATCATTAAATGCTCTATTTTAACAAAAAAAATGTAGGAGAAAATTACATTTGCAATTGAGAAAGTATACAAATTGCATCCTTTTCCAAAATTTTCAAAGCAATCATATTAATCTCCTTATTACAAATTGAATCAAAAAAAATATCACAACTTCATTATAGTATTTTTTACATGAATGGTAAATATTCCATGCAATGGAACAAGAAGTAGTTGTTGCATCATGACGTGACAATCATGAGATTTCATACATATCAAATTCAAGTCATTCAATGAGACGAATGTTTTAACATTTGAAGAATATCCTTGAGGCACTATTATATCATGAAGACACTGAAAAAATCTATTTTTATCAGTCTTGTTTAATGTATGACAAGCCAAGGTAATAACTGTTCATCTTCTATTTGGATTGAGAGCTAATACTAAACGTATTACCATTGATGGAAAGTCGAATCTTGCATTCAACCCATCTTTTGTCTTTCCTTTAATATCTAACAATGTTCTAATAAAACTCTCACAAATATTCTTCTCCACATTCATGAAATCAATATTATGTTTAATATCATGATATCTCCAATTGGTAGCTCAAAAAATGTTGACCTTTTCTTCCAAATATGACTATCATTACCCGATTTATGCTTCTTTCCCAAAGTCACATCAAGGTTTTCTACCCTTTCAAAATATAGATCAAGGGATAATGGTTTTGGAGCAATATATCATTCTTGTGAGCCATTTAATGCCTTTTTAGTCTTCTATAAGAGTGATCCATAGGAAAAAAACATTCGATGACCCATGTACATTGTTTTCCTCCCACGATGCAATTGACAATATGAAGTCTGTTGTACAAAAATTGGACGTGATTTATGCCTTTTAACACTGTATCCATAAAAATTTACATATATTGGGAAGTAATTTATGGTGAACATAAGAACTGCATGTAGTTGAAAATATTCTATTTTATAAGAATCATACACCCTAATACCATCCTCCCATAAAAGTTTCAAATCATCCATCAATGGTGAATGAAAACATCAATATCATTGTCATGTAGCTTTGGACCAAATATCATTATACTCAACATGAAATATTTTCACTTCATACAAGATTCTGGAGAGAGGTTGTAAATTAAAAATAAAACAAGCCATGAACTGTGTGTGATACTGAGGGATCTGTATGGATTAATTCCACCTCTGTACAACCGTAGTTTAAGATTTCTAATTTCATTACCAAATGTAGGATACTTCTCCTCAATTTTCTTCCATTATATACAATCTGATGGCTGATGTATTTTTACATCACATATCTGGTCATCAGCATGCCATCATAACATTTTCTTCATCATGTGAATTATAAAATAAAATTTTAAAATGATGAATTACAGGAAGATACCAAAATACCTTTGAAGGGATCCTTGTATTCTCTACATCAGCCTATGATTTTTCTTTCACCTTATACCGTGATGTCCCACATTTTGGAAACTCTGACATAAATTCATATTCCTTCCTATATATCATACAGTCATTCAGACATGCATGTATTTTAATGTTTCCCAATAACATCGGGCATAATATTTTCATGGCATTATGATGTGAATCTGGAAGATAGTTATCTTTTGGATGAATGTGTATCATCAATTATAGCAGCTCTGGAAAACTATTGTCACTCCATCCAAGTTTCTCCTTCAGATTAATCAATCATAACAGCGCCGACAAAACTGAAAAATCTGTACGACCATGGTACAATGGTTTTTCAGAATCACCATATTAACTCGTAACTGTCAATTCTATCCCAATTTTTACTGCTGCAATATCGCGAACTATTTCTTCAATTCCATTGAAGTTACCATCTTGTGAATCATCATCATCAGTAGATCTGAAATTCCTTCCATTTTTAGTATGCCAAATCGAAGGGCACTAACTCAGATTAAAACCATAACAAATCATATTATCTTTTATGTCTTTACTTTTCAACTTCTTCATATTCAAACATTTCAGGAATTGACAGAAAAAATTGTCACTACTTGGAACATTGGGGTTAGGAAATTCCAAAAAGGCATCAACACCTTCCACATATTCATTACTCATTTGTTGTGCTATAATTAAACTTCGAATAATTATTACCAATAACACATTTGAAAATAATACATCTTTTTAATATAAGACAAATATATTTTTAAATGAAAAATATAATAATTTGAATGTAAAACAATTTTGAAATATAAAAACAGTCTATGTGTATTTAAAATTTTTTCTTGAAAATGATTTTAAAAAGAAAATATAGTTAGATATAACAGTTTTAAATTCATCTTGTATCATTTCTTATTAAGGTTCACAAAAATACATCGTGGAGAAACTGGATACCAAATTCACCCTTCTGTAAAAAAGAAATATGAAGTAAAAATATAAAAATATGTGTATATTCAGTGCTGAAAATTACATAGATCCTAACGATTTGAAACCCCTCTAGACTACCCCCCACCACCTTGGACACCCCCACCCCACCCCCTACCCACTTGGAAACCCCCTGGACACCCCCAACCCCTGGACACCCCACCCCCTTAGACACCCCCACCCCCTTGGACATCCCCCACCCCATGGACACCACCCCCACCCCCTTGGACTCCCCCTGGACACCACCACCACATTGGACAGCCCCCACCCCTCTCGACAGCCCCCATCCTGGGACAACACCCCACCCCTCTAGACCACCCACCCCCACCCCATTGGACAACCCCACCCCTCCTGGACACCACCGCCACCCCCACCCCCTTGGACACCCCCTGGACTCCCCTATCCCTATGGACCCCCCAGGATAACCCACCAAACCCTCTGGATAGGCACCCACCCCCTTGGACAACCCACCACCCCACCACCCCCCTTGGAAAGCCCCCACCCCCTTTGACACCACCACCCCCTTGGACCCCCCCCCCCCCCACCCCTCTGGACTGCCCCCCACCCCACCTCCATAGACACCCTGGACACCCAGACCCTCTAGACAGCCCCCCAAACCCTCTGGACTGCCCCACCCCCTGGACAACCCCCACCCCTATAGATAGCCCCCACCCATAGACACCCCCTACCCCCTTGGAAAGCCCACTCACCTCCATGGACACCACCCTCACCCCCTAGACACCCATATCCCCTTGGATAGCCCCCTCACCCACCTCACCCCCTTGGACACCACCACCCCCACCCCACCTTGGACACCCCAACCCCCTTGGAGAGCCCATGAACCCCCTGGACACCACCCCCAACCCCTTTGACATCCCCACACCCATTGGACACCCCCATCCACCTTGGAAAGCCCCCACACCTCCTGGACACCACCCCCATTCCTACCCCCTTGGACACCCCCTTGACATCCCCGACCCTCTATACACCCATTGGACAACACCCCAAACCCTCTGGACAACCCCCACCCCCTTGAACAGCCACCCTGGACATCCCCCCACCCCCTTCGACACCCCCACCCTCTTGGACCCCCCATGCACACAAAACTGGATTGCCCCCCCCCCCCACCTCCATGGACACCGTAGACACCCCCAACCCTCTGGACAACCCCCCGAACCCTCTAGATTTTCCCCCACCCATCTGGACAACTCCCCACCCACCTGGGCAACCCCCACCCCTATAGACAACCCCCACCCCATAGACACCCCAACCCCATTAGATAACCAACTCACCTCCCTGGACACCCCCACCCCATGGACACCCCTATCCCCTTGGAAAACCCCCTCATCCCCCTTATTCCATCACCCCATGGTCAAAACCACCCCCTTCACCCCCTTATACAACCCAACCCCCATGGACAGCCTCCACACCCCCCTTGACACCACCCCACCCCCTTTAACATCCCCCAAACCCGCTTGGACACTCGAACCCCGTTGGAAAACCCCCTCACCCCCTGGACACCACCCCCACCCCTTTGACACCCCCTGGACACCCCCACCCCATTTGAAATCCCACCCAACCCCCTTGGACACTCCCACCCATATACACAGCCCCACCCCCTTTGAAAACCCTTTTACACGCACAAACACAAGATATAACATAGAAAAATAGTAAACCTGAAAGATATCACTTCAATAGTATTATTTTACCAGAGAAAAATTTAGCATGGTATAGAAAACAACTATGAAAGTTACCATGATTTCTAGAACAACGGAAAATAACACCTCAAAAAATTAGTTTAGGGTATCGCGGAAAATAAAAACTGAAAAACTGACATGTCGGGCTTACTTGAGTGTTTTGAGTTGACCTGATAGATCTTATGATAATAAATACGAAGAATGATGTTGGAAAAATGAGGCTGGCGAGCATGACTTCGATGAATAGTTCCTAGGTTTTCTGCGCAAGAGAGACGAGTCGCAGGTCGCCCGAATGAAAAAACAGAATGACTGGATAGGTGGTGTAATAAATCATTTAAAATATTTATCACATCTATTATTTAATATCCAATGTGGTAATCTATTTTTTTAATGTTTATAACATTTTATATTTAATAAATGATTGAAAAAACAATTTATCACATCGTTTATAAAATAACCGACGTGATATATGTTTGTTTATACCAACGTGATAAATTGTTGTGATTAGCTTTATCATGTCGGTTTTTTTATAGTATATGTGTTAAAGTGCACATATTTCCTTTATCACATCGGTTATTTTATGACTGATGTGATAAAGCATGCCAGATTCAATTTTCACTCCGGTTATACAATAACCAACGTCAAAAAGCTAATCTCTATATATTTTACATCTGTTATAAAATATCCGAAGTAAAACATGAATCCTGATCGATATATCACGTCAGTTATTTGTTAACCGACATGAAATATCAATTATTAAAGCTCTGTGCATCGGTTATATAGAACCGATGTGAAAAAATGACGACATGTTAAACATTTTTTCCACTAGTGCATGCTCAATTGGGAAGATTCTTTAATGGGAAATCCAATCTATTTAAAAGGAATGTCTTTAGGAGGATCTTTCTTCATTGTTATATTAAATAAGAGTAAAATAAACCAAGAATTTAGGATGTACAACGTATCAATGATCATTTATATAGACACATGGTCACACAACATAATAATCCCATTAGAGGCCATGTACTATGAATGCCTTATATTAAACAATAACATCAAATCATAAACAAACAATAAATTATTTAGCCATGATGATTGAAATAACTAGCCACCATATTGCAATTTAGAATACAAGATACCTCAACAAATTTGTTTTACTATAAATGAATGACATTTTTTATCAAAAAATTTATTTGACAAATCTATACATCCAATTAAAGTTTATAAATTTAATTCACAAAGGATTCATTATTGAATAAACTACTAACATAAAGGATAAAAACTAAACAAAAAAGGTGTTTTTTATTATCTAGTAAAGATCCTAAAAAGGGAAAATTTCATTAATAATTCAGGAAAAACACCTGGGTGATTCCTTGGGTTCAATAAGAATTTCAATTGAAAGATCAAAAGAAATTATTACCCATAATGATCTCTTAGAAGGAGTTAGTGGAAGTTAATCCTTTAAAAATAATGAGGAATCATAATCTAGCATACCCAAGGGGTGTATGTGGTTGAGTTTAAAATTCTCCAACTATGAACCAATGAACAATGAAAGAAATAAAAGGTGAATATACATATTTAATATTATTAACTCAACTTTATAGAAACACACGTCAAAGGGTATCTTATGGCATAATAGAATCATTTATTATTCAACAAAACATGGAAAAAAATTGGTAGTCCACACACCATATTTATATGATTATTTAGTCATCAAATGTCAAAATCTATTTCAGTATGGTTTATATGTAATATACGAAATAGACATCCTCCTTGAAAATAGAGAAAACCGTCTATCACTTTGATAACTTGTTCAAGACAAGATTTGTATAAGAGAAGTACAAAAGTAATCGATCGATTTTAGTTGAAGATCCACTGACACTGATGTATTTTGATTCAGACATCAGATTGGGTAGATCAATGGAAGAATAGGTTGGGATTGGATAAACCCAATACGCAAGGGAGTTGGAGTCACCCATTGGAAGAAGAAGAATGAAACTGAAAATGTAAACCATAAACTGATTAAGGGAAAACTATTATTTTACCTTCAAAACTAGACTGCATGGTTAGGCCACACAATTTAACCAAATTGTGCCCCAACCATGAGGATCCTACTATTTAATGACTCGAATTTCATGTTTTTCCCAACATAGTTAAAATAATTTTGTTCCAATAGTGTGTTATATATATTTCAAGGGTATATCATAAGTGGAACTAAATATGTTGTCTTGGTGCATGATTTTGGAAAAAATGCATTTCCTTGGAGACACATGCTACTACAATGGTTTAGGATGAAATATTTAGTTCTCGGGGCTTCACAGTTTCCAAAAAACTCTTCACCCTATACATACAACTGAAACATGTGATTTCTAGGCCCCCGCACTCTCGAGAGTCAATATGAAACCCAAGGAATCCCTCATGCCTTCACCTAAGTAAAAAAATTGATGTTTTCCAACTGAAGGAATTATGTTTTAAATAATGGTTATCTAAATGGACCATCCAATAAATACCAAAACATTAAATTCCCTTGGAATTATACCTTGGCTCAAATCACAAATTGTTACAACCTCCAAACCATAGAACTCATCATCCCAAATAATCCTTGAAAAAAACATTACTCGACCAATGGTGACATGAATTATTGATCCAATGGTTGTTTTGTGTTTCCAAATTCTGAAAAAACCTCATGTAATTACTCAATCATAAATCCCTTAAACCATCAAAGCTTGACCCAAAGATCATTCTTAAAACTGAGACATCAAAATAGTGCTTACCCATGACCATTTAACTAGAGACACGATTATGTAATTTTCTATTTAATTGTCTGATAGATGATTCTGCCCACAATTGGTCTTAACATCATAAAGGGACAATTATTAAATATGTAACCCTCGCCTTTGAAATTTTCATACAAGGAATTCCTCTAAGACTTCTAATTATGCCCCTGGTGTGATTTGATCATCTAGGTGAACCCGATTACCTCTAAAGTCTCAACTGGGAGGCCAAATTAATGAAATGGTCAAATCCAAATTGACCAATGTGAAACTGGTGTCACATGTTTTCCTTGAAAGACACAACTGATCTTTGTATACAACAACCACCTTAACTTGATTACTTCCTTGAAACAATTACCTCGACAGTATACATCAATCATGAAGTATGACAAAACCTGACACTTTGGACAAATTTATTGATAATTCCCTACATAGAAAACCAAAATAATATAAGATGAATTATAGTTTCCCCTTATAATGAATCTTTAATTTACTACTTATTTGTTTGTTGAATAATGAATCTTAATTCTGATGATATTCCATAGTTAAAATATATCATATTCATTTATTTCATCATGCTATATCAAAAACTTGTGGGTAACCTAGATCCAACTCACTATAATCACTACACATCGAAGAAGACATCTGATCCTGACTAAATATACAGGGTAAATTTGTATTCATTAAACTAGTGTTTAGGGACTAATACAAGGGAGTACATACACCATGATATCCATTGAGATGTCGGTATAAGTACAAAACACCCATATCAAATCATTGGCGGAGCCAAGAGTGGAATCCTATTGGAGGTTCAGTAAAGGAAACACATGGTGTCCCAGATTCCATCAAAGTGATTCAAACTTGGAAAACCATGTATCACTCAGGAATAAATATAAATCGGTAAAATCCTTGCAAATGGCATGAAACACAGATACAAAAAACAATACAATTCGCCATCTTTTAAAGCAAAGAATTAAACATAACTTAGACTATCTTAGTGAATCATGGACAATGTAAATATACGGGACATACACATCAATATGAATGAGTACACTAAGCGGATTTCAATATTACCTCGAAGAAAAGACAGAGAACTATTGAACAACTTATTTAAATAATATTAGATTCTTCTGTCGATGCATCACCAACTGATCCATGATGCCATTTCCACCAGAAACATTAAGTGATTTCTCAAACAATACCAACAATACTAATCCAGGACCAATATTTTTTCTCAATAGTTGCATACATATCCAAACGTATCATGATCATGATGATGAGATAACAACTAAAACATTCAAAACTCACAATACTGAAGGAAATTAAAGAAATTATTTTCATTTATAGATGTCATTTCATGGTTTTGTTCCTTATACATGGAGGACATGCATTCAGTATAAATGACATGAAACTTTTGAGTTTTGGAGTGTCCTCATCAACGAAATATTGGATAGAGTATCTTTTCACAAGAACACAATATTAGATTCACATTAAAATGAGTGTGTGACACTCCAATCAGTAACATTCACATACATCAATTATCTTTTACCGAAATCCAAAACCATCCTGATCAATGTGTCAAAACACCTGATCCACATTAAATTTCATCCCAATCATTGGGATGGATTTTTTCCATAACGACCAGATCACTCTACTCCGGAGATGACCTGATATTGTACCCAACAACTCAAGTGTCGATGATTTGACCAAACTCTACTACTTTATCACATCATTAAAAATTTCACTGGGTACCATGTACATCAATGAATATTACCCCAATATTACAATAGAATCCCGCACATCCTAAAAACAATCCATAGTATATTCTCCGTACGAATTCAAGTATCAAATTGATACAAAAAAACAACCTCAAGTCACACCTTCCCAAAAAAATGTAAAACAATTTGATGACCATCCATGTGGACCAAAGAAATAGAGAGAGGGTCACATGACCTATTAAGTGTCCACCATGCCCTATGAACATCTAACATGATAATGATGAACCATTCTAAAAACTCAAACTCGTAAGAATATGTAATGATAACATGAACACCCATAAAAAGGGTGTAATTTAGAATATAAAATTCATACTAGGTACAATAGAACCTAAATGGTAGAATAGGATAGAAAGACCATTAATCAATGAATTTAATTCTTAAGGGTGCTACATACCTCACGTCATCCCCTAATAAAATCCTAGGCATCGAACCTATAACTTGGTCACACAAAACAGATTACACTAGGCCGTATGCCTCTCCATTAACCCATTACTAGAAAAGAGAAATCCCTATAGAAAATTCATAGATTTTGGTACAATGGTATATCAATGTAATCATTAAACTACCCTTACACGAGGGATTGATCAATGGAAACCACTATAGGTTCCATTTTAATATCAGTTACATAGATTTAAACTCAATATATAAACATTTTAATGATCCAAATGATAACCTCATGTACCAATTAATAAACAAAAGCACCAGGTACCCGATTTAACTAATGAGTTTATAAAAAACATGAATATCATATATTAATATGCATTTTGATAATTAAAAAATTATTAACATCTCTTCTTTATTTGGTAATTCTCAAATAAATTCCTTTTATGTTGTAAAAGATAAGGTGGCCTATGAGATCCCAATTATGCCACCCTAGGATCCAAAAATAAAAAATTAATTGAAACTATTTAATTATCAAAGTTTTGAAACATCCATACTGTGTTATATAAGAAAAACATTCCCTAACTAACATACATGGGTCCAGTTGTGATTTTTTGGAGTCAACTAAAACATTTGATTTCAAAATTAATACCTTCCACATGTATAATTATTTCAATGTATACCATATTAATATATATATATAATTGTTTAGTTATATGTGTTTTAGTCTCATAATCTAGAGAGAGCCCAAATAATTAAATGGTATGAATTTGTGACTCAATAATTGATATCATTCCACATTAAAATTGTAACTTTAGATGAATTTTCATTTTAATAATAGTCTAGATTAATATAAGAGTTATTAAGATGTTTTGAGTATAATTGTTTCATTTTCCAAATTATAATGTCCCAATATACGTTAAAAATGAATGAATGTTATTATTTAATCGCATACCACAAATTATTCCCATGAAACCATTTATTTATAAAATAAAAACTAGGTATGTTATCACAAGGATCATACATAGAAGAACATGTAAATAATCCAAAAATCATGGCACATATGAAAAACATGTTAAATAAGAAATAAGTATGGAATATATTTACCTAAAATGGGAATAAATTATCAATAATAATGAATCACCCAATTATGTTATGTAAACATGCATGTTGATGGAAAAAAGGCACGGAATAACACTCAAAGAACATGATCAAAACCAGAAAGAATCCTATAAATGAAACTATATGACGTGTGATATGCATAGAATGTGAATTTATATATGAATAAAATAATTCATGTAATTATAAATACATTCCATTCACGTACAATGGTAAAATATGATAACATTAATTATCCAATAAGTACATGAAAGTACTCCAATCACACTAGGTGAAATCACAATAAACAATAAAAGAAAAATACATGAACAAAAATACCTTCCTTGGTTACATTGACCTTTCTCCATGGGTGGTGTGATAACTACTATAAATGGCTATTTAACAATCACAAGAACATTTATTTCTTCATATATACCATCAAAAAATAGTATGAAAAGAGAAAAATAATACGCTCAGATACCTTGTTGTAACATCCTAGCCTGAATGGACATTAAATTGATATCTAAACCAGTGGATCACATGGCTATATGATCTCCTCCCAATACATAATAGGCTATCGAAAAGATGAATGTGGCAATGAGGTGAGAGTGGGGAGACTATTCTTTCATGATCAGAGTATCACAATGATAAATCCAAAAGTAAAAAATAGAAAATAGTGGAAGTAGTAATAAATTAAAGACATAATAGTAGATGAATAATATAAAATGAATATAAAATTTAGGCACCTCAAATATAGAACAAATCCATGCATTTCATGTTGATGATACATAAATAAAATATTAGACATGCAGTAAGAAACAAGATACAATATAATATAATGATAAAGAAAAGAAAATAAAAGAAAATACTGAAGGGAAACCCCATGACCATATCGAGCTCTAGCTCAGTCATGTGCTCCTAACTCCTATATATATGAAAAGATACACAATAAATAATCCATTTTCGTCTGAATATGAGGTCTACTCATGTACCAAAGTGAAATGGAGACCCGAGAAGGGTGTGAGATATAAATCCTAATAGGTTCCCACCCATAGTGTCTATGAATGAATCCATCCCATTAATAAAAATTAACGTAGTGTGTATGTATTGAGGATATTAAATAAAACATAATAAAAAATAGTTACGAGTAAATAAATACCAGTCAGCTTTTTTTCCTACAATACATATGTCCGATTATACATTCATTGGCACACAGCTAAAATAATAATTCTAAGCAGAAACAATATATATAGTAATATGTGTGGGTGTTTGTTTGTATGTATAGTATAGTTATATATTTCATTCAGCTATATAGACATAGTGTTCACTGACGCTAAAGGATATACACCTAGAATTCTTGTTGCTGGACGGATCATGGCATAACTCAGTCATTCATCACTAGTATGAATGATCCTATAACTCATGTAAAAGTGTAATAGACATACATATCATAATGAGTCATAGATCTCATGATCATAACTCAAGATGGTGATTGTGCCTTCATTTCAGAAATTGAAGAGTATTGACTGGATCGACATGTCCACACTCACACGGTATGTGTCCCCTTATGCTGAATTCCCAACAAGAATAATTGGTGTGAGAAATCCGGGGTCGAAACTAAATTGACAGAGTTTGATTACTCTATGTTCAAAAACACCTTAAAATCACTCCACAATCTATATTATGGTGTCATCATAATTATAATAATATCCATGAGGCATTATCTCTCATGGTTTTCAATTATTACTGCCCATCATATCTAAGGGAATCAAAATTTTGACAATTCACATAATCTGTCTATATTTAATTATAACAAGAGGTATGGTCGTACTACCCAATTTCATTACGTTTTACTTAAACCAAATCAATAAATTAGAGGAAATAAACCCATGAAGAGTAATTTATTTAAATTAATTTGTTCCTTATATTTAAAAAAAACATGGTCATTCACATCAGTAGACTCAATGGTCACTAGAAGGTACCGTGTAAATTGGGAGTTTTCATATATAGTAAATAACTTTTATTTTCATTACAATCCATTAGGGGGAGCTTCGTTCATTGGGAAATTAAATAGAGGTGGGCCTAAACTATTCATATAAGAGGTACAATTTTTCAAGGATTGTTTATATATTTTGTGGTCAACTGAATTTAAAAATATTATTAGAGTAAATATACTATGAATTTCTTATATCAATATAAAACATAAATTATTTATGAAACATTTAAGCATTTATCAAAACATGTTTAAAATAATCAGTCACCAATTTTTAATTTTGATGACTGCACACCTCAACTGAGGGGTTTTATTAGAAAAACATGACTCTTTTTACCAAACAATTTATTTAACACAACTATGTAACATATTCCAGATTTTAAATGCAATTAACTAGTGATGCATTCATCAATAAATTCCCAATCATGAAAAAAAATTATGAGGATTAAGGAGGAATTTAGAAGGTGTTTTTATCATCAATGAAATATCATAAAAGGGTAAAATTTCATTCATTAGTCAGTCCAAACGCCTAGGAAGTTCTTTTGGTTTAAGAAATATTTATATATAAATATAAAAACAAATTATATCCCATGTCGATCACCTAAAATGAGTTCAATGAATTTAATGATTTAAATAAAAAATGGAATTGTAAGAAAGATAACCCAAGAGGATTCCATGATCGATGTTGACATTTCATAACTATGAATCAAATAAAAATGTGAGTAATAAAAGGCTTGTATACCAATTTAAACTAAAGATCTCAACATTTAAGTAATGCATTGAATATTCAAATGTATGGAACAACATAAACATTTATAATTCAATGAAAACATAGGAAAAATACAAATAATCCTACCTTACATTTAGAATACATTACTCATCCAATTTTAATGATTGATTTAGTATTGTTTGGAATATATAAATGAAATGTGAACCCACCTAGATGTAGGGAAATGATCTTTATCCTTGATAAAATAGTAAATAGGGGAATAAAAAATAATGATTCAAAAGGATTCAAGAGATTACCATTTCGAATACATAGAGGCTAATGGATTTTGGTTCATATATCTGAAGGGTGAAATCCATGTAAGCCTACGTTAGTCATCGAGGAGTCCAATAACACAAGGGAGGATAATACACCCACTAGAATAAGAATAATGAAAAACACAAGGGGAAACAGAATATCATTAATAAAAATAAATAGTAAAATCATCATCAAAACTAGGCCACATAGTTTTGCCACAAAGTTTGGCTAAACAATGATATTGACATGTAGATACAACCACAAAAATCCTACCTCATATGGTCACCCTAACCATGCACCAACCGTGCAATGAATTGTGCGAGGGTGGTACCTAAGGGAATCTAAATGTGTGGGATATGTGCATGGTTTAGGAAAACTATACATATACCATGTTACACCTACTACTAGTCTAGTTTAAACTAAAATATTTATATCAATGGGATTCCTGATTTAAAAAAAATAGTTTTCCATGATTTTACCAGGAAACTTGTGATTTTTAGGGTTCGACTATCCTGAAACTCAATGAAACACCTGAGGGAACCCTCTGTACTTTACACATATCTAAAAATACCAATTGGAAGAGTTATAAATCTCATAATTACATTATGATTTTCAATTAGAATAATGAACCATACAACAAATGACTACAAATCAAATTCCCTTGGAATTCTACCTTTACTCCACAAAGGAGTCGTTACATAAACAATAATCATGATACATGTGGACAGTCCTCCAAGAAATCTATTGTTAGACATGGATTTCATAATATCAAACTGTTTTTCAAGATTATATCCCCTTTATGGATTCACTAAAGATAATTTTTAAACAAATTCTTTTGGAATATCATGTTTTTTATTTGGTTTCGAGAATAATAATAGTGAATCTAGGTTATTATGTAGTTAAATAAAAATAAATATATATTTGGAAAAGAATCTAATGCCAATGGATTTCCATATAATAAGATAATTAATTTATGATGGTTTTCGGATACACAATGGTTATAATAACAATAATTCCATGTGTGATGATTTGTTAGAGATAAAGTCGATCTTGAACACAATCTAGTTAGATTTTTTAGGTGGCTTTATTCATAATTCTTCCCATTTTTGTGTCCTCTATGTGAAAATACCTTTGGAGGTTATTATAAAACAATTAAAACTTCTTCATTAGATTTTAGATAGAATTTCAGAATTAAAATTTTGGTCACTGTCTCAAAGTGATTAGCCCGTTTGAAAAAAAATAACTCTAAAAAAGCAGTGGTTTCCATTTGAGGATATGCCTCAATGAAATTGTTAGAGGTGTTTTCATCACAGACCACTAATGGTATTAATGATCCTAGAAGATAATAAAACAAGACTCATCCGAAAAATCCACAAAATCACCCACTCCCATAATAATATAATGTAGACCCTACTAAGAAGACGTATCCATGACCAAGATATCTATTACTTAGCATAGTGATGCTTATAACACAATGACGTATGGTGGGGGGAATAGAGCCTCAACAAGAGGAGGGCCCTACCACTCTCCCACATGGGCCACTATGAAGGCTTAATGGAGGGTTATGTCTCATAAGGTATCACCTGGACACATCTTTGTGGAGTAAGATGATCTTTTAAATGATTTTACACTAGATCTGCAACCTTATATCAATGAATCATACTCTTTCAATTAAAGATAGAGTTTCCCATGATAATTTTCTTTGGAAAATCCTCTAAGGAGATAGGT
Organism: Viscum album; assembly: GCA_963277665.1. Lineage (NCBI taxonomy): Eukaryota > Viridiplantae > Streptophyta > Magnoliopsida > Santalales > Viscaceae > Viscum > Viscum album. The sequence continues at coordinate 391,930,957 of OY728166.1, forward strand.
TAAATAGTATCATTGCAAAGAAATATCCTCTCTTAAATGTAAGAGGATATGATGGTGAATAATATTTAAGAGAATATTTTTCACAAAGATGCATTCTATTTTGGAGTTCTACATGAGAAGAGTACATTAATACACACACAAAAAAATACCAAGAGAACCAATAATGCCTTTATAGATGGATGTGTTTTGTATTGGGTGGGGGAGCCCGAAGAGTCTCACCCACATAGTTCATCATCTTTTGTTTTGGCTATAGTGGGTTTACATGGACAACTAAAAAGGGAGAGAACCCAAATTCCACATCCCTAGGTTTCTTGAGACAATTATTTATTGAAATAAACCATATAAAACTGTAAACATATAAGGACATTGAATTCCTCACTAACATAATATCATGGTAGGTCAAATATTAGGTTTTCTTAATGTGATAAAGGAGTCAGAGAGTTATCCATCACTATAGAACATTGTGACCAATATCTAATAGTGTTAGTCAACCCCTACGTTGATCACATTTAATGAAAATAAATATGAAAATTTGTTTCCAACATGAGTATAGAAACCATGGGAGAGTGAAATTGATTGGATCATGTGGTGGAGGATATGCCTACTGAGTAACCATTGGTTGAGAATTCACATCACTAATGTACATATTATGGGTATAATTATTTGTTTCTAAATGGGATCCTAGATATATATCAACCCACCAGAGGATCTATTATAGATGGGGAATAGATTCACATATACTCTTTTCATCATATTCTATAAATATATCATTTATTTAAATAAATTCCTTTGTGATATTATATATATTAGACCAACATGACTATATATTAATTTCATTTTATATTCATACATTTATTGAGGCATATGATATAGTAGTTAACGTACATTTCATGGAAAATGTGAAATGTTCAATAAAAACCCAATATAGAATATATATACATTATTTTTATCGGATTTTATCTTTTAGGAACAATTATATGGGGATATATGTTCTATATAAAATAAGAAAAAAACTCATGTATATTTTTCTATATTATTTAACTTCAATACAACATCATTATATTTACTATGAAATATTTAAATAATCCTCTTTAATATATCTCAATATATTTTGGTTCATATAATATTTGAAAGTTCACCAAAATCCTACATATAAAATCATATATTCAACTATATATTAATAAAATTTAATACTAGTTCTATACTATCCATTTTTAATATACCATCAATATATATAATATCTCAAAAAACAACACTTACAAAAAAAATTGATGGCACATGAATCATTTTTATTTTTTATGAAATAAAACTATCCTATAGCTTTATAAAAATTAAAATTACATTATATTGACCCTTATACTCACCCATAAATGTTTAATGTTTTACCTGTATACCATATTATAATCCTTTGGTGTCATAAACACACATGTTTTTCAATATATATATATATATATATATATATATATTCCACCATATTTCCATTTAGGAAAAAAATATTAATATCAATTTAACAAAATATTATAATCACTAAATGATGATATCAAATGTATAAATATAATTTTTTTAGAATAGGGAAGGTTGAAAATTTATTCATGTATCATTTTCCAAGATGTTTTGTAGAACAAATATTGGAAAAAAAAACTTTTTTAGGTAACAATATTAACATATATTACTTATGAATTATTGAATACCCATTCACGAAAAATATTTATTAATGCAATAGGTGGGGAAAACACCTCCAAAATTGATTATTTGTACATTGAATATATTTTTTAAAACATAGATTTAATAGGCCTAAAAAATAAGATATGGTTAATCCTTTTTTATAATAAATTTTTTATTATAAAGAATGAATAATGTTTCAGATTATACGTTTACAAGAATGGAATATTCTTTCATTTGTCTGACTTCTCTATTACACCTATGTTGAAAGTTTTTTCTCTATGAAAACCACTTCTGCATGGTCATCGAGAAATTGGTCTTCCAACAACTTAAGTGCATATTGAGGTTCATCTTCATTTTATTATACAATTATCCAAAAATCCATTTTCATATTAATTTCATTTCAATATGTTGGTAATTCATCCATACTATAGAGTATCCACCTATGTTTTTACATAGGTAATATCTTTCATTATATTTTAAATGTCAAATTAAGATTCACCTCATGCCTCATGATTCAAGATAGTTTCTATTTTTATCCTTAAATAATCCTCACAACCCTATATTTGAATGTGTGAAAAACAATATCCCTCATATCCATATTTCTTACAGAATACTATTTTCTCATTTATATGGTACCTAATATATTGTATTTGTAATGGATTGTAATCCATATCAACATTATGATAATGTAATTTTGACATGGTTGGCTATTAATATTACATTTTTAAAGAAAAATGTTATATATACATTCATAAAAACCTTTCCCCTACATTTTATGATGAGAATTTAGATAGTATTGAATCCTAATTGTATTTTTTTTATCAATGAACTATTAGTTATGTTATCCCCCACCTATATTTAGGAGTATTGTATTTATGTTTTTACCAATATTATTTTCATATTAAATCTTACACACCAAGATTTATTTAATAAATTATAGTATATAAATACCAATATTCAAATGTGCTTTACTCTATCAAAATAAAAAAAATAAAAAGTAGACTCATTTATAATTTAGTTATGAAAATAAATGACAATTTATACTTGAAACCAATATAATTTTCATCGAAATAATTTCCACGTATTAATTTTATTCAAAAATAGTACCACTTCACTTAGAAATGTGAGATGGTGACTTACTATAAAAATTATAGCTACCATTTACAAGGTTCTTGAAAATTCGCTCACCCCCTTGAAATCCTTTTCATTTTAATTAGATTATGATTATTGATAAAATATGTGATTTATGGTCTATATATAATAAATAAAATCTATAAAAAGGAAGGTATCATTCTAATATCAATTGTTACAGAAGTAACATCATTCTTAGTTCCCAATTTTATATTTGACATACTATTTTCATTTTCTTCGAAAAGAGAAATGTATTTTCACTTTCATGTTTCTCTGTCACCCCTTATATCTTACTCTTCATAAAGGGGTGGTGAAAAGGATTCTTTAAATTATAGTTTCCACATTCCTCTTTGTCTGATCTTTTATTTTATTCACCATAAGGGACAAATGCTTTAATTTTAGCATTTATGTTCACCAATGTTTTTAATGTATTGATATAGTGTCATGATATAAAACTATATTCCCAAGGCAGATAATCATTATAATTTTCCTATGAATCATCATGTTGAACATTGCTTGAGAGTATGTGTGCTTGTATAATCCCACAAGGGGTATTTTTTCTATCCTGATACACATTATTAGATTTAGGGAATATTCATTAAATAATTTACAATAGAAATACTAGTATGCTTGGTTAGATGTTTGATCAATTTTTATCATGCATCGATGTGAAAATCTATATGCATCATAGGTTCTTTACAATTAAATTTATTGGTTGATTATACTATAGTAAAAAATCATACAACTAGTCAATATTGAATTTAACTCCATATCTGGTCATAAGATGTTAAAGAGTTTATATTTTGACATGGATAATGACTTACATCTTTTCCATATGAAGATATTCAGAACCCACAATGATTGGTACCACTAAATTTCACACATCATACATTTTATGTTCATGTAGAATGTTCCATTTTAGTTCCCTTTAATCACATAAATAATTTATTGATTATTTTCATTTTTATTGAATACATTCTAGATGGTGAATGATTTTTTATGGTCTTTAATCCAAGACCAATGATGACCCTTTTATGGTAATGTAATTCATAACAAACTATTATGTATTTTAATGTTAAAAAACATCGACCCATTTAGAAGAATTTAACATCATTTCAATCTAATTCTATTATATTCATAATCATGTTTTACATTTATGACTATAAGGTGAATGGTTTCCAATAAATTTTTCTTTTTGAATTACTTTAAAAATAAAATTTTTATCCCTTTAAATTTATATTATCTTAAACAGAATATTTCCAATGAAACACCAAAGTAATGAATACCCTAACTAAAATAAACCTTGATATACTAAAATTATAAAAATAATTAAATTATTATTAGATAAAAAGACAATAATAAGTTAAAATAATTTTATATAATTCATATTTTGAAATCGATTCCCTTTGATGAAATATTTAAAAACCAGTGGTTTTGTATTTTAATAAATTAAATTTTATTTATAAAAATTATTATTATATTATAATATTTGTTTTTCAAAACTAATATACCAATATTAATTTATTTAGATATATATGTGAAATGATATAAAAAACATGATGTTTAAAATAGTCATTTTTTTATAACATTAATTTTTATTATAATATTTTATTTTCATTGTTATTTTTTATATGTTTTAGAATTGAATTTTCAAACAAAAAAAATATTTTTAATTAAATATGTAATACAATATTGGAAATATTTTTTGGTATTTTTTAAAAAATATTGATTTATTAGTTTAGAAGTGAAAAATATATTCTTCACCGATAACCTTACTTTTATAGAATTATAAATATTTATTTATGAATTAAAATTTCATCAAACAAATTTAAAAAAAATATTTTTTATATTTAAAATTATATTTATCAATTTGATTAAAATTTTTAAATAGTTATGTTTCATTTTAGAAAATTTGTGAAATTTTTCAAGAAAAATATTTTTTCTATAAATTTTATTTTCATTATTTTAAAATTAATTATTCTAAAAACATGAAAAATAATATGAAAAATGTTTTTTATCTTTTAAATCACTGTTTAAAAATAATTTACTAAGGTTAAACTTACACTCATGAAATATTTATTAATTACTCCACTAAAAAAGTATTGCATTGGAACAAACTAAAATGGGTAAAGTGGGTTTAACCATTTGAAAAACACAAAAAAATATGTAAAATATGTGATGGAATGATTTTTAGGGGAATTTATTGACCTTATACCTTCCTGAATACCATTTATAATACATTTCAACAAACATTACTTTATTATTTCTTCCCATTATTAAATATTTTTTGGGTTTTAAAAATTTTTAAACCCTTTTCACTTATAAAAGCGGAATTCCTATCCTAACACCCACTCACACCACAACCCCATAAATTAATCCAAAACTCTACAAAAAATATAACATACAAATTTTATTTTTCGTAATTGTTTCATTTGCGTCTAAAAAATATAACCTGATAAATTCTAAACCCACTTTGAAAATGAATATTTTCTGATACGTGATGTTTTTTAAGAACACGGTTTTTTCTATAAAATACTTCGGAATATTTTCAATGTTATTCCAGAGTAGTGCCTTCAGATGGCGTGCGATTCTGAGCCCCGATGTTGCCGGAATTAAATTTTTATTGTGTTCATACTGGGCACGCAAAATAAATAAGATAACTCCTAAACGGTGATACGAATCAAAAATCTAAGTGTACGGATGGGTCTGAAATGGTGTGTTTACCCTAGCAACGACATAAAGCATATATGTGCGGGAAGTTTGGACCCCTCTCCAGTTAACAGAACATTAAACGGACAAATAAAATGATTAATTAATTTATTTAATGGTTAAAATCAAGTATCACTTAAACAAAATCATGGATGGGAAAACTGAGGGCACCATTGGGTCTAGAGCGTTCTGTTTACCATATAGGGGGTGTAACTTTCACGGGCGCGAGCCTTCAGTGAAAAATGTCAACAGGGGCATTTTCGTAATTGATCAGCTTCGAACGATAAATTTTTTAACTTTTGAACGGAGCCTCAGATTAAAATTCCTAGACCTTTGTTCTACTCGGGAGGTGTTTTTTACCCTACGAGAGGCTTAAGCTCGACCCTGGTATGAGTTCGGGTACGGGGCCTACGGGCGAGGAGTTTAAGTGTTTTCTATTTAAACACTTCTCCCCCCTCATTGTTTGTTTTCCTCCTGGTGCAAACTCTCCCAACGTTGAAGGAAGAGCTCCTCTACTCTTCCATCCCCCTCCCTCCTTCGATCAAGGTGGCATCGAGTGGTGGATCGACAACAAAGCGTCAGGCTATGCCCCTGCAGGTAGGAGAGTTTTGTTATTGCGTTTTAACTTCAGAACCCTTTTTTCAAGATGAATTATAGAATCCAAATGTTGTTTGATCTTCGAACAAAGCCCATGTATGCATAGTACTTTTCCAGGATTTTCAAAACCTATTTCGGTTTGTATATCCTAGTTCTTAAGAGCGCGCAAACATCTGCTAATGATTGAGGGTTTTGGAGGTCGTTTTGTGTTTCTCCAGCGAGTGTCAGGCAGCAACAGCTCCTTCAGGCAGTTCGGTAGGGCGGTGGATGGCGGAGCAGAAAGGCGCAGACGGCGAGGCTCCCAGGTGAGGTGGCGTTAGCTATGTAGCATCAGCTGGGTCAGCGGGGTCATCGGCGGGCCTTAGCTGGGGTCGACAGCGAGAGGGAGAGGTCGGCCGGCCGGCGGGCGGGCGGGCGTGCAAAGCCGGGGTCACACGACGCAACCCCACGGGAGACCGCGGCCAGCCATCGGCTTGTCTCCCTGTGGAAAAGAAGACGATCGGTGCTGGCCAGTTAGTGGAATCAAAAAAGAAGAATAAAATAATAATAATAATAATAATATTATTATTATTATTATGGAAATGATTTATAATTCATAAATCATCCACATGGTGTCCGATTTGGGAACTGTCTGCGGTGGAGCATCCCTTAAACCGAGGAGAATATTTTGATATGGTCTTGAGGATTTTTAATTCCTGGGAAAAGGGGTTCGATGGTGCGACACGACGTTAAGTGGAAAAGCTTTTTTCTTGGGGGTTCTGGTTTTGGACGGTTCAGACACATCTGATATCCGAATTGAGTGCCACCAGTGGCGTTGTTAACCTGGTGTTGAGCTGGAGTTTTCCAGTGTGGTTTCGGGTGTTGAAACCAGAGTTGAGGCATGGGCCCCATGACCTGTCTTTCGAGCTGTGTGTAGCGCTTTACAACTTTTTCATCAGACGTCCATTCGGGGCGTGCAAGTAGTCGATCCAGGGTATTTTTCTGAGGGCGATTGAATGGCGCAATCCGCCTACATTAATTCTGCATGAGGGTGTAGGCCCCACGAAGGCCATTTTGGGATTTGGCGGTGATTTCCATCATTATCACAGGGTGTCCATTTCAGACAAATGCATATTCAATCTTATTTACATTTTTGAGAGGATCGCAACATTGTGATCAGTTTGTTGTGCTTCTGGACCTGGGTGTGGGTCCCACATAGAACTGCTCGTGTACGGTTTGAGGAAATGCATCTTTTTTCTGGATTTCTGTTCCACTCAAGTGAGCAGTTATTTTGAGGTGTTTTCCCAAGGGGATCTCAATGGTGCGATGTCCCCGAATGTTTTCAGGACCGAGGCTCGGGATCCTAGGACGTCGTTCGGGCGTAAAGCGGGGTTGGTGACTTTTCCGTCAGATAACCATTGGAGATGAGTAAATAGTCTATCTAGCATGTTTTACCTCAAGGATTACATCGGTATGGTCCATTTGGATGTGCGGAGTATATTTAGAGATATCATTAAACATAGAAGCAAGTAAGGTGCTCCAGTGGTTGTTCATCTCACTGTGTTTGTAGCAGACCCTTGGCGTGTGATTGCATGCACTCTCGTGTGAGTGAAGTAATGCTTGAAGAGATGTGGTTGGCCGTCCATGAGCCGTTGAGGTGGAAAGTTGGAGTTGTTACGTTTACGCCTTCGCGTTGACGATGGGGACTTTGTGCACGTTAGCCCTTTGGTTGGAGACATGGCATACTCTAGGAGTATGCGAGAACACTGGGAGGTACATGTGTTTGATTGAACCTGAGAATGTTTGTGCACATGGATGGAGTTGACTTGGGGCCACACGTCGTGTGGGACCCATGTTCATGTTGTGTTCTGGTTTGCGTACCCATGACCTCTCGTGACGTAGAGGGTCCCTCTGTTCTCATTTTATTGACCAATCAGATTAAGTTTTCCCCTGGTTCTATTCTCATTTGTTTAACCAGCCGGGTTCAGTTTTCCCCTGGTTCTGTTCTCATTTGTTTGATCAGCTGGGTTGAGTTTACTCCGGGTTCTGTTCTCATATGTTTGACCAGCAGGGTTGAGTGGTTTTTCTAAGGTTCTATTCTTGTTAGTTTGACTAGCAGGGTTGAGTGGTTTTCCCCCGGTTCTGTTCTCGATGGTTTGGCCGGTAGAGTTTCTTCGTGATCCATAGTAGTGTTCTTGTGGATTCAGTGTGACCAACACATTATGCAGGCACTGATCCAATACCTATGAGGTTGTTTCGATCAGGGATAGCCAGGAGGTTGATTCCAGCAGGGCTGGCCAGTGAGGTACCATCCAATAGGGATGACAATTGGGGTATTATCCCGCAGGGGTGGCCAGTTTTACCATCCAGCAGGGATGGCCAGAGGGTACCGTCCAGCAGGGGTGGGCAGTTGTACCATCCTGCAGGGTTGGACAGTGGGGTACCATTCAGTAGGGATGACCAGTGGGGTACCATCTAGAACGGGTGACCAGGGGGGTACTATCTAGTAGGGGTGTCCAATTCTACCATCCAGGAGTGGTAGCCAGTGGGGTACCAACCAGTATTGGTGTCCAGTTGTACCGTCCAGCAGGGGTGGCCAGTGCAGTACTATCCAACAGGGATGGCAAGTGGGGTACCATCCATCAGGGATTTCCAGTGAGCTACTATCTAGCAAGGATGACTAGTACATCAGTGTTCACTGAGCAGTACCATCTAGCAGAGATGGCCAGAGCGGTTCTAGTTTTACCTCTAGTGGGGAAGGGAAGTAGTCCCTGATGCTGGGTTTACATCCATCTGGGCTTGTAAGTGGTCCCTGATTAATGTTCTGTGCCTCCCTCTAGGGGAGTACCCTTTTTCAAGACTGGTCATTGGGACTCATTGATGACTTTTTCCGGGTCTCCCTCCAATGGAATACAGTTTTATGGGACTCGACAGTGTGGCACCTATCGAATTTTTTTGGGTCTTCCTCTAGTGGGAACCCATCGAATTCTAGGGATTACCGTCGAGCGGGGATGGGCAGGGGGTCGCCTGTTGACTTTGTGGAGACCTCTCAACTGTGGGGCAGTGACGAGGTGTGGTTTTAAATTCCCCCAGAACTGTCAAGAATGAGGGGAACTTTCCCTCACCGAGACGCGTCCTTGTGACATGACCTAAAATCGTGCGGGCGAGTCAGTGCCGCCCAAAGCGGATAGTTTCAACGTGCAGTGATTTGAGCCCCTTGACATGAAGTTCGGGGAAAATGTGTGGGATGATGGGAATCAATGGTGTTTACTTCTGGGACTATAGGCTACTCACTTTCTTGGGATGAGCTAAGGGATGGAGATCCCCTTATGATCTTGTTTGGGTTTCTAGATAGAGCACATATATATGACTATACCTTGTTCCAGTACCCACTTCTTGGGCTTTGTTACTCTCCCTCCTAGAGAGGTGAAGACACACCGGGTATTCCATGTTCTTTATGTGTCTAGTTTCTCATGATTGGATGAGTCTACTCTCCTGATATAGTTAGAGAAGACTCGATGAGTAGTTCTTCTTCTCACTGTTTTCAGCTCCTTGTGTCTGGATGAGTCTACCTCCATTCTCTTGTTGGGATGAGCTTGACACTCTACTATTAATCTACTGCTATCTCAGTTGTACTCTTTTTCTTTCCCATGTTCGATCTACTACTCACCCTTAGGTACCTCCTTTGTTTCTCCATCGAGCCTTTGGGGTATCTTACTGAGTATTTTTATACTCACCCCTTCTTGGGCATTGCCCGCACTTGGTGTTCCCTTGAAGATGACGGACTGGTTGTTCGTGACTTCAGCAGAGCTTAAGTGTTTTGGTGCTTTGACCGCGTGCGGTGGTCATAGTCGGGTTCCAGGTGGGGGACTCTCCCATGTGTTTTCTTTTTCTTTCCTATTATCGGGTTGCCTTACTTTTAAGGTTGGTCATGTGTTTTTTTTTCTTTTATTTTCAGTTTAACTTCAGCACTTGCTTTGTATAGTTTATAGGTCAATGCGCTTTGTGGTTTATTTATAGCAGTTGGTAAATTACCTTTTGTTTTACTCTGCACTTTTCCATTGATTAGGCTGCGTGTGTGTGTATAGGTGCTCAGGTAAAGGCCTCACCGAGTTTCTTAGGCTTCAGCGCTTGTCGCCAGCCCCTGGCCTATGGAGGCGGGCTTGAGGTAGTTGCGGCTCGACCTTGTGTAGGGTCAGGGTGTGAATAAGTGGTACCAGAGGTGGTTCGTTCCTTGGGACGTTTTTCAGCCGTCTCTAAAAAGTAATTGGTTGGGATATAGGTCAACAGTGTTAATGTGTCTCAAGAGCAGCTCTCAGGCTAGGGAGTCCAGTGATGGGGTGGTGGCCGACGTATCCATTCACCAGGACCCTGATAACCCGCTTGTCTACTATGCATGCTGAGACACTCATTGCAGGTAAATTGGATTATGCATCATAGTGGATTGAGTCTTAACTTTCCTTATTGACTCATATCCCCATTGTTGTTACTGTTATATACATATAAGCTCATCTGATCGTGGCACTCCTTGATAACATTCATGATGTCTCCACGAAGACAGTTGTCCAGGATACCATCTTTTGATTGTGACAATGACCTGTGAGATACGAGGCCTCAGTCTATGACATATCATGTGAGTACCTTTCTCCGAGTGGTCCAGTAGCAGCACCCCACACCTTGTGAGCTGCAGACAGCTTCAGTAGAGCAGACTGAGCTTGAGCACAGGTTGAGTGCGCTCCATGAGTTCCGACGACAGTGATCACTGAGGTTTAGTGGTGAGCCAGACCCTCAGGCAGCAGAGTTTTATCTTTAGATAGTGGTTCACCTTATTAGGATTGTGCATACGCCAGCAGATCTTATGGTGGCTTTGGCAACAAACCTTTTCTGGGGAGCAACTTAGCGTTGGTGGAGTATGGTGACTCAGTTTCTTGATGAGTCGTCGCTTTCGTTGGGAAAAATTTAGTTGTTGTTTCTTGAGGAGCTTTTCCCCTCTTGCTTACCCTATGTTTGGATCCAGGAGCTCTTGCAGTTTCAGCAGGGAGGGATGACGATTGCCGAGTACACGGATAGTTTCATAGACCATGCACGCTTTTACACAGACTTAGTCCACGATGGTAACTTCTAAGAATAGATGTTCGAGATGGGTCTCCGCAGAGGGATTCAGGTTGTCATAGTACCCTTTTTCATTTACACATATTTCGGGGTGCTATTGTAGGTGTTGGTGAAAGAGAGCATCCTGTCAGGCTCTAAAGTTGGTGGTGGTAGCAGGCTCGACAGAACCGAGATGTCTATCGCAGCTAGCGTGCATCGGCTGACAGAACCTCGACCAAGGTGGCTTACCGATAACCAGACATAGGGGCGTGGTCATACACCAAAATGTCGTTGTAGGGTACCAGTGCATCCTAGAGAGCGACAATGCTATACTAGCGATGGTCGAGGTCAATTGGCAAGAGACTGCCCGACCAGGAACGATGAGAATATCAGGCAGGAAGTAGGTGCACCACCACGACAGAGGTAGCGTCGTGATCAGAGTAGCGCCCAAACATGTAGTGCTATCAGAGCAGCGGGAGGAGCTAGTAGTGGGGGACGGATTTATGATGTCTTCTCATCACCACTAGGCGGTCCATGCTAGGCTCTGGAAGCTGACCGTTGAGACCACAGACAGCCATGAGCTTTGGATGTCTACAATCTTGCAGAGCATGAGGTTATAAGAGGTACACTCTACAGCTCTTCTACTTTTTGTAGAATAATTGTTATACTCTATGTGTTATATCCTTTTATCCCTGCTCCTTGCTTGAGGTGTTACCAAGGTGGCATGGGGAGTCGGTGTAACCCTGTGTCGGAAAGGTAGAAGGCGTGTAACATTTATCCAAAGTCAACAGTGGTGACTCTTTCTCCTTTCGATCGTGTAAGGGATTCTTAGTCGTGGGACATCAACTATGAAAACATGCATGACTAGATATCCTCTGGTGTTTCACCATATGTATATTCTGATGAAGGGAATCACCAGGATTTCTCCCAAGTCCCAATGGTGATTCTAGTCACGACATGCAATGTAAAGGTTCGATCAGGGAGGTGGGCTACCCCCGAGGGCCTTTGGGATGTTTGAGACCGTGTGAAGGGATGGCGAGGATCCCTACCACCTTCCCCTAACCCCATAGGTTGGATTAGGTGCATATTGTCTCCCATGTGTCTCACTAGAGAAGATGTTAGTGTGCTCCTATGAAGGAAATCCGCAATGGCAGACCTCACATGAACCGATCAAATCCTTGGGTCTATATGCGGTGAAGGGGGACTGTGAAAGGGTTCTTATGGGTACGAGAGCACCAGGTCTGGGCATAGTACCCTAAATTGTTCCCTGGTTTTGCTTTTTCGGGGATGAAAATCTTGAGGGATGGAATGATTTAAGAACCCATTTTTTGCTATAAAAGACATTGGAATATTCTTGATGTTATTCCAGAGAAGCGCCTTCAGACAACGAGCGAATCTGAGCCCCGAAATGGACGAAATTAAATTTTCATTGCGTTCACACTGGTCACACCAAATAATTATGATAAAACTTAAACGACGATCTAGATCAGAAATTTGAGTTTACAGATTGATCTGAAATGGGGTGTTTACCCTAGGAACGACAAAAAACATGTCAGCACCGGATGTTTGGACCCCTCACCCGTTAACAGAACATTAAACGGATAAATAAATTGATTATTATTTTTTGAATGGTTAAACTAATGTATCTCTTAAACGGATGCTCGGATGGGAAAACCAAGGGCACCTTTGAGTTCATAGCGTGCTGCTTACCCTATATGGGGTGTAACTATCACGGGTGTGGTCCTTCTGTGAAAAATACCGCCAGGGGAATTTTCATAATTTAGCAGCTTCGAATGTTAGATTTTATAAATTTTGAACGGGGCCTTAGATTAAAATTCTGAGACTGCCATTGTGCTCAAAAGGTGGTTTTTACCATAGGGTAGGCTTATCCTCGACCCCGCAGGGAGTTCGGGTTAGGGGCCTACGGGCAGGGAGTTTAAGTGTTTTCTATTTAAACACTTCTCCCCCCTCTTTGTTTGTTTTCCTGCTGGCGCAAACTCTCCCAACGGTGAGGGAGGATCTCCTCTCCTCTTATATCCCCCCTCCTCTTATCATGGAAGCATCGAGTGGCAGATTGACGACAAAGCGTCAGGCTACGCCCCTGTAGGTAGGAGAGTTTCGTTATTTTGTTTTAACTTCCAAACCCTTATTTCATGTTGAATTATAGCATCAAAATGTTTTTTGATCTTCAATACAATCTCATTTTTGCGTAGTAATTTCATAGAGCATTTCATTTCCTGTTTTTTTTAATCCGAGTTCCGAGGAGCTCACAAACGTCCGTCGAAGATTGCGGGTTTTGGAGGTCGTATGGTGATTCTCCGGTGAGCGTCAAGCGGCAGCGGCTCCATCAGGCGGTTCGGCAGAGCAGATGATGGCGGCTGTGGATGGAGAGTAGTGACGCGTTGATAGAGGGGCTTCAAGGAGAGGTAGTGTTGGCAAGGTGGCATCGACTGGGTCTATGGGGTCGTCGGCGGGACTCAGCTGGGGGCGATAATGAGAGGGAGAGGTAGGTCGACGGGCGTGTGAAGCCAGGGCCGCGCGACGCGACCTCATGGGAGATTGGGGGCCCGCAAGTAGCTGGTCTCTGCGTGGAAAAGCAGCCGATCGACGCTGGCCTGTCGTGGAATCTAAAAAAGTATTAAAAAAATATGACAGTATTAATAATAATAATAATATTGTTATTATTATTATGGAAATGATTTATAATTGATAAATCATCCGTAGGGCGTCCGATTTGGGCACCGTCTGCGGCAGCACTTCCCTTAAATCGATGAAAATATATTGAGATGGTCATGATGATTTTTAATTTCTGAAATAAGGAGTTCGGTGGAATGACACAATGTTAAGTGGACGAGCGTTTTTCTCGGGGGGGGGGGGGGGCTCTTGTTTTGGATAGTGAAGACACATCCGATATCCAAATTGAGCACCATCAGTGGATTTGCGACCCTAGCGTCGAGTCGGAGTTTTCCAGTGTGCTTTCATGTGTTGAAACAGGAGTTCAGGCGTGGGCCCCATGATGCGTCTTTTGAGCTGCGTGTAGTGCTTTACAAATTTTTCATCAGACGTCTATTCGGGGCATGCGAGTAGTTGATCCTAGGAGTTTTTTCGAGGGCATTGCAATGGAACAATCTACCCGCTTTAATTCTGCACGAGGGTGCGGGCCCCACGAGGTCCATTTTGGGAGTTGGTGGTGATTTACAACTTTATCATAGGGTGTCTGTTTCAGAAAAATGAATAGTCAATCTTGTGTACTTTTTTTAGAGGATCGCAATGCTATGATCTGTTCGTTGTGCTTCGGGACCGGGGTGCAGGTACCATGTAGAACCGCTCGTGCGCGGTCTGATGAAATGCGTCTTTTTCTCCGAATATCCATTCCTCTCAAGTGAGTATTACTTTTGAAATTTTTTCCTGAGGGGATCACAATGGTGCGATGCGACCAACTGTTTTCGAAACCAAGGATCGGGATCACGGGACGTCGTTCAGGCGTAAAGCAGTGTTGGCAACTTTTCCGTTGGATATTCGTTGGAGGCGAGTAAATAGACTATCTCGCATGTTTTTCTGCAAGGATTAAAACGGTACGGTATAATTAGATGTGTGGAGTCTCTTTAGAGATCTCATTAAACATGAAATCAAGTAAGATTCTATGGTGGTGGTTCGCCTTACTGTGTTTGTAGTGGCCCCTTGGCGTGTGATCGCATGCACTCTTGTGTGAGTGAAGTAATGCTTGAAGAGATGTGTTTGTCCATGCCTGATCCATTGAGGTGGCATGTTGGGGTTGTTACGTTTACGACTTCACATTGACGTTTGGGGATGTGTGCACATTAGCATTTGGGTTGGAGACGCGGCATACTCTCGGAGTATGTGATAATGCTGTGAGGTACATGTGGTTGTTTGTACGTGAGAATTTTTGTGCGCTTGGTTAGAGTTGATTTGGGGCCACACGTCATGTGGGACCTATGTGGGTGTCATGTTCAACTTTGTGTACCCTTGACCTCTCACGATGTAGAGGGTATCTCTTTTCAAATTTTTTTGTCTAGACGTGTTGAGTTTTCCCCTGGTTTTATTCTCGTTTTTAGGACTAGCCGGGTTGAGTTTTCCCCTGGTTTTGATATCATTTGTTTGACCATCCAGGATTAGTTTTCACCTGGTTCTGTAATCGTTTGTTTTACCAGAAGGGTTGAGTGGTTTTCCACTGTTTCTGTTCTCATTTGTTTTACTAGCATGGTTGAGTGGTTTTCCCCTGGTTTTTTTCTCGATGGTTTGGCCGGCAGAGTTGTTTCATGTTCCTTGGTTGAGTTCTTGTGGATTTGGTGTGACCAACACATTATGCGGGCCCCGATCCTCTACCCATGAGGTTGTTTCCAGTAGGGTTTTCTAGGAGGTTTTTTCCAGTATGGATGGACGGTGAGGTACCATCTAGTAGGGATGGCCAGTGGGGTACCATCCAGTAGGGGCGGCCAGTTGTACCATCCAGTAGGGGTGGCCAGTCGGGTACGATCCAGCAGGGGTTTCCAGTTGTACCATCCAGCAGGGATGGCCAGTGCGGTACCATCCAGTAAGGATGGCTATTTTTACTATCTAGTAGGGGTGGCCATTTGTACCATCCAGCAGGGATGGCCAGTGGGGCACCATCCAGCAGGGGTGACAAGTGGGGTACCATCTAGCAGGGGGGCAGTTGTACCATCCAGTAGGGGGTGGCCAGTGGGGTACCATCTAGCAGGGGTGGCCAGTTGTACAATCCAGTAGGGGTGGCTAGTGCGGTACCATCTAGCCGGGATGACCAGTGGGGTACCATCTAGCAAGGATGACCAGTGTGCTACCATCAACCAGGGATGGCCAGTACACCGGTATTCACTGAGTAGTACCATCTAGTAGGGATGGCCAGAGCGGTTTTGAGTTTACCACTAGAGGGGATGGAAAGTGGTCCCCGATGTTGGGTTTACCTCCAGCTGTCCAGGGAAGTGGTCCTTGATGACGGTTCCGAGCCTCCCTCCAATGGAGTACCCATTTTACGGGACTGGGCATTGGGACTCATCGATGACTTTTTCCGGGTCTCCCTCCAGTGGATTACCCTTTTACTGGACTGGGCAGTGTGGCACCCATCGACATTTTCCAGGTCTCCCTCAAGTGGTAAGCCATCGGCTTCCAGAGATTACCCTCTAGTAGGGCTGGTTAGAGGGTCGCCTATCAACTTTGAGGAGACCTCTCGACTACAGGGTAGTGACGAGGTGTGGATTGACGTTCCCCCAGAACTCTCAAGTACGAGGGGTGATATCCCCACTAAGAAGAATCCTTGTGATGTGACCTAAAATTGTGTAGGCGAGTCAGTGTCGCCCAAAGAGGATAGTGTCAAGGTGTGGTGATTTGAGCCCCCTGACTTGCAGTTTGGGGAAGACGTGCAGGATGCTAGGCATCAATGGTGTTTACTTCTGGGACTGTTGGCTACTCACTTTCTTGGGATAAGCAACGGGAGAATATCATGTTACGATCTTGCTCGGGTTTCTTGATAGAGAATATATATATGTATATACCTTGTTCTAGTACCCACTTCTTGGGATTGGTTACTCACCCTCCAAGACAGGAGAAGAAACACTAGGTATGCCACGTGCTTTCTGTGTCTATATTCTTGTGGTTGGACAAGTCTACTCTCCTGCTATAGGTAGACAAGACTCAATGAGAAGTTTAGATTCTCACCGTTTCATGCTCCTTGTGTCTGGAAAAGTCTACCTATTTTCTCTTGTTGGGTTGAACTAGACTCTCTACTGTTACTCTACTGCACTATTGGTTGTACTCCTTTACTTTCCCATGTTTGATCTACTTCTCACCCTTTGCTACCACTTTTGTTGCTCTCACGAGAGTTCAGGGTATCCTACTGAGTATTTTTATACTCACCCCTGCTTGGTCATTGCATGCAGTAGGTGTTTCCATGCAGACGACGAATAGGTAGGTCGTGACTTCAGTGGATATTAGGAGTTCAAGAGCTTGGACTGCGTACGGTGGTCGTAGTCGGGTTCTAGGTGTGGGACTCTTCCATGTGTTTTCTTTTGTTTACCTATTTTCGGGTAGTGACACTTTTCTGGTTGGGTACGTCTTTTTCCCCTTTTCTTTTTAGTTTACCTTCAGCACTTGCTTTGTACTGTTTAGAGGTCGATGCACTTTGTGGTTTATTTATAGCAGTTGGTAATTTACTTTTTCTTTTACTCTACACTTTTTCATTGAGTGGGTTGTGTGTGTGAGTACAAGTACTCAGGCAAAGGCTTCCCCGATTTTTTTAGCCTTCGGCGCTTGTCGCTTGCCCCGGGCCTATGGAGGTGGGCTTGGGGTAGTTGCTGCTCGATCCCGGGTAGGGTCGTTCCGTGACATGTATAAATATTTATATTTTCCTTTTTCATTTCTATTTATTTATGCTCAATTATTATTCCTAAATTCCATTATTGAATCATAAACTGATAAAATCCATATTTTAATTTTAATATTGTGTTATCATAAAAATTTTAAAACAATTGAACACTTCCCAATTTTTATATTTTGAAAAATGAAAACATTATTTGTTCATTTTGAAGTCTACCTCATCCATGAGACAAAATGTTTCATTTTCCATCACCTCCATAGAATGATCAAAAAAATATATAATTTTTAATATAATTATGATATTTATAAAATATTTTATATTTTAAATAAAAATTTATATTAACCCATTTTTTAATTCTATAAAAATTGAAATCATCATCCACGTGTGTGTGGACTATAACCTACAGGGAACAATCAATTTCAATTTTTTATTTCGTCACTTCCTTACTTGGATGGTCATGATATCGTGTTAAATGGAAAAATATAATTTGAATGATATATTTAATGTTACATAAGAAACAATTTTTACGTCATATTAACAATATGATTAATAAAAAAGGTAAATCCAACCATCCAAATGAGTGTTCTAAGAGAAAAAAATGATTTTTTCAATTACGTAAAAGCATTATATAGGTTATACTACTATTTAATGTCATTAAAATTATAATAAATCAAACTAATAGACAATAAGTAATATCATAATGATATTTTATAATTAATCTAAAACGAAATATCATTATAATCCTCCATTAATTATGGTTTTTCCTTATTCGGGTTGGTTTTAACATATACATGAATAGTGAAATAAATTAAAATGATTTATTAATATGAGGATTTAATAACATGTTAAACTTGAAAAATATATTTAAATAAAGATTTAATATTTTTGATGTAATTTTAATGTAAAATCCAATTGATTATTTATGAAAACCCCATCAAATCGCTATGAATCACATAAACATGTTCATCACCAAATTCATCTTCAAATATTTTAACCAAAACTCCAATAGCATGAAATTATATCAATATAAATAAAATTTTTAAAAAAAATTATTGTATATTTTATTATCTTTTAATGGATAATTTTGGGAGATTAATGATGCATAAAACCAATAGAGTAAAATTAGTTTAAAATGATCAAGATTACTCATACCCAATGTTGAAAATAAAAATAACCAACTCAAATAAAGGTAGAAAATAATTTTATTTTGTGTTTCTAAAAGGATATATAAATAAATATGTTTTAAAAATAGGTAACAAAAATAGTTTTTCTAGTTATATATTATGTTATGTTTTGATCAACTAAGAGGGAAATCAACTGTGGGGTTTCTTGCCTCAAATTTTCACCCCATGATACATATTTTATTTTTCACACCATGTTTTCTAATGGAATTATATATATAATGACTAATGGATATATTTTAACATATTAATTTAATTAATGGGTCTTGAAGTGATATATCATATCTTAGTTTAATTGGATTTTATATATAAATATACTAATGCTTGAAGGGTTTTTGTTAACTCTACTACCATTATTGATGTATAATTTTTCTTCTTGATCTGATTCCATCCATGTATGGTTATTACCACCATGTGATTTCACATCGTGGTACATTATATTCTTCAATAGGGATAATTAATTTTTAATAATAATATTTTAACTTTCTTAATCTCTTCCTAAAAACTTATACCATTGTTAAGATTATTTATAAAAATATTTAGTGATGAATTACCAAATTATTTATAGATTCTAATCCCATCAATTTTATTCATTATATTTGTAAACTAATTGTATTTTATATCATGTGAAACATATAATATCCTTATCCAAATTGAAAAAAATTAATTTTTTACTCTTTCTAGAATGCTGGATTTTAATAATGGTATTTTTAAATTTTATCAACCATTTCCAATATTTAAAATTCACAAAGTTTTCCCCCACTATATGTTTTCACTATAAAACCATTATGTAATTTCTAAAACATTAATATTATGGATTTTATAAAAAAAATTATTTCTTAATGTAACTGAAATATTTTCAAACTATCATTTCATAAATTTATTTTAAAGACAAAAAAATGGATATTACTTCTTAGTTTCTCTATAATAATACGAAAATAAACATAATTTTAAAATATATTCATAAGATCTATTTTCCATAAAATTTGAAACAATATCCCATGTTTTTAAAATGTAGAGTGTTTTTTTAATATTCAATAAGTTTTATTTTAATATTTGTTTAATTATGATTGGTCATTTTTAATACATTAAATTCTATTATTATTCTAAAATTACCCTCCATATTCCGGTTGATTCTATGATTATGTTTTCGAAAATGAGAAACTGTAAACATATATAAGGTAAATAATGCATAATTTCTATTTTTATTAAAAATAATATTTTATAAATTAGTTTTTCTTATAATGTATTCATTATTTGAATTATATTTTTATAAATTCTTTGAATTATTGGTTGAGTTCTATGAGTCAGTAAGATTTTTTAGGGAAGAAGTCATAGACACATTTTATTTTAAGTGATACAAGAAGACATATTCTCTTTCTTACAGCAAGGTATCCAGTTTGATTAGAATATCTTATTAAGGGGAAGGTAAGTTCGGTACTCACCAATTACATCATGTATCAGGAACCTTTAATAAGGAAAAATCATTATCTTACCTTGGTCGTTTAGAGGTGAAGACTCTAATGATAGTTCATCTATCTACAAACCTTCAGATTCTTGAATTGTGGGTTCATGGGTTTGTCAAAGTGGGAAAAGTATACATGTATAATTTGAAGAAAATTTATATGTATATTTTTTATTTCATGGTGAAATTCAAGAAGATAAACATGGTTATGTACTTTATGGTTACGATTGAGAATATAAAAAATGGGAATTTGAAATCTCAAATTATAATGTATCCATCCATTCTATCAAAGATGATTGTTCGATGTTTATAATACTTATAAATTACTTGTAGTTCTAAGTCGATGAATTAAGAACTCATGTTGTTGAGTGAGGATAAATTAAAGAGGATGAAAATTGGTTTTTCAAAAGAATCTATAAAATTATATGATTTTCATGAAGAAGAGGTAGAAGAATTGTCAAAAAAATAAGAAATTGCTAAGACTTCCAAAAAGGGTAGAAGAAAGCGGAAGATGAAGGAACCAGAAGAGAAGGCAAAACCCTGAGTAGATAAGAAAATTCAGTCGGCACCCCCAAAGGCAAAGAAACAAAAAGGTTATCCTGATAATGTAGTAGCAATGTGGAGAGATGATAAAAAAATCAGAAAGGAGGGGAGCCTATGTTTGTCTTGGACCCTACTGAGGGAAAATATTTAAAGGAAAGGGAAGCTGAAGAGCATGAGAGGAAACAAAAATAGAATAAGTTGAAGAAGAATATGTTTGAGGCTGAGATAGTATAATCACTTTTTAAGGATGCTGAAAAAGTCTCTGACCAAATTTTGGTACCAGAATCCTTTTTGATAGAACCATTACAAGAGACTCTGGGATAGATGTTTGTGAATCCAAGAAATGTACATGAAAAAGAAGTAGAATAAGAAGAAGAAGGAAGTGGTGATACCAAAGACTTGATAAAGCAAGTAGATTATTTCCATGAGAAGGAAAGAATCTCCGAAAAATTATAAATCCGAAATTTTGATGCGAAGTCTTCAAAACATGATACTCTAGGAATAGATGAGAAGGGTGAGGAAGAGGTGAACAATTTCTCTGAAGAGAATAGTAGCAATCCTGATTTCATACAACCAGATGATGCTGAGGGAGGAGTTGAGAAGGAATAAGTTGATGAAGAAAAACATGTTCAGCTATCTGATAGTGAACACGAATAACATAATCAAGAAGAAGTCATTCCGAAAGCTAATATGGGAAAAAAGTTGATAGTTGATACACCTAGAAAAACAGTGGTGAAGAAGAATGAAGTTGGTGCTTCATCGACGAGGAAGGCCATTGAAATAGCGAAAAAATCCTCACCAACCAAAGTCTCGAATACAAAATTGTCCTCTCTTAGCCATGACTTTATTGTTGAATATTTGAAGAAGCTGGTTGATTATATCACTATATTTACAATTATAGATTCAATATGTAAGATGAATCAATATTCCTTAAATAAAAAATTAGATTCAGTATCCATGGTGATGGATAAGTGTGTCAAAATTGAGGCTGACATCAAAACCTTTTTCATAAATTATGAGGAACAAAAATGATCTTTCATGAAGATGACTAGTTGGTCAGTGAAAAATGTGGAGGACATGAGAATTCTTGATGAGTATCAAGATAATGTCAAGGATGCATTTGAAACTGGAGATGGTATGTTCAAAGATCTCACCAAGTATTTTGAAGAACAAAAATCTCCTTAAAAAACTACTCATAAGCAATAAGTCAATGATTTGAATGGGAAGTTTTATTCATTTTCTCATATTTGAAAGAAGGAATGAGATCTTAGAATTGGACACGAGGAAAATATTTTAAACATGAAGAAGCCGAGAAGGACCAGGCAGAATCTAATAAGGTCCAAGAAGAGAAAATCAAAGCCTTAGAGAAGAAAACTGATGATCAGCATTAGTTGTACAAGCATTCAAAAAAGGTTCCAAAGGAACTCAAGAAGTTGAAAACCATAGTGAAGATGTTGATACTGAAGGAGAAATAAGGATTATACAACTCAATTCTGATCTTTTTTTTGTATTTCTTCCTTGTATAAATTTTTCCAATCATAATGAAATTTTGGTTTCTCTTCATATATTTGGTTGTCTAGTACTAATATTTCAGGTACCATATTATATTTTCCATTACATGTATTCCGTTTTGAAAATCACAAAGGGGGAGAAAGTAATGTTAAAAATAATACTATGTAAATAAGAAATTTCCCTTAAGTAAGGGGGAGTTCATCTATGGGAGAGTTTTATCATAATGACTTTCATATGAAAGAAAACGATAATCTCATTTAAGAATTCAAGAATTCGATTTTTAGGGTTTCCAAATCCTAGTGGAGTTATTCGTATTTTTTATGATCCATAAGTAAAGGGAGATAAGTTCTTATTTTCAGGTCCATAAAATTTTTTAAGTCCTTATATTCTTTTTCATAACGATGTTTGAGCTTTCCAAAAATGGGGATATTGTTGAGTCCATAAGGATTCCTTATGAATTTTCCATTCCTCTATGTTTGGAAAATAACAATCACTCTATCTCAAGGGAAATTGTTTTCCCTTATGTTTTCATATGGAATATTTTCTATCCTCAAGGAAATTTTTTCCTTACCCAATGTTGTATTCATAATGGAAATTTTCCTTCCCCATCGAAAATTTATCCTTATCATGTATTCATTGTTCATGTAATAATTTTTATAATCCTAACTCATTTAATTTATATGTTTTAAATTAGTATTCATATTTAAATCCATGGAATATTATAAATACGTAGATAGAGAGCATTCAGTTTTCAGTATCCAAATTTAGTTCCAAATTCTCTGAATTCATATCCGAATTATCTGAATTGAGACTCTAAAATCTTATTAATTCAGACTCCGAATTCTCAGAATTCAGACTCTGAATTCTTAGGAATTCAGACACTGAATTCTTATGCATTCTGACTCCGAATTTTTATGAATTAAGACTCCGCATTATTCTGAATACAAACTTTTAATTCTTAAGAATTCGGACTCCAAATTCTTTAGAATTCAGTCTCCTAATTTCTTTTAAATTCAGACTCCTATGTCTTTAGAATTCGGACTTCGAATTCCTTGAAAAATAGAATCTGAATATCAATTTAATATTGAATCTGAATGTTTACTTTCATAGACTCTGAATTTTATTTTTCTCTAGACTCCAAAAAATGGATTTGATCAACCAACCATATTTTTTTACCTTGTTATTCAATGATGTAGCACAATATGTTTCTAACTAACTGTTGTTTATGGGACACATGTATAGGTCCCACCAAAATTCAATGAAAAATATGACATTTGGAGGGGGAGTTGACCATCAAAGAAGTGCCTATAAATAGGACCTCATTTGAACAAACTCATATATCATTTCCATATTGATTGATCACTAGAGATTACATGATATTTCTAGAGACAGATACACTTATGATTTTTCCATACTGAACATCTTGTTTAGATTACTTTGTGCGACTCTAAATATTGCTGAGTATATTTGAGGGCTTCCGAGGATATGAAGAAAGAGGTTCCAACTAACATAATGTTTGTGGACTTGCTAGGTTAGGAAGATAGAGGTGCCTCCAACCATGAAGTTGAGGGCTTGTAGGGTTAACAAGAAACATTCTGATATTCCTATCAAGGGAATACCCTAGTGTGGGTACAAAAAATTTCTTAAAAGTATAAATCAAGGGACCTTAATCAAAGGTTGTCAGATACTGTATCCTTAGGGTTAAAAGATTTCATACTTGTGACTTTTTTTGTTTCATGTTTATTTTCCACTCCATTTTGATTAATAAAAAATGTATAATTATCTTATAAATTTTTTATATTTGTATACTCTTATTAATAAGATTATATAGGCTTTAAGGTAGAATATATTCCTTGTGAACTTTTCTTATGTTTAATTTCCAGAACCATATTTCCATACCCAAGAATGTTTGTAGAACTAAGAGGTCTTGCGAATTTAACTTGTTTAACTGTGTTAAACATAGTTTTCCATAAGGTTAAAAAAGAACGTTTTATACCAAATTTAAAGGGTCCAAATGAATTTTTAAAGAATACAATTCACCCCTCCTATTTTATATTGAGCATCAACAATCATATATTGATCCTAAATTTTTTTTTTCATTTGCAATGAAAGACTCATTTATGTATCTATTTTAACAAGAATACATATTTTTTGGGTTATTGGGGACATGATTAACTTATATCTTATGAATATATTATAGTATAACAACAATGACTTCAATATTTTCTTAGGACAGGTCACTATAGTTGGTATTAGTGAAATTTTAGTATAAAACATGGAAACTAGATTTTTGAAAACATAGATATATATAACATAAACCTATGATAAATTTTAATGATTATTATAGAATAAAATCATAAATTTTTGTTTTGATATTTTTATGTTATTTTCATATAAATATATCCTTATATGGATACTTCATGTGGGTGTGGTTTTTGCATTGATATATATAGGGGTAAAATTTTTAAAAAGGGTTGTTGAGCATGATTCGAGCATAACATGGTACACCATAATATGCCTTACAACACATATAGTTTTACACTCCTTGGGAAATTATTAGAGTATTTATCACTTTCATAAAAAAATATTCTGAATAATTTGAAAATATAATTAAATTAAATAACCATGATTAATCATAAGGAGTTTTATATTTAATATATGGTTACTTGTCACACCTACATTTTTAAATTAATTTATATTTTATTAATTCTTGGCTCTGAGTTCTCACGCTTTGTCTAGGATGGGTGCCGGATTAAAATTTTTGTTGTTTAATATTTTTACTGGGCTTCATACCTATGTGTAGCCACCACGTGGTTGGCGGTAGCCGCACAGTCAGACCAAGAGTTGGGAAATTGATCATTTTTTTCACTATTTTTATTATTTTAATTATTTTATTATTATTATTTATATTATTATAATTTTTTTGTTTGTTCTAATATTATTTTTATTATTTTTATTATTTTTAATGTAACAATATTATTATTATAAAATTAAAACTACAACCCCCCTAACCAAAAATCCTGCCACCCCCCCCCCTTCCCCGTAAGGAACTAGCCCTCCTTGCCTGGTCCCCTACGTAGCACTACCCCCATATCACCTGCGCCCAGGCCTTTAGCCCTCCTTCTATCTGCGCCCTTACTTCTCTGGCCTCCTAGACACCCAAGGTTTCCATCCAGCTCTCCTTCCAGCTCCCAGTATTGACCTGATCACCTCGCTCCTACGGGTCCCCACCGCCCAACCGACCTAGCTGGCTCTGCCCTCTCCGAACCCCCTTCTGTTCCTGCATCCTTATGTATATGGCTTCCTTTGGCACTCCATATCCACACACCACACTCTCACAAGACCTTTCACCAACCCTCCCTCATTTCAGCCCTCTTCACCATTATCCTGGCCATGTTACGGCAACCCACTACTCCAAAAACCCCATTGGGCATGTGGTTTCTAGTGAACCGATCCCCCTACATGTGTGGTCTATTGGAGAACCCAAACCCCACTTTCTTGAGGTCTCCTAACACTAATTACAGCACCACTACCTCCTCCCCAACATTTTTCCACCCTATGGTGTGTATTACTTCTGAATTAGTGTTCTCCTTCAATTTAAATAAATCTAATGCATCGTGGATTGTTCACATGTTTCTATCATTGTATAAGGCGTGTAGTTGGTCCACGAAGTTCCGTTCTTCCTTCTACTGAAGTGTTGATTCATTCGTGCTTGGTTTGAGGTAGGTGTTTCCATTAATTTTTTTACATTTCAAACCATTGATTCTGGAACACCTTGGATTAATTTTTAAACATTATTTTTAATTCCATACGTATTATAGTTAACTTATTGTGGTGTTTTTATTTTGGATACAATGGTTAAAAATGGCTTTTAAAAGGAATCCTTGACAATGTTTATGCATTGGTTTCGTGGAAGTGTTTGATAAAAATTAATTTTATACTATATAAAGTAAATTTATCCACTATTTTATTTCTTGGAATTTGTTTTATATATTTCATTGGTTGAAACATGAATTGGATCATTAATGGTAATTTGGTTGCCTATTTATGACTTGATTATTTATGGTGAAATGTATTGGAAAGGACCTTTGAGTTTTTGAAATGTTTTTGATAGGTGTTGCAATTTTTTGGGTTTAAAGGGAAGTGGAATTTTTGGAAAATCGGTTTTTGGTATTCTTATGGATCTTCAAGGGGTTTCATTGGTTGTTCGTACATCCATGGGTGAACTAGGTGCACCCAAGGGTGCGTATTCAACTTAATATTACACATAAAAATTATTTTATACATGATCCTTGATTTTTCCAATGTTTTCACTTCTCTCTCCCATTATTTTCCTTCGAAAATTTATATTTTATTTATAAAATATGTGTTTTTATTTAATGTGGATTTAATTTGATTGTTTTTGTTTCATTAAAATTTGAACTATGGGGCATTTTGGGACACGGTGGGTTTCAAATGGTTTAATGGCCCAATTTCCTTTGAATACATGGAAATGGTTTTATAAATGATTTCAAACTCCTTTGGTAAATGTGTTTGGTTTCATATCCACAATGTTCCATTTGGTATTGTACTTTTAGAGGTAATGATTTGTGTTTATTTTAAAAAAGAATGTGATTCAAAAAATTTGAATGCCTGGTTGGTAACTTTGGACATTTTATGAAATGGTATGAATGTAAAATGGTGTGATGGCCCGCTTGGAACTTCATTTATGTGAAATGATCGAATGTGTATTTGGGGGTGCTCCTATCTAGGGTAACCATTAATGGGTGAATACATAGTAAGTGACCATGTTTGGGGAAGGATGGTTTGGGGAGATGAGTCACGTGTGTGAGGGTCTTCCTACATACACGGTATTATTAAAACCACAATGGGTTTTGAGTATCTTTTAGATGATCGAGTGAAGGTTTTTGATCAAAATCCCTTAGACGGGTTGGTACCCTCTGGATTTCTTGTATGTCCAGGTAGGCTTTGCTACTAGATAGATCAGTTTAGGGTGGCCAGTTTCTTATAGACATAGGTGCTTCACCATACGCCCAAAGGTGGATGTGAAACTGAGTACGTCCAGGGGACTTCTAGGGATGTTTAGGATCACCCATAGTTTTTGAATTATTTACATTGTTTTCTTACCTTCCGTTGCACTAGTTTAATTTCATTTTTCACATTTTACCTATTTTTCTCTAGCACAACTTTGGTATATTCTATTTTGAATTTTATTTTTAAAATGAAAAATTATTTTGGAAGTGGTATGTAGCATGTGTTGGTTTTTAAATGGAAAAAATATGTTGTATATTTTAATACGTGAAAAGCCTAATTTTATATTGGTATTTCAAACTTTTGTCATTGGACTGTTTTGGGAAATGGAATACTTGGAATCCATGGTTATATTCGGATTCCCTACTGGGCATCTCGGTGCTCACGCCTATCATATTCATTCATTTGATGGTTTAGTTCTTGTTCCGGTTCCTAGTTGTGCTTCTCATTGTTGGAGTGGGCATGAGTTTGAGTTGGGTGGTGACCTAGTAGGTCACAAAGCAGTATGTTTGGTTTTATTTTCATTCTGATACTATTTTTTATTTTTCTTATCATTAGTTTTGTATATAATTTTAACTTTTTTCCATGGGCGAAATCATTCCAAATGATTAATGTTTGATGCCTGACACTGGTTTTCTTCCCATGGGGATCAGGGATGCCCATTGGACCTTGTCACAGACCAGCTCGTGTGACTAGTTCAGTGTCTACCTGGGTTGGTTCTGGAAAAAAATTGTATTAGAGGTAGGTTATTGTTATTTGGGGTTTCCAGAAGATAGAGATTAGGTCTATCAGGACTCGAGAGGTAGGTATGGTAATGATGTCATGAACCCGCACCCGTTTCGAATATTGAGTCTCCAGGGTTAGTCCAGGATGTGAGTAATGGTTTTGTTCTGGTTTGTGTTAGATTGAGCGATGACAAAGGACGCAAGCTGATGTTACATCAGGATTTCACAAGGTGTGGTGACCCATGTGGATTCTAAGTACACAGTTAAAGTTTTTCATAGTTTTTGATGCTTACTTGGGGAATGGAATACTAACATGCAGGCAGGTTAGGTGTGATGATCAGTCCTTCAATCTTGTATTTTGATGCATGTTGATTGTCCTGTTGGTTCTGATTGGTCTAAGTGTAGATTTGAAAATGAATATGTATTTTTGAAATGAGAATGATTTCATTAAAATTGATTTAAATTTGTGAAATGGTTTTAATACCAAAATCCCTTTGTCTAAAAAACTTTTGTTTTTTTGAAACTGGTTGAGAAGTGGTTTGGGTGCATCATTGGGTACACTTTATGATCATTTTCACATGTGGGAGGATGCATGAGAAGTTCATGTTGGTGTGTATGAATGAAAGAGAATAAAGACATGTGAAATGGTTCATGATATTTCTAGGGTGTATACATGGAATGAACGACACGAACTTGTTTTTATAAAGTGAATTTAAAAGGGTTAATGACTTTGGGAACGAAATTGGGTTTGAAACGTTGATTTGTTATTTGGAATGTGGATTTGATAGAAGGTTGTTTTCAAATCTAAAATGAAAAATTAATTTTTGAGTTTTGTTTGTTTTTTTGGTTTTTGAGATGGTTATTTTTGGATGCAGGTTCTGTAAATTAAATTTATTTAGCATGATATTGGTTTTGGATTTGTGTTATATATATCGTTCAGAAAATGCCTCCTATAAATGTCCCCAAGGTTTTATGATTAGTCACAACTAGTTTTTGATCCTTTTATAATGTTGAATTCCATTCATAGTGACCAGGGACTGTTAAAGGTAGTTGTGTGGTTTGAAAAGGTCGAGTGTGTTTTAGGATGTTTGGAACTCCCAAGTAAGTTAGAGTTTATGCTTTCCTAGTATTATTTTAGGGTTCAGCTTCGGTCGAATAAGAGTTGTTTTCATCATCGTCAATGCAAGTTGGGATGACGTTAGATTTATTTAAATTTGTCTTCGTCTGATGGTACAAACCTAAAAAAGGAGACGACGAAGAAAAGGGAAGAGCTAGTGTGTTTTCAACAAGGAAAACAGGCAGTGAATACTTATGTTGACCATTTCATGATGATTGTTTCCTTTTCTCCAGAGGTAGCATAACCGGATTTAATGAAGACATTCCCCTCCATTGGTGGTCTTCGTCCAGGGATCATGGAGCAGGTCCTCTCATCTAAGGACCACTATTTCAATAATCTGGTGGATGAGGTGTTTATAGATGAGTTGGTGTTTGGAGTGCATATGGTTGGAATTCCAGTGTGTCAAGTTTCTAAAGAATGTTCCCAAATGAGCAAGAAAAGTGCGACAGATGTACCTATTTCTAAAGGGTTGTCTGTAGTGGTTTTGGTTTCCAGATCATTAAATCATTCAGTGGTGTTCCTCCAGTGTGGTCGGTTCGAGCACGTGAAACCGTCATGTCGCATCCCTTAAAAAACGTGTCATCATTGTGGGTTCCTGGGTCATCTAGGAAAGATTTGCAAGATGCGTAGCCTGATGTAGATGTTATGACTAGAGGATCCTTGTGCCTTACTGCAAGGTAGAAGTTGCTTCAACCATCAGAGCCCCGACCACATGTATTGGGGTGAAGCTCGTACGCAGTCAAGAGTTTCCAGGGGTGAATCCTTGGTCCGGGTTTTAGTGGTCCATGTTGGCAGTGAAACATTTAAGGTATTTTCTTTCTTATTTTTCAGATGTTAATGTTTTTACATCCTTTTCAGTTCATTGTTTTATCATGGAGGTATGATAGATGTGTTCTATTGTAATCCAAACAGTTTTGTTTGTATGATCATGGTTTTCCTGAATTGTGTGCTTTTCATAAATGTGTGTTTAGCCCATATATGGGTAGATCATGGTTTAGTGGTGTTTTTATGGAGATATAAGTTCCTGCAAAGGAGTTATGGCTTGTGGTTATACTCAGGTTCATTATTTGAGTTATGTTCTTCATTGGGGTTTTTCTCTAGTATTCAGAGTTTTTGGCCTAGGTCAAGAGTTTCATGATTCAGAGAAGGCATTTTTATCTTGTCCTATAGATGTTTGTTTGGATCGGTAGGGAGTTCCTGCATCACCCCCCTTCTTGGGTGGTGTGTTTGGGTGTTAATTTTCCTCCGTAGTTGAGTTATTATAGTGGGTATAACCCTCTTGTGTTATCCCGTTCTCTTGTGTTCTGATTTCCTTCAGTTTCAACTTGGCATGGTATCTTTTTTATTCATTGTTTGGATGGGTGAATTTATGGGTGTAGAAATTGTATGTGATTGGGGGAATTGTCACACAATCCTTTTGAATTTTATTTTATTTTACTAATTCATTGCTATAGGTTCTCACTCAATGTATGGACTAGGACTCAGATTAAAATATTTATCATTTAGTATTTTTAATGGTCTTTGGACCTGTGCGTGGACACAATATGATTTGTGGTGGTAGCTTAGTCAGAACATGAGTCGAGACATTTCTCATTTTCCTACTATTTTTATTATTTTTTTTTTGTATTATTATTATTTGTATAATTATTATTTTTTTGTTTTGTTATTATTTTTTTTTTATTATTATTATTATAGTATTATTATTATTATAAAATGATAAAATGATTAACCCTCATAATCCTACCCCCCCCCCCAATTCCCCATTATAAACCATCCCCCTCCATTCCTACGTAGCGCCACCCCAGCATCGCATGTGCCCAGGCCTTCGGCCCTCCAGCCTTCTGCGCCCCTACCGCTCTGGCCTCCTCAGCACTCCAGGTCCCCGACTGAATCTCCTTCCAGCTCTAGGCATCACCTCATCCACCTCTCCCTAGCGATTCCCTACCACCCACCTGACCTAGTGGGCTCTTCCCTCATAGATCCCCATTCTTTTCCGGCCTCCTCCCGCATCCGGAAGCCTCTGGTGCTCCGAACCCGCATGCCGCAGTCGCCCATGACCCTGCACCCGGCCTCCCTAGTTCCATCCCTCCACACCACAGGCCCATCAACATTCTAGTGACCCGTTTCTCTGCCCCCCCCCCTCATATGTGCAGTTTACATGACCCGATCCCCCTGCACATGGGGTATTCCGGTGAACCCAAACCCTGCTATTTAGCGGTCTTCCAGTGCTAATTGTAGGGCCACCACCTCCTCCCTAGAATGTGTTTTCCTCCCATTTGGTGCGTATTTCTTTTTTAATTGGCCTTTTCCTTCAATTTAAAAAATATAATTCAATATGTTTCATTTCTTTGTTTCTATTGTTGTCCATGGTGTGTGGTTGGTTCACGATGTTCCATTCTTCCTTCCATTGAACAATTCCATGCATCTGTGCTGGGTTTGAGGTTGGTGTTCCCATGATTTTCCTTTCCAATAAAAAACATTAATTCTTGAACACATTGGTTTAATTTTTAAACATTATTTTCACTTTAATGAGTAATATAGTTAACTTATTGTGGTGTATTTATGTTGGATAAAATTGATAAAAATGGATTTTAAAAGGATTCCTTGATTACATTTTCGTGTTGGTGCCTCGGATGTGTTTGAAAAAATACGTTTTTATTTATAAAAAGGAAATTAAGCCATTGTTATATTTTTTGGACTTGATTGTATATATTTTATTGATTAAAACATGAATTGGATCATTGAGGGTGATTTGGGTGCCTATTTATGACTGGATTATTTATGGTGAAATGTTTCGAAAGGGATCTACATGTTTTTAAAATGATTATAAGATATGTTAAAACAACTTTTGTCTAAAGGGAAGTGGTATTTCTGGAAAATAAATTTGGGTATTGTTATGTATATTCAAAGGGTTTCATTGGATGTTCGTACATCCATGGGGTAACTAGGTGCACACATGGGTGGGAATTCAAGTGAAAATGAAACATAAAAAGGATGTTACACATGAACCTTGATTTTTAAAATGTTTTCACTTCTCTCTGACATTATTTTGATTCAAAAATGGTTCTTTTATTTCTAAAATATGTGTTTCTATTTAATGTATCTTTAAAATGATTATTTATTTTATTTAACATTTGAACTATGGGGAAATTTGGGAAATTGTTTGTTTTAAATGGTTTAATGGCCCATTTTTCTTAATAAACATGGAAATATTTTTAGAAAATATTTGAAACTACTTTGGTAAATGTATGTGCGTTTTTTAAATTTAAAGTTTCATGTGACATTTAATGTTTAGAGGGGATGTTTTGAAGTTATTTTAGAAAAGAATGCGATTCAAAAAATGTGAATTCTTTGTCAAGAACTTTGAACATTTTATGAAATTGTGTGTCTTGTAAATGATGTGACGGCCCCGTTGGCACTTTGTTGATGTGAGATGATCGAATGTCTATTTGGTGGTGCACCTATATATGGCAACCCTTTATGGATGAATTCGTAGAAAGAATCTGTGTTTGGGGAAGGCATGTGCGGTGAGCTGATTCACATGTGCGAGAGCCTTCCTACATACACGGTATTGTTATAACCACCATGGGTTCCTGGGAATCTTTTAGATGGTCGAGTGATGATTTATGATCAACCCCGATTAGATGGCTTGGTACCCCCAAGATTTTTTGTTAGTCTAGGTGGGTTTTTCAACTTGATTGGTCAGTTTAGGGAGGATATCTAGTTACAGATATAGGAACCTCACCATACGCCGACAGGTAGTTCTGAAACCATGTACGCCTAGGGGTCTTCTTGTGATATTTAGGATCACCCATGGTTTTTGGATTATATATATTATTTTTTTACTTTCTATTGCACTAGTTTATTTTCACATTTTACCTTTTTTCTTTTTTTTACTCTAGCCCTACTTTGGAATATTATATTTTTTATTTTATTTTTAAAAATGAAAAATTATTTTGAAATTAGTATGTACCATGTTTTGGGATTTTAAATTGGAAAAACATGTTACTTTTTTTAAAATGTGAAAAACCTAATTTCATATTTTAATTTCAAACATGTGTCATTGGACTGTTTTGGGAAAGGGAATACTTGGATTCTATGGTTATATTTGGAATCCCTACTGAGCATCTCAAAGCTCATGACTATCATATTATTTTAGTTGCAGGTTCAGTTATTGTACAGGTTCTTGGTCCAGGTACTCAGTGTTAGAGAAATATTGCATCTGGTTTGGGTGGTGACCTAATAGGTTACAAGGAGGTATGTTCAGTTTTATTTTCATTTCGCTGCTAGTTTTTATTTTTTATCATTAGTTTATTTATCTTTTTATCTTTTTTCATGGGACAAATCATTCCCAAACGTTAAATTTTGATGCTCGACACTAGTTTCTAGTCCGTGGGGATCAAGAACGCCCCTCAGGCCATGTCGCGGACCAGCTCGGGTGACCTGTTCAGGTTCTAACCGGGTTGGTTCAGGACACATCATGATTTAGATATCCTATAAATGGTTACACTTTTATCTTTATTTGAATATTGTTACTCAAATAATTAATTCATGTTTTAGTAAATAGATATTTCCTGGAGGATTTATCATAACATTAAATATAAAGGAAAATGTGGCGACAATGACCTACCAAATGAGGTGTTAATATGATAGAATAAAATCATGTTTATTCCAAATCAGCATTCATGAAATAATATTAACAACTTATACCTTAACCCAATCTTGAACTCACCAACGAATAGAAGTTTAGAGTGTTCTAAGATCTCAGGTGGTGGAGACCACATAGAGAATAAGGCTTGATTTCTATCAGGCAAGAAATTTGGACTAAAACACTCAAAAAATTGTCTTAGTAGAATATGTAAATGATATATTTGTGAGAAATAAGTAAGTAAAGAAAATTATTTCTGAGAAAAATGAAGTATATTATAGAATACAATTAATCTTATCCTACAGATCAATCTATAATTTTTGTCTTTACCTATACGGAACCTGTGAATTTCCCAAGTTAATGCCTTATTTTAAAGGATAGACTACAAACCAAGGAACGACCTATGTGGAGGAAATGGATGATGTATTTGTGTACTGATTTTATTTTTACAAAATTAGTTAATAGGATATTTAATGATTTAACTTCAAGGATTTCAATCATATTTATTCATGAAATTATTTTAGTATGGTTTTAGAAAATGAAAATATGTTTGCAGGGTGACAACTCATCATATATGGCAATTCGGTGAGTCTTGAAACCATGATGGAATGATGGTAAGTGTTTGAAGCCTTTTACTATCCTACGTGATGTACATTCTAGTTTATCAGGTAAAAAATCTAATGAATGAATGTTAATTATGAACCATTAATTGTACATTGTATGTTTATAGATTATTATATTGACCATATTAGTTTTGTAAAATTGTTAGAGTAAAATATAATGACTTGTTTAATGTAAATTAAATGAACATATTAATGATAAAAAGGGTTCATTATTTTATTTCCATTTCATTGAGTAAGGGATGAATTGTAATTTTATCGAATAACAACCAAATGAAGTAATTTTTTTATAAATTGACATATATCATGTAATTATTTTTCATTGTATTCTTTGATAATAAAATACTTACTCAACTGAAGTAAATGATCAAAAAAATCCCAAATCCCTATAATGGTTGAACTCATAGTCCAATAAATCATCATGGATTTATGGATTTGAGGCACTCAAAGTTCCCCTAACTTTTCACATTTTTTTGATTGATATCCTCAATCACTTCATATAAATATTTATACTTTTCCTCTAAGTCATTATATCCACTTCTCAAAATTTCTCTTCTACAAAAATACGTAGTTATATTTTAGTCCATTAGAACATTGTAAATCCCATTTTATATTTTATATAATATGTTTTAAGAACCATATTAATTATATGGGATTTCAAAATATAAAATATCGAACAATATATTATAATGATCGTGTTTAAATTGTAGGGATGTAATTTATTTAAGGAGGGGGTAATGTGACAACCCAAAGGTTATAATGGAATAAATATTATCTAATAGCGTAAAACCTATATAGAAATTCTGGTATATTTTTTATTTTGAAATAAAATCATATATTTTATATCCTTAAATGAAAAAAATTCTTAGTATTCTTTTTCTTTTCTTGCAACAATGAGTTTCTTTAATAGCTTACGTTACAAAATAGATTGCATTTTATTGAATAAAATATATTATTAAAATATAGTTATAAAAATATATAACCAAATTATTTAATTATAGCGTATGGATAATAATAATTAACAAATTAAAATATATGTTTTATAAAATATAAACTTAATTAATAGTTTACCAATTAATTAGAAATGAATATGAAAAAATTGAATATAAAAAAACTATATTTATGCTCAAAAAGGTAATTTAGCCTAATCAACTATATTAATTTATATTACTAAATCAAATTAATAACATATTTATTTTATATATTCAATAAAATATTTTTTATATAATAATGTAAATTATATATGCCTAGAATAAGAACAAATAAAATTTTCACATAAAAAGAAATATTTTTCTAAAGGAAAATTTTCAATCATTTGATAGAGACCCATATTTAAAAATAAATTTTGGACGTTATATAAATTTAATATGACAAAAGAAAATTAAATTTAAAAATATAAATGTAAAAATTGGTTTATGGTTGTGTTTTTTGGTATTTTTTGTGATATTTCATTTTTTGATGAATATTGAAAAATAATATATCTGAGTTCATAACTAGTTTTCCATCTAACTTATTACTATGAATAAATTATATTTATTATTGGTTATAAAGAATAAATAGATAAATTTTAATTATATTAACCCAATTTACATTATTTTAATCAATTTCATATTGAAATTAGATATATAAACACAATAATCTTTAAAACATTTTCAATTTATAAACCAGCATTATCGTCCCATCGGGAAGATTAATTTAATATTAATATCTTCCACATATATGATTGCAATTTGGAATAATGGATCGATTTATTGAATAAAAACAGTTTATAATTTTTAATAAGGTAAAATTAGTTTTTAACCTAAAATATTAGTGAATGAAATTAAAATTATTTACTGTAATTAAGGAAACATTAGGCATCAAAATAGACTTAACCTTAATCATAAGGCCCAAAATGACCTAGAATGTTTTCCAAGATCCATTTTATATTAATATTCATACCAAATTCTCCTTTTATATAATTTGGATCATTATTAGTGCCACATGATATGGGATAATGTGGGTGGAATTCCCTTTGAAAACATTTACAATAATATCACTCCCCATCCACTATAAAAATACACTCACCCTCACACATTTTAACTCATATGATGTCCTTTTGAACTCCCAAAATCATCCCAAATAATATGAAAAAATCCCTCCCCTAATCCTATAATCCTTTATTTAGGATTAAATCCAACCAAGGAAGTCTTTTGGTGTAAACAAATGGAGTTACCCGAATAATTGTTAACCTTCTTCAATGATTACATTTGTTTAATTTACCTATAAACCCCTTAAATTATTTAATATAATGGTTATAGACAAAATTTAGTATTTTAATTATAATTATATATTTTTTTTCTAATATTTCATCCAAAATTTTCAGACACATACATAAAATGGGATACACATTCATCATTCGTGTGTATAGTAGA
The DNA here is from genome assembly GCA_963277665.1 of Viscum album. Lineage (NCBI taxonomy): Eukaryota > Viridiplantae > Streptophyta > Magnoliopsida > Santalales > Viscaceae > Viscum > Viscum album. The sequence continues at coordinate 391,967,737 of OY728166.1, forward strand.
CTACCACCCCATGAACCTATGTCATTATTTCATCCATTTAACACCATTAAATGTTATAATAATTATTTAATTATAGTTTATATATTATATATTATATATATATAATTTATTTATATTTTCTTAATTTTTATATAACACATACCTTTAGACATTTCATTTTGTGGGAATATAATTACCTCAATTTGGCACGTGTGGGCCACTGCCTCTTCAAAGTGATGTCAATCATTCATATATTACATTAAATGTATTGAATATATTATTAATAATAGTATTTAAAATATATTACATAAATATAATTCATTAATCTAAATTTATATATATATATATATCATTTAAATTTAATTGATTTAAATATGATAGTGAAATATAAGTGGGAATCATGGGTATGTATGGCCTACCATCTCCATAAATAGAACATTTCATTTCCTAGATCCAATATTATGAATAATTATAAATTAAAATAAAATTAATATATATGATTTTTAAATGATTTTTAATACTGTGTACAAGATGAAATCATGATCTAATTAAAAGAAACAACAAGTATCAAGGCAAAACTGATTCGAAAAACATTTAATGTAACACAAAAATTAGTGAAAATAATTAAAGATTATTAAAAAATGGGTAATAAGATATTATATGATATTATAAATATTATTATTTTTTGTTTTGATGTTATTAACATGTTTAAATCCCTCAAAAAAGAGGTTAATGTTTTTTCACGCAAAATGAAATGAAAGGTAAGGGATTCTTGTCTCAATCCTCTTTCTATGAGGAATACACCATTTTCACCACAAAAATTATTTTTTGTAGTTTATATGATAAACATATTTTCTTTTACATCTTGAATAAATTATACTTCAAGGTATTTTTAGATTATATATTTCATCTGTGTTATAATTCATAAGTTACCAACTAGTAATAGACTTTGCCTCAATTTCCATTCATTGAGGAAAACATTATCGTGTGGCACGTAATTTCTCATATGTTTTGTACATACTACCACATGGAAATGTAATATAATGAATATATCATTATTTTACTTATAGTGAGTTTCAAATTGAATTATTTCATCTAATGTTATTTCAATGTAAAATTACTAAGTGGTAAATAAATTTCATAACTATATTATTTTCTCATTGGGTTATATAACATCATCCTTGTTGTAAATATTATATGACTATGTGTATAATTAATTTGAATATATATTTATTTATTTTCACTTATTATTTTGGGTTTAAATTTTTTTCATATAATCAAATCATTGATTATTCCTCACACCGTCCTTATGACCATTTTAATCGTTTATTTCATAGTCATGTTCTAATCGAGACATTTTCATCTTAAATGTAAATTAAAAATATTATAGTAATTTTTTAATAAACCATTTTATTTTATTTTACTATGGATAATAATGACCGTTTTTTTGTAAAACTAACTTTTTTTTCAATCATTGTTAGTCAAATTAATTTATGAACTATTTTTAAGAAAACTCGATGCCATTTCTGTCTTTAGTCAGATTACATGTTTTATTCTAAAAACCATGTTTTCTAAAAATAATTTTTAAATTGGTTTATCCTTCCAAAAAATATATATAAAATAAAATTTACCCTTTTTCTTTATCAATTTTTTACAATGAAGGCATTTTTCACATTTTAAACAATGAACTTATCTAAACGTTTTACCTTTAAAATGGAATATTCATTTTACCTTGTATGGCTTGTATGATTTTACCCACCATCATTTATTTGAGGCTTACATTGAAAGATTGAATTTTTAATTTTTAAATAATATGTTTTTAGAAGATCTTTTCAATAAAAATTATATTCAATTTTTTTTTAAAATTAAATAGGGTATTTTCCTCAATAATGTTTTCAAATTATATTTTATACTATTTCCATTTTTAACTACAAATAACCTATATTTTTATACCACTTGAGATATATTGTATTAATACCATCCCTATTATTGCATTTGATAGATTATGATTTTTCTAGATAATGATTGTATTAATATTGAAAACCATGATTTTCTAGTCCCCTTGAAATAATCAATTTCTTATGTTCATTGATCTTTGAGTTTCCACTAATTATCTATATAATTTATTATAGATATACTTATTGCATAAAATGTATATAATTTTTTTATGTAAATTGATTAAATTTTTCATTATTTTATTTTATTTACAGATATTAATAAATTCATTTAAATTATTCAATATAGATATTTGATAAAACATATTGTTCATTCATTAAATATATTATTTTATATATGAGGAATGAGTTTTACATGAACGACATGGGTTTGGTACTATTTAATGTAAGCCCCTTGATGCATCTAAAGTCTCACAAGATGAAATTAGTTAGTAAGAAACCATTAGATTTGGTTTCAAAATATAGTATACGAGATTGTTCCCACATACATAAACTATCTAGATGATAAATATTGATGTTAAAATGGTTCGTGTGGCAGTGACATGATGTCCAATAATTACATATTTCATTCATATTGAATCATTATTTATTATCCATGATATTTTCACCCTGAATTATTATATCAATTAATTTAATTCTCATTTTATTTATTAAATAGATTTTTTTTAGTTTATTACCCTTCCATATTACCTGTTCATTATATACTTATTTAAATAGCCTATGTTTTTAGTTATTTACATTAACATATTGTTTTTAAACATATTTATCAGTTTATTGATAACATATAATGTATGTTCTGATATTTTCCATACCATAATAATTATTTCACTGATTAATTATTTCCTCCATTGTACTTTACACATACTACGAATTTGTGCTCTCCATTATTTTTCTTCATTTCCAAATTATTCCCTAAATTTTACTAATAAATATTTGGGAGGATATAATATATTTAATAAAGTTATTGTAAAAATATTATTTTTTAATTTTTGTATTAATTTATTATACAAGACTCATAAATTTATCTATCTTACCCGGAAAACTAAACTATTTGGTCATTTAGAATAAATTTTACATGTATCTAATGCCAATGTATTGGTAGCACTACACCATATTAGTGATTTCCAGGTCAGGTTGCCAAACTTTGGCATGGCCATGCCCTATCAAAATATCTTCCCTACTTTTATTCTCTAGTCTAAGAAGCCTCACTTTGAGAAGATATTCAACAAAGTAATTTATTTTGTTAAAACAAAAAATAGTTATCCAAAGAAAACATAACATTAATAAATTTTCGTTTTTTGTTTTCTTATCCACCCCCATGAATTGTTCAAATACCATGATTGTAAAATCATATCAGCATCATAATTATTCTAAGATGTGGTAATTTTATGGTTAAGTCCAACACTAGCTTACACTTCCATAAAATGGGATATGCAGTCATCGTTTGTGTGTACAGAGACCTACCACCTAATGAACTGATTTCATCCATCCTTCCATTACCACCATTTAAGGTTGTTAACAATGATTTATTTATAGTTTATATATTATATATATGTAATATATAAATTATATACGGTTATGTAATTAATATATAAAAAATAAATTCATTCCATCCATTTTTTGTAATACGATAATATAAATGTTTGAATGGAGAACTACCGCCTTGAGAAGTGACGTGATTCATTCACTCTATAAAATTTATGTATTGGGAATGGGTTTTATAAGTAAATAGACATTACATGCATGGATATCACATCATCTTATGTTATATTCATCTAATTACAAAATTGCAATTTTGACGAATATAATAGTTTAGGATCATTGGAAACCAATAACACTTTTTTCTGATTTGGTGAAAGATCTTCAAAAATATCCATAAAGATCTTCCACTTTCGTACTCCTAAATAAATCCATTTTTATTAACCTATGAAAATAAACATAAGAAATGATTATATCAAATGCTTAGTAAGGTAAAAAATAAAGGATATAGGGGATAATAACATAGATATCAGGGTTTGAAAAATTCAGTATAAAATTTGAACATCATTCCTGACATATCAAATATCATTATTATGCATCATGGAATTAAGATTGGAAATTAATAATACATGAGTAATAAAAAATCAAAGAACATGATTTTGGAGGGCATAACATTGGAATAAGACATATAAATGTGTCATACAGAAAAATAATATCAAATTATTCCCTATAAGTCCAGGCTCATTAACAAAACATCTTAGGGATATTCATGAGGGATACATCTTTTGGGAGGGACACACCACTATCCTATGTAACATCCCTCCACTTATATTTGGCCAGGTTACACCTTCTTCCAATAGTGGGTCATTTCATTTAACTTATTTCACATATTAGTAGTCATGGTTAACTCCCAATACCATATTAGTAGTCATGGTTCACTCCAAGATCATATTATTTGTCTAGGCTCACTCACAAGACCATCTTAGTGGAAAAAGTGCCTCACTAAACTTGGTTCACAATGTATTTCATCAATTTATATCTCATGAGATAATAATATTTATTAATTAATTTTTGGGAGATATATTTTTCACCCATCACATAATGAAATCATACATCATTGTCCCACAAGATAACAAAACATGCATCATATTGTGACCCATGATAATAGATGTATTTAATAGACATAATATCATAATCCCTAAAATTAATTAGGTATCATATAAAATTCGATATATAATAACAGGTAGAAAATATAAAGGTTTCATAATTATTTCACTATAGAATAACATTGGAATAGAAGCGGGGTCAAAAACATGTTTATCATTATGTAACAGTGGATTTGAAATGGGTCTCATAGAAAACATAAAATCTTAAACAAAAACCATTTGGATAAATAATTTGAGTGTTACACTTAGATCATATACTTATTATATCATTAAATATATTATTGGGTGTTATATTATATGGATAATAATTTTTACAGTTCACTTGGAGCACTTCAAAAGGGAAATATTAACTCATTGAAATTAATATTTTTAAAATTATAATTTTCTAAGAAAAATTATTTGAAAAAAACCTTGAAGACCGATAATATAAGTGTAACGTACGTGTTCTAGAAGTCTCTTAGAGTTTCCATATACCTGGTTGTTGACATGGCCTCATGCACATTTCTCCAAATGCTAGAGGCTTATGACTAGTAGTGAGGGCCTTAGGAGTGATAGTGGGGAAACTATGCCCTCATTTTCAGAGTAACACAGTTGAAATAAACAGATAGAAAATAGTAGAAGTAGTAATAACATGCACTAAGAAAATAATGGAAGACTAAAAGTAATAAACAACTGTAGCACATATATAAATGATGAATGATACATATGTCTAGGAAAACATCCAAACAAGTCAAAATTATGGAATACAGTACTGAACCATTATACAAAGAAAACTAATAAACTGTTGTAGCATCACAAGCCTCAACTTGGTCCCATACTCCCCAGCTCCACATCAGTCATGCAATTGACGTAGAACAATGCTTTCCATTATATATACCTTTAGTAATATAATCTATTTGGGACCAAAAGCTTGACCCAAACAGGGTGTCAGGCGAATCCCAGCAGGTAACAACCTAAATATCTTTTCCTAACATTCGGTGAATATATATGGAAGAAAATAAGAAAAATAAAGAAATAAACCTGGAAGTAATCAAATGTAAATAGTCCTACAGTTTCAAATACAATAATTTACATACGTCAAATTAGTCAACCAAACACAAAAACAAGAAACTCATTGGGAAATTTATCACAGCATATCCCCTAGGGTTCATCCAATAATTTCAAGTAACCATCTAGGTAGTTCTCATAGCATAACCCCTCTAGTTCAATTACAATAAGGATATAACGACCATCTGGGATAGCTCACACAATCCGCCCCTTTGGTCTCATGTAATCAAATACTATCTGATGAATCACTCACCATAAATCCCCCCCTATAGTTTTTAACAATAATATACTAACAGTCTGAGGAATCACTAAATGTCAATTCCTCCAATGGTCTCGTAACAAAACTTTATACACTATGAGAGAGCACTCAACATCAATACCACCATTGGCCTCGTAGTGTGATAATTATAAGAGACTCTCTGGGAAATCTCTCAAAATCAATTTACCCTATGGTCTCACTACACCAGGTTCCCACAGCCCTGCGTAAAAAATCATAAATAAACTATTTTCCAAATCAAATTCAAGCATAAAATTACTACTTTGATAAATAACTACAAGACATACCAGAACATCAGATAATATCACTCCATCCATACTATACTAGGTATGGAAATCAAGAATCCTAAAAGTAAAAACTTGAACAAATGGTCAATATCAAATCTAACATGGGAAACCCATCCATATCATGGCCATGTAAACCTATTTTCAAACCAGAATCCTAACTCATGAAAACTACCATAGTAGGCATCAACAGGGTTAAAATCTCTAAACCCGCAATACCCCAATCTAGGGTATTGGTCACTTTTGCACAAAAAATCCAAGACTAACTATGGAAAGGTGAAAACTACATACCTCAGCATTGTATGAATGATATTCATGAAACTTAGGCCTTGAATCACTATATAATGTCGTAGATCTATGAAAAAATCTAAAATGTTCTACAAGGGATATCTTATAAAAGAAATGAAATCAATGAATGAGGCTCTAGAATAAGGAAGATCTTACCCTGGTGATTACAACATAATCAATAGTGGTTGAATCTGATAACAGATAGAGGTTTGGGGGTTTAAAGAAGATTCGTCAGCTCTGGTCACTCCAGGATGAGAAAAACCTAGAAGAAGAAATTTTTACAATAAGATGCGCCCATGGTCTGATTTAACAATTAAAAATAAAAGTACACAATGTGTCTTTTAAAAGTATTTTGAGTGTACTTGAATTTACCAGGACCCAATTTAGGCAGTCTCCAGATCAAACCACAAGACCATGTACTCATCCGTTACACAGCCAGTACACGGCTACCCGCGGCAACCAGGTACACAGCGTGTACTTATATGTACATGGCATGTATTCCTGAAAATATAATAATTTTATGTTTTTTTTGAAAAACAACCATAAAACAAGACTCATACTTGAAAATATTCGGGTTCTTAAAAACATCCCCCTTAATAAAATTTGTCCCCAAATTTCTCTAGTAAGGCGGCGTAAATTAAGATTCCTCAAACAGCTCTAGCCACTGTGATTGAACATCGAACGCCCTCTCCCAAGTCTCGTCCTATACTCAACCATGTTTTCATTGTACTTGTACCGTAGGAACAGACTAGCAATGGGGAAAATTCACACTGGGGTCATCAATCTAGATAAGATGCTCCTCAAATGATGTTCCCACCTCCACCTCAACCTCCTTGGGTTGAAAAATGTGAGACAAATCTGAGAATTAATGTCGTAGCTGAGAATCATGGAAGATGTAATGAATATCCCGGTACCTCCGAGTTAACTAAGATGATTTGAAACCGTCCAAAATCACACCAATACCTCGAACGGCCCAACATATCTCGGTGAAATCTTACCCTATCTCCTAATCCTTATGTTTCCCAACCTTGGTGTGATATGTAGGAAGACCTGATCTCCAAACTCGAACTCTAGAGGTTATTGCCGTCGATCAGCATAAGACTTCTGTCGTGATTGTGTTGTAGACATCCTCTTGTGAATCAACTCTATTTGTTATTTGGTTTCATAGAAAAGACATGATCCCAGCATAGCTACCTAACCTACCTCAATCAAACATTGTTTTGATATACATGACCTACCTTACAAACCCTTAGAAGTTTCCATCTGAATAGTCCCTTGAAATTTATTGTTTAAGGAAAACTCCATAAGAGGTATGTGATTCTCCCAAGAACCTCCAAAATCAAGAATTCATGCTCTCATCATGTCTTATAGAACCTGAATTGTATGCTTAGACTGGCCATCTATCTGGGGATAGTAAGATATACTCAGAAGTAACCATGTTCCCAAAGCCCTCCTTAGACCCTACAAGACCAGAGAAGTAAAATGTGCATCCTGGTTTGAAACTGTGGAGTACAGAACTCAATGTAAACGTACAATCTATCAGATGTATAGCCTGCACAAATCACCAACACTAAATGTCTCTTTGATTAGATATAATTGAGAAACCATCATGATTATATCAATGAGAACCCAAACTACATCATTCCCTCTAGGTGATCTTGGAAAACCAATCATAGAATCTGTCGCGACATCATTCCACTTCCACTCGAGAATGGGTAACCATTGAAAAACACATGTAGGTCATTGATTCTATAGCTTTACCTAATGATATATGGAACACCTCATGAAAAACCCATAAACAATTCTCTTCATACCTGGACAACAAAACTGATGGTGCTGATCTCGATACATCTTGGTGACACAAAGATGAACTACCCAAACTGAAGAATGAAAGTCCCGAATCAGCTCCTCATGTATGTCAGCTGTCACTCATACGCTCCTCATGTATGTCATCTCCTATGTTTTTCATCTCCAAAGGAATCTCATTGAATAAGGACATACGCTACCACTCACTGGTAGCCTCCTGAAAATCATGAATCTGAGTTCTCCTACTCAATGTATCACCTACTGTGTTTTCTTTCCCAAGAGTGTAGGCAAGCCCAATGTCAAAGGACTGATGGCACTCAACCCACAATCGTTGTCTCAATTTTAGGTCTCAATGAGTGAAGATATACTTCACACATTTTTTTCGGGGAAAACCACAAAATTATCTCCCTAAAGAAAATGTCTCTAACAATATAAATCATGAACAACAACAGCCAACTCGAGATCGTGCATCAGGTAATTCCTCTTTTGTGGCCTCAATTGCCAAGACTCGTACACAAAAACTCCTTCTCCCTTCATAATCACTAATCATAGACTGACACCTTATGCATCATAGTGAACAGTATATATCTTCCTCGGCTTAGAAAAAACTTGTATTAGTGATGATGTCATCTTCCTTTTCAGCTCTTGATAGGCTGAAACACAAGAATCTGACCACAAGTACATCGTTCCCTTCTTAGTCAACCCCGTTAGTGGCACTGCTATATTTGAAAATTAATGTATGAAATGTTTGTATTAACCATCCAGCCCTATATAACTCCAAACCTAAAATATGTTCTTTGGATGCTCCTATAAAACATCTGCTCTCACTTTCTCTAGGTCTACTGATACTTCTGTCTCTAAGATAACATGACCCAAAACATGAATATGTTGCATCTAAAAGTGGTATTTTGAGATCTTATCATATAATTGATGCTTTCTCAGTATACTCAAAACTATCTCGGGATATGTGTCATGGTCTTGTTGAGTGTGATAGTACACTAAGATATCGTCCATGAATACTACCCTGAACGATTCCCAGTATGGTTGGAACACTCGGTTCATCTGTTCCATGAAAACATATGGCGCGTTCGTGAGACTGAACGAAATAACCGCATACACATATTGAATATCCCTACTCTGAAAGGATGTAAGAGATATATCTAATGGTCTAACACACAACTGGTGGTAACCAGATCTCAAGTTAATCTTCGAGAACACTAGAGATCCTCAAAGGTGATGAAAGAGATCATCAATCCTCAGCAAGGGATATCGATTCTTGACCATCAATTGGTTTAGCTTCTGATAATCCACAAAGAGTCTGTGGGTACTGTCGGCCTTCACCACAAACAGGACGAGCGAACCCTAAGGAGAAGTACTCAGTTGGATGTAACCCTTATCCTTCAACTCTTCCAACTGCTTCTTGAGCTCATGTAACTCTGGTGTAGTCATGCTATCAGGAGAAATGGTCACTGGTTCCACTCCTGAAATGAGCTCAATTGAAAATTCAACCTATATCTCTAGAGTCAATCCTGAAAAATTTCTCTAGGAATACATCTCAGAATTGATCCACCTATAGAGGAAGTTCCATCTTTGATGTCCCCTAGTCATCCACATATAGACTAGAAATCTGGGATGTAACTCCTCCCAACCCACGATGCCCGAGTTCTTCACTGCTCTTTTAGATATCCCATTCCCCCTTATGATGAAATGATCCACCATCTAGTGACGTAAAAATCACCCTACGGAGATAACAACCGAAAAATTCCTGGAATAGAACTAACCAATCCATGTTGAGAATGACATTGTAGCCTGTCATCTCTAAGACATAAATGTCCCATTAAAAGTGACACCCACCAACCTCAAGAGAGAACACCTTGCACTGACGTACACTAACCGTTCTAGTCTGCAACGGAGTGTACAAAACCAACACATCAGCAGAAGAAAAGATAAATATCCCAAGGATCTCCAAAACAACAATAGATATAAAAATATGGTAATACCATATATCGAAAATTATAGAAGCTATGAATAAGGAAACTATATTCATACCTCCAACTGTAGAGGGTCCGGAATCTAGCTCATGCAGGGTTTGTTGAACTAATTTTTTTTTACCTATACCGCTGCCCTACAACCCTGCCTCTCCACCATGAGCTAAACCACCCTGTTGTCAGTGTATGCATGCCGACTATCTACCATTGTCGCGAACTCCACCTCAGCATAAACGACTGGAAGAACTCCAGTTCCATGACTGACGAGAAAATGGTAGAGCTACTCCTAAACAAGGAGACATAGATGAACCCATGTCACCAACTTCCGGGGAGAAAAACTAATAGAACCACTAATGATGGTGCTTATTTTCTCAATATCAGCACTCCATTGGGTCTCAAGGGAAATGAGGCTTCATATTCCATCCCTTCCCACACTGGTATCATTCCACCTGGCTACATGAAGGTGTGTATAGCCTACTTGGATATCCACATGTAGATTCCTTATGGTGGTTCCTACTATCAGCTAAAGAAGCACCAACTCTAGTTACTGAACTTCCTTGGCCCACAGCTCCAAAATCTCCCAGGTTATGCTCCGTAATCATGTGCCGATTGACTATAGAGGTGATGGAAGTCAACCTCGTTATTTACACATGAGATCATATGTCCTGACATAGTCCATCATCAAACTTCCTTGCCAGGAATAACTCAACACCTCCTAGGATGGGTGTGAAGCTGTATAACTCTGTGAAGTGATAAATGTACTGAATGACTGAGAGAGTACTTTACTCCAGACTCATGAACTCTCTATCTCGATCAGGCCTCAAATTATCTCTATAAAATAGTCATTGATGGAAAACATTAACTCATCTCAAGACGTGACATGATGGTGTCCCGCTTATGAGATCACATACCACCATATCTTGGCGGAATCATGATGCGTATATGTAGTGAGCTTGAACCTCCTCTCCATAAGAGTCTCAATATGATCAAATATCATAATAAATTATTCTATCCATGACTCTGTAGCCTTGGGTCCTCCATCCATGAGAAATATGGAGGATTCTGCTGCTAAAAGTTTCATGTCAATTCTACAATCGACGGAGCAGGATGCAGTGCTCCTTAAAAAGTCTGCATTATCCTCATAAAGCCCACTGAGAACTATGCATCGACACCTGTATCTAAGATAATGACTGGTTCCAAGATGAACATCAATGGAGGATCTACTGGGGGTCCCTTATCCTCTATGTATGGTGTCTGATAACTACCCTGTAAGTGGCGTACAATCGGAGGACATCTCAGTGTAATGACTCTGCAAGGTCAAAATAATAGGTTAGATCATGATTAAAAAGGACTGTTACATAGAAGTGTATGAAGGGAATAAGAGTAGGAAAGCATTCATGATTTTCAAAACATTGATACATGGAATGTATAACCTCTATACGATGTGTTCCCATAAGCCCTCACATCGGAATGTTCTCCTTCCATCCCTAGTCGTGTAAAACCCTATACACACAGTGTGTACTCCAAAGACATGGTGTGTACTTTAATCTTGTTCCCCTGCCCAAGTTATTCTATATGACTTACCCAAACGGTTCTCCTAGGACATGTCTACATGCCCAAATTGTGAAATACACAGCGTGTAGTAGAAAGAACTTCACAAACTTGTGTTTTTTGTCACACAGTGGGTAACATAGCTAACTCTACATAGCGTGTTCTCCAAGGACACAGCGTGTACATTCTATCCATCATCCACATGTGTCATTAGTCACACTGCCAAACACATGGTCTCTACAATACGGCATGTATATCTAGTACATGGTGTTTTCCACCAAATATTTCCCAACACCATGTCTCAACCCACACAGTCTGTGACACAGTTAGAGACTACACGGAGAGTACATATGTACACAATGGGTATTTAAGAAAAATAGATCATTCCTGGACATGAGGACATATGGCTAGTATTTATTATTACAGGCTGTGTATTCATAGTGTCTCAGGATAGAATGCCTCAAAAACTACTCCATATCCCAAAAAAATTGAAATAATAATTAAAATTCCAAATTTTGATCCATAAGGGCCCATAATCTCCGTGAATCAAATTTGGGAATCTTATACATGTCACATACAAGCATAAAAATGCAATTATCCACCAAATACATGACCATGAGGGCCCATAACACCTCAAGAACCAATATTTGGCATCTATTCAAACACATCCTTACACAATTCAATACCCTATCAAATAGAAAGTATCCTATCAAGAAATCTATCACAACAACATGCTTATCTAGCACAACATCTATCACAACAACACGCAATCAGTAATTCACCCTAAATGTTAGGGCAAGAATGCATGACATGTGATCTCGTGAAAGTCCCTATATGATGCATGTGATGACATACCCTCGTCTCATCAGGTTGCAACAGAAATAAAACTTCAATGATATCAATGATAACATTAAAAAACATTTGAATCACCCAATCGTGAAATAAAATCAACTGTAATAAATGAAAAACCAGAAAAATAGCAATAATTGAGGTAAAATAGCTTTTTCCTATACATAGTTTAGCTACTCCAAGGAAAAACTTATTAACAAGTACATATTTAATCCTATCCCTACATATAGGCTCCAAATAGTATGTCAAGAATAAAATAATACCCTATGATACTACTTTGTAACGTCCCGATTCCGGGAGCCTCCTAGAGGTGCCCCATACTCGGTTGGTCACATGGCCTCAAGAACATTTCCCAAAACGCCAGAGGCTATCGACGAGCAGTGAGGTCCTATGGTGTGATAGTGGGGATACTGTTACATCATTATTACTGTAAAAGAACAGAAATAAATTAATAATAATAGTGGAAGTACTAAACTACGTTAAATATGTAAAAAAAATGAAGACATAAACAAATAAACAACTGGAGAACATATATAAATGATGCATGATACATATGTCTAGGAAAGAATCCAAACAATTCAAAATGTCAGAATATAGTACTGAACCAAAATACAAAGGAATCAAATAAACTTTAGCAATATCACAAGCCTTAACTTGGTCCCATGCTCTCCAGCTCCATAGTAGCCAAGTACCTGAAGTGGAAGGGTGCTTGACCTTATCTATACCTACAAAAATATAATCTGTTTGTTCCCTAAAGCATGACCAAAATAGGGTGTGAGATGAATCCCAGTTTTCAACCACCCACTGATCTATACCAAACACACAATGAATATATATGTAAGTCAATAAGAAAAATGAAACAATAAATAAGGATGTACTCAAAAGTAAATTGTCCTCCAGTTTCAAATATATTCATTAAAATTCTTCAAATTAATCAACCAAACACAAAAAAAAGAAACCCTCTGGGAATGTTCTCACAACCTATCCCCTCTGGTTTAACCAAAAATATCATGTAACCCTCTTTGTAGTTCACATAGTCTAAACCCTCTAGTTCAATTACAATAAGGATATAATGACCATTAGGGATAGCTCACACAATCCACCCCTTTGGTGTAATGTAATCAAAGAATCTCTAAGGAATGACTCACCATCAATTACCCATATATTCATTTAACAGTAAACTACAAACACTTTGAGGAAGCACTCAATGTAAATTCCTCCTATGGTCTCAAAACAGAACTATAGACACTATGAGGGAGCACTCAATGTCAATCACCCCTATGGTCTTGCAGCGTGATAATTATAACAGACACTCTGGGAAAAACCTCAAAATCAATTTCCCTATGGTCTCACTACACCAGGTTCGAACATGCCTTTGTAATGAAATCATGCACAAACTATGTTCAGAATCCAAAGTAAACCTAAATGTACTACTTGGCTAAATAGCTATAAGGAATACCACAACATCAGATAATATCATTTCATCCTAACACTACTAGGCATGGGAAGCAACCAACCTAATAATAAATACTACACAAAATGGTCAATATGAAATAAAAAATGTTAAAACACCTTCATATCATGGCCAAATAACCCTAATTACAAATAAGAATTCTATTTCATGAAAACAAGCATAGCAGGCATCAACAGGGTTAATATATCTAAACTAGTAATACCCAAATCTAGGTTTATGATAACTTTTCCACAAAAATATTCATAGATTAACTATGGAAATGCACAAACCACCAACATCAGCATTGTTCAAATTATATTTAGGACCCTCAGGACTGGAATATCCCATGAAGGCGATAGATCTACAAATACATCTAAAACATTCAACCTAAGATATCATACGAATGAGACAAAATCAAGGAATGAAGCCCTTGAAGAAAGAAGGTATTAGAATAAAGATTCCAATGCAATCAATGGAAGTTGAATTGGAGAACAGATTGTGAGTCAAGGACTCGGAGAAGATTTTTCATCTTTAGTAGTCCCTATATAAGACATACCTATAAGAAGACGTTTCTGCCAATATGTTGTGACCTCAGTCCGATTTTACAATTAAAATTAAAAGTACATAGAAATACTTTTAAAATTACACAGAGTGTACATGACATTACTGAACCATTTTTAGGCGGTCTCCAGGTCACCCCACATGGCCCTGTACTCGAATGTTACAAATCCAGTACACGACTACCCGCAGCAACCGGGTACAGGGCATGTACATATATGTACACGCCGTGCACTTCTAAATTTCAAATAATTTCATATTTTTTTCAAAAACAACCAAAAAAAGATTCATACCTGAAAATATGATTCAGGTTTATTCAATAAGACCTAAAAAAATTAAAAAATTTATTGAGGAAACTATTCTATCCTAATTGAAAAATTATTTCTAAGACATAAATCATTTTAAAGAATTTTTCTTTGAATATAACATTGAACACTTATAAAATAATATTTGTAAACCATTTTAAAATGTTTATAAAAATTAAAATTTAGTAGGATCTAGTTACTTTAAAATGTTCGTAAAATATAAAAAAAGAAATTTTGAAAACATTTTTAGAAAACAAATTTTTTGAATAAAATAGATTTCCAACTGAAGGTAAAAAAAGGTCATACTTTCATAAAATCAATTTATAAATTATAATAATTAAAAAATAGTGGAAAATGAAAAAATTACATGAGGAAATATAAAATAAAAATTTCATAAGAAAATTAATGATAATTCATGAGGTAGGGATCATGATATTTCTTCTATAGAATCATAATTATTAATAATCTTGATAAATAATAATATTATACCAATAAGCTCTTATAGACTTGGTAACATTGATTCATAATCCGCATTAAATAATAACATTATATAAAGCTAAAAATATCATTATGTTAAATATATTAATTATATAACATTTTATATGGACGTATATACACCTCATAAAATATGATAGGTTCATAAAATAACATGTGTCTTAAATAAGGGAAATTGAGAACTAATTAATTTTCAAATTTGGTATCTCTTAAAATTTAAACCCCGTGAAAGAGAGATCATAAAATTTAAATGTAAATAACCAAAATATTTATGTATTATAATCATAGAATAATTACATGGGTAGAATATTAAAAAATGAGTGGTGAATATTGGGCATGTATCATATAAATTAAATTGTAATTAGAAATCCCCTTACCTTGAGTATTGAGTATTAACATGCTTGTTCAAAACATTATTATAATAAATTTATGTTTATTATAATTCTATAAAAGGAAAAATGTTCTTATATATAATACAATATATGATTTACCTATGGATTTATAATACACATTTATTTACAATTCCATGTTAAAGTATGTTTTGTGTAATAATTGCTTCATTTTTCCTATATGTTTTGACTTGTTATTCTTGGTAACATTACATAGGTCCTGATTTATTTATTTTTATAATTTAAATAATGAAATTAATAATATATATATATATTAATAATTAAATATATATATATAGATATTTGAAATGAAATACAAAATTCATTCAGATGACAGATCGTACCTACACATTAACATTGTTTCAATTTTGTTGTTGTATTGAAAGAAACAAAATTGAATGGTGTATATATATATATATATATTATCTTTCAAAATAGTGTTATTATTTATTATATATATAATATTTTTAATTAAACCATCCATAATACATTCCATATAAATCATGAAAGAATGACATCACTTTGTTGAGGTTGTAGACCACACATCCACAATCGATGTTATCATATTCCAACAACATGGAAGTCATGATGTTATGTGTTATATAATAATTAAATAAGTGTAAATACATCTTAATAACATATATATATTATTAAAATATTAACTTTATCATTATTCCATACCCTGAAAAGTGCTAATGGAACAACATATGTCCTCAATTCGCAAGGTGGTAGTCTATCGTACACACGAATGATGATTTTATATCCCATATGATGCAAGTGCTTAGAGGTGTAGTACATACCCTAAATGTTTATTCACCTCCCAATAAACATCTAATAATATAAAGGTGATGTGAAAAATAATTAATTTAACTTATTCCTAAGCTAGAAGGTCCTGAGAGCATTGATTAGAGTAGGCCTTATGATCTTTATGCCATTTTTAACTACACAAAATTTCTTTCATAAAATATATAGATGAAGAGTTCAGTTAGTGAAGGCTTTATTACTTTTTCAGACCTCCCATTATGGGTTTTCAAACTGACATGTATTATGTTACTTTCTCTATGATTTTATCTTCTTTCAAATTAGACCATTATATGGTAGAGTATAAAGTCATAGAACATTGAAAAAAAGTTCATGTAGTTTATAGTCATGACATACATGGACATAAAATGGGGAATGTTACATAAGAGCCCAATTTGAGTACCAAGGGTCAAGATCATCCAACATCATTCATAGTTGTTGATGAAAGCAATGTAAAACCTGTCTCAAGGCCTTCAGGTCATGAGTATTGATATTGTACAATCATACAGAGGATGAACTAGAACACCCCCAGGTGTTGAGTTCCACCATGGTGACGTATGGGCTCCCAAGGATTAGAATTCCCTTTTTGAAAAATGAATCATTTGGATGATGAACATAGGTTCTTATGAAGGATCCATAGACATGCATCCATAGTAATATAAAATGGTTCCCTAAAGAAGGGATTATTTTTCAAAGGTACCTAGATTGAATAAGAATACCTAAGGCCCTCATGAAATGACGCGTGGTTTATGTATTGAGGTTCCTAGGAGATAATGGATGAACACCATACTTTGTTAGATCGATGTAAGGAACATGTGTTCCATTGATAATGGGTGATTATTGGTGATGGTATTTATAGTTTCACATCATGTAGTGGGGACCTAAAAGACATTCCATTTTAATTTTGTATGACAATGATGTTTTCCATGTAGTATGACATCATGTGGAAAGGATGGATTTTTTTTCTTGTAGTTTAACGTCATCCAGTATGAAAATTTCATTGAAATTTAATATCATTAAGTAATATTTATGCAAATGTTAGGAAAAGTGTGCTAAATATATTACACGCACAAGAATAACACACATAGATATGAATAAAAAATAGGAAAATTATCATATAGTGCTTGTATCCTATGTATGTGGGGTTATTTTTTAATGTTTTTGTAGTTGGACCATGAATTGGGGATGGGGGGATCACTATATAACCTACATTGTTTTAAAACCATAAACATTCTGTGAAAGTAGAACCCATATTTAGAGGTGGGAATTGATTTTGATTATTTTTTATCTAGGCCCAGAATAAGAGGTCCCGGAATCACTTTATATCACATGATGATATGAATCAAGAAAAGAATAGTTCTCGAGGGACAATATATTTTTACATCACGTGTTATAGATCAAGGTCTCCTGACATGAGAAAAAGTATTTTCGGATTGATCCAAGGATGGAAATCTAGGAGTCACTATATATTCTATAGTAACAGGTATCAAACCAAACATAGATAATGAAAAATGGGTTTCCTTCACCAGTCTGACCTAAATGTGGGGATGTGGCATTATTTATAATTCTTTACAACTGGATAGGCTATTTGAGATTCAAACGTCACTACATATCTTTTGATGTCAGAAATAATGTCACTCGTAGTTCTTGAATGGAGGAGTGGTAGGTTACTAATCAACAATGATAGTTAACCTCGTTAGAGAGGTCTATAATAAAGTAAAAAAATTTTGTTAGGAAAGGGACATCAACTGTGTAGTTTAACGTTATGTGGTTAGAACTCAAGGTATGCCTTTTAAAGTCTTTCATTCATTACCATGATGAATAGGTTATGAGATTTTATTCCATGTTTTTATGTGGAAGCCTTTATTGAAATCTTTAATATCACGTGAACAATTCTTGGTGTGAGAAACAAGGAATGGTAAGATTTACTCGCACCATGTAGAGAAAATTAAGGATATGACATGGGAATTTTGTATCCTATTATTCCTGTACTAAGATATAAGATCAACTAGTCCCTATGTTTCTCATTAATAGGAGATATATTCATACATAGTTCTAGAAATCCCATTAGATAAATGTCCTATGTAAGGATGAGGGTCACCCAATGTAAAAGCGAAATAAAACTCTAACTAGTCCAAAAAAATAGTGGTTAGGGAATGACTATGTATCCTATTATAGACGGAATCAAGAGACATATATTTTTTATAAGGATGTACTCCCTATGTGGAGATGACTCTAAATATATAGATGGGTATTTTATCCCACATTCCCACTGATCTAGCTTGTGTGAAATGAATTTTTAATGATATAGTGATTCTTGAGTTGTTTAATTTCATACATTGAGGAAATATATCCGAATGTTTAATGTCCAGTGGTAAGTATAATCAATTTACAAATAAACGTCATGTTCTCAAGATAGAAAATGTTGTGTAGTTTAACTTCTGTATACCAGGATAACTTTGTGTAGTTCAACAACTTATGGTCAAGATGTTATACACTATATAGGTTAATTCTTCCATTTATGGCATAAAAATCGATGAAAGATATGAAATGTTTATCTTTAGAATCCTCACATTGGTGGGGGATGTTTCATTCCCCCCATCCATTGTGGCAAGAAAGTAATCTCTATTTTGATGGACCTTATGTATGAGGTAAGGACCTTCCCATTTTGGGTCTAGCTTCAGATTATTATTGCCTGAAATCATTGGGTTCCTCAGAGAAAAGACAAGTTCCCCTTGGATGTATTAATTGAGGTGATCCTTTTTAATTAATTCTCATCTGATCAAATTAAGATGTACTTGTAGATTGTGAAATTTACAGAACTGGTAATCATTTAGAATTCCAAAATCATCCTTTCACTTCTGTGATTTTTTGGCATCAGAGTGTTTTCCAAAAATATATATTTGAAGCAATGGATGATGGAATTGTGTATGTAAGACTACCTTATTCTCGAACACCAATGATTATGGTAATTATTGTGTAGCATTACATTGGGTGGTAAGGTGATCCATAATTTATAGAGGATATTGTCTATTAAAGGCTTCATATCCTTGTTCACCATCTTTTAGAGTATATATTACAAAACCTTATTGAAGGCCCATATCTTTCAATTTGTGGATATATGATAGACGTATGAGTTATTTTACTCGAAATTGTACTCCTAGTATTGTTTCTTCAACTAGGTATAATAGAATTTTGTTCCGCTTTCCATCAATATTTTTCAAGCGACCTCAGATGTGGTAATGATATGAGACGTTATGAAGTTGATTATATTTGTCATCTTGAATTCCATGTTGGATATTTTCTTAACCCATTTAGAGAATAAGTTGATATTAGTAAGAATGTAATTAAATTTTTTATTTGTGTGTGGTGGATATTTCCCCACAACATCAAATCCCTAAATGGAAATTGGCATGGAGTATTTATGTATATGTTATAAATCTTGGGGCTGATGGATGATTTTTTCATGGATCGAGCATGCATGATATTTCTTGGTCAATTATACATAGTCATGTTTCATGGTTTTCCAATAGTAACTTGACCTCTTCATTTGGTGGGATATCCTAGTCGCATACTAATGAGCACCACATGAGCCTACATTTACATATTCCATGGTGATGGGAATCACTCTTTCTACTATGAATATGATGTGGATTAAATCAAATACTCACTTCTAGTGGGATTTTTTCTTAGTTTCATAATTCCCTAAGGAAATGTTGATTAAAAATCCAATAATTTGTTCCCATTCGGCTTGGTATATCAGGAGAGTTATGTTTTGAAGATAAAAGATTATAGATTCCACAAATATAGAGGTGGATACCGGTTCTCCCTGCATTGTGGTGGTGTTGAAGTTATTGATTTCAACCATATAATAGATGATGATTAATGATATATTTATTTATTTCATGATAAAAAATAATTATTCCTCTTGATGATTGTTGTCTTGAACTATGGATGCATTTTACAATTTGTATGTATGATGAATTTTTTATCAAGGAACATGATTTAATGTGGTTTGAAAAATGAATTATACCATTGGTCCCCTGACGTATCTAGTCATAGGGTCCAATTCATAATTTTTGATAGAAAATTCATTGTTGGTTTTCATTATAACTTGTTTAGAATATCATTTGATATTTAATTATGATACCTACATCTATAGGTCTTGTTAAAACCTAGTGATAAGGTATTGGTATTTGGCCTCGTTATTCAAGCATCTGTCATATTATGAAAAATGATTAGGGAAAAAATTATTTCTATGGAGGAAAAAATATGCTAAAATAACATAACAGTTCTTCGTATTTTCCATCCTTTTCAAGTAGGACTTTGGGAGGTGATTTAAAAATAATTCTCCCTTATGTAGGTAGTTTCAAGTGTACAGAAGACCTCTTTATCTAGTAGTATAGTGACCATTTGTGTATTCTCTGGGGTGGGATTTTCAATGAGGAAATTAGCATAGGATTTCCCCTTCACAAATATCAGTGATACTAATTCAAGGACATATTTTGGGATGATGAAAAATTATCAATCCTAGTTCCAAGTCATCATAGTATGACCAAGGACCTATATGAGGGATCCATTGGGGGACTATATGGACATTATGTTCCTATAATAAAACATAATATTTTCCACTATGAAGATGAGTGAAAGACTGTTCTTCCTGAAATCAGAGTATCAGGACTCATTTCTATGAATTGTTTGGATGAGGTAGTAGCTATTGTTCTCACTCCACACATCACGTTTCTACAGAAAGATGAATTCTACTGACCATTACATGGTTTCCACAAATAATATTTGTGGGCTCCCTTCCACCAGTGGTATTAGGACTCGTGGGTGCAATAGATACTACATGAGACTTTCTATGTCTTCTTGGTAGTCTTCGTTATATTTGTAGATGACTCCTTTTTTCATTAACCTATTGAAATGGAGATATTTCTTGGGAAAGATGTCTATGAAATGCCGAATGTAGTAAAAGTTTCCACAGACTCCCCTTAGTCATTTAGTTATTAGGGGTTTCTTTGATAATATAAAACTACTCATTTATGGGTCACCCATGATTCCATGGATGCATATAAAAAATCCAAGGAACCTCTCTGATATTACCCGGATTGGGTATATAAGTGGATTCATCATCATATTGTGTTGTCGTAGCTTGTTGAAGATAGTTTTATGATCCGTGATGTGATCACATCACTATTGTGATGTAACGATTAGGTCATCGACATAACATTCCGCTATTCAATCCAAGTAGGTCTTAATGATATGATGAATGGTACGTTCATATGTTACACCAAAAGGTTTTAACCTAAAGGACATGTCATAATACTAAAAGATACAATGGGGATCTTTGAAGAAAGTAATGTCATCATCTTTATGAGATATATTTATTTGATTGTACCATGAATACCCGTCCATGATGGAAAGAGAATGGAATGAATAATTTTTATTTATTAATAGATATGTAATCAACAATGTGAAATATTCCTTTTTTTAAGAACCGATTATGGTCTCCGAAATATTTGCAGGTCATAATCTTCGAATTTTTTTTCTTAACACAAATGTTATTGCTGATCCAACATTAGTATTTCACTTCTTTTAAAATGTTTTATTTTATAAAATTTTAAACTTCATACTATACATTGGTGTCTTGATAGGGGTGAATCCTTTTTAATGACTTCTTGAATCATTGATGCATATCAGGTAAGCTAAGATGGTGTTTAGCCACATCTAGATTTAGTTTAAGAACATTCAGATAGTTTCATGTTAACAAATATCTATGTTTCTTTATAAATTCAATATATATTTCTTTCTATTCTATGGGAATGGTTGAACTCACATTGTAGGCCACCTACCTTCTTCAATTACTAGTGTCACCTACCTATGATTGTAATTGGTAGTCAAAATGCTTTCCTAAAAACAGAAGTGGTGTTCTTGAGGTCATCCTCATCATCTTCCATCATTGAGAACATGGAGAAATTTTAAGATGATGTTGTAAATATGTGAAAATATATGTCACATTCAATGTGATAGAATCCATGAGAAGATATATTGTAATCTCCTACATCTTGATTCATTGTAGAATGATTCCATAGATTATTTTCTCTCACACTGTCACTAGAGAAAATATGGTCTTGGTAATCTAGGACTCGTTACGTCATGCCCACGAGATTTATAGGGAGCACATAGTCTTTTTCAAGCATACTCCAGGGATTTTTAGGGGTATTACCCTAGTTATTAGGGGATAGAAAAATATATAACCACATGCACCATTGGTTGTTTTCATTTAATTTTATAGAATGTTTCCCCATTATATGTTTCTTTTAATGTATTGAAGGGGGCACTGTCACCATATAGTTTTCTGAATTTTCCATAAATGGGGTATTTAAGACACTAATAGAATATTGAATTCATCCCCACATGCTTATGGAGAAAGGGTCTTCCAAGTAGGACATTGCATGCAGTGTCTTGTTGGATAAACAAAAAATATGTTATAATGTGAGATCCCCAAACTGAACATTGAGTTTCAATTTTGAATTAAGTATTTTCTCACACCAATGATACCATTTAATGGTCACAACTGTGGGAAAAAAATTCCCTTCCTTATATACTAAAAATTAAAGGGATCGATCCAGGATGATGATGAACCTCTAACCATTATCAATCAGAACCCTTGGGACATCATCATTAACAAGTGAGCAAAAAATGGGCATGTGGTTCACTTAAATAACATCTTCATGATTTTGTCCAGTGAAAGAGATGGATAAATGTAATTATGATGAAACAGTCTCTACTAGATAAACCTAAACTCAATAATATTCTATCTCAAAATATAGTAGGCACTAGAGTGATTCCATTAGTGCTTCCCTAAGTAATTTTGAATGATGGTGATTATACAGGATTGTTGGATTCCCTGAGAAACCACCAGATATTTAAGATTTTTGTACTTTCGTGATAAAGGTCTACGCTTCCTGCGGTGGGACTGATTCGTAATATTTGGTTCAGGAGTAAAATGATTCATGGTGGATGATTCTATTCATTGTGTAAAGGTTAAGGGAGAATCTCAAACCATTGGCATAGTTCATTATATCCTTCCCCATTTTTAGGGATAATCAGATGTTCTCCCCTCTAATAGGCCATCATTTTGTACCAATGGGCATGAGCCACAACTCCAGTGTTCTGAGACACCACCATGACACTTTTGGTATTTATATAGATCTTTCCCATAGTTATCAACTAAATATATGTCCTATGTATGGACTAGAATGAAATATCAGGTCCATCCATGATCATACTTTCCCATGTATCCACAGTTTATGAACATGTGGCTTGTTGCCCCTAGTTTGGTGTGGGGAACTCATACTCGGATTTATATTCATTATTGGAGAAGGGGTTTGCAAAGTGAATCCCATTTTCATAACCCAATATGAGATATTTATTCAATATGGGTTATCATTATATAGGACGATCTAGAGATTTATATTTTATAGGGAATAAATCATAAAAAGTATTATCTTGTGATGGATCAAAATATAAATCATCCACTTCTGATTCTTTCTTCTTCCCATGGTTGCATCCACCTTTGGTATGCATGAATAATGTTACCTCAATGGGGAAAGAGCTATTTTAGGCATGTCTAGATATTCTCTTAGGGTGGAATGATCTTGTTCAATAGTTTTTCCAGCCGTTCAGTTGTCCAAATTCTACTTGTGCCTAGCTAGAACTTCATTCCAATCACTCTATTCTTATTATTGGCCAATGGTTTTTGAAACCACATTATTTGTGGAGATATATAAACGCACTATTCTAGAATCAACATGAATTAATTTATGTTTTTTCATATTAATAAGACATAGATATTATGACACAACCTTTGATGGAAGGGGATGTAGTCATTATGGTTGGTATGGTTTACATCATTGGGATACGTAAGCTGCCGAATCTTGAGCATGTTTTTGGCCATGGATTCAATAAAAAAACAAGGGGATATGTACATTTCAAATGGTTTATTATTTATTCATACATTAATAAAATTATGGGTGACCATGATTTCATTACACTTTCAGAATATGTCGATTTGTTTGGATATTTCTACTCAACAGACAATAATGGGTGGTTTGAGACATTCCATAGATGTATTTTATGGGCACGGATACAGACTTGAGGGTGATAGATGCTGCTGGAAATTTTCCAAGACATTTCCCCTTAGCTGAGGTGGTGATTCAATATTGGTATTTGGTTTTCTTAATTGCACCTTCCCATAATTTTTCAAGTATTTGAACTCACGCAACCCACCACGATAGTTCTTTGGGAGAATAGGTGTCTACAATTGTTCCTTGATATTTTCATCACAAATTTACAGTAGTTATTACTACATGAGAGGGGTGATGATTGAATAGGATTAGACATTCTATATTAATATAAATTTATAAAACCTATCATTTTTTGTTTCATTAAGTTCTTATGGTGAACGATTAAAATTTTTATAGTGTGAATGTGGACTCATAATGGAATTGACAATGATGTTATTACCATCCCACAATGGATCCTGAAATAATATGTATAACAAAAAATGGCTGGCCATATCTCAGTATATATAAAATGAATCATATTCTTCCCATAATTTTGATCTCAAGGGAACTTCACCATTCCACATAAGGATATGAAGAGTGTGAGATGTTTTTCAGGGTCTATTACACCATGAATGGTAGAGAATGTTGGATTATCAAAATTTGTTGGAGGAATGATATCATGCACCCATTCATGATATGAATATTTCGCAGGTTTCATAGGTTCATGACTTAGATACAAAGAATCCATTGGGGTAGCCAATGACTTGAGTATGTTATGAATGTTCTGTGGTACTCTGTTATGAGCTGCCTTCGAAATATAAGGGGAGAGTGGGATTGATGTTGTGTCCATGCCTTCATCTTTGGATAATTACTGATTCATCCTATGAGTGAATGATTATTCTGGTGAGGGAGATTCTATTACAATAATGGTGTGAAGTCATGATATTTTTTTTTCAATTCCTCATTTATATAGAGCATCTACCTATATTTGGATCTAATGTGACACTCAAGTGAAACTATTTCTAGAGGGCAGACACTTACTGGAGGAGGAATATGAAACAGAGCTTGAAGATGATACCCATCGATAATATTACCCGCTAAGTAGATCCTATTTGAGATGTTTGAGATTTTTCATGTAATTATAAAATTGTTACATATAAAACATAGTGGAAGAATCATAAAATAATTTAGGTGGTGATTGGGATGTATCCAGACCTTTCCCATTATCTTTGGTAGAGTTTCAACAATAATGAGGAAAATTGATATTTGGAGGTGCCATATTTTGATGCCTTATTTGGTTTTGATTGCACATATCTTATAATGAAAAATAAAATCACCCTCCTATTAGGGTATGTATTCGATTTTGGGGCCCTCTGTAATTTCATCTTGATCCATAATATTTTATTTATTGATAATGATAAAATTCTAAAAGGTATATCGAAAAATGGTGGTTGTCCCATTACTTTCAACACAATAGGATGGGTCTATATTTGATGTATTAGGGTCATTCATTGTACCATATTTCATATTAGGATATTTTTTCTTACAACCCTGGAAGTGTATGATTTTCTTCACAATACGTTCCTCCAGTTTTTTCCTATCAATAATGAATTTTAGTTAGTTTTCAATCATTATTGTAGAATATTCTTGGAATAATAGATTTTTATTCATATAATATGAGAAACATAAGGGATTTCAAAAATAAATTTTTACCTCCCAACCATGAGATTACTGATTATTTCTTTGGTGATGATATTGATGAAAATTCCCCTGACACTACAAGATGGGCTTTATCCGGGGAAAAATTAGTATTTATCTATTATGTTGTTTTGGATTTGATACTTTGGGTGTAGGATGTATTTAAGGATTGGATGGGAATTTATATTTAAATAACCCCAGCCTAGTGGATTGAGTAAATCTAGAATTACCCTTGATTTCCAATGGAACCATTCATGGGATGATGATCTCAGTGATGGTGATTGAGGTATAATTTCACCTAGCCCATTGGCAAGGGGTTTGTCTACAACTACTGCCAATATTCTATGAATTCTATCAGGAGTTGTCAATCTATGGGG
Source organism: Viscum album (assembly GCA_963277665.1). Lineage (NCBI taxonomy): Eukaryota > Viridiplantae > Streptophyta > Magnoliopsida > Santalales > Viscaceae > Viscum > Viscum album. The sequence continues at coordinate 391,994,551 of OY728166.1, forward strand.
GAAGGTGGTGTTAGAAATTATCCCAACCCTTCATCTTGGGTTTTCACCAAGGAAACTCATATGGAAGTTTCTATAGTGTCCCGTTTGATGCAGTACATCTATTATTAGGTGGGAGCTATGTTTAATGGAACCCCATAATGAGAATCATTCTTTACAAGATGTTTTTTGGTTGAACCCTACATCGGATTCTATTTCAGATCTGTATTCTCGTTACATTGAGGGTCTTAGTTAAATGTTAAATTAGCTACCCTATATCTGCATTTATGATTTGTAGGCATAGTTTAAGTGGTAAAATTCTATTATAGTGACCAACTATATCATATGTTACCCAGTACCCATAATATCTCCAAATTCTATGACATTACAAGAATTTTTTTCATAAGGGTTATATTATTCTCAATCAATAGTGAAGTGAAATTCTCTATATGTTGTGAATCCATAGATACACACATCAAACAATGACCTGGAAATCCATTTGTGGATATTTTTCATGATGTGTCATCGAATACTACATTGTTATTTTTCATGATATTCTGCTCATAGGTTTTGGGAAATGGTAATGGCTTCCATATCCTACTGACAATAGATTTTATTGATGAGATAATGGTCATACTCATATTATTGATAGGGTATATTTATATACGTTAGTCACTAAGGAGTAACCCATATATTTTTCCATAGATATCGAATGAAATATTTTTCTATATTATCTAGGACGTCATAGTCAGAAGTGGTGAGGGTCCAGAACATGGTGGGGAGTTTATTTCCAGCTAACTCTCTTTATATCTCAATATCATCTTCCTACACCAAATAGCCTGAAGGCCTTTATTTTTATTGATTTTTGATAACCCCTATTTGAAGGGATTAGGGGGAACCCTTAAAAGGCTCTTAGGCTTAGATATTACATGGCCCGTTGGCTTAGGAGATTACATGATCCAAAGGTCTTAGGGAAATGAACCAGACTATCTACGAGGAACTACCCCTCCCCAGCATCTGCATCCTGATAGTAGGTCTCCACCTTTGCATGGCCATTAGGCTAGGCTTCCTGTGAAATCACAAGCTAGTCTAGAGGGCATAGCCATACCCTCTCATTCTGAAAAATCTATCTGGATCTTCTCTGGTGAGTGCACCTACTCTGAATCCTCTTCTGGGGATACTCCTTTTTGTAGTGTGTCTAGGGAAATAGCTTGTGGCCCAAAGTCCTTGAGGTGGCCTGAAATTCCTACTAACCTGAAGGCCTGGGTGGCCCCAAAGCCTAATGGACATCAAGCCCAAACAGGTGCCCCAAGATGAATTTTTCTAGATGCTATAGAACCAAACATTACCTACTATATTTATTGCTACATTGACTACTATAATATCCACACAGTGTATAGTTTTTCTATTGTGCCTGCTGTAGTACCTGCTACAGTACCTAGAAATAAGCCTCTGCCGGGTTTTGAACTTGGATCATGTGGATGCACTTAAGTATACCTCACCACCTCAGATGAGGATCATGTGTGATGTCCTTCTCCTAATCATTAGACATACACCCCCAATCTAGTCATACCATATATGATTCTTCTTGGGGTCTACTCTTAATCATTGTAGAGTATTATAAGGAGTTTTCTGGGGAAATATATGTAGATGAGGTAAACGTTTCAAGAACCTATTTCTAAAATTTATTTTTATTATTGAAAAAATCATTATAATAATTTGTATGGGTAAAGGGATTATTTCCTTATTTTTGGGAGATATAACTATGCGGAGGTAGACCATGAAAGATATTAGGATTATAGTATCTCCATACTATCATCACACAACCATGAGGAAGAATATATTTGTAGTGAACATATTCTTATTCAATTTATTTTTTGAATTCCATTGGGGTGTTGAGAATGTGTCTTGTGAAATCTCAAGAACACTAGAACTGTGAAGATTATAGATATAAGCATCATTAGATGTCATGGCCAGAATATTCTGACCTTCCTTCTAGAATTGTGTATCACTATGAGACTACTAAATGATGGTTTTTGGACATTATTTAAAAATTTCTCGTGATATGACAGAATTAACCCATTTTAGAAAATTCCATGGCCTTTTGTGGATGGAATATTGGAAAAGCCTAAGGTGTGTTCTACTATCACTTGTTGCTCCCCGATTGGAATGGAAATATTTTCCCGGTTCGAATATTCATTATAGACTAAAATATACTAACGGACCACTGGAATTGGAGATGGTATATGATCCTCCAGGAATATTTCATGATAAGAATGTTTGTGCATTAATTCATTGGTGGAATTAGGAATATGTGTATAAGATATTTTAGTTGGTTTAATATGCCAAGAAGATTCATTAATAATAATTTTAGCCTATCACGAGGCATGTTCCATTTTCACTTGGTGAGAATCGCCCGTAATGGGGGTATGAGACCAATCCTAGGCCTTTAGAGTATGATGATAGTCTCAATTGATAATAATATCATCATGATCTAAGGCATGTTCCTATTTTACTTAGTGAACACCAACAAGAACCAGGATATGATTCTGATCCATAGCCTTTGGAATATTCCACCAATGTTTGTTGATACGCATGTACCCTTATCATACGGAATGTGCCACCAGCACCTGGCGAGCCCCGATGGAAATGGGAATCTGTTCATGGTTAGAAAACTCATCCTTTAGTAGAATATTCTGATTATAAAACTAAATGGGGCATGATTTTTCCTATTCAATAGAAGAACCACTTATTCATAATTATCATAGTGTTGAGAGACACTGGCATTAGGGATATGAATTTTCATCAGTACATCTACTTTTACTAGTATCCAAATATTTTGGTAGTGTTCATAAACTGTTACTAAGGTGAAATGAAAATTTATAAATCTATTTGTGGGGCTTTAAGCCAAAAATTTCCCATATCCTCTATATATTGGTATATATATTTGGTTGAATTGGTGATATTATCCCACTTATTTCCTCCTTCTTCCATTGGAATATGATGACGGGATTCATGCACATGGGTATGGATATGAACCTCCCCCAAGCCTACTATAGGAATGTGCCCATAAAAATGTTACGACTTGGAAGGGATATGAGCCTACTCACAGGTAACTACCAAATTATGGTGGCACACGTCATCAGTGGGTGTGGGGATATGGTCCCACACATAGTTATCATGATCCTTCAACACCTGATGTGTCTTCCTTATTTTTTGTGCATTGGTGTCAGAGGTGGAAATGTGATAGGATGTAGCCAAATTAGGTGATTGATGGGTATTTTTGGATATTGTTGAATATGGTGGTCAATTGGAACACTCTATGGTGGATCCAAAACTATAACGGAGCCGTAGATGACTCCCTTTTCTACATTCATCACATAATGATGGCGTAGATTGGTGTGGTATAGGGATACGTCCTCGAAGTGGTAGTTTTGGAAATGTGGGAAATATGGTTGATAACATATTTCTTTGGGTGATGCTGACTCGTCAGTTTCATCACTTAAAGATCCTCAAGAAACCAATCAAGGGGTGGGATTTCAACAAATCAATTGTACTCATAGAACATTGTGTTTTCGAGCTAATATTTATTTTATCAGGCTTGAGAGGTCATTTTGCAACCCGCATGGGTAGAATCCATAAATGATTTTATGAAACAGTACTTAGATGAAGACAATATCTTTGACTGGGGTGCTGTTGATGAGAGTTTTATCTGCAGTCATGTAGACAATAAGGAAGAATGTATCAAAGTAGTGAAATTTCATAATAATGATGAATTATTAATCATAAATGTATGGTTTACACATTTTTTATTTTATTCATGATCTATCCATTCTGCTCTCATGTACTAGTCAATTCTAGGATGTAATTATTTCATTGGAACTGTAGTTACAGAGGATTAGTTGAATGATCCATTTCATGATTATCCGATTTTTTGGATGATATTCCTACAATGTGGCCTCAAACATGAAAAAACAACCATCCTACTATCTCAGCGTCTTATATCATTCCCTTCATTTTTTCAGAGAATATTCAAAGAAAATGGTCTGATTCATGATCAACAGATCATTCTTTTATTTGAGCGTTTCATGTCAATTTCACCATTTTTTTAATTAAAAGTATGCAACTGAGGTAAATACAGTTTTGATTGATGGTTGATTGTTATGGGTAAATTTTCTTCACAATCATTAATGTCGAGTCACCAATGTTGTAGTTAATGTAAACTAGCATTGGATCCCATATCCATAATAAGGTAGAAAACTACTTTCCACAATACGGGGGTCAGTTGATTTATTAGATCCAATGACACATAAAAACTCAAATTTTTTTAGAAAATGGAGGTCAGTCTCATCGCGCTTTTCTTGTGGAAACTATTTACTACCCTTGGAATGTCTTCTTGATTTATGAAATGTCTTTTAATATCTTCCCAATCCTAATATGAGATTGGTAACCCCAACAGAATGACCATATGTTAAACCCTTTTATATGATAATTAAAAAGATCATATTAGTTAATCGATATATTTTTATCCAATATACTCCATCCAATTACCAGTAATGAGTAGCTACATATATGTTGAAGCCACATCTACAGGCTCTTATGTGTTTTCTACCATGTAGGGATGTGGTGAATATTACGAGGAACTTATTGAGATATTATAAGGAATCATGTATATCAAGTTTATGGAACTAATAAAATCCAATTTATTTATCTAAATACCATGAATTTTAATGTTATGTGGAAAGGAAATATTTTTTGGAACCTATGAAATGGGTATTTAATCTTGAGTCATGAGGAGACCTACAAAATACTCATATTTTGGATGAGATCCATGTTAACATAGTTTTTTTCACACCCATTCGAATATCCCCATAATATATGTAATTATATTGAATTAATAATATCATTCCACTCTTTGGGGTATACACACTATGGTTTCTCTAAATGGGGTAGATTCATGTTGAAAATTATCTGACCATTGAATCTTCCTAATCCAACATGATCCACACTCGATGTGACAAAAAAGGGATAACAAATAATCAGCCTCACAACATATGGATGTAGGAATTATGTGATGGGAAAACCCTTAAGATGTTTAATATGGATCTAGGCCCTTTAGAAGGAATCCTACATATCCTACCTATATAAGGGATTAGATTCAATGTAGTTCAATGGAATCTAAATTCACTGGTGGATGGGTAGAATGAACAACCTATGGGAAAAATTAATTCCTAATGGTTGAATTGATAGAGATATAAGAAAGATTAATCATAATAAGATTCCTATTTGATATTGGCCCTTAGAATGACATCCTACGTATCCTTGTTATTATAGGAATCATAGTGATCACAGTTTAGTTAATTAGGGATTACACACTATGGTTTCCATGTAATAAATTTGTGGATCATTTCAAATACCTTAGCCCATGTGAGCTATGCCATGTATAGGAAACATTTTACAAAAAATAATCAGTCTCATTGATTGTAGATGTTGGGATTTTTTGAATATACTTCCTTTTTATATTTAATATTTATCTATGACATCAGGGAGGTATCCTATGTATCCTAGTTATTAAAGGAATTAGATTCATCGTAGTTCCATTGTTCAGGGCTTAAATATTATGGTTTCCCGGATGAATGACGATCAAGGTTATCATGTCACAGGATGCTCACCTAACATGCTCTACATGTATTCATGGAATACCTTGATTTTCTTCATGACATGCCTTGATGTCCTATTTGATATGTTAGAGCATGTATTTATAACATGTCCAAAGACAATTGAGTGATCCTATTGACTTGTTAGTGGGTACTGACATAATGTGATTATATGTCAAATGTTTATTGCGTGACAAAGGATGAATTTTTTGGAGGACATCACAAGACCTTATTATTTGATCCTAGATGCCATATCATGATCATTGCTGACATGCTAAGAGGGTGTTTCATGATCCAACTCAATTTCCCTAGGACCACCATGAGTTCAGGTTAAAATGCTTCTAGGGTGTCCCTAGAGTCAGTGTTACATGTCTTCAGGATGATGTATTCTCTAAGATTACATGTCTGGATAGCACCAAGAAAGACAACCAACATTCCCTGATGATTTCATGAGATCTGGCCGTCGTGTCTTGGAGATGTAGGGAGATCCAGTAAACATACCCGAGTGCAGTCGACAGACTCATCTAACATGTACTATTTCTATATTATGATTTGGACGACATTTCTGAGGGACATATAAAGGATTTGATGGAGATCAAAAATGATTTCGAATTACTTTGGTGGCATTCTTTGGGGATTCATGTTACTCCTATTTTACATGTCCAGATTAATTTTCATGAAACAATTATTATACCAAAGGTGAATCATGAGATCTAGAAGACGTGTCCTCATGTTGTTATGTGAATAGGGTGGTTTATATAAAGAGAATGAGGATCAACATTTATATTAAAATATTTCTACCAAATTTTTGTTCTTTTCCCCTCCATTTATTTTAAATTGACTAGATTTTTCATGTTTCATTTGTTTTTATGTCTCATGGGGTATAATGATTTTTAGGATGTTCATCACATGACTTACCAGATGTTGTTTTTTTGATCCATGAGTGATTAGGTGTAGTTCATATTCATGTTTTATGTTTGTTTTGGTGGTTCCAATGGTTTTTTTCAAGATGGTAATCTTTGTCGATTGTGAGATCAGTTACATTGAGAAATATTCATTAATTACAAGTTTTTCCAGTGTGAGGATCCAATGTTGTACTTTTTAATGATTGGGTAGGGTATTTATTGGCCTCACCACATTGATTACCCACTTCTTTGTGTGGTGAACATTGGAGAAATTGTTGCTATATTCAGTGAATCTATTTGATGTCATGAATTTCTTGAGATGTAGTTATAGTTCATTATGGACATATCATATGTTTTCTGGCGGCCGTATGATCATCCCATAAATTACTCCTTTATTTTTTCCCAATTAATGGTTCCCATTATAATAATTTGGGAATTCCAAGGGACATTCACATTGTCCAGATGATATTTCAAAGGGCCTTTGTGGGATTAGGATTCTTATTCAAAGGAATTTACAAAATTTAATGATAATTTCCTGAGAACATTCATGAGACATGGATGGATTTTCATGGGTCCATTGTAAGATCAAATAATATTTTGAAGGGGATTTATGAGACCATGATGGTGAATCATTTAATTTTTACAACTACCGGATGATCCTATCATCTTCTATATATTTCCCTCTTTATATCCCATGTTTATTTTGGGGTTTCATGAGTTTTTTGTTTTTTCGAAGAAAATAATTATCCCAATCCGTGATTCGTTGTGTTACACATAATGGTTATTATTGTAATGTTAAATAATTGTAATGTATAATTCACTTTGGATTGTATTTGGTGATGGAGAGAGAGAACATGTCCACTCATACATGTATAAGGACCTTCACGTGGTGAGGGAGAAAATCAATAGGATTTCATGTGGAAAGGTAGACATGTTTCTTGGGTATTTTAATATCTTATGAACCAATGGTAGAAAATCACATGAATTTTTTAACCTTAAGAGGAATTTTTATTTCCCAATTTATTTCCTTGTCTTATTTTAAAAAGGTTGGGGATCTCACAACGTTTTATGACTATTGTCAAATACAATCACTCTACCTATCGATGTTTTGTCACATAAACAACAGAAGTTTTTATGGGATCCATGAGTTTTTTTATGAACAAAACCATATGTTTGACTTATAATTCTGAAGGGTGAGAATCTAGCCACCTGGACATTTCTGAATCCCTTCTCATGGAGTGGTTGACATGTCCTTGGGTTCTTTTATGGTGTCTTGTGAATCACTAATGTTCATCAAATGACTTTTATAACTACAAGAGTCTCATGACTCTTAGATATTTTCCTCATATTTTCAAATTATTTTAGGATAGATCACTAACTGTCTTCCATTGGATTATTTATGTGAGGTTTGGGAGTGTGTCTGGTAGGCGCTTCATGGCCACTTATTGATTGGAGAGACTTCACAAGAGTAGAAGTACTTGTCAAAGGGGCACTTGGGGATCATCAATATGATATGCACTATGAATAAAAATCCAAATGACCTTCCATTGTTCATGTGATTGTAAATATCCAAGAAGTTCATGTGATTATCATGATCATGTTTAACCTCTTATTTCATTCCATTGGTGGGGAAAATAATACTCATATTCATCTATTTCTTCCCATATAATTTTTTCAATTCTCATTTCTTGGGTGTCAATAATGCCAAATGTACAAAAAATTTTGATGACTATCCTCACGATCATTCAAATGATATGTGATTTAGAATGAATGTTTATTTTGGTATGATCTAAAAAATTCTAGAGCTATGAATCATATTGAACATTCAAAAAATTAAAGGATGGAACAACATTTTATTGAGTACTTAAGGAGACAATTTACACCTTATTTTAGTGTTTCCACTGATCCACTAGTTTTTTAGCATTGTATTAGTACAATTGAAAGGATATTTTCCATTATTCAGTGCCCTAAGAATGAAAAAAATAATATTGAGTGCTTATCGATTGGAAGGTGAGGCAGATCAGTGGTGGACTCTTATTAAGAACATAAGGGAAAAAGAAAAAATTGAATCCATGGAATGGGAATATAATATGGGGATATATTTCAGAATTTAATTTCCCAATATTATATGAAAAATGGTGGAGAATAAATTCATTGAGCTTAATATAATGGATGATGAATCTATTAGTACTGTTAAAGATAATTTTAGAAGGCATGAAAGGCATGACAATGGTTTAAACATCTTCCCTAGAAGAAAAATTCGATCAATTATTGGTGGAATGAAACAAGGTGCTTGAAAGGCATTGGTGATAAATACCTTATATTCTAAGATGATGTCATTCAATGTGAAATAAAGGTATAAATTGGAATTTAATATTAAAACCATTCAATGAGTTTTGATAAGAAACAAATGACTGAGTGTAATGAAAACTAGAATAATAGAATAAAAATTTTGACATCAGTGTGATAGAAATGTTGGAAGAATCATTAAGAGAATTTCATCAATGGAATTGGGAGGTGATTTAAATGTTAAAATTAAGGTAATAAAATAGTTAAATTTCTAAATAAAATTAATAGTCTAGTTAATGGAATGGAGGTGGAGAGAATTACAACTAATTTACCACCCACACCGCAATGCTTTAAGTCCATTGAGTTTTGGAGTTATTAAAATAAATTTTCCAATCCAAGGATATGTATAGATGATAATAAAAAACAACCTTTAAGGAAAAATGGAAAATGGTAAATCTTATGCTGTCCTAATGGATGAATTGAATCTTGATAATTAGGGATCACATATCCAATCTCTTTATTTGGGAATTTTATAGTTTATTTTGTATGAATAAGCCCGATCAAAATATCATGGTTCGTTCTTTATTTTAGTTTAGTATGACTAAATCCCTCTATATTAATTCTAGAATAATATAATGACATTTATTATTATATTGTTATATTGATGAAACTATGATTGCAATAAATCTATTTTTTATAAGATAAGAGATTATCTAAGATGTAAATAGTGAATTATATTTTAAAAGGATTATGAGGATAAATATTTTTTCAATGTTTGATTTAAAAAATAGATGGGGGTTTGGTGATTAAAATATTACAGCTCCATAAAAATATTTATGAATATTGGGTATGTTCTTCTAACCATAATTTATTGATGATAATAAAATATTGATAAAATAACTTAACCTTATATTTATGAATCTTATTATATATTAGTTCTTTATGAATAAAAAATTAACATTTTGTTTTCATGTTAGATATTAAGTAGAAGTTGGCGAAGACAAAACAATAGGGTGAGATTATACATATGAACTGGAATGATATCTTGTTTTTATATATCTTTGAGAATATTAATCTAAATTAGGAAAATAATCATAATTTTTTTATCATATTACAATTATTTAAGATGAATCAAATGGTCCATTATATCATCAATGCTTTTTGTCTTTGTGATCATTATGTTTATCTATATAACCTACCTTTTTATTGATCCGTGATAATTATCAAACTATTTAATTATTTTGGATTTTAATCCATTTCCAAATATCAACATACCATTTATGTTCTCATATATGGAAACATAGATCCAAGTAACGTTTTTTAATTGTTATGTTTTCAAAATTCCTTTTTAGAGAAATTTTTTGAATTCATTTTTATGATGTGGCATTCTATGAAAGGAACTGTGAAGTATTAAACCATTGGTTACCCAGATGAATTTTGAGGGAGAAATTAATTTTAAGGGGGTATAATGTAAGACACCAAGAGTTTATTAAATATATTTTTTGAATTAATCTAATCCTTTTGGCATTTTTCTTCTCACCCAAAAGTAAATATAAATTGAATTAAATGAAAGCAATATGTCAAGATTCAATTAAATGAATCACCTTTTTAAGCATGAAATAAAAAAAACTAAGTTCATGTTGTTATATAAGGGAAAAAAATCTTATCCTATGGTACATGAAACACTATGATTATCATGAGTTATATGTAATAATGTGTGTAAATAAAACATGATATATTTAAATAATATGATTAATTGATATGATAATTTTTAAATATTTTTTTAAATGGGGATAATAAAAAGTATTAATATTGTTATGAATGTAATGTTTAGAAATTTATATAAGATTAATTTTTTGGTATCCAATAAACATGAAATAAAAATAAAACCCTCCTAAAAATATAAGAAATCATTTTTTGGAAAGCTATTTTTATAAATTTATTAGACTAATTTTGGAGAATTATTTTAACCAAATGAATATATTCTCTATTCTATCATCTAATTAACATTAATACTATGAGTTTCCTAGAAAAGATAGAAAAATAAATCAAACAATATGCTTAAAAATCTGCATTATTTTAGAAAATGATTTTTTCACATATTATTGAAGACAAATTTAAAAAAACTAATTTTTCCACTTTTTGAAAAATAAATTTGAAAAAATAAAATTCAATTTTTAATTAATAATGTTTAAATTCGTTTTAGGAGAATATTTTTTTTCTAAGAAATTGAATTTTTTTGGAATAGTGAAATCTAATTATTTTTTATTCAAAACTAAATTTTTAGATAAATAATTTATAATGATAAATTATATTTTATATTAGTTATAGAGTAAAATTAGATAAATTATATATATTATTCCAATATCAGTAATTTTAATCATTTTATACTAAATTTGGACATAGAAAATAGTAAACTTTTAAACATTTTAACTTAAAAAATCTTTTTTCTCTTTTCTTCATTGAGATTAAGTTTAAATAACCTCTTTACCCTTTTGTAACAACACAAAATTTTATCAATGATATTTACCATCTTATAATTATTTTATATAGTATAAGTCACATAAAAACACAAATATAACACAATAAAAAATTTATTAATGAATAATGAGTGAAATGAGATGTATTTCTAGATGTTAAGGAACCTATACTGAGGAAATATTAACTTGACCTATTGAATAGTAACATAGCAATTGGGAATAGTAATCCACCCAATATAATTTTAACCTCATATATAAAATTATAAATTCAATTAAGAATCTTATAAATGAATATATTAAATGAATATATAATAATATAAGTAAATAAATATTTTAAAAATCAAAATTTAAAGGATAATATTATTGTAATCCAAAAATATTTATTTAAATTTTTTTAATTGAAATAATAATTGAAAATTAAGTTTATTTTAATAATATATATTTTTAAATTACTATTTTTTTTATTATTTTAATAAAATTTAATGAGACCTTTATTTGATTTTCAATGTATTATAAAATATGTTCTAAATTTTAATTCATTATTTTTTGAGTAAATGATTATATTAATTGAAAATTAATGTTATCATAGATATAAAATTATTTTCATAAAATGGAGTTAATTCATGAAATCTAATCATGGAAATTTTTTAGGGTTAATTTACTTAATTCATCTAAAATAATTGAATGTTATATGGATAGTAAAATATGCTAATTTACTATATTAGAAAAATACATTAAACATTAAATCATAAATTATGTATGGATAATATAATATCATTATATAGAACTATCTTGCATTATTTATATATATATATGGACAATTCCCTACCTTCTCATAGTCTTGATCCAAAATGACAAAAAAAAATAACATAATTAGAAAACCACACTCTCCTCCCCAATAAAAACCACTCAACACCACCTCTTCTCCTCAAACCGTCCAAGAATTCAACATTGTCCAAATTATACAAAATTATTATATAATTCTTATACTCCATATCTACGGGCCATGAATCTCATAAAAATGGGAAATCCTTTTCCCTAAGGAGGTTCTCAATGCAAATAAATTCAAGCAGTAAAATTCAGTTTCTTTTCCATTGAATTTTATTTTTAATATCATCCATTTTTTCATCATTTAATCACTAACACATATGAAAGTTTTATGATTACTCCAATATCATTTATATACTATAATTATGTTATTCTAAAGGAATAACTCATCTTCATGTCTCTTCTCTTCTATTTTTACACAAAAAAATGAAAATATCATCCAGGGTGTGTTGATTTACCACCACCATGTATGATGCGTTTTCATTTTTATTCACAACATTCAAGGTTGGGAATAAAAAAATTTTATTGAATGAAATAGATTTTAAAATTTGTTTTATAATCTTATTTAAGTTTCATAAATATCATATATTCATAATACATAATGATAAAACAAAATGTGTTTGTTGTTATAGAAAACTACCAAAATTATTCTAAACAGTTATCATTAACTATTTATCTAATGATTCAACATCATAAAATATATCCAAATTAAATATAATATCATATAATCTTATGAAATATCATTAATATTATATAATTTAAAATACAGAGAACTATTCATATTTTATATGAATTTTCATACTTATATACAAGTAAACCGATCTTGGAAACAAAGAAAATAAACACTTCCGAATGATGAAACTAATCTCCATAACTCGTTGAAAGTCCTGTAATTTTGATTAATATAACCATAATTAAAAAAATTAATTAATAATAGGTTATTTATTTTTATAATTAATGGAATTAATTTGATTATCAATGAAAATAATGTGGATAATTAATTTGTACATATGGTAAAGGGATTCTCGAACCCAACTCCATTCATTTGGGATTTCCCTTTTTAAGTCCATATTTAGTATGGATATACCATTAATTTTAATTAAATATAATATTTTTATCTTTACATATTTTTTTATATATACATGTCTCCAATCTTATTTTATGACAAATTTATATATTTTTTCAAAAGAATTATTCTTTCAAAAAACACAACTTTTACTTCTCATGAGATTGTTTCTTCAACACTCCATATTGATGTTTCATATACCAATTATGTTATTACACATTTATTTTTAAAAATAAAATGTATATTCATTAATTTATTCAATATTAAATGAAACCCATTCATTTCCATGGGTTATTTTATGTCCATGATTGATATACGTTCCTTGAGGAATTCCTGATAATGAAAATGTTATGATTTCAAAAATTCTTCAAAAAATATATACCACATTTATATATTATAATGTGATGGGTGAACCTGAAATTATATAGATATAAAATGAATTGGGTAATGTGATGTATCGAATGATATAAAAGTAAACATTCATGAATAAAATGCTAGATTTTTTAAAAAATATGTGTGGTATTTAACCACTAAGGCGTGATGTTTTATTTTTATAAATTTCCACATTCCATGCCTTAATCTAATTATTAATATCATGATTATGTTGTTATAATGGTTATATGATCACCCCATGTTAATTGTTTTAATTTTATTATGTATCCACTTATTGGTGTTTTAACTCACCCCATTCATTGATGAATATCCACCGTGGATTTCTTGTACAATGAAGAATGTGATGACCCCTAAGAAGCTAGATAATATGGAATTAAATATTAAATATATTTTATTTTGTAAAAGATAGGTATAAGGATAATATTCCCAAGACAATAAACCCATTAATCCCATATTTTTTATACTATAATGTTATTTGTCTTTAAAATTATGTAATAGTTATTTTAGAAAATTATGGGTCATTAGAGTTGGTATCATAGCATGGTTTATTTAATTTTGGAAATGGGATTGGAATACCTTATTAAAAACCCGTAGTATTGGACTAATTATAATTAATAACCTATGAATATTTATTTCATTAAATTAACTAATATAAGGATCCCAGAATATATTGATTTATTGTTAATTTAATAAAAGAAAAAATAATTTATTCATGACATGATGACATCGATTTTGTTTTAACATTTCAAATTTTTGAAAATGGTGTAAACATGGATAAGCCAAAACAATAACTAGTGCGAGGGATAATGCATTGATTTCCCGAATGACTTCCCTAATGCCTTGTTAGTAGTAGTTAAAAATTTCATGTTAATGATTAACCACCTGTCTCAGTCTATGGAATATAAAATGATTAATGTGGAACATAAGACTTCAAATAAAAGAGAGACAATAGAAATCAAGTCTTTTATTAGGCAATTACATCTGATGTTTAGTGGATCAAATGATCCACTCATCACAGAGTAGTGCCTAAACATAATAGAGAATATCTTTTCTATTCTTCACTCTTCATTTATGGAGAAGGGGACTCCAGATATTTACCATGTAGAAGGAGATTCTAATAAATAGTGGAAATTTATTAAGAAATCATGTTGAAACACAATTTTTAAGAGATAGAGTGGGAATAATTAATTATAATTCGTATTAAAAAGTATTTCCCTAGAACGCTTCATGCACATATAGAGAACAAATTTATAGATATAATGAAAAATAAATATGAATTTTTTAAAACCAATGAAGAAAATTTCTTAAGGTTTTCATTATATGATACATGTTATTTATAAAAAAAAATAAAGAAATTACAGAATCTTTAGTCGCATAGAACCAAACCTTCATATGCATCTATAAATTTGAGATATTTTTAGCTATAAAGAACTTGTTTTGTTTTTCACTCAATGTGAAGATTGAGTTTATAGAATGGCCTTAAGGCTATGAAGATAGGAAGAAAAATATGGAGTCTTGTGAATGGGGATATAATAAAATATATGGAATGAAAACTTAACCACTAACATGTCAACAATTTTGAAAATAACATCATGGTAACTGACTCAATGGTATGAGGAAATTATAATAGTGTATGAGAGAAGGATAAAAATTTAATCAATGTCAAAGAGGCAAGTGTAAGAAGAACAATATTGTGGAAGAAATGAGAGAACCACCCATGGTCCAATGTTTCAACTGTAGAGAGCAATGGAACTATGCAAGCTAGTGTACTGAACTTGATATCCTTGAGTGAAATCAGCATCATCAATGACCAATAACAAAAGACATAGGAAATTATTATTCCATCACTACTACTTTAGGTGGACACCGACAATAATGTTATTATAGGTATGCTCCTTGTTTATTTGAGAATAGGGAATTAAATATTTGATTTTGGTTCTATGAATTCTTTCATATTATGTGTGTTTAGTAGAACTAATCAAACACCACATAAAAATATTGAAGTTGCGTTACATGTGATAACAAATAATGGTCAAATTATTTCCTTCAAATTATATAACTCCCCCTTGGTTAATTTTAGTTGATTGAGCATACCAGAAAATATTTCGTTACTTTCTTTATAATATTTTGATGCTATTTGGACATGGATTGAATTTCTTTGCATAAATCCAACATCAACTGCAAAGAAATGGATATCATGCTTCACATTCTAATCCATCCTCCAATTATTTAAACCTATAATGATGGAGTTCAATATCCTTCAGAATTTTCATCTCATGTGTGGATATTTTTTAGTTATGATAAATAATGTCTACCTATAATGATTGAGACAAAAGAGAGAATCATGCTCAAGGACATTCCCATTGTGAGGGACTACAATGTTTTGTTCCCGGAATAATTTCTTGGCCTTTATCCTAATATAAATATTGAGTTATCAATTTAAATTATTCCTAGATAGCTTTATATATCAATGATACCTTATAGAATGACCATCATTGAGTTGGAGGATCTATAGAAGTGATTAGAAGAGAATTCGGACAAGGGTTTTATATGACCATGTGTTTCACCATGGGATGCACCAGTCCAAATCATCATTAAGAAGGACGGATATATGAGAATATGCATTAATTTTCATGATCTCATGAAAGTCGCAATAAAGAACAATTATCCACTTCTATTGATATATGAATTGTTTGATCAATTTCATGGGGAAATGTCTTTGTCTATGCTAGAACTTCATTCAGGATATCACCTATTAATGTCGAGGAAAGGAGATATTACCAGGAATGACTTTCAGACAATGTATAGACACTATGAGTTAATAGTCAATCCTTTTTCACTCAATAATTCTCCTGGAATATTCAGGAAGTTAAAAAAATCATTAGATATTAACTCTACAAATTTTTTGTAGTATTTACTGGTTATATTAAAATATACTCCAAGAGAAAGGAGGAATATGATGAGAATTTTAATATTCTGATGAAGACATTCTAAAGGGATAAACCGTATGCAATGTAAAATAAATTTTTATTTCTAATGGTGTAATTATCATTATTGGGGGTTTTTATCACAAAAAAATGAATATATGTGGACCCATAAAATAAATAGGGAATAAAAGAGTTGACTAGATCCACATTCATAACAAATATTTGGTAGTTTAATTGAATTTTCTTGGTATTTTTATAAATTTATTGAGAATGTATCACGATTGTCGAATCCACTAACCTTGATATCCTGAAATGATGAAAAGTTTTACTGGACTATTGAATGTGAAAATTTATTCAAAGAGTTAAAAAGTATCTTATCATAATGCCAGTAATCACAATTTTGATATGTGGGGAGCTCTTTTAGGTATCCAATGGTGATTGAAAGATGTTTTTAGGTTGATCGATGATACAAAATCATAATGTGGTATCCTATTCCTCAAGGTAGTTAAACATTAATTATCAAAACTATCCTATACATGACATAATGTTACAAGATGTGATATTTGCATTGAAAATATGGTGTAATTATATATTTGGAGAGAACTGTGAAATATATACTGATTTTAAGAGTGTCAAATACATATTCACGTATAAGGACATTAATATTTTCTACTAAAAATGTATAGGTCTCATCATGGATTATTAATTCTCAATATAATATTATCTGGGAAAAGAAAATGACATGGAATATGGTCTAAGTAGAAAGTATCCTGAAACATTATCAATGATTATAATTGATAAGGATCCAATATTATTATATTTTTAATGGATGTACATGGGAATAAATAATTAATATAAAAATTTCATTCTAAAATTATTTATCAACCATACCTAATGGGAAAAATAAAGTATTCTCAAAGAAATAATGATTAAATTCAGAAGAAGGTGTAAGATATGATAGAGGGGTGTCCTTAGAGTTTAAAATTGATGATGATGGAATTGTATGATTTAGGTCAGGACTATGTGGACCATCCAATCGAGAGACATTGATGTTACTTTGGAATGACAGTCATAGCTCAAAATTCTCTATTTACCCAGGGAGAATAATGATGCGTCAAGATCTATGAGATAACTATTTTGGGGAAATATGAAGAAGGATATCGCTAAATATACATAATATTTCCTTTTATTTTAGGAATTGAAGGATGATATATAAATGTATAAGGGTATGATGGAACCATTACCCATTCCAACAAGGAAATTGGAAACATCACCATGGACGTTTCCACCAGATATCAGAAGACATACAGAGGAAATAATTACATATGTGTTGTGGTGGATCATATTTTTAATAAAACATTCATTATCTTGATTTGAGAGAAATTATCACTAGATCAACATTAATGGATATACATTAAGGAAGTGGGAAGGATTACTGGATTACCATTACCAATTATATCTGATTGAGATCCAAGATTCACATCCAAGATATGGTAAATTCTTCAACATGGTATAAAAATTGATATAAACATTAGTACATATTATCATCCTTAAATATATGGACAATATTAGTGTACTGTTCAGACAATGGACGAAATGTTGAAGGAATATTCTATCGACATCATAGAAGAATGGGACCAACATCTTTCTCTGAGAAAGTTCTCTTACAACAATAGTTTGAACTTAGGCATCCTTGTTGATCTGTATGATGTGAATTATGGGAAAATATATGGAACAATAGTGTGTTGAAATGATGTCAGTGAACATATGATGTTAGGACCTGAAATGGTCCATGAAATTGTAGAAATGGTGAAAACATTTCACCAAGACAACAAGGTAGAAAAAATTCAGCAGAACAAATATTCATACACACATTGATGGGACATATAATTTAAGGATAGAGACCTGGTATTCTTCTACATATCTCCATGTATGAGGATCATGAGACATTGGAATAATGGAATGTGGACTCCAAAGTAAATTTCCCACATCATGATTATTGATCGAGTGGGAGTTGTGGCCTATTGACAAGGACATCTACATATGTTTTCTCAAGTACACGATGTATTCCATTCATCTATCTTGAGGAAGTACATACTATATATCTCACATTTAATGAATCCGTAGTTAGTACAATTATAAAATTATCATTCATACAAGGTGATTTCAATGATTATATTGGACCATGTACATTTTGTTATACACAACAAGAATACTCTCCAAGAAAATGTAATATGGTAGATAAATATATATAAATAGGAGACATGGGACATAGAGAAAGTGATGAAGGAGAAATACCCTTACTAGTGTTCACCATAGTATTTAAAATGAATTTTTGAGGGGAAAATTTTGAAAGGGAGGAAGAATGTAACAACCTATAAATTTATCAATTAAAATTACCATTATTATAATTTTTTAATATAATATAAGTATCATAAAATAACCAATAGAATATAATTATATCTTTAAAAATGAATAAATAATGAATTGATAAGTATTTTTAAAATTTAAGTAACATATACCGATGAAATTGAAACATAATATTTAGAATAGTAACATAAACATTAGGAATATAAATATATTCAATAGAATAGTAATCTTGTCTAATAAATTATTAATGAAATTTATGCATCTTATAAATGAAAATATGACTTAATTATATCAAAATCCATTTAAATCAATATTTAAAAATGAAAAATTAATTGTTTATATTTTTTAAGGCATAAATATTTAATTACAATTATTTATTTAATATAATAAATAATAAAAATATATTTCATACAATTTATTTATAAGTTAATATTTTTTTGTCTTATTATATTATCAAAATTTTATGAGACCTTTTTTATTTTATCAATGTTCTATAAAATCAGTTAATATGTTAAGAAATGTATTTTTCAAGAAAAAACATATTTTTTTAGAAATTAAATTTCTCATAGATAGAAAATTATTTTCTTAAAATGGAGATCATTTTGTAATTCTACACATTGAATGAAAAATAGGGTGATTTTTTGGTATTTATCTGTAAAAATGATTTTTTAGTGAATAGTAAAAAACCATAATTTATAATATAATATAAATTCATGATTTATTGAGTAATAAATGATGTATTTATGATGTAGGCCCATAATATCAAAATATCATTCATTATATTATTATATTTAGGAAAAAATCTCAATTTATTCATAGTCATGATCCAAAATAATAAAGCAATGAACAAAATAATGAGAAAAAACCTTTCTATCCTACTTAATAAACACCACCCTCACCACCACTTCTCCATACACCTTCTATGATTTGAGAGATACTAAAATTCTTCCCAATAATCTTACTATACCCCTAACCCACATCTATAATCCATTTTTTCATCAAAATACCAAAACCATTTCCCTAACAAGGTTCTCAAGGAGGATAAAATCAAGAGGTAAAATCCACTTTATTTTCCATTAAATTTTATTATCAATTTCATTTCTTTTCTTATCATCTATTCTCTTCCACATATCCATGATTCAAGATAATTATAGTATCTTTTATAATCTATAAATTTATTTTGTTAATTGTGTAACTCATCTTGAACTCTCTTTGTATTTATCTTCTACTATAAAATCTAAAATATCATATGTGGTGTGTTGATTTACAACCACTTTGGATGATGAATTTTAATTTCCCTTCTCCACCATCAATTATTATAATAATAAAATTATAATGATTGAAAATGGAAATTATGTGCATTGCCCTTCCCATGCATCCACTACCCCCAGACCCTAAAAGTTCTATCAGAGAGGGCACATCATTGATTATATTTATTTTGTTTCATTGGTGATTTATGCATTCATAATTTAGTTTTTCAATTTGAATTTAATAGTTAATTAAATATGAATTATGATATCTATTTATTCCTCTATCATTTTCTCAGATCTAACAGAAACAGTTAATTTTGTTATTAAAATAAAATCAAGGATCTCATCCGGAGGTGCCATTGATCCTGGCCATACAACACAGGATTACATATAATATAATCACCATTACAACCTATTTATTCATGATCAACACATCAATATTGATATAGATTTCAATTCTATATTTTCTGTTGTTTAGGTAATTAAATTCACCATTAATGCATTGTTTTTTGACTAAGATTCACTAGGGAACGGTCAGTCAGAATACACTCCATGTATCTTCTTAGACATGGTGTGTATTACATTAAGGTTAGGTGTTGTTCCATGAATTATATACATGGACTACCAGACCAGTGACCGTGTAACACTGATTGAACACAGCATGTGGCCCACTAGACACACCACGTACTCCAAGTTTCTGAAGGATACCTCACACACTTAGACCAATGGAATGAACTTTGAATAGACAATGAATGGTGCACACAAAGTGTAGATCAGATCTAATCACCATGAACATTTAGAAAATTAATTATATTTAATATTTATTTATTTTACTATCTAAACCGTTATCCATGTACTTGTGTGTGGTCATAAAGGTAGGACACTCTTTTGAATAGTTTTTTATATACGTTAATGTTTAAATATTTTGTTAGTATTTGTGTGATGTTCATTATCTTCATGTAATGTATAATTTTTATTACATTTATAATTCTATGTGCATTAAATCATGACATGTTACTGAAAAATCATTTAATTCATGTAACCATCCATGAACATCACATAATGAAAGTACAAGATATGTCATCCGTGATATATATCATAATGACTAAATTTTATGCACATATAACACATATTTCTTATATTTGTACTAGTATAAACTAGGTTACCTCCAAGGTAAATGTTTTGCACACTGTTAATTTCAATGAATTTTTTTAATTTTTTTAAAATTATAATCGATGAAAAACTCATGAAAATTCATAATAATATTAGGATAAAAGGATTTATTAATTAAATATAATAATTAATTCATTCGATCATGATTTATCTTTAGTAATTTAGATTTGTAAATGAATTCATGTTTAATTAAATGTGTAATTTTCTTTTCTAGGGGATGATCATTAGCTATACTATACATTTTTCTTTGATTGGATTCATTTTAGATTATTATTAAATTAAACTATTTGCATGCATTTCTCGTCTTCTCATTAATATGCAGGGAATTAATTCTAATGGGTTCATTTAAGTAAACCACCTTTAAACCCTCTCATTTATGTGGGTAAAAGAATATGTAATGGATGGATCTCCCAAGCTAGAGGAGGTAGTTCAGGTTTGAATATGAGGTGAAACCAATCCAAGCAAGATACAAAGATGGATAGGTGGAAATCTATAAACATGGCCTAATTGGTTCAAGGTTTTCTCCCCAAGGTCAGTGGTTTGTTTTTCATCGGGTAGATAAGATAACCGTTATAATAAGTTCATAAACATACCATTTCTTTTAATTTTTTCATTTGTATGGTTATTTCATTATTGATGTTTTTCCATGATCACATAATCAATGAATTAACAATCATACAAGGAAAAACTAATATAAACTAAATTCTGTATTAATATTTCCTAAGACATGGTTAATCACTTATGTAATCCCACATAATATTAATAAGCATGTGATAATGATAATAATTGGAAATTTTCATATAAAGGAGAAAATCCCTCACTAAAATAATTAGTTGGCATATCCTTCCATTATTGTGGTTATATTCAAACAATACTTTAATGTTCTTGACCATAAAAAGATGGGGTGATTTCATTTATTGAGGAATTTTGACATGAGATTTTATGTTGGATTTACTTGGTTCACATCAACGGTTTACTACCAAAGCAGGACATCGTGTAACTCAGAGCCAACTGTTGAAGAAATCTAATTATATGATTTAAGGATTTGGGAGACCACTCAACAGATCAAGGAACAGTGAGTTAATGATTTTAGAATTTGGAATTCCTACCTTAAACCTTTCATGATTCATGACCAACCAAATTTTGGGTAATAATAAGGGGCATATAGATTCATTCAACTAGAATTTCCAAGCTATGATATTACGATTCCAATGATCAGTGCTATTGGGTTTTGATAAAATGGTGGGAGACTAATAAATATAATCAATATTATTTTTTCTAATTTTTCATATAAAGTAATAAATATCATATTATTTTATTTATAGAAACAACAATACAATATAATCAAACATATCACTATGATCTATACTTAAGAAGGAAACTCTTCTTGTCAATATGAATTTCTAGGAGTAACAAAGGTTCCTACATGTCATCCTTCACTAGAAATAAAATTATATGTGTTGGAAGAACCTTTACCAATTGTTCCTGTGAAAGAGGCAAGTGATACAGTACAATGTCTATACAATAATCATCTGAATGATGCTACAAATGATTAGTGATTCATGTTATTTTCTATTTCCAATGAGATTTTAATGAAACACCAGAAAATGGATGCAAATAGCATGATGTATCACATTTGGCATCTATATAAAGAGAATGTGAAACAATAGAGTTGTGAGATCTAGAATGAACGTTTTACCACTAATATTATAGAGTATGTGCTAGGTGGGCCTCATGCAGTAATGCATATTGGATATATTGAATGCCTACACATCTTAGGGATTAATTCATCAGATGAGTTGTGTGACGATATCATACTTTTATCACTAAACAAGACCTTATCTAGCATCGTTATTAATTATAATATGATCTATTATCAGAAGAGTCATTAAGAAGATATTACATTAATTCTCTAAGTCGATAAAGTCATTGGGAATAATAAACTCGTGGTCCTTATTGTGAACAAGAAGAAGAAGGAAAAGGATAATGGGACAAAAACTTATAAAAAGATTAAAGGACACGTTCACTATCCTTCCAAGAAGAATAAAATCTTGATGTAGGGAATGAAAAAAGAGGCAATGTGTTTTTCATGTGGCAAGCTAGGCCACTGGAGGAGGAACCGAACCCAAATGAAAGGGGAAGAAAAATGAATGTTTTTTATCGAGTGAAATATTTTAATATCACAACAATGGGTATTAGATACATCTTCTGGTCCTCACCTAAGTATCCAAATTAAGGAACCAATTAGAATCCAAAAAATTTCCAAATGAGAGGTGGATCTGCGAGCTTCCAATGGTGTGAGGCCAGCTACTCATTCCATTGGTGACAACCACATTCCATTACCAATAGAAATTATTTTTGCTTTATGTTATTGTTATTATGTAAAAACTATTATAAAAAACATAATTATATTATCATGTTTAGATATTGATGGGTTTATTTTCATGTATTAAAAAATGTTTTTACTTTTATAAGGGAAACATATGTTATGGTATTGAAAATTTAAATTACGGTCTTTATGTTTTAAATTCTGTAAACAATGTATTGGAAACTGGTAAAAAATTAGGTTCACATAACTGATATAAAACCCAATTCTGGCATCACCATCTCAATTATTTAAATGATAATAGTTTGACAAGCAAATATCATGATGAACATTTATAATTTTCTGAGATAAAACCCCTTGATTGAAATCATGCTTGTTTAATAGAAAAAAAGACAAAACCTCCATTTGGTGGACATGGTGAAAGGTCCATAGAGTTTCTCGGAATGGTACACAGTGTCGTGTGTGGACCATTTCACATTAAATATATAGGTGGATATTCATACTTTATAACCTTTGCTGAAGATTCAAGTATATATGGATATAT
Source organism: Viscum album (assembly GCA_963277665.1). Classification (NCBI taxonomy): domain Eukaryota; kingdom Viridiplantae; phylum Streptophyta; class Magnoliopsida; order Santalales; family Viscaceae; genus Viscum; species Viscum album. Next base: position 392,018,735 of record OY728166.1, read on the forward strand.
TTACTTGATGAGGTACAAGTCCATGACCTTTGAGAAATTAATGGAATTCAAGAATGAAGCTGAGAATAAAATTGGTGAGAAAATAAATAACCATCGATCAGAACAAGGTGGAGAGTTTCTTAACCAGGTGTTCATCGACTTTCTATGGGATATTGGGATTCTATCTCAACTCACTCCTCCATATACACCATAGTGTAATGGTGTTATTGAAAGGGGTAACAGTACATTGTTGGACATAGTAAGGCAAATGATGAGTCATGTTGACCTTCCCTTATCCTTTTAGGGATATGCATTAAAAACTATGGAATGCATATTAAATTGAGTATAATCTAAAGTGGAAAATAAAATTACCTCCGTGCTATAGAGTGGAAAGAAACACATTTTCTCACATACGCATGTATGGGGTTGTGAGGTGTTTGTTAAAGGCTTATTAGGCAAAAAACTATCTCCCATGGTAATAAAGAGTATCTTTATAGGGTATCCCACCGAAACAAATAAATACTACCTATACAACCCAATAGACAAGAAAGTGACTATCTATAGAAAAGACATCATACATGAGAGGGAGAACATACAAAAAAAGGATAGTGGGATCAAAGATTACATCAACGATATTGATGCTAAAGATACACATGAGATGGTATGGGAAAAAGTTCCAAATGTCTCCATGAAAGATTTTGTTCATGAAACACAAGTACTACATAGAAGTGTAAGAGAGGTAAGTGAACCAGAGACATATGGTTTTCTAGTCACTGAGGATGGTGACTCATTATTGTTGCCCGATATTAAATATATCTCCCACATGGAGGTAGTATAAATCTCAGAATGTGCCAGATGGATTGAATCATTGAATTCTGTGATGGATTCAGTGTATTGAAACTGATTTTCGGTTCTACTCGATGCACCAGTTAATGTAATTCCGTTTGGGTGTAAATGCGTATTGAAGAGAAAAATAGACATGGATGTAAAATTGAGTTCCTATAAAGAATGGATACTAGTTAGTGGTTTTAAATAGCATCAAGTAATTCACTACGATGAATGATTTTCTGTAGTTTCCATATTTAAATCAATAATATTTATAATTTCCATAGTAGCCTACCATGGTTAAAATAATTGGAAGATGGATGTCCAAACTAAATTCCATAATAGGATACTTCCGGACATTGTCTACATAACACAACCAAAAGCGTTAGTGACACAAGGTGATGAAAAATAGGGTTTGACTGTTTCAGGGATCTGTTAATGTATTAAAGAATGCATCGAGGTCATGGATCATTCGATATGATGAATCTATAATAGAATTTGGTTTCATTAAGAATGAATGTGAGCCATGTGTATATAAAATCATTAATAAGAATTAGGTAATTATCCTAGTGTTTTATGTTGATTAAATATTACTTACTTGAAATGAAATACCATTCTTACAGTTAGTTACAAGATTTTTAAAAAATTGTTTCTAAATAAAATACTTAGGAGAAGCATCCTATATTATAGGGATCAAGATCATTCATGATAGATTAAAGAGGCATCTTGGAATAGGCCAATGTATATATATTGTCCAGACACTAAATAGATTTAGTATGGGAAATCCAATAGGGGATTGGTTCCATTGTAACATGGTTTACATATTTATAATAAAAAACTTCCCCGTTCACATCTATAGGATGATAAAATGAGGAAGACCCCAAAACCATTAGTGATAAAATCAACCATGTTTGCAAAGTTATATACAAGAATAGATGTTTCCTATGGATTGAGCGAGGTAATAATTTATAAATCAGATCCAGGAGAACAATGTTATACTATTTTTGTTACAATTATTATGTTTCTATGAAGAACTAGGGATATGTTCCTAGTTTATAGGGGTGACAGAGAACTTTACGTCACGGGGTATGCTGATGCATGTTTTTAGACATATCATAATGATATGAAGTTGCAATCAGGATATGTTTTCTATCTCAACATAGTGAGTTGGAAGAGATTAATGCATCCACTACTAGCTGATTATATAGTGAAGTCCATGTATATAGTAGCTTTATCTACATCTAATTATGTTGTCTGGATTTAGAAATTTTTCCAGAAGCATGATGTGGAACCTAGAAGTACATACCCTATCACAATGTATTATGATAATACTATGGTAGTGGATCTCCCAAAAGAGGCATTGTCACATCTATGGGAAAAGAATATGCTCCATAATATTATCCTTATGAGGTATTTATATCATAGGGGTGATGTTTCCATGACAAGAATACACATAGATGAGAATGTGGTGGAATCCTTGAATAAAGTGAATTATCAGTAGAAGCATGAATATCATGTGAGATCTAGGAAACTAAAGGTTGTTAGTAGTTTTCTATAGTGAATGTGGTACTCTGTTTTAGCTTTTTCCCTAGATTTTTTTTAAATTTATGATAAATTATATTCATGTTTTTGATTAGCAATTAATTCTTTATGACATAATTATTGTTCTTATACATAAGAGGGAATGTAATACTATCCTAACAGTAACTTTCACACTAATAGGTTAGAGGGGATCCATGTTATGATGATAACCTAGAAGTTTTATGAAACTATACTTGAATACATGTTCTATAGCTGGATGATATCATTTGAAGGACACAAATGATATAGGCTATCATCGGTGGAGACTCATATGACATTGAGGAACACTCTCATGGTTCACACCCTAGGTATTTTATAGTAGGATAATATGATAAATAGAACCTCCAATAGGAAATCCATATTTGTAGGTTTCATTGGATGTTCTTAAATATGGAAGACTGTTCTGGTCCTTAGAAATTAATACTATTATTAATTAGTATTAGGAATCACACACTTAGATGTAGTGATGAAAATTGTGATGGAAAATGTTTGCATAAATATTACATATATTGGGTGTATCACGAGTAATACTGAATTAATGAATAAAGCGAGAAAGGTTCTCCCATATATTCCTTAATAAATTTATTTATCTTAGGCCCTTTGATACAAATGATATATCATAAATAAGTACATGGCCATGGTGTTCTGTAGGAATGTTCAATTTTGAGGATGTAAATGAAAGAGAAATCAAGGACATGGATTGATGAAACTCTTATACAACCCACTTGATTAGAGTTGTCAATAAAAATGGATTATATTACATAGGAAATTTCATACTAGGTGATATGACATTACGTCATTAACTTCATTCTCTATGATTACCTTGGTGTGTTTCGAGAGGATAACCATGGAATTTAGGATGCTCCTTCTAACTCTACTCAGAAAGAGGCGTAGAGGGTCACACACTATGTAAATCCATTATATTAGTTAAATAATATATTACTTATTATTTAAAAAGTTTAATAAATATTATTTGCAATTTGGTTTAAATAAGTATTCATGGATTCCTGATCACAATTATTCTGACACTAGTTATTCGAGAGAATATATTGTGGGAAAAATATTTAATAAATAATAAATTTTTTAGTAAAAATAGGATTTATACAGTTACTGGAAATTAAATTCTTTATATATATTTAATAAGTAAATATAAATTATTGGAGGTCTATTAAAATTTGTGGATGATTGGCGGACAGAGTTCAAGGGTCTGGTAGGGAAATAATAATTTTTAATATAATTTTATAAAACAATATCTAATTATAAATCACATGTTAGGCACGTGTCAACAAATAATAACAATAATACTATTATTATTTTACATGGGGTTTTCCTAGGATTAATAAAATAAATAAAGGAACTTTTTAAACTATTTTATTTTAACCCTAGTGATATAAATAACCAATTATGGTTGTTTTCTCATAACCCTAAACAATAAAATCAGTGTGCATAACCAAATGGAGAACATCTATGAAGCCTAGAGAGATAATATCTCTTCATGAATTATCTCAAGAATGAGAGATATGATCCTCCACCAGATCAAGTAGAATTCATTGGAAGCACTTATCAAGGAAATCTAAGGTGGACATCACAAGTGCAAGGATCATCTGGTCTAGCGCCCGTTTACTCCTCCTGTGAGATCCAAAGATTCCTATAGCATGTTTAAGTAACCAATATAAGATTCATATTCTTGGATTCTAAAATTTATTGGGTTTTAACTAATTTTTTGGGGACAGAATCATCAATGAAGTATGAATAACCTTAGAGGTAATTTTTATTTAATTAAATTAATTACAAATATCATGTGTTGATCTCCTATCTCATGGTACTGGGTTCATAACCATTGCTTCTTCTTTAATTCAAATACATTTATCATGGAGTTCAACATCACTTGATCCTGTATTAATCATTGAAACTAAAAAAAGTAAATTTGGGAACCACCACTCTTACGATTCTGCTATACTTGGAACCCACAATATACAAAAACTAATGAACCATAAAACAAAAAATGTTTGTTCTGATCGAAAACCTCCAAATTAACCTAAATGATTATCATTAACTATTTAACTAATTATTAAACATCATAAAATATATCCAAAACAATTATAAGATAATTTTATTTTATGAATTATCATTAAAAACATACAATTGAAATTCTAGATAACTATTCTAATTTTACAAGAATGTGCATAATCATTTTCAAGAAAATCCATCATGAAAACCAAAAAAACTAACACCCATGAGAGATAAAATTAAACTATATAACTTGTAAAAATGCCTATAAGTTAACTTAATAAAACTATAATGAAACAAATCATGTATAAAAGGTTCTATATTTTATATTTAATTAATTTTATTTTATTTTTTGGTATATTAAAGTGAAGAAATAAATTTGAAATAAGGTAAGGGGATTCTCGAACCCAATCCATTTTTTGGGGGTTTTCCCTCTTTCACCCCATATTAATTATTGATGTTCCTTTATTGTTAATTTAATAAAATTTCATAATACATTAATTTTATTTTGCAGTTATACATGTCTCTAATATGATTTTATGACAAATGAAATGATTTTTCCAAATGAAGTCTAGTTTCTAAAAATTTAAATATTACTTCTCATGATATTGTTTCTTCTTCACTCAATATTAATGATTCATAAAAAAATTATTTTATTTCCAGGTTATTTTGGGAACCCCAATGATTATTCATGAATGTATTCTTTATGAAATGAAACCCATTCATTTCCATGTGTTATTTTATGTCCATGAATTATTTAGGTTCTGTGTGGAATGAATGAAAATGTATATGTAATAATGTGACAAATGTTCAAGTAATTATAAAAAATATATAAATTTTATAATGTGATGGGTGTGCCTGAAATAATATATCACTCCAATAACTTCAGTCATGTGATTTATCTCCTGAAATTAATTGATATATGCAAGAACATGATGTCATTATTGTTCACAACATTGTGATGTATTTGCATACTATGACATGATGATTCGTATTGATAAATTCCAACATTCAATTAATATTTAATTTGTAATCAAATGATTATGATTTTATAATGATAATATTCTCACCCATGTTATATTGTTTTATTTCATTATTTATCCTCTTCATTGTATTTTAGCACACCCCATTCATTGATGTATATCATATAAATATTAATTAGACTAACGAGAATGTGAAGTCCACTTAGATGCTAGAGAATATGTCATAAAATAATGTTTATGTTTTATTCTCTAAACAATATAATCCTAATTTTCCCAAGACACTAAACTGCTTGATTCTTGATATGTAGCACCCTTTTGTAGTATATAATTGATGTAATGTAATAGTTATGAAAGAAAAAGATGCTATAATGAAACTTATGGGATTTTAATTTAGCATAATTGGTTTTAGATTTTTGAATAATCATAAATTATAATTTCTGTTATGGTCAACAATGGTTTAAAAAAATTATTTTAAAAATTAATTAAAATTACATACTTTATTTAAGATAAATACTAGATTACATAGTGGTTAAACATAGAATATATGGTGTAAAAATGGACCAAATCATGTAAAAATGAGATTTTATTGACATAGATCTACAATTAGACTTATCTTGTATAAATTTATTTTTTTATGGAAGCCCCGGGTTTGGTAAAAATGTTGTTTCACATAATTTATTTTCAATAATTTCATGTGTTTCCTTTCCCCCAAAGATAATAGGACACCACCTCTCCTAATATCATAACACTAATAAATCCATTTGGATTAAAAAATACCTAAATAACACTTACCAAAATCCATCATATCCACTTATAAGCCTCACTTTGGTTCTAACTCCAAACATGGATTTTCATTGATGTGAACCAAAAGGGGTTACTCGAAGAAGAGGTAATGTTCATCAACATGCATTTTTGTTTGGATCTCATCTCCACCTCATGGAATTTCTCTTAAATAAAAAATATATAATAAACTCATAATTTTAAATATATTTATATGTTTTTATCATTATGGTATTATCTATAACAACACACACTTCCATCAAATGAGATACACAATCATCATTTGTGTGTACATCTGATTAAGCCTCACAAACCAATGTCATTCATTCTTCCATAACAACTATTAAAAGTTAATAATATTGATGTATTAAATTTTTATATATGATATATTTGATATTTATAATATATTTATAATTATTTAATTATTATATAACATATACCATCATTCATTCAATTTTGTGGGAATACGATAATGCCATCCGTGTGTAGGGCTAACTACTGCATCAAGAAGCAATGTGATTCGTTCACGAATTACATGGGAAGTATTAAAAATGGGTTTAATATAAATATGTTATGTATATATTACCTAATAATTCTTCTATAATGGTAATATATATATATCAATTTTCTTTCATTCAATATGACAAGAAAATGGAAACAATGTTCTTGAGTATGTACGGCCTTTTGCCACTACGAATGGTGTATTTTATTTCCTAATTCTATATTATATAGAGTAGTATAATAAAAATATACTTGATATATATGATATTTATATCCTGTTTTACATTAATAAAATTGATAAATCATTATCCATTAAATTTGACCATTAATAATAAGTCAATATCATTTATGAAAAACAAAGTAGTCGTCACCCAAAACATAACATTAACATTGACTTGTTAATAAATCAGAAATAAAAATTCATATAAAACTCATATATGGTATTATATAAATGATAAATATTATTTTGTATATATATAATGAACTTATATCTATTATACATGAGTCTTAATCATGTATGATGAAGATTCACGAATTAGGGTAATGCATTTTAGTTCAACTTTTTTACATATGTGAGACACGTGTCTTTGTCAATAACTAATTTTTTATGTGGTGTATACACTACACAAGAGAATATTTTATGATTATTCTAATTATAATTATTTTTATTTATGTATCCATTTTATAATATCTATTTCTTGGGGTTTATGGATTAAATGTTACTAACTTCTTAAGAAATTTTTGTCTAAATTTTCCTTATTCGATACACATATTATCTTATGAACCAATATTGTTATTCAATTTTTAAGTGTTGATCCTTTGAAAACTTATATCATGAATATATTTTTATAATTGATACATTAAAACTCTTGGAATTCTACTCTCTCAAGGGAATTATGATTCAAATATACCAGTGTGGTAATTCATTGTAACTACAATCTCATCATTTTTTCAGATTGTTTATGAATATTATTTGAGTGATGAAATCATACAGTACATATATCAATAATTATTAATAATATTCTTTTACCAAATTTTTTAATGATATCATAATATAGTGGATTCTCCTTTTCCACTATTTGGTAAAAATTTTATATTACAAAATAAAATTATAAAATCACAACTTTATTTCCCTATTTAATAATTTTTTTATTTCCAAATCACGACTTATAAAAAAAGGTTTTCAAATCGGTTATATTATAATAAAATAATTTTAAAAATACATTATTACTCATTATTTATCTTTTCAAAAAAATTAATTAAATTATACTTCGAGTCATTTTCGGATCAATGATCTTTTTACATCTATCGACGCTAAGAATGGTTTATGTGTTTTAACTTGTACATAAGTGAAAATTTTTCCACCTCCATGAAAAATAATTACATCAAATTTTATTTTGGATGTTTTGAAATATATTTTAATATAAATAATTTTTTTTAAAAATACCATGTCCCTTTTATATGTTATCAATGATAATATTAAAGAAAAAGGATCTAAAAATGGTATAATTTTTAAAATTTATTTTTAAAATTTTCATGGACATTTCCCTCATGAAATGTTTTAAATAATTTTTCATTATTATTTTTCATATATGATTATATCATTTCATATAGATACCGATTTATTGGGAATATCATATAAGGACACTATTCTTATTATTTATTTGAATATTTTTTGTTTGTGTTAAACTTTTATTTATGAAACATGTTTTTCTTCAACAAGTTATCTCGTGAAAAAATTGTTGTGACACCCACCCGTTTTCATGGGTTATGTGATGATGAAATGATTATGATATATATCAATTTTTTATAGGTTTTGATTTGATGAATTTTTTTTAATCCCATTTTCATTAATGGGTTTTGATATGGTGAATTTTTATGATCATGTGAAACACATATTTTTTATTATTATGTGTCATGTGGGACTTATATCAACCTCAAATAAATTGGGTAATGATTTAGTTTTCATGAGAAAAAAATATGAAATAAGTTGATCGGTTTGATCTATAATGGGAAATGTTTTAGCCTCAATCCATAATGGAAAATAGTTCTGTCATGATATACTATGGGAAATGGGTGTGTCCTAATCCATAATTGGAAACAAGTGCATCCTTATCCACAATGGGAAACAAGTGTGTCCTGATCAATAATAGGAAACATGTGAATCAAAATCCACTATGGGAAATAACGATTTCTTGATCCACTATATTGATGGTATTTGTAGTTATCTTTGACAGATGAAATTTCATTCCATGATTATGATGGTGCCAAAATTTTATGACCTATTCTTATGGTTCATTATTGAATTGTGAACATTTCTCACCTCTATGGTTCATGTTTTCTAAAATGACAATTCTTTATTCTATGTAACTTGTTTACGATCATTGGTTTTTTTATTAACTTTTTGTGTTTCTATCAATATCACATAACATTATGTTTATCTTTTTCTTTCATATGTTCCTATATTTATATATATTATGTTTACAGTTGATGAGAATATGATATCACCCTTTGTTATGTTTATATCCCCATGTTATGAAGAATGTTATAGGTAGGGTATACTTTTGAGGAGTAATAAATCGAATGATCATTATGGGAAACAGTGAATATCTTTCTACAAGATAGATTTTTTTTTTCATTTTTCCAAATATGCTATAAAATTACTGTCCCCATGCACTTACGTTTTAGATTTTCTAAATAATCATCTAATATGATGTAATATCAATGTAATTAGGCATTGATATTTATTTATTAGACCAATATTTTGTCCACATTGCATTCTATGGTCATCCCAAAATAGTACATTAAAATATGGTGTATAGTGCATTTGTAATTGACATAGGCTTTTTTTAAAAAATATTATTAACTCATAAAAATAAACCCAAATGGGTTCCATAAATATATTTACCAAATCCTTTTTATTAGACATTAAAATTTGGTTATTTATATAATTACCATAATTAAACAAGAGGAACTGGAAACCGTTCATTTCTTTGATTAGTTGTTCGGTGACAAGGATTGAGAAACAATCCTTTGGGAAGTGATAGATGTAATCTATGATGATAATGAAAACACATATGTTTCCTATCAATTTCCAGCAGAAGACAAATATTTGAGATCCTTTTTGGTGATTTAACTTACTTGATTTAGTATAAATTGATCATAATATCAACTTTTCCTTCCAATTTTGTATAATAGGTATGATTCATTTTACTTGAAATATTTTTATAGCAATGATGGTCATCTAAAAAACCCAAATGTTGTAACAAAACTAGGTATCCAACTGTGAAAAATATATATATTTCCATGGAAAAAATTTAAATTTTTAATTATGTAAATTTATTTATAATTCAGATTTTATTGGTGTTATGGTGGAACAAATCAATATTGTACAAGGAACATACCAATATTTACATTTATGTTTTGATAAATAGTAGTTGTGACACCTTACTCAAATTATAAAGAAGAATCATTGAGTTCATCTTCTTCCACTTTACCTTTATTAATAGGATAAGATGGATATTCCCCCAAAGATTTGGGAGGTGATATAATGGTTTTTTTACTTCCATCTGATTCACATCCTTGACTATAATGGTAGGTTTTTTAATTAACTACACCCTAAAAAAATATACCATTACCAAAACTCATGCTCTTTAACTAGATTTAATTGTAAATTTATCTATGAGCCTTGGATGAATTGACTAAAAAATAGGAAAACCCACTATCAACTCTAATTTCTCAATATAATATTGACATGCATGTACTACATTACGGTATTCCACTCTATCAATTTTGGATGATAAATGGAATAATATTATTCCCCATTATAATAATACAATGTAATTTTATTGTTTAATTTTTTAGCTTATGTGACCTAATGACTTGGTAGATCTAGAATTTCCACCATAAATTTGTTGATTTTAAACATGAAATCATTATTTTGTTTTATAAATTGATTAATGTTTTTTATTTATAGTCCATTAAATGTTTATATATGTATATATATTTCTACCAATAGTTTTTGTTCCTCCAATTCATAGTTCTCTATTAAAATTTATAGTGATTCATGGGGATAAAAAGAAAGGTGTTACTATATAGAGACCTGAGTTATCCAAAAACAACGCATATCAAGTGTTCATGATATGAGAACCTAAAATTTGTGTATATTTGGGTTCATGGCCTTCCTAGAAACATGATAGATGTTTTTCATTAATGGAAAACCGTAAATTAATTTTATAAATATGCTCTAAAAAATTATTTATTATTGTCATCCTCAAAAGTGGCCTCTATTATGATTTTTGGTACCCTATAAATATTCAATTGTTAGGGAGTTAAGTACTCCTCAAAATTGCTATGGATTTGAATAGTGTATATTTTGATGATGATAATATGAAAATCACTATGAAAAAAAGATAGATGAAAATTGATACCTATTTGTTTCCTAAATATGTGTTAGGGTGTAACACCCCCTATATAGAAACTTCACTTTCTTTTTCCATGAAATAAGTCACATTATGGAATTTAGTGGAGCTTGTTTTATTATGACATGTCAAAATTTGGAATATCTAGTCTCAAAATTTTTAGGTATTTAATGTGAATCAATATGGTCATCCATTACCCATCATGAATGATTAGGGGAATCCAAAATTCAGATCTTCTCCAAGATTATAGTGTGATTATTAAAAATATTATACTTTTAAAATAAAATCTTATGATTTGTACCACCTGTTTTGTAAAAATATCTAGGATTTGGGGATGAGGACGAATATGTACGGAATGTGTAATATAATTTAAATATACATGTTTAGATGAACTGAAACACCCATTTTTTATTGTAAACTTATCTCTCTATAAATTAACCGTTTACTATTATTAGGTATCATTGAGACCTAAATGTTTGAGGAGTGTATCATTGTTCCATTTTTTATTTTTAAAGTATCTATTACATGGTTTTAGATATAATTATTGATTCAATATAAATGATTCATTTTCATTAGATTGTGAAATAATGTTTCCTTACCCAAAATCTCAATTTACTTCAAAAAACATCCACAATGAATTCAGGTTCATATATTTCTTGTTTATTAGAGAAGCGGTATTTTAGTTGAATGAAATTGAAATATTTTTACTATTAATTTTCATAAGATTAATGATTTATTTAGTGGGTTTTTCCCATACTACATGTTATGGGGGCATGAAATACCGAAGAGACAGTATTGGCAAGGTTACCTTGAATGGTTATTCTTCAAATTCCTTATTCCATTGATGGTGATTATGTAGAATCATAAATTCTTGTGATGATAGATATTCCACCTTAGGTGACACTATATAATTAGTTTCAATAATAATTTATTTAATTGTGCATGAGGATGACTAATTTCCAAGTCATCTATTCATAACCTTTCTGTATTAACAAGTTTAAAAATTCATACCACTTTCCTTTTTATTCTTATGAAGTGGAAGATGTGTTATTCCCTTAGGACAGTGGTTTAATTAATTATTTATTATGGAATCAACCATATTATGGAATATATTTTTGATAATGAATGATTCAATGTTATTATTCCACATTTTTATAGAAAGGGAAAAGTAATTTGGGTTATCATACAGATTGAATTCATTGGGTCTCTTAATATTTAATAGTCAAACTAATTTCATTTTTGGGGAGAGATGAAACATAAAATAATATTATATTTCTAAAAAAATTCTATTCATTAATTTTTTGTGATATTTTAATCTTTAATTTACTATATTATAGGGAAATATATTTGATGTTTTTGTTTAATAGGTGGAACCATGTTATATTAAGAAATATTTTGTGTTTAAAATTTCCTTAACAATATTTTGAGGGTAATAGTCTATATGTATACTATACCTAGAATATTAACTTTCTCAAATTGAATTTATATATATATTTTTGTATAAAACTTATTATTAAAAAAAATTCTCCCATGAAGTATAAAAATGGAAAAAAAGAAAATTTATTCTTTTTGAAGAACAATTCTAGATTCTCACAGAACACACATTTTGTGAGCCTGCACCTAAAAACCCTTAGAAAGACAATTTTTTTCTCACATTAAATTCTAAAAATAATCACCAACTATCTTAATATAGGTATTATATATACCCTAAATCTAAATAAATTTAGGGATCTTTTTCTCTTTTTTTATCCTTGTTTTTATATTTATTGGTGAATTTAAACTATATCTTCTCGAACAACAGGAAATTTAATACCTCAAATATTCTCACCCAATGAAATTTCTTAGGACTCTTGTAGGCGAGAAATTTTATATGAAAACATCAATAATTCCATTTAATAATGTGGAAAAGTTTTATACTTTTTTACAATTCCCATTTTTATAATGAATAACATTCACGAAATATATTAAATAATCATGTAAGTTATGGTTTTACACAATCCTATTATACATGATAAGATTAATAATAAAAGTTATTAGATATACATTTTAAGAAGAAATATTCTATTTTATTTTATGGAACATGTTTTTTTATCAAATCGCTTCAGGTTCTATCCTGGAAAATCCTAATCAAAATATCTTTTTTGTACATTCACTACCAATATGAGTACACCCTATATAGTTTGGGAATAATTATTCTATGTTAGCCACATATGTGTGTTTCTTACAAAATGGATCCACAAATGTTAATTTATAACCCCCACTAAATCCTTTATCATTTTCTCCTTTTTATATAACCTTCTTTATCACATAATATTAAACATCATGTACTTGTCATGAAATACAACATAAAAAATGTGAAATTTGATCTATGTAGGTTATATTTCATATTGAAATAGGATGTATAAAACACCAATTTGATATTAAATACCAACACTATTGCCATATTTTCCCAACCATGATAAGAATTATCTTCAAAACCTAATCACCTTCACTGGAAAAAATCAAACATTGTAGAGTATCCCCACTAGACATATTAATATGAGTGCCACCACTGAACAGTAAACTATGAACACATACATACTATGATTTAAACAAGAATGAAATTTTTATTATGTTATGATAAAAATTACTGAACATACTTTTGGTATCAATATATAAAATTTTATTGAGTTATGTGGTAATTATAAAATTCCATATGTGTATGTTATATTATAGCCCAACCTCTTAGTTATGTTAAGATAATTTAAATCAATTCATCTTTATGTAATGAGAATAACATGAACACTTTTAAAATATACATTGAGAATAATATTACCATTATGATGAGTATGGAATACACATATTTTCAATTATTATCAGTATAAAAATCATTTTTCCCTTATGAATAAATCATAAGATTCCCAAAGTAATAATCATAGGACTCCCCATATTCCTTCTGATATAATGGAGATTATAAACTATTTCATTCCTAAGGTATGTGAATAAGAGGACCTCTTCTTCCATATTTGAAGACCATATCGTTTCATATATTGTGACCATAGGATGACCACTAATTTCATATGTCATGTTGGAAATATTAAATATATAATGGGAAGTGGATACATTATCAACCCTATATGAAGTCCTGAATAGTCCATGTGTGGAAATAGTAGGATTCCCTCATAGAATAACATAAGGAATATAAAATATCATTTTTAAATGGATGTAAAACTATTGAACGATCATCTCCGTTATTTTAAAGGTACACTATTCATCATTGAATGAAACATATAATATAAATTATCATCCTAGAGTCCCATATTTCCCAAAACAATTACCTTCTCAAACCATAAGGAACTAACTCTACTAAGTTTGTATTTCACATAATTAATTTTTTTACATTATGATATTAACCACAGCTAGATTAAAAATAAATTTGTAATAATATGTGGAAGTACAAAACATGATAAAATTGTACGTGAGGAAATTTTCAAACACTTAATGCCCTGATAAGTTTAAATGTTAAAACATCATCAAACTAATAGTGAAAGGACACCCTTCTTTAGAAATGGGTTTTGTGTGAATAAAAATAAATTAATATTCTACACACAACTGAATTATATTTATATAAGTGTTAGAAGTATAGGTGAAAAAATGAACCTTAAAACCATTACATTCATTAGTGATATAATGATTACTTTTGGAAATCAATATCTGATATAGTAAACCCAACATTAATCCCTTCCCCTTCAATAGATAACTATTGTTTATTATTGAAAATAAAATTTATTATGAGTTTATTAATGTTTTTTTCACGTACCAATAGAATCTATACCACTGAACATTCTATACATAGTACAACGAACAATACAAAGGGTTAATAGGGTTTGTGTGATTCACATGAATCTTCCAACATCAATGAACACCCATATATACAAATTTCATACACTTGTGCTAAATTGGTGACTATTGTGTGTCCCTTGTCTCTTGTGATCTGTGTTACCATTTATATGTTGAAGGAAATAATGATCATGGATATCCATTCACTTATCTAACATGGTTAGTTAGAAGAATCAACAAAATCTGTTAGATTACATGCATTGATATTGAATCATTTTACCCTCACTAATGACCTAATAAATAGTTAACATAGGAGAAAAGAACAACCTTTCAATTCTACCAAACAGTTTAGGGGTCTATCCTCAAAGAAGACCAATTTATCCTACCAAATTCCAATATATTTGGGGAAATTTAGGGTGTTCCAACCCCAAATTCCATAACAATAAAATGGGATTTAACAAATGAGATCCATATAATCGAAAACATCATCCTTATAATTCCAACCAAACGATATATAGATATGAAGTTATTACTCATGTTTATCATTCCCTAGTCAAGGATATCACTAAAACACATACATGAAATTACATTATATATTATTCATTATTCAATGTTAATTATACTATTTCAACTCATTCAGTTTTCGCCACAGAATCTGTCATTCAAACGATAAATGGGAAAAACCTCTTATTATACTAGGATTGAGAGATTGACCTCCCACCGTCCATTCTTGGGAAACCCATCCATCCAATTACCCTACGAGTATATTTCACATAGGTAGACACCTTGATGATAATGAGTATCACCCTAGATATCCTATCAAGAGAGATGAAATTAAATCTATCAAAGTGCTCTTCCACGATCCAGGACTAACAAAAACCACTTACATGCTCCAAATAATGGAATAATGACCACTCTTAGTGAATGTATTATATGAAATCATATGTCAACTAATTGAGTCTATGATATACTTTCCAGGATTATCCAAAAATCATAGACCATATAAGATTCAAGGGAGATAGTAATGCCTCTATGACCATAAAACCTCACTATTTGAACCTATCATATATGTATTTTTATTATTTATACGCAAATTCACACAGTCCTCAAAACCCTCCACATGAACTTATTCAAGGATGATGTACTATTAATTTTGTGAGTACTATCAAGAATACATCCCTAGATTCTTCATTATCCCTTCCCTCTAGATTACAATATTAGTTGAAAAAACATTAATATTTAGTCTTGTTTTTTTGGATGTGTAATTACATGAAATATAGAAATGGGAACTCATTATGTTCACCCAATATGATGAAAAATATTTTTATCCTACTAGGAAATATTTTTGAAATCTACGATATCTTAACATGGAACCATTTCATCCTAGTGTATGGGTCATATGATGATGGAAATCTCATCTAAAGATACTCATCAATGTATATCCTTATCAACACCATATATAGATTCATACTGACCATATATAGAGGCTCAATGTGATAATATACAAGATGTTACTTCCATGTAAGATGATAAGTGTTACAAGAACCTATGGATGATAATTGTAACTGACAATATTTTGGTAATGTCCAATCCACATATAACCCTAATCACAACCATTATTTTGTTTCTATTGTATTAAAATAATACATATACAAATATGAACTTATGGGAATTATTTATCCCATATAAAACCACAACATGGTTTATCTTGGTAGATATTAGAATCCTCAGAACATTGAGATGTCGTGATGGAATTCGAATCCTCAATCACTCCATGTGTCACAATATCAGGATGTTGGTGAATATTGTTGGTATTTTTATTATATTTACATGAAGTGTCAATGTAACTCATGATATCATTCAAGGGGAATCTTATAACATTCATGATAGTTTTTTTGTGGATTTTAGCACTCTATAGTTCTCTCCTCTTATATGATGTTAGTGGGTTCCTAGAGTTGGTCCTTTTTATAAATTCATTGAGTCCCCAACATCAATCTCCCCCCTGTTTAAGGTTATAACTATTTTTCCCTTGAAAATAAGAATACCAATAGTTGTAATGAATCTTTATTAGAATATTTTACATGGTCGAGGAAGGTAAAAATTCCTAAAGGTGTCTATAAATTTTAGTATATACAAAATAATTTCCTTGGGAATCAATCAGTAAGAACACTCCCAAATACCCACTGGATCCCTGATTATGGAATTGGAATATGATGAATCATGCGGGCTTAGTGCCATTGAACAAACTTCTATGGATTCTCAATTCAATTTTTTGCTTCATGATCTAGAGAGTTATTGGCATCTATCTTCTGATCTCCTCTAGAGTTACAACACTGGTTGGGGTGTTGTCCGAGATGACTCTTTCACACCTCAAATATATTATCTCTTGTATACATCCATTTCACAGTCAACATGAAACAAATATAGAGGATCCCTCAACCATATTATATGCCTAGTAGTCCATATAGCTTCACATTTATATGATAAATATTCTTTCACAACCTTTTATAAAAAATAAGCTATATCAGTTTTCTGTATACTAAAAAGGGGGATAAATTTCATGAAATATCCCATGTTGATTAGATCATTTAATATACCATTAGAATAATTTCTATGAAGATATAGTAGAGTTTGATAATGCATAAAAGGATGTTACAGCAATAGTCATTGGACTAATTTCCTCTCAAACTAATCATTGGGAATGTATATAATTGAATTATTGAATGTTGTAAACATCCTAGAGTAATAGCAACAAAATATTTCTTCAAGGTGAAACCTAATATTGGAAAACATATAGAAATAGAATTTATACTATATCTACTTCATTTTTTAGATTTTGGAGGGATTTATATTTTTTAATAATTTCAATATTAAACCCTGATCCAATTCAAGATTACAAGATATCCAAAATAAATTACACTTCTAGTTAAAATCCATCCTGTGAAGGATGGGTTTCACTAACCACTACAAATGTCAATAGTGGGTGAATTAATGCATCACTATCTTCATATCTGGGTGGAAGGATCTAATGAAATTCTACAAAATTCGGATCCCACATGATATGTTTTGGGAATTTTTGCGGAAAACATTACTGATGAGATGTTTCCATATCTACAATTGAATCTAGGATATCTTCAAGAGATCCCATCATCTCAGGGAAGTTATATAGTAGACCTGGAAAAATAATTAACAAACACACCCAATATAAAAATGAAAATATATAAAGAAAGAGATAACTTCCATTATGTTCGATCATATCGCTTAACTAATCTAGTGTTATAAATATTTACATAAATGTTCTCAATAAATATAGGATCACATTAATAGTGATTCCCTAGTATCCCTAAAAATGATTTCCAACACAAACATTAATTGATAAGAATATTGGGGATTACTGTTATAGGGGAGATTATTCCCTCAGATTTAACATTTATGATCTAGAAATTTTTTTGAGAGTACATATATTTGGAAGCCACATAGATTTGAGATAAAGTTATACACAACCAATATCACCTACCACATTATTCTTTAGCACAAAATACATGACAAATTATTTTTATAAAACTAGCTTTAAGAGATTTTTCAAGGTGGAATAGTGTTGTTTTTGGATGTACATGGGAATTTCCTATTTATTACCTCCTCTATGGATATTTGTTACCATACATGATATTGGTAGTATGTTTTGTGTCCTTGTGAAAGAATGGTCAATGAATATATGTAAAAAATCACTGGTTTGATCCTGCAATATTATTCTTATGTAGCATAATTAGATATAATCTCTCAGAGATAATTTATCCCCACTAATGTTTCCATTAGAGTCTTGATCCAATGGGGTTAAATAAAATTATATCCACTTATAGAAGGTTGAAAATTATCCATCGATTATTCCAAATCATTCATTCACTCTCATGGATTTCACACCACCTATATTTAATGGAAATTCCATTATAATATATGAATTATATTAATACCCAAGGTGGAAAAAAATAAAACTCGATCATTTAAATTAAATTAGTATGCCAATAAACTAATCCCATTAATATCAATTTAGGCATTTCTAATCCTCATGTTACCTATAAATAATAGAAAATTATTAGGATACATTATATATAATATAACATTATCCTAGACCCCAACCATTAAAATGGTAATTATACACTTGAGGTTAGTATACAATAATTCCCCTGAGATCAATAACAACATTAATCTATATAAACGTACTATATAAAAACTTTATTAACCACTATTCTTTTTCATTAAAATTATAATAAAAATATACAGTCATTGGTGGAATTCAGTAGGAACCAATAAATCAACTCTATCTAATATAGGTGGGACCTCCGGACTTCTACTTGGTGAATAACACCTCATTAAGAGCGGTATGACCACATAATAAAATTATGACATTATAAATCACCACATCATAATCACATACTATTTTTTAATCCATTATGCTATTATCAAGTCATTGTATATTCATGAATTCCTTATTGAGGCCCAAAATGACCTAATGATGTATGCGAATGATGTAAATGTTGTTTAACCATAACATGTAGAATATGGTGAGAATGAAAATTGCCAAACCTTAATTTTCCCATAGAATATGTAGGAATAGTCGTATTGGTCCAAAAAAACCAACTGTACATATAAAGAAATCTCGAGTAAATCATTTTGGGATAATGAGTATTTTATAAGGGAATTTGGAATAATTTATTCCTTACCAGATGCTCTATATGTTTTCAAATGTTGAGGTTGATCTATCCCAATCAAACGTGAATATTTAGATATATTATATGTGTGACAAAAAAATCAACATGATGATAATGATTCCCTAGTTTACAAATTCAGTTTTCAACACTATTTTAATTATTTTATTATATGACACAACTCAGATTGCAATATCGGGGAGGCCTTAGATACACCTACCTGTATTTTTACCATTATCATATAATTAGGGACTCTAATTCACACTCATCAGTTTAGTAGGGTTTTTCCAATGTGATTTTCCCCATACGAATCAACTGATACCTATTAATCTAATATTATTATTACCAAATGAGTTGAAATTAACCCTTGATGTATCAATATGAGTGCATTAATGGACCTAACAACATTACCCTCTACATATTGTATAAAATATATAGATTAATGATCTTTTTATTCCTCTTGTAAACCATATATAAGAAACAATAGAAGACCTAAAATGAAACTTCATTGTGCAGAAATAACTATATGCTCCCACATATCCTATAAATCCAATGTGGTATTGGTGTTCCCACAATTATAGAATCAATCTTCCCATTAACATTGATTATTTCACCCTGTAGTTAGTAATTTATTTCACTGTTGTGTATATAATAGTGTTGAGTTTACCAATTGTCCATTAATTGAGATATAGTGATTATAAATACTAGATAAACCATGTGGTTGCATGGGGTATCATCCATGACAGAAAAAACATGGTTATAGTAGATAATAGATGTCAAATATCTACTTACAAATCCCCTACCCCCATAGAGGATGGAATTATAGATTTTAAATTTTTATTCCAATGGGATTTTACTCCCCCAATTGACCTCAATCTTTTTATGATGAAAATATTAATGAAGGAAAATCCATCATTAAAGGATATTTTTCGAAACCGTTGATGAGTTTACATTGGAGATATTTGATATATATTGATACATTAGTCTTTCGTTGATATGTATCATAATTCCACTCAATAAATTGACTGGTGCATTCAAATCATGATGAAAATTATGATTTATTACCATTATACTAATAGAACACTAAAGGGTTGGAACATTATATTTTTATCCAATATCTAGAAATTTTCATCATCTAAATTATATATAATCGAGGAGAGAAAATAATTCACCCCTCTAATTGTGAAATGCTTGAGTTTAAGTGTGACAACCTAATCTAATCCAAAATATACATGGTGTCCAAATGCCCAATTTGAATATCAATGATTATTCTATTTTGGATAAATAATCTGATAATTATATTTTTATAATCTTTATGAACATTAAATGCATCTTCATGAAGGATTACATCTATTACCCTATTACGGTTTTGTCAGTGGAAATAACTATCAAATTTATGTTCATCTCATTTATGTATATATAGACTATACATAATATGATTTTCATACCCAATATTTATGAAGAGGCCACTATTCTTAGGGAAACCCTTGGAACATATCATTAAACGTTTATGTTTATTTGGATTGATGTATGTTCAAAAAATATACTTGTAATCTATAAATCATATCATTAATACCTATTTAATATTTATGGTGGGTTTCAACATGGATATTTTTTTCATATTTCATCGATGATAAGGCCATATAAATAGTCTTGAGAATGTGACTGGAATACTCCAAACCATAAACATAATGATAAACTAGTTATAGGGTATATATGTGTTTTCCTTTGTGAAAATTCTTGACTTCACATTTTGATAAAATAGAATCAAGATTGACCAATAGAATATTAAACCCATTACATATATTCCACTAATTTGTAATCTATAAGATGTGAGAGGCATTTGGGAATGATTCTTACATCTAGTGTTTTATGAAAAAAATAGGAAAATGTATGTTCATTTAAAAATAGTTAAAAATGATCGGTACCTACCAATGTGGAATTCAATATTTTAATTCATTGTTTAATATAAGGATGTTCATTCTACACCCACATGTTTTGAAGAATTATATCCAAGGTAATCCCTTCATCTTCAATGTGATGTCCCATAAGTAATGTCTTACAGATAAATTTGCTCTAAATAATTTATAAATTAAAAGAATATTATATATAACTTCTATAAAATTTTGTTAGAAAATAAGGTCATATTTTCTCCCATAAATAACTATATCCTTGAAGTAATCTTTATAGTGATGAATTTGTTTCATTTTCTATATATTTTCGATTACCAATTGATCTCCAATATTGAATAGAAAAAATATATCCTAAATCATCATATGTTATGAGGGGTATTTTTAGAGGGGACATTATTATAAAAAAATTCAATATTAGGTTCATCAATAGGAATAATATAAATGGAAAAGATTAAATATATTTTATTTTCATGCATCCAACCTCAAAGGAGTTCTCCATGAATACTGAGTTTCTTGATGAGGCCATTATCCACACTAAGGAAATGATTATATGAAAGAAAATAGACATTAATCATGCCTCTCAATTCATAATTCATATTGTGATGAGAAACATAATAAAAATATGTTTACCCTTATAAATTTTCTCATTAATCCCTCAAACCATCTTATATTGGAGGCATTCCTTTTTTATAAGGTTTCAAACTACAAGGAATATAAATTCTGATACATATTTTTAAACATTGAGTTGCCCCCTTATCATTAATTTAACTAATTTTTTTGTGAAAGGTGAATCTGGGGAATTCATAATTAAAATCAATAGTTCATTTGGAATAAAAAATAAATGTCTCATCCCCATTTTTGAGAGAAATAATAAGTTGATTAGAATATTCTCATTTGGAAATATATATAACATGGACCTCAATAACATAATCATGTACTGTACTCTCTAGTGAGCATGATCTTATTCCTTATTTACATGAGATAATATTACTTACTCTCATATATGAAAAAGTAAAGAGTGATAACCCATTAAATATATCATGAAGAGAAAAAAGAGAATTAATTGGTCATCAGTTCCTCATATGATTGTCCCTTAATTTCTCTCAAAATTGAGAAATCATTTGATTTGATGAAAGATTTCAATTAGTGTATATATCATGGGATATTATTAGAATGTCAGGTTGTGTGGGTGTTAATTTATAGAAGATAAATGAATCCCAACCTCATTGATGGCCTAGGAATAGAATAATATTTCAATAAGCATATTGTTGATGTGATTATTCTTCTTTGAATTAAGAGAGTGTAAATTCATAATGTCTGAGAAGAAATTTAAACTATAAAATGTCGATCTCAACACATCATAGTGATGTACTCCTACTAAATTTAATGATTGAGATACTTTTTAGCCACCATCGTTAATGAGTATATAAGATTTTCCACTATGTTTCAAACATTCCATGTTAAGGATAAATTCATATATTGGACTCTTGAACTGATTAACATCACCATGTACACACGTACCTTATTTATGTTTATGATCAATTTTATGGATCCCTAATAATCATTGACCCATTTTAGTTAATATTTATTCTTACTAGACCAAGTTCAATCCCAATATATTTTTACTCCATTAACCTTATTAATTTCAAGATGAGTTCAATGATATAATTTTTTAATTCCACATCATTATTCCCATTGGTATCAAGCACACTATTATCATGAAAAAAATAGACCCAATGATTAAGATGATCGATGAAAAGTACAACATCATGTCCAACTCTACATCCTATTAATATTTGATGGAGAATGAATAGATTTAGGCATTCAATATAGTGGATCATAAAAATAAAAGATAGTCAAGAAAATCAAATTAATTGTGTAATTATCGAACCATGACTTGATCTTCTACCCATGTGATCCCATTCTCTATATTGATTGGAATATATGATGTTATTCTCATTTAATTACAAGTACCATCATTTTATGAATGCACGTATGATGATTGGACCATTTATGGGTCATTAATTGTTTGTTTCCTCTATTTAATAGACATATATGCACATCATAATCATTAATTTCATCAAAATTGTGTGGCCAAAGAAACCACAAATAAGTATTTCCATTGCATGTTTCTATATGGTGATTTAGTTTTAGAGCTAATGATGTCAATAATAAAATAATAAACCCACCAAATCGGTTTTCCAAATTTGAAGGGACCGTTATTTTCCTATGGTTTATTATGATTAGGTATACTCATTGAACAAAATATATAATGAGAAAATAAATAGTTACACCAACCCATGGATCCTCCATAGGTACCATTTTTTGGATATTTTATCCACTTAGATTCTTAGATACAGGATAGTGAAAATAAAAAAATTAAGGTCCCAAATACATGACCATCAACCGTATTTCAAATCATATTTACTACATTATAAATACATTGTCAATATCATTCCCACATGATGTTAAATAACATGAATGAATCCCCAATCCATGGATATAAACTACTTGACCTCAGTTTTCAATCTATTCCTTGAAACAGTTGATTAAATGCCATTTTTTTCTTATCAAATTGAAAGTTATTTATTTTTACCAAAAAGACAATAATTTCAATGCAAAACAAAATCATCATACATTCCTTCAATGTGAACAATTAATTTAAGAGATGTAATGTTAGGGTATTTAAAATTTTGTCTCAAATTATTGAATGGTAATGGATAAAGTTCTGGTCCCTCCACATTTTATGGGTGAAGGACCTCTTCCATCCTTCAAGGGGGATAAATATTTCTTGTTCTCCCCATTTCCAACCATAACATCCTTCCATAATTCCTTCAAATATCACCTATCCCTAAAGTGAAAAATATATTTGGTGGAATTATAAAACAATTTATCTTATCCACTAATTTAAAAAAGGATTCATCTCTTTTAAACATTACATTGGGTTATCATTTTATTCAGTGTCATCATTCTACGGATGCTCTCGATATGCCTATTTTCTTTTCCTATGGTCTATCAGATCAAGTAACGGTTGGACATCTTTTAAAAAGTAATATGATGACTCCGTTTTCATTTAAGGAAGTCTTTATTGGGGCTTGGTTGACTTCCCCCGTAGCTATAACAGGATATAATTCTACATTTTCTGGTGTAATTATGACATTCAAATGAATAACGAGACATCAAAAGTGGTTATTTTGGTGATATTTCATGAACATTGATGACCATTTAAAAATATAGTGATTATGAATATTATATTAAATCTAGTTGGAATTTATTTCTATTATGATAGAATACCTCCTTCCATTTGAAACACATTTTCTCCATGATTATGTGTGGAAGTAGATGTATTAATATCTTCAACTGGGTGCGTTTGGATTTCAGTGGGGGAGGAGTTTCAATGAAAAAATGTTTTGTTGTTTGAATTATGGTCTTATTTAGGGTATTACTATAATAAAATGGGATAGTCATCATTATAGTGAATGTCTAGGATCAAGAAAATTTGTCAATGAATTGTTATAGACTTAGGAGGAAATGGTAAAGGGTTTAGGACCTAGTGTTTGTGAAGGCCCAACATGAAATATTTATTTAGGAGTATCTACTAATCTATGTTTTGATATGGTAATGAAATGTTAGACAAAAGAGGATAATTTATTCATATCTAAAATTTTTAACCACATGAGGAAGGAATAGGGAGATCCCAATCCTTCTATGCAGGGCCCTGTGGGGCTACTGGGAACTATTGTGGATAGTTTTTCTACTATCAGTGTTCTAGATTCTTTAACCTTCATATCAATAAATGTCTCCCATATTGAGACTCTTAGTGGAATCAACAATTATTTGGTGAAAAGAGTGGCTGAGGGTGGAGGTTTAAGGGATCCCAATACTACATCCTACAAAAGGTAGATATTTCAGGGTATAGAACCATTTGAAGAGATAGATAAAAGGTGAAAGATACACTAGGATTCCATGAATTAGTTATTAATTCGACAAAATAGGGTGTTTCAAAATGTGGAATGGTTCAGGAGACGATCATTGGTGGTGGGATCATTATTAAGTCTGTGAATGGAGGTATTTGTTTGATATTAAGCTAGGAAATCAATTTGATTGATTGAGTGTGAAGGATCGATCAATAAGTATAGAGATGCATGGGAATAGAACTCCAATGATGAGTCAAGAATACCTAAGGAAGAGATTAGTGATGAGTCACCATGTCATCTCTTAGGAGACAATACATATGGTTTTCAAGTTAGAGAGTTTATCTATCTGGTGAATAGTATAAGTCTGAGAGGAAATAGGATTTGCCTAATGGATTATTCATATTTAACACTACCAATGGAAACATGATCCTCCAAAACATCAAATTACAAGGATATGGATGGTGATATCATGGTTCTTGGAAATTATTATCATGCTGAGGATGTGGATCATCGTGAAGTTCCCAAAAATGGTTATATTTTTGAACAAATTTATTTTATAGGTGATGATACTCAGAAAACATTCGAGATTCTAATTAATACAATAAAAGAAATAGTGGAGGTGATTCACATGATTAATTCCACAATAGAGTATGTTGAAAGGATGATGGGAAGGTTGATTCTTGTGGATACTAATAGTGACTTGTGTGCAAGGAAGAACAAGAAATACCTTCTAATAATAAGAGGATTCAATGGAAGGATGATAAAAAAAATTACATTCGATATTTGGACAAGGTGGAATATCACTTACTGTAAAAAATATACGATGATCCATAAAAATAGGTAACCTCTTTCTCCGGGAAGCTATTTAGGGATCATTATTCCAGTATGATTAAGTTACCATTCATTAAATATGTGGTTTCATTTAATATTTTTTCTTGGTGAACCATGTGGATTCTCACTTTTTCCTTAAAAGTTTAGTGATTAGAAAAACGAAATGTTTCACTCATTGTGAACAATTCATTAAACCATAACCAAAATATTATATTTGTAACGTCTTGGTTCCAGAAGCCACCTAGAGGCTCCCCATACACGGTTGGTCACATCGCCTCAAGCACATTTCCCCAAATGCCAGAGATGCCGACTATTAGCGAGGGCCTTGGGTGTGTTAGAGGGGAAACTATTCCCTCATTCGAAGAGTACACATAATAATTAATCAACACATACAATAGATGAATCAGTAAATATCCAAAAAAAATTCATAGTGGAAGGCTTAAACCCCAAACAACTGAAGCACACACACATATTTGAAATGATGCATGATACATATGTCTAGGAAAGAAGAAAAGAAATCCACAATTTTGAATAAAATACTAATCCAAATAAAAAAAGAAAAAAATACGCAAATACTCAACATCGCAAGCCTTGGCTTGGTCCCATAATCTCCTCCTCCAATGCAATCATTTACCTGAAGTCGAAGGGCACTTTCCCTTGCCTATACCTACAACAATATAATATTTTTGGGCCCAAAAGTGTGACCCAAATAGGGTGTCAGACTAAATCCCAGTAGGGAACTGTAGATAACCAAAGCCTGACGTACATGGACATTACATTACATTTGCGGAATACATGGTACATAACAAAAACACACACACAAGGATCGTAATAGTTTAGTGTCTTTGGAAACTCGGAACATAATCTTCTAATCGTGGTGAAAGATCTTCAATATCTCCCATAAAGATCTTCTATTTATTTACCTAAAACCCTTTTTTATATCCTGGGGAAAATAAAACATAAAAGGGTGAGCTCAAATTCTTAGTAAGGGTAAACAAAAGAAATATCAATCACATCATATACACAAGCACATAACTTTTGGAAATCTTAACCTGCAAAAAAGATCATAATTTCATAACATGGGATAAATCATGGCAGTGAAATGTAATCACAATAATCATAAGTTAAAACATGAAACTTTGTGGCATTCACACATAATCATAGAGAATCATTTCTTGTTATTCAAGGGTCATTGACAAGACTATCTTAGTGGACAAAGTCCCTTTCTGAATCGATTAACCCTCGTTTCAGTCCTGTTTCACTGAACCGGTATAACCTACCATTCCAGCCATGTCTATCTCATGAGATATAAAATCTTTACCCAATGCATTTGAGGGAGATATAGGTCCCACCCATCTTATATTGAATCCTTTCTTATGTGTGCCACAAAATCATAAATCATACATCATTGCATAACCCATGTAATACAAATGGGAATCTTAAACATCATGACATCATAAATCAATTCATATAAGATAAAGGAATTCATAAAAATAATTCCATCACAACATGATCAAATCAATGTAATAATAGGGATAAAAACAGAACCCTTTATTATCTTGTATGGAAAATAATTTTGATAAAACACTTGAACTCCATTCTTGAGGAAAATATCCTTTCTTCTTCAAAAACATTTTTCCTTTCATAACATGTCATGCGACTTTAAAATAAAAGAAGTTGATTAAAAATAAACTGGAAAACTTGTAAAGGAAGCTTCTTGGAAATAATGTTTTAAAAATCCATTCATTCCGTATAAGTTAAAAAAACATTCTTCGTACTTTTGTCGGAAAAGTCAAAAAGTACCTCGTACGAAAAAACGACAAAAGATTCCTTTCATATTATTTACTAAAAACTCACTGAAGGGTAAAATTGGATTTAAACTATTGTAAGTGGATGGAAACAATATTACATATTGAGGGAACATGGATGTGGATGATAAAATACACCCCAGTAAATACTTACGAATAAACAATCTCGGATAAAAATGAGATTGTGATATTTCCCTTACCTTAGGTCCGATTTACTTCGTATGTGTCCGAACCTCCTGTATAATAATTTAAATAATGTCACTGACTTATTACAGAATCATATTCATTGTTATGATATCATATATGGTTCACTTATGACATTATATTACCCGTTCTTTTGTAAATTCCATGTTAAAGAAGCGTTTTGGGTAAAATCGTTTCATTTATCGTAGGTGTTTTGACTTGTTGTTCTTGACATTATTATTACTTATATCATGATTTAATTATTTCCAGAATATAAAATATGATTTATATATCATATATATTCAGTATATATATATATATAATAGATAGATAAATGAAATGAAAAACACCATTCATGGAGAAGGTAGTCCGTACGTACGCATGAACGTTGTTTTCCTTTCCTTATTGTCTTGAATGGAAGTAAGTAGATGACATATATATATATATATACATAAATCCAGTAGCTTTATAATGTCATATATTTCATTATTATTTCTTATATATACTTTATAATCATTCTTAAATGGTTAACATGGAGAATGAATCTCATCGCGTCGTGGAGACGGTAGTCCGTACGTACGCACGAGCGATGATATCATTTCCATAAATATTAAATTGAATTGGGATGGATTATACAATATATCAGAATCAATATGATGTTTTAATAACTATGTATAGTTATTCTTTACACCATTATACCCATCCATGTAAGATGGTGGTGGAAAATAGATTACACCACGGCGTGGAGACGGTATTCCGTACGTACGCACGCGCGGTGATTTCATTTTTCATTAGGATGGATAGAAGGTGAATTAGAGTTGTTTAATATTTATAATAACATATCAGTATATAAGAAATACTGATGTTATTACTTTATCATGATACAACTAAAGAAGAAGAATTTGAAGAAGAAAGAAATTGAAAAGATCAGTAATGGATATTACCTCTTCTTTGAAACGCCTCTTTGAATCCTCCACATAGGGAAATAAGATTGGTCTTTGAAGAAGACCAGGAACTCTAGGATTATTCTAGGGAAGTGGATAAGGGATTTTGGCAGGTGTTGGCCGATCTTGAGTGCTCAAATTGGTGTGAGGAGGAGGGGGAGGAGGTACCCTTTTATAAGGGAGGAGAGGGGCACCTTAGGAATATCTCAAAATATTATTTTATATTAAAGTCAAAATCGGTTTATAATGATTCCAAAGGGTCTTATTTCGAATCTAAAGTGGGGATGGGTCGAAATCCCATCATCCAATAGGATTTAGACAAGTTTAGGGTATTATTTTAACCTTATCAATTAGATTTAACTCTATGTTAAATAATTTAACTTTTACCGTGTCTTTTTGATTTCTTTCACTATATGGATAATACACTTACTATAACATGCCAAACGAACCCTAAATTGTTTATTATTAATATATATATCCTTATCTAAGTCATTTGGCCGAACTGTAAATTTTTAGGAATAAAATAACTATTAATAATATAATATTTGATTTAAAAACTATTTTGTGTCAATTTTGACACTATTTGATATATGATTTTTGTGAAAGTCATAACAGAATTATATGTTCGAACCAAGTTAATTAAATCAACACTAATATATTATAGTAACCTAGAAAATTAGTGGAATTCATAAAAAGTCCCAAATTACATTCATTTGAGCATTTATAACATCAATTATGTTAATATTTCCTTAAAAGGGTAATTACTGCATCATCGTTGTGTCATAAATAAATTAATTTATTTAAAGTCTAAAAATTATAAATAAACTATCATTATGTAGGAAATCGTTTTAGCTTTCTAATGAATATTTATAGTCGAATTTATCTTATGTATATCCCCTTATTAAAAATGATTTAGTTATTAAACTTTGATTTTAACTATTTTAACAATTCATTAAATAAAATAATATTAAATGTCATAATCTAATCCAAGTGGACCTAAATGGTCATATTATATTCATAAGGTTGTTTTTGGTCGAATTACACTTATCCAATAGAATTAGGACATGTGTTAGGGTAATAGTAATATCATATTTACCCTTAGTTACCCTATTTACTATTAACCGTGGAAAAAAAAGTAAAAAGTTACTATTCACCAAAAATTATTTTCATCTCATTGAACCACATTTTACATACTGACATCAATGGTGTCTTTCGGATTTTTTAAATTCCATTCCCAGAAGCGGTAAAATTATGTTTTATGAAAAATTCTGTTTTTTAACTACCACTTAGTAGTTTCACTATTTATCAAAAATTGAAGTTTTTCATAAAAATGCCAAATTTTCATCCTAAGCTATATTTCATATTCAGAATTCAAAAATGAAGTCTATTTTACCAAATTCATAACATAGAAACTGCATTAATTAATTTTATAATTAAATCCCACTGTTAAAACAAATAGCGTGTTTTTAAGAAACAATATCTATCAAAAGATTGACACTTGATTATGTCTGGTTTAAATGTGAAATTACATCCAATGACCAAAATTGTATTAAATTGTAAAAATATATTCTAAATATACTTTAAAATCACTCAAAATAAAAATTTATCACTATTAATTATTTCGATTGAAAAATTTGTTTTTAATTAAAATTTAGTAATTTTCACTATTCATCAAAATATGAAAGTTATCCGAAAATCACCAAAATTTTACCTTAGGCTAAATTCAATACTCCTAATCCAAAAATGAAGTCCATTTTGAGAGCTAAATTTTCTAAAATTTAAAAAGTGGCTATTACAATTCATAACGGCTAGTTTTAATAATATTTCGTGAAACTCAGTATTGCGTACTACACACGCTATCGAGGAAGGTTGTGATTGCATGTAATGAAAGCCAAGTCAAGGATGCATGTTGTGCATGCTCCTATTGGTGTAGCATACAACACAATTCATTAGTGAAATTAAAAAGAATATTTTTCATAAAATCATGGGCTGTTACATTCTACCCCCCTTAAAATGAATTTCGCCCTCGAAATTCGTCGGGGTTATAAATGGTTTACTATTCGAAAGTTTCTTTAATAGAAACCCACATCATAAAAAGGAATACCAAAACCAATCTTTAAAAATGAAAGTATGAAACGTAACGGTTACCCAAATAAACTAATCACTGGGTTTCCACATAGGTGAAAATATGGATATGGAAGAAAAATCTAACCATCATGTTCTGATGGAGAGTGGTAGAGAACATGGCTATGGAAAATCCAACAATCACAAATCCATAAATTTGTGACGATCTAAGGTACCATACGATTCATCAGGTATAAGATCACTAGGAAAACATTTTTGGTTTTCAATATCATTTCCCTAAAGTTGAAAATTTGAATTAGAAAAATACTTTCTTTATTTTGGTACAATCTCACTGTTGTTCATGCCTTGAACAATTTTCACTTCATCTCTTAAATAAATGAAGTTGAATTTGTTATTCGTGAAGTGTTAGCAGATCATGTGATAGAATGACGGGTCATTCCATCTGTCTCAAACAAAAGGTTAGCAAAAATTATATACATAAGTCGATCTATAGTGAGATTAATCACATATGGTTCCTAAAATGGACTTATACTTCATATATCATACTTCTTAATATAATAAAACTAGTTTCTACTAAACAGGGACTTCCTGTAGGCCAGTGGTAGGCGATAAAGGCCAGTCGCACTTCGGTTGTGGGTTCGATTCCCATATCCTTGTCCGACATGATGGGTTGTCGCCCGTCCTGCAGGTTTTCCTTTTTCGAAAACTATATTACTATAACATCACATCAATAATATCGAAAAAAAACTTCTATACTTAAACAATACTAACTTATTCCAACATAATCCATTCCAATCTTTAGGCTTATCCATAATACTGCAGTCCACTTTCATAACATAGTGAAAATGATTACCAGAGATTTAATACCATCGTTGATCCCCATATATCATAAGATATGTTTTGTTGGTCACATTACAAACATTCAAAGTCCTTAATCATGTATTCTCTTGAATACCTTAGTGAAAACATGAATGCAGTTTAAAGTTAACACTTTCCACATACCAAAATCCTCAAAATTCTATATACTCAAACCATGATATCACTTAGTCCTTATATCAATCATGAGCTCATGAATACTGTTAAACATTTCATTTTCTCATTTTCCCTTCATTATGCGCATATCGTCTTATTTCCAAAAATATCTCAATCACTTTGAATACCACATTAGACCAATACATAAATATTCCAATACTCCATGATACAACATTATTTTGGAATCCCATTACATAAACACTTAATCATTCCACCACATCGTTGTCATATTCAACATCGCCAATAGTGATCGCATGTGACTTCCCTTTATCCTTTTCCTTAAGCAGTTGCTCATGTCGATCATCACTAACCCTTGGATTAGGGCATTTATTAGCATAATGCCCCATTTCCTTGCACTTGAAGCATTGAAGTGTTGGTGGTGTGTTCTCTGTAGTGTTTTCTTTATTCACATCATTAGAAACCCTTTTTCCATTAATTCGACACTCAGCTGCTCGATGACCTTCTTTTCCACACTTAAAACATTTTCTAGTCCCTTTAAGACACTCTCCACCATGCTTCTTTCCACACTTTGTGCATAAGGAAACATTCATCTTCTTTTCACCATTATTCTGAGATTTCTCCTTGAACTCCATCTTTCGTTTCTTTTCAAAACCATGAGATGGATATGTAACACCAACTTCCATTTCTACCTTGATAGCACAACGCACAATTTCTTCATAGCTACTGAAGTCTCTTATAGCTAATGCCCTTCGAAGACTTGGTTTTAAGCCACTGAAAAATCGATCAACTTTACTTTCAGGTTGGATGCTAATGCCAGATGCATACCTTGAAAGTCTTGTAATATTCGCTTCGTATATACCAACAGATTCATCATCCTTTTGCTTTAGTTCAAGAAACTCCTTCTCCATCTTTGTTCGAAGAATATGAGGGAAGTACTTACTGAAAAACAAGTTCTTGATCTCGTCCCATTCCATGGACTCAATTTCATCTCTTGGCCTCGTATTCTTGATAAGATTCCACCATTGATCAGCTTCACCTTCCAAACGATATACTGCTAAGATGACTTTATCATGTTCAGAACATTGAAGAACTGAAAATATCTTTTCAGTGGTACTGATCCATTGTTCAGCAACAAGTGGATCAGAAGTCCCACTGAAAGAAGGAGGACGTTGCCTCATGAAGGACTCAATAGAATAATGTTCCTTTATCTGATCATTTGAAAGTCCAGAATGATTCATAGCTTGTGTAAGGATAGCAATAAGATTTTTCACTCCATATTCCATAACATTTGTTTGTTCAGGAGGAAAATCATTGCATTTTCCATTGCATTGATCAACACGGTTCCTTCGGGTTCCAGCCATCGTCTAAAACCCAAAAAGAATAGTGTGAGAGGCAAAAATCATGCTAGGGAAAACAACATAATAAAGGGGGAGTACCTTCAATATCTAACATATTAGGTTTAATTCTATGATCGTTAGCGTAGTTCTAGTACTATAACCTATACGTATACTTAACCTTAGTGACATCCCAAGTCATACCGTAGAAATATCTCTAGGGATCTCACTAACGTTTTCGCATCCTAGTTTCCAAAGGTTGACTAAACCTTTCCTCTGATACCAACTGTAGAGACCCGAAGCCTGACGTACATGGACAATACATTACATTTGCGGAATACTTGGTACATAACAAAAACACACACACAAGGATCGTAATAGTTTAGTGTCTTTGGAAACTCAGAACATAATCTTCTAATCGTGGTGAAAGATGTTCAATATCTCCCATAAAGATCTTCTTTTCATTTACCTAAAACCCTTTTTTATATCCTGGGGAAAAGAAAACATAAAAGGGTGAGCTCAAATGCTCAGTAAGGGTAAACAAAAGAAATATCAATCACATCATATACACAAGCACATAACTTTTGGAAATCTTAACCTGCAAAAGAGATCATAATTTCATAACATGGGATAAATCATGGAAGTGAAATGTAATCACAATAATCATAACATAAAACATGAAACTTTGTGGAATTCACACATAATCATAGAGAATCATTTCTTGTTAGTCAAGACTCATTGCCAAGACTATCTTAGTGGACAAATTCCCTTTCTGAATCGAGTAACCCTCGTTTCAGTCCTGTTTCACTGAACCGGTATAACCTACCATTCCAGCCATGTCTATCTCATTAGATATAAAATCTTTACCCAATTCATTGGAGGGAGATATAGGTCCCACCCATCTTATAATGAATCCTTTCTTATGTGTGCCACAAAATCATAAATCATACATCATTGCATAACCCATGTAATAAAATTGGGAATCTTAAACATCATGACATCATAAATCAATTCATATAAGATAAAGGAATTCATAAAAATAATTCCATCACAACATCATCAAATCAATGTAATAATAGGGATAAAAAAAGAACCCTTTATTATCATGTATGGAAAATAATTTTGATTAGACACTTGAACTCCATTCTTGAGGAAAATATCCATTCTTCTTCAAAAACATTTTTCCTTTCATAACATGTCATGCGACTTTAAAATAAAAGAAGTTGATTAAAAATAAACTTGAAAACATGTAAAGGAAGCTTCTTGGAAATAATGTTTTAAAAATCCATTCATTCCGTATAAGTTAAAAAAAACATTCTTCGTACTTTTGTCGGAAAAGTCAAAAAGTACCTCCTACGAAAAAACGACAAAAGATTCCTTTCATATTCTTTACTAAAAACTCAATGAAGGTTAAAATTGGATTTAAACTATTGTAAGTGGATGGAAACAATATTAAATATTGAGGGAACATGGATGTGGATGATAAAATACACCCCAGTAAATACTTACGAAAAAACAATCTCGGATAAAAATGAGATTGTGATATTTCCCTTACCTTAAGTCCGATTTACTTCGTATGTGTCCGAACCTCCTGTATAATGATTTAAATAATGTCATTGACTTATTAAAAAATAATATTCATTGTTATGATATCATATATGGTTCACTTATGACATTATATTACCCGTTCTTTTGTAAATTCCATGTTAAAGAAGCGTTTTGGGTAAAATCGTTTCATTTATCGTAGGTGTTTTGACTTGTTGTTCTTGACATTATTATTACTTATATCATGATTTACATACTTCCAGAATATAAAATATGATTTATATATAATATATATTCAGTATATATATATATATATATAATAGATAGATAAATGAAATGAAAAACACCGTTCATGGAGACGGTAGTCCGTACGTACGCATGAAAGTTGTTTTCCTTTCCTTATTGTCTTGAATGGAAGGAAGTAGATGACATACATATATATATATATATATACATACATCCAGTAGCTTTATAATTTCCTATATTTCATTATTATTTCTTATATATACTTTATAATCATTCTTAAATGGTTAACATGGAGAATGAATCTCATCGCGTCGTGGAGACGGTAGTCCGTACGTACGCACGAGCGATGATATCATTTCCATAAATATTGAATTGAATTGGGGTGGATTATACAATATATCAGAATCAATATGATGTTGTAATAACTATGTATAGTTTTTCCTTACACCATTATACCCATCCATGTAAGGTGGTGGTGGAAAATAGATTACACCACGGCGTGGAGACGACATTCCGTACGTACGCACGTGCGGTGATTTCATTTTTCCGTAGGATGGACAGAAGGTGAATTAGAGTTGTTTCATATTTATAATAATATATCAGTATATAAGAAATACTGATTTTATTACTTTATAATTATACAACTAAAGAAGAAGAATTTGAAGAAGAAAGAAATTGAAAAGATCGGTAATGGATATTACCTCTTATTTGAAACGCCTCTTTGAATCCTCCACTTAGGGAACTATGATTGGTCATTGAAGAATACCAGGACCCATAGGATTATTCTAGGGAAGTTTAGAAGGGATTTTGGCAGGTTTTGGCCGAGCTTGAGTGCTCAAATTGGTGTGAGGAGGAGGGGGAGGATGTACCCTTTTATAAGGGAGGAGAGGGGCACCTTAGGAATATCTCAAAATATTATTTTATATTAAAGTCAAAATCGGTTTATAATGATTCCAAAGGGTCTTATTTCAAAGCTAAAGTGTGGATGGGTAGAAATACCATCATCCAATAGGATTTAGACAAGTTTAGGGTATTATTTTAACCTTATCAATTAGATTTAAATCTAAGTTAAATAATTTTACTTTTACCGTGACTTTTTGTTTTCTTTCACTATATGGTTAATACACTTACTATAACATGCCAAACGAACCCCAAATTGTTTATTATTAATATATATATCCTTATCTAAGTCATTTGGCCGTACCTTATATTTTTAGGAATAAAATAACAATTAATAATATAATATTTGATTTAAAAACTATTTTGTGTCAATTTTGACACTATTTGATATATGATTTTTGTGAAAGTCATAACAGAATTATATGTTCAAAAATAGTTGATTAAATCAACACTAATATAACATAGTAACCTAGAAAATTAGTGTAATTCATAGAAAGTCTCAAATTACATTCATTTGAGCATTTATAACATCAATTATGTTAATATTTCCTTATAAGGGTAATTACTGCATCATCGTTGTGTCATAAATAAATTAATTTATTTAAAGTCTAAAAATTATAAATAAACTATCATTATGTAGGAAATCTTTTTATCTTTATAATGAATATTTATAGTCGAATTTAGCTTATGTATATCCCCATATTAAAAATGATTTAGTTATTAAACTTTGATTTTAACTATTTTAACTATTCATTAAATAAAATAATATTAAATGTCATAATCTAATCCAAGTGGACCTAAATGGTCATATTATATTCATAAGGTTGTTTTTGGTCGAATTACACTTATTCAATATAATTAGGACATGTGTTAGGGTAATAGTAATAACATATTTACCCTTAGTTACCCTATTTACTATTAACCGTGGTTAAAAAAAAGTAAAAAGTTACTATTCACCAAAAATTATTTTCATCTCATTGAACCACATTTTACTTAATGAAATCAATCGTGTCTTTCGGATTTTTTTAAATTCCATTCCCAAAAGCGGTAAAATTATGTTTTATGAAATATTCTGTTTTTTAACTACCACTTAGTAGTTTCATTATTCATCAAAAATTGAAGTTTTTCAGAAAAATGCCAAATTTTCATCCTAAGCTATATTTTATATTCTGAATTCAAAAATGAAGTCTATTTTACCAAATTAATAACATAGAAATTTCATTATTTAATTTTATAATTAAATCCTGCTATTAAAACAAATAGCATGTTTTTAAGAAACAATATCTATCAAAAGATTGACACTTGATTATGTCTGGTTTAAATGTGAAATTATATCCAATGACCAAAATTGTATTAAATTGTAAAAATATATTCTAAATATACATTAAAACCACTCAAATTAATAATTTATCACTATTAATTATTTCGATAGAAAAAGTTGTTTTTAATTAAAATTTAGTAATTTTCACTATTCATCAAAATATGAAAGTTATCCGAAAATCACCAAAATTTTACCTTAGGCTAAATTCGATACTCCGAATCCAAAAATGAAGTCCATTTTGAGAGATAATTTTTCTAAAATTTAAAAAGTTGCTATTACTATTCATAACGGCTAGATTTAATAATATTTCGTGAAACTCAGTATTGCGTACTACACACGCTATCGAGGAAGGTTGTGATTGCGTGTAATGAAAGGCAAGTCAAGGATGCGTGTTGTGCAAGCTCCTTTTGGTGTAGCGTACAACACAATACATTAGTGAAATTAAAAAGAATATTTTTCATAAAATCTTGGGCTGTTACAGGAACCACCATATGATCTATGCCGAATAGTCAGTGAGCAAATGGAAGATAATAGTACAGTAAGAAGTAACAGTAACCAGTAAACAGGATGATACACAATAGTAAACAATCCACAAATCAATAAGCAACAATGAAGAAAATAGCTAACCATAAACATGAATCTCTCTGGGAAGTACTCACAACCATCCCCTCTGGTCCTATCCAAGAATTACCAATAACCCTCTGGGCAGTACACTTAGCCTAACCCCTCTTGTTTGGTCATACGAAAATTATAAGAATCTTTTAGGAAGCACACTCAGTCAATTCCCCTTATAATCTAAGGTAGTCAGGGAATCTCTCAAGAATATCATCCAGTCTATTCCCCTTATATCCACAAGATCTAGAGACACTCCAAGGAAGTTCACTCAGTCAATTCCTCTTATAGCCTCTGGTTTATCAAAGACTCTCTAAGGAAGCTCACTTGGTAAATTCATCCAATTTCCTAAAATGGTTTAAGGAAATTCAAAAAAAATAAAGACTCTTAGAGGAAGCTCCCTCGGTCTACCCTTGTATAGTCTATAAGGTCAAGAATCTCTAAGGAAGATCAATCGTTCTATCCACCTATGGTTATAATATCCAATACTCTTTAGGAAGCTCACTCGGTCTATCCCCTATAGTCTATAATGTCGAAGACTCTCTGAGGAAGCTCACTCGGTCTATCCTCTTATAGTCTATTGCACCAGGTAATCATGACCCCATGAAAGTCAGTGCATAATAATGATATATCTCCAAAGTAATCCTATAGATCTACTTGGATAACCAGTCTATATCATAACAAGCATGTTAGGGAACAATACTCCATCCTACAGTCACATGGTATGGAAAACAGGTATAACAGCCAAAGGCAGAACTAGGACAAATTGTCTTAAAAAGAACAAGGCATGGGAAAAACATCCAAGAATATAAATTAACCTCAAACATAACCAAATTACCTATATAAAATCATACAAGAAAGGTAAGAAAAACCACAGGGGAAAAACAGTATACATGCAATACCCCCGATCATGTTTATTGGTGGAAATTGCACATAATACTCAAAGACATCAAACAGAAAGGAAAAAACCACCTACCGTGATGATAGGAGATCAATATACTTGAACCATGAGGCATGAATCTCTTTACAATGTTGTAGATCAACAAAAAAACACCAAAATTTCAACCCACAATAACATGAAAAAGAGGAGGAATTGGAAATTGATTCTCTAGAATAAATAAGATCTTACCGCAGTGGCTCCAACGCAATCGACGATGGTTGATTCGAATAACAGATAGAGGCTCAGAGGCATGGAGGAGATTTTTGGTTGTACGAGATGCTCTCAGTAGAAGAAGCTGGAGAAGAAGTCTTTTATGAGGTTAAGATGTCACCCTGGTGCGTTTAATGAAAAAAAAACAAAGTTCACGGCATGTAATTTTGATGTAAACGGAATGTACTCACCTTTTCCATACTCTGCTTTAGGCTGCCTCCACATCACCCCTACATGGTTATGTGCATGGTCATGAAACATCTAGCAAACAGCCTCGAGCAAAATCAATGTACACAATATGTAATTATAAAGTACACGGCGTGTACTTAAAAAAGTACTAGAAAATCCTATTTTCTCAAAAACTCTAGAAAAGGAAAGAACATACCTGAAAAGAAGATCTGAGTTCTTAAATACTTCCCCCCTAAAATAAATTCATCCCCAAAATTCCCTAGCGAGGCGTAGAAGAAGAAACCCGAAACAGCTCCGGCAACTGTGACCGTACATCAGCCTCCCTCTCCTAGTTCTCATATGGTACTCGCCCGGGATGCAATAACACTCGTACCAGAAGAACGTACAAGCCACAAGGAACCTTCAAACTGCGGTCGAAAATCCGTATAAGATGCTCATAAATGATGCTTCTATTTCAAGCTAAACCTCCTCAGGTTGAAATACATGAGACAGGTCTGAAAAGTAATGTTGGAACCGAGAAATGTGGAAGACGTCTTGCATAGATCGATACCTCTAAGGTAACTACAACTAATAGGGAACTGGCCCAACTCTCTCCAACACCTCAAAAGGCCTTACGTACCTTGCTGAGAGCTTACCCTATATCTGAATCCTCTTATATCCCAACATCAGTGCGACTTGCAGGAAAACTTGATCCCCAACCTCGAACTCTAGAGGTCATCTTCGCTGATCAGCATAAGAATTCTGGAGAGACTGTGCCATATCCATCCTCTTCCAAATCAACTCTATCAGCTCTGAGGTCTCCTTATCAAGTCGAGGTCCCAGCAAAGCTTCCTCTCCTTCCTTCGGCCAGCATAGGAGTTATCGGCATGGCCTACCGTACAGAGCCTCATAAGGTTCCACCTGAATAGTCACCTGAAAGAAATTGGTGTAGGCGAACTCCACAAGAGGTATATTCTTCTCCCAACAACCTCCAAAGTCTATAATTCATGCTTGGATCATATCCTCAAGCACCTGAATCGTACACTCGGACTGACCATCTATCTGGGGATGGTATGTTGTACTCAAAAGTACATGTGTATCCAAAGCCTTCTAAATCCCCTGCCCGAATAGAGAAGTAAAACTGGCAACCCTATCTGGAACAATGGACTATGGAACTCTATGTAGACATACAATCTCTCGTATGTAAATCTTTCCCAACTCAACAACACTGATGGTCTCCTTGATCGGCAAGAAGGGTGAAACTTTCATAAGCCTGTCGATGACATACCAAACAACATCATTTCCTCGAGGTGACCTTGGATAACCGGTCACGAAGTCCATCATGACATCATTCCACTTCCAGTCCTGAATGGGTAACTACTGCAAAATACCTGCTGGTCGTTGATGCTCCACTTTCAGCTACTGACAAGTGGAACACCTCAGGACAAAATTAGCAACATCTCTATTCATACCTGGCAACCAATATTGGTGGTGTATATCACGATACATCTTGGTGATGCCAGGATGAACATCCCAAACTGAGGAATGAGAATCCTACATCATCTCTACGCGCATGCCTACTGGCACCCATACGCATCCCAAGAAAGGAAAGATCTCATCCTCTCCCACTGTCCATCCAGAAAGAGGGTCCTCTCTTGACACACTCCCCCACAGGACTAGGTCTTCTGATTCTGATAGCTGTCTCATCCATACCTAATCAAGTAGTGTAGAGGTAAGAGCTATATAAGATAGAAAAGTTTGCCCCTGCCTGTCGTACAACTCTAGATTCATCTCAGAGAACAGAGCCATAAGCTTCCACTCACTGCTGGCCTCTTGAACTTCCTATATCTGAGTTCTCCTGCTCAACATGTTAGCCACTGTGTTTCCCTTTCGAGGTGTATAGGTAAGTTCAATATCGAAGGACAAAAGATGCTCTACCTACCTGCGTTGTCTCAGATTCAGATCTTGCTGAGTGAAGATGTATTTTAGTCTTTTGTGGTCAGTAAACACCATAAAGTGCTCTCCCAGAAGATAATGTCTCCAACAGTGTAATGCATAAACAACTGCCACCGACTCAAGATCGTGCGTCGGGTAGTTCCTCTCATGTGACCTCAACTGCTGAGACCCATATGCAAAAACTCCATCTCCATTCTTAAGCACATCTCCCAACCCTATACATGAAGAATCACAATAACCAGTATAGCTCTTGCCCGGCTCTAGAAAGACTAGTATCAGTGCTGACGTCAACCTCCCCTTTAGCTCCTAAAAGGCTCACTGGCAAGAATTTGACAATAAAAACTTCACACCCTTCTTTGTCAAACCTATCTGTGGTGATGCTAAGCATGAAATTTTCTATATGAAGTTTCTGTAGTAACTAGATTTCCCTAGAAAACATCACACCTCAAAGACGTTCTTCTGCTGCTCCTAGGAAACTAATGCTCTCAGTTTCTCTGGGTCCACTGATACTCCTTCCTCTGAGATATCGTGACCCAAAAAGTGAATATGGTCCATCCAAAATAGGTATTTTGAGAATTTATCATAAAACTAATTCTCTCTTAGTTTACACCATTTGATCTCAAGATGTGAATAATAGTCGTGCCAAGTGTGAGAGTACACCAAGATATCGTGCACAAAAACCACCATGAAGGAATCCATGTATGGATGGAACACTCGGTTTATTAGTTCTATGAAAACTGTAGGCATGTTTGTGAGACCGAATGACATAACCATGTACTCATATAGATCTTACCTGCTCCGGAAAGATGTAAGTGGTATATCAGATGGTCTAACACGCAACTGATGATAACAGGATCTGAAGTCAATATTTGAGAAAACATGGTATCTTTGAAGATGATCAATGAGATCATTGATATGTGGCAAGGGATTTCGGTTCTTGACCATCAACTAGTTTAGCCTCTAATAATCAACACCATGCCTGAGGGTACCGTCTGGCTTCTTCACAAATAGGACAGGCGAACCCCAATGATAAGTACTCGGTCAGATGAAACCCATTGCCTGTAAATCCTCCAACTGCTTCTTGAGCTCATGTAACTCAGGTGTAGCCATACTATAGGGAGGAATAGACAACGGTGCTACTCCTGGAACGACTTGAATAGAAAATTCTTTCTCTCGCTCTGGAGGCAAACCTAAGAAGTCCCCTAGAAATACATCCTAGAAATGATCCATCACTAGAGGAAATTATAACTGTGAAGTCCCCTCGTCATCCAGATAAAGACTAGTAATATGGGATATAACTGTCTGCAACCCATTATTCCTTGGACCTGATCTGCTTTCCCGGACATCCCACTCACCCCCATGAAGAAAATATCTTCCCTCTGGTGATATGAAACTCACCCTATGATGATAAAAGTTGATGACTTCCTGAAAGGGAACTAAACAGTCCATCCCTTGAATGACATCATATCTCGTCATCTCTAGGACTTAAATGTCCCATGCGAAGTGAAAACCTACAACCTCAAGAGGGAACTCTCTGCACTGACGTATAATAACTGCCTTAGTCCCCAACTGTGTGTCCAGAGTCAAAGTGTTAGTAGAAGAAAAGTTGTAGAGACGAAGACTCTCCACAACAGAAACATAGATAAAGCTATGTGTTGCACCGGTATAAAAAAGAGTTGAAGATAAAATAGAGGCTACTAAGATCGTACCTCGAACTGTATAGGGGATGAGATCCTACTTCGTATGGGTCTACTCCATTGTAGAACACTGGCCTATACCGCTTCCCTATGGCCCTGGATGACCACCTTGAACTAATCCAATCTGCTGTAGCTGGTAACCTGGTGACTGACCACCACGGCCGTGACCTACACCTCGGCCTGCACTACCAGAAGAACCAAAATTCCTAGACAGGTGAGAAACTGGTGATGCATCTCCTGAACACGGGGTCATAGAATAATCCATTCCACTAGTTATAGGTGATAAA
Source organism: Viscum album (assembly GCA_963277665.1). NCBI lineage: Eukaryota > Viridiplantae > Streptophyta > Magnoliopsida > Santalales > Viscaceae > Viscum > Viscum album. Next base: position 392,062,230 of record OY728166.1, read on the forward strand.
ATCTAAAAAATTCTGATGATGGCCCATCTTTTCGCAAGATCGCCACTCCATTGGGTATCTATGGCACTGAGGCCTAGTATGCCCACTCCTCCTGCATTGGTAGCATACTACATGGTTGCCCGAAGATAAATTCCATCTACTCTGATCTCCAAAAAAAGACACCCTGCAACACTTCCTACTATCATTATGTGGAACACTAGCTCTACAGGTCGAACCACCCTGGCTCACTACTCTAGAATCCTTCATATTGTGCTCCTTGATCAGCGCCTGGTTGACTATAAAGGTTATAAAATACAACCTGAAGATGTTCACCTACAAATTTATGTCATGCCACAAACCATCCTTGAACATCCATGCAAGGAAAAACTCATCGCCTCTTGGGATAGGCGTGATATGTTGTAGCTCAGTAAAGTGAGACGAGTACTCCATAAAGGAAAGAGTACCCTACTCTAGAGTCAAAAACTCCCAGCTCGATCAACCCTTAAGTTCTATGGGTATAATTAGACATTGAAGATGCGCTGAAACTCATCCCAAGTCATACTTTACTGGAACCCTTACTATGAGATCACCTCCCACCACCTCTTGGTAGAGTCTTAGAGCATATACATAGTGTGTTTCACCCTCTTCTCTGGAGGTATCTCCATATTCTCAAAAATTATCAGCGTGGCCTCTAGCCATTACTCTTCACCCTGAGGACCTCCATCTCCTGAGAAAGTAGAAGGATGTTTCTGCTAAAAACCCCATGTTAACTCTACCATCAACGAAGCAGGAGGCAACTCTCCCCAGAAGGTCTGCATTATCCTCATGATGTCTTACCTAAACCGCGCATTGGTGCCTGCCATTGGTATAAATACTGGTGCCAAGGCTGGCATAATAGAGGATCAGCAAAAGGTCCATGATCATCCATATTTGATGTCTAATCACCATCTGGCAGCTGTCGAACAACCGGAGGAAATCTCAGTGGCATAGCTCTGAAAGGTCAAAATCACACCTTAGATCAGGATTACCAAGGACTAAAAACACAATAGTAAATGAGGGGAACATGAGAAAGAAACATTCATGTTTTACAAAACATGACTACATGGAATGTATAAAAACTACACGGCGTGTTCTTTTAAGCAATTTACATGGCATGTACTTCTTCCACATCTGGTCATGTAACGCCCCAACAACACAGCGTGTTGTCCCCACACACGACGTGTAATTGAACTATATTCCCCTGCCTGAGTCTCCTTACATGGCGAACCCACCCATTCATCTTAATCCTAGACTAAATGGAGTATTCACGATGAAAATGACATGTACTAGACAAGGTTTCAATGACCCATGTTGTTAGTTACAAGGTCGGCTACACGGCGTGCTCCCTAAGAACACAACATGTACTTGCAGGTTTTCCCCGAACCATGTTTTTCGTGACACAACCAAGTCCATAGGTAACATGGAACAACATGTGATAAAAGAACATTGTGCGTAATGTCGGTGTTTCATCCATCAGTGTCATTATCCACACGGGAAGAAACACGGTCAGTACAACACGACGTGTACTTACCATACACGAAGTGTTCTTGAAGATTTTTCACAGCCCTGTGATTCTTCCCACATAGTCAGTGGCATGGTTTAAAAACTACACAGCGTGTATTAATAAATTACACACCGAGTATTCTTGGTTTTTTTAGGAAGTAGCTCAGAAACTACTCTAAAGGCCATAAAACACAGAAAACAAGAGTTAAGTTGTGAAATTCCGATCTGTGAGGGTCCATACTCCCCATGAATCAATGCTTGGAATCATATAAAAGTCATAACATGGCAACCCAGCAGTCACCCACCAAATTATGGTCTATAAGGGCCCATAACACCTCATGAACCAAAGATTGGTGTCTATTTAAGAAAAGTACTATACAAAGAAATTCATTATCAAACAGTAGATATTCTATCAAAGCATCTATCACAACATCATGCATAATCTACACAACGTATATCACAACAACATGAAATCTCTAATGCATCTTAGATGGCATGGAAAGAATGCATTTCATGTGATTTATAACATGTGCCTATATGATTCAGGAGATAGCATACCCTCATCTCATCGGGTTGTGACAGAAATAGAACCGCAATAACAACAACAGAAACAACAAAATGCATGTGAATCACCCAATAGTGAAATCAAATCAACTGTAAAAGTGCAAACCAGTAAAACTACAATAAACAAGGTAGTATGGATTTTACTGTACATGGGATAGCTACTCCTGGGCACAGCTTATTACCATGTACCTATTCCATCCAATCCCTGGCTATAGGATCCAAACAGTATGTCAAGGGAAAAGAATTCCTTTTATACCACTTTGTAACATCCTGATTCCAGAATCCACCCAGAGGTGCCCCGTACCTTGTTGGTCACAAGGCCTCAAGTGCATTTCCCCAAACACCAGAGGATGCCGACTAGTAGTGAGGGCCATGGCTGTGTTAGTGGGGAAACTATAGCCTCATAGGAAGAGCACACAGTAGAAGTAATGAACACATACAATAACAGAAGCAGTAAATATCCAACAACAATACACAATGGAAGGCTAGAACCATAAAAAACTGCAGCACACACATATATTTTAAATGATTCATGATACATATGTCTAGGAAAGCAGCCAAATAAGTCAAAATGCTGAATACAATACTAAAACAAATAAAAATGAAAATAGATATGCAACTCCTCAACATCGCAAGCCTCGGCTTGGTCCCATGCTCTCATTCTCCAATGCAATCAAGTACCTGAAGTCAAATGGCACTTTCTCTTGTCTATACATGGAATAATATAATCTGTTTGGGCCTAAAAGCATGACCCAAACAGGGTGCGAGACTAAATCTCAGTAGGCAGCCACCCAATGATCTATGTCTAGCAACCAGTGAGCATATGATAGGTAATAGTATAGGAAAAAATAACAATAACCAGTAAATAGGATGATACACAACAGTAAACAATCCACAGATCAACAAGAAACAGTGAAGCAAACAACATACCAAAAATAGGAATCCCTCTGGGAAGTACTCACAGCCATCCCCTATAGTCCTATCAAAGAAGTTACAATAACCCTCTGGGTAGTACACTCAGCCTAACACCTCTAGTTTTGTTATACGAAAATTATAAGACTCTCTGAGGAATAAATCTCAGTCAATTACCCTTATAGTCTAAGGTAGTCAGGGAATCTTTGAGGAAGATCACATGGTTTATTCCCCTTATATCCTAAATGTCTAGAGACTCTATGAGGAATATCACTTGGTCAATTCCTCTTATAACCTTAGGTCTATCATAGACTCTATGGGGAAGCTCACTCAGTCAAATCCTCCTATAGCCTGGAATGGTTTAAAGAAATTCAAACAAAACAAAGACTCTCAGAGGAAGCTCACTCGGTCTACCCCTATATAGTCTATAAAGCTAAAGACTCTCCGAGGAAGCTCACTCGGCCTGTCCTCCCATGGTCTATTATATCCAAGACTCTATAGGAATCTCACCCGGTCTATCCCATATAGTGTATAATTTCCAAGACTCTCTGAGGAAGCTCACTCGGTCTATCCCCTTATAGTCTATAGCACCAGGTTCTAACGGCCCCGTGCATGTCAGTGCATAATAATGATATATGGAAAAATTAAACCTACAGATATACTTTTCTAACTAGTCTATTGAATAATAAGCATTTCAGGGAATAGTACTCCATCCTACAGTCAGAAGGCATGGAAAATGGTATAACATCCAAAGGTTGAACAAGACCAAAAGGTCATAAACATAACAAGGCATGGGCAAAACATCCATGAATAGAAATTATCCTCATACATAACCAAATTACCTCTACACAAGAATACAAGAAAGAAAAGAAAGAAAACATGTGAAAAACAGTAAACACACAATACCATGTTCAAGGGTATTGGTGGAAATTGCACATAATACTCAAAGACATCGAATGGAAAGGAACAAACCACCAACCTTGATGCTAGGAGTTCAATATACTTGAACCCTGTGGCTTCAATCACTTTAGAACTTCATAGATCGATGAAAACTCAAATAACATTCAACCCACTATAACTTGGAAAAGAGGAGGAACTGGAAAAAAATGCTCTAGATGAAGGAAGTGCTTACCTCTATGGTTCCAAAGCAATCGATGATGGTTGATTCGGAGAACGGATGGAGGCTCGGGGGCTCCGATGTTATTCACAGCTGTATGTGATGCTCTCTATCGAAGAAGCTAGAGAAGAAGATAGTTATGGGGTTAATATGCACCCCTAGAGCGTTTAATGAAAAATCACAAAGTACATGCTGTGTACTCTTTATGTACACGATGTGTACTCTCCTTTTCTGTACATTGCTTAAGGCGGCCTCCACATCACCCCTAAATGGCCGTGTGAAAGATCATGACATGGCCAACACATGGCCTCATGCGGCATCAAATTACATAGCGTGTACTTATAAATTACATGGCGTATACTTAAAAAATTTCTAGAGACTCAACTTTTCTCAAAAACTCCAAAAAATGAATAACATACCTGAAAAGAAGGTCCGGGTTCTTACAATGTGAACTCTATGAGAACATCATTATTTAATTTTCAACTATACATTTTGTATAAGATGTTTGAATCACTCCAAAAATATTTTATTTCCAAATCAGAACTCTATAGTCTACCGGGATGGAATCTATAACCAAATATCATACTTTTACACATATAAGAGATACACCCATAATAATACATCATTATTGGTTGTGTGATGCAACCATCTATTTATAGAGTAACTTACTGGTCTTCTATTTTCCCCCCATTTATGAGATTACTGTAGTTAAACATGATCATTTGGATGTTTCTCATTGATCATCATTAGCTTTCATAACACATCTCTCCCTTATTCAAAAATCATTGATCAACAATATACCTCTACTTCACTAAATATTGATCAAGTTGTTTTGATCAACCATGTTTTTACCATTCATCCATAATTGCATATTTTTTTGGTAAATTAGATATGTGGGATAACTCCGAAGGAATTCCCATCATATTTAGGATCTCATTTAGAGCTCAATCTAACATTTTGAGCCTTACCCACACACACATTTCATATTCTATCATTCAATATGATTGATCTTCTATATCACATTGATTTTGTAACAACCCAAGAATTTTCAAATAAATTTAATTTAGAATGCATGAAACACTGAGTCCCTACAAGAAAACACATTTTACAATCTATTCATTATGCACAACTATTCTTCTACTATGTTTTGAATTTTGAAAAATGGTCTAATAGTGTTGTGATCAGTAAGTCATTTGTTGTCTAATAGAACCAACTTGATTGTTTTGATGAATAGTAACATACCCTCTTGAATAGTGATATGATTAGTAATATGACCCTTATGAATAGTAAAAAAAAATATTATTTTATTTTCATAGGTAATAATATGATAAGAACTTAGTAGTGTTTTCAATGTGATATAAAACTAATTATTCCATTAACAATGCTATTTTCGAAATAACTATGATTTTATTTAAAAAATAAATTAGAAACTTATAGAAATTTTTTTTCCCAAAATGGAGTTCATTTTTGAATTGTACTCGTTGAAAAATTGTTAGGATGAGTTTTTTAGATTTTTCTGAAATTATTGAATTTTTGATTAATAGTGAAATACAGTAAAATACTGTATAGGCAAATTATCAGTATAATATAATAATTTTTAAATCATCAGTGATGTATGACCACTTGGTTTGAACTCACATTCTATAGTTACTATTAGGAGTCACATGGTTTCAAATTATTCATAGTCATGAGAAAACATATTATAATAATGATTAAAATAATGGAAACTCCCACCTCTCCTCCTCTATAAATACAAACCTCATTCCCCTCTTCCTCCCACACCTCTCAAGCCATGAGACATATCTAAGTTCTGATAATTAATCCTCCAAATACTATTCCCCACTTCCAAGAGCTTCTTGTCTCACAAAAAGGCAAAAAAAAGGCCTTAAGAAGGATCTCAATGAGAAGAGATCTAGAGGTAAACATCCTCTTTTGTTTTCCTTCTTTTCATTCATTTTATGTTATTGTTTTTAATTTCCATTGAATTATTTTGGGATATGAAATTAAATATCACCCTTACTGGCCATATTTTTTAAGAGTTATGAGATACCCCCTTTCTCTCATCAAACTTATTTATAAAATTTTAAGTGACACCTTTAGGCTGCCGATTTTTTATCAGAGATTTCTCAATTTTCTTCCCTTTTGAGTTCTTTTCTTTTCTACATACTTCCTCATATACCCTCATACATATTATATGATAATAATAGTACCATACATGAAATGGAAATTTATTATTATATTGGAATATTTCACCGTAATATCTATTTCCCCATCCTTTTATACAGTAATTGCAAACACTGTCTGAGATGTGTTTAATTATCACACTCAAGGAAGACGAGTTTTCTGTTTGCATTATTATTCTCAAGACATGTCATGAAACTATTTTAATATTTGAACTAGATCTTTATATATTTATTTTACATTAGGAAATATTATATAATCATTACTCACTCCTAATAGAAAATAATAATAAAAAACATGTTCATTATCCACAAAATGGGAAAAGATAATCCAAGAATTTATCAATAACATTTAACCAATGAATAATCATCAAGTATATAACCCATAATAATTATAATATCATTTATATATCTTTAATTTTAATAATAATTAATATTCCAAATTATTTATGTTTATTTAAATTTCAAATGAACATCCATTCAGGAATACAAGTAAACTCATCATGAAAACAATTAGAGAAAATGCTTTCAAAATAATAAATTTGAATCTCTTAAAACCCATCAAAAAAGTCATGAATGAACATAATATGTTTATACTATATCAATTAAATGGTTATGAGGTTCTGTAATAATTACATAATGATGATAAATATTATTATTCAGGTCGTTAAGGACAGTGAATAACACTTTCGAGCTTATGATAAGGGATATCATAACTCAATTTCCCTTCATTGAGTTAAACAACAATGTCATTGGTTTTTTATTTTACCAGAATATGTGTGAATGAAATATTATTGTTTTATTATTTATATTCACTTTTATTGTTTTGTTTTATGTTTTACACACATAGTTATTTCTTTTATTTGTCCTCAGTCTAATGATAAGTTCTTGGTAAGGGTTTCTTCATCCCACTTCCATTTTTGTGCGATATTCCATATTCACTACTATTACTTGGGTATAGTGTATGTATGCTGTCCATTGATGTTTCATAACATAAATAACATTATTTTTGTTATATTTAATGTTTCATTTGATGAATATTAATTTTTGGGCATAGGGTTAAATTGATTAAAAAGTAGTAAGCATTTTCTACCAGAACCTCCATCTTCGTTCTGGTTGATCTTATTCTCTATTCACCTATATTAAATTATTATTTATTCTTATGCACTCATAATAAATATTGTGTGAATGTCCTATATATTTTTAACAGTCATTATCCTTATTTATGTTTTGGGATGTTACATTCTTTAAAATAATCTATCAAACATTCTTCCAAAATGCAAGCTTGATTCAAGGAACTTCTAAAATTCATACATATTTTTATGTTCACACTAAAATCTATTGTAAGCCATGTTTATCTTATTAATTAACAAATTTGAAATTATATTTTTCTTCATTTTTTATTTTATGAAATAAAACATGTCTTTTCACTTTAAAATCACTTTAATTAATTCCTAAACAGCCCTAAAATGTTATAAATCTAAAACATTCATAAAATAACTTATTACATGATTTTACTTCAGTAGGACAAAATTTATGCCTAAAATTTAATCTAAATGTCCTTACGTTTTCTTTTCTGGGATATCAATTTTTAAATCCAGATTTATGGAAAATAAAAATGATTTTCCAAAATAAATCATCATTCTAAAGTAGAATTGATTTTTCCCTTCCTACAATAACTTTTCGAGATATATTCTTTGTTTACTACTTATTTCGTTCATTTGGTGTATGTATTGACATTTTTTATATCATATCGAGTGTCTACTTAGTCACATGATATCCGATGAGATTATGATTTGAATTTTTCAAGGTGGTATGGGACACTTTGTAATATTTAATGATTATTTCACCAAGAATTTTTCAATATTCTCATTTAAAAGTATATTTATTTATGTCAAGATCCTTTGATGAATATGTATCCAAAAATATATATGGATATTGAAAAATAAAATTTTACTTTTGTTAAATATATTTATAAATAATTATTTGGACATGCAGCGGGGGGTGGGGCCCGCTATATCCCCTTGATGCATCAACATGTTTCATGAGACAAATTAGTTCACGACAAACCCTTCGAGTTTGTTTCTAAAAAAATCAAACAGATATATAACCACAAAATTAAAACATTTCGATGGTATTATGGTATAATGTGTGATATACATGAATTAAAATTAATAGTAATTCGCATTATTCGTTTTCAGTTATTACTATCTGTAAGGTTTTCACTATGACAAAACCTAGGGATACAGTTTCATTATCAAATTATTAAAGGTGTGTGATTTTCATTTATTCACCATGATGTATTGACTATGCCTAATTTTTTATGATTGAGTTATTATTGATTCATTCATCTTCTATTTTTAACCCTCACTGAGCATTAGATATCACCCCATTAATATGTTTACCTTCGCCAATTTTGAAGAGGATACCATTTATTGAGTTATCATGGATGCAGTCTTTTAGTTTTTGTTATGTTTTATATTTTTCTACCTTTCCTAATGTAATAGAAGTTACATGTATATATAGTTTCATCAGAAAATATAAACTACTCGTTCCTTTGGGATTCGATTACTTGTAATCATGCCAATATAATATGTAATGCATTGACTTTGGTCTAGAAGGTCTGAGGGGGTTACCATTGGTTTTAGATGAATTTTAGTGAAACCTTGGAAACTAGATTTTGAAAACATAGGAAAGGAAACTAATCACTAATATAGTATATGAGGATAAATAAACAATAACATCCAAAAATATTGGCAAGGAATAAATTATGTGTATCTTTATAGAAAATTCATCCTCGTCTGGATATAAATAAGAAGAGGTGGCTCTGTCACAAATATACCTATGAGTAAAAAACATCGACAAGGAGATTTGGGCATGACCTGGGGTATCTTGGTACATGAAAATTCACCTTTTTGCACTCTTGATTTGAAAATCCCATGGGATATACATAAGACAATTTACATTTTATTTTCCCACCATTATGAAGGATTTATATCCTCAAAGTGACCAAAGAATATGATTCTATGATTTACAGTGCATAATTTTATGCAATGTTCAATACCATGTTTATAGTTATAGAGAGTTGATAATTTTATGAGATAATATATAATATGAAAATTTATTTGAAATAGAACCAATAATAAGGAATAACAACATCACCATTGCACATGGTCCAAAGAGTAATAAGGATCATATCCTTAATGGCCTTAAGCCATCTTTTCAACAGAAGATTGTCTCCCACGTATCCTCATCATATGAATAAATAATATCATTGTTAACAAGGTATGTTAAGACGTATATGAGTCCTATGGTTTTGAAGGGAAAAAAAAGAACGAGATGACAGAAGATAAATACAGAGATAAAGAGAAGATGAGAAAGAAGAGTTTTCCCACATGTAAAAATTGTGGAAAGAATTACCATGGTAAATGTTTGAATCGAACAGAACTTTCCAATTAGTGTGGAGAAAAAGGACACCATGTTAATAATTGAAAGGGTAAGAAAATGGTTTCTATTGTATAATGCTTCAACTGAAAGGAGATGTGATGCTATGCGAATCAGTGTCCCAATCTTGAAAGGAATATATCCCAAAAGATGGTTTTGGATAATGATCATGATATGATGCTACCGCATATGATGTAGAATGATTAATATTCCTAGTCAAGAATCGTTTAATTTCAATATTTTATATAAATTATGTGGTATATAAGGATTTTACTATTGTACTATTTCATTAAGGATTCGTGGTCGTATAATGAATGGTACACAACAGAAGTGATTAATAAAAAATTTAAACTAAAAATATATATATGATTGATGGAAAGAGAACCCTTAATATTAATATTGAATGTAGATATAATGATGTTGAAATGATTCATTCAGATAAATATTGACTACCTTGGAACTATTTTCTGACTTGTCGATATGTTTTCTATGCTATCATCGATGGAGTTGACAACAATTTTGGATTTAAGGAATATATCCAATAAAATGTATCTTACTTAAGAAATATGGATGAATGTGTGTTTACAATATGGTTTTATAGTAATTCAATGCATTTCTTTAATTAAAAAGGATACATGATGATGTTATTCACATGTTTAGAATGTGAATTTCAGATCTTGTTCTTGTTGATTAAGGGTTAATGATATGTTCATCATGTAAATTTAATGACCTTCATTATAATGTGTAGAATCATTATATTTTTCAATTTTTAACTATTTACCAAATGGTTTATGTTGATCATTGTATGGTGTTTTTAGAGTTTAATGTAACTAGATGATTGTTTGACTAGTCTTATATGACCATGTTGTCCAATTAGAATTCATTATTTTGTAGTAGTCAATGTATTTATTCAATCCCTTTTTAAGAGGGTATTTTAACCGTATTTTTTATGGGGATCTGTCTCAAGAGAGTTTTCATATATCAACCATTAACTTTCGATGTTCAATTCCAAATTTTAAGGAAAATTTTTTTCTAAGGAGGGAATAATGTTACATCCCAATAATTTACAAAAAAATTTAATTTAGAATGCATGAAACACTGAGTCCCAACAAAAAAACACATTTTATAATCTAGTCGTTAAGCACTAATTTTCTGCTACAATGTTTTTAATTTTGAAAAAGCATCATCTAGAGTTGTGATTAGTAAGTCATTATGAGTTTGATAGAACCAACATTATTTTTTGATGCATAGTAACATACCATTATGTATAGTAATATGAATAGTAATATGACCCATATGAAAAGTAAAAAATATATTATTTTCTTTTCTTTTGGTAATAAGATGATGATATATTAATTATGTTTCCAATGTGATATAAAACTAATCATATCTTTAACATTGCTATTTTTTGAATTAAATATTATTTTATTTAAAAATTCAATTAATAATATTAAAAAATTATTTTTGAAAAATAATATTCATTTTTGAATTCATGAAATTAAAAAATGGTTAGGGTGAATTATTTGGATTTTTCTAAAATTCTTGAATTTTATAGGAATAGTGAAATATGGTAAATTATGGTATATACAAATTATCAGTTTCATATGCTACTTATTAAATAATATGTGGTTTAAGATCACTTGGTTTGAACTCACATGCCATTATTACTATTTGGGGTCCCATGAATTGTGATTATTCATAGTCTTGAAAAACAATATTATAATAATGATTAAAATAATGAAAAATACCTCCTCTCCTCAACTATAAATAGCACCCTCATACCCGTCTTCCTCCAATGACTCTAAATCATTTATCCTTAACTATGTTCTTCCCAATACAACTCCCTATACTTTTCTCCACGTTCTAAAGCTTCTGGTATCACCAAAAGGCACAAACTAAATGCATTAATAATGATCTCAAGGAGACGAGATCTAGAGGTTAATATCCTATTTTGTTTAATTTATTTAATTTTATTTCATATTATTCATATTAATTTATTTTTTATTATTTTGGGATATGTCATTAAATATTTCCATTAATTCCCATATTATTTAAGAGTGATGATATACCCCCTTTCTCTCCTAAAATTATTTTATTAGATTTTATGTGACATCTTTAGGTTATCGAATTTTCGTGAGAGATTTCTCAATGTGCCTCTATTTTATGTTCCTTTATTTTCTACATCATTCCTAATATCCCCTAATCCAAATTATATGATAATTATAGTACCTTATATAAACTATAATTTTATAACTATAATTAAATATTTAATCATCTTCTCACTTTCCCTCTCCTTTTATACTATAAATGCAAACATCAACTGAGATGTGTTAAATTAGCACACTCAAGGAAGATTTTTTTTCAATTTGCATTACTATCCTCAATACTGGTCATGAAAGATTTTTAATTTTTGTAAAAGTTATTAATATATTTATTTTACATAATTCAATATTCTATAATCCTTACACACCCATAATACAAAATAATAATACTAAATAGGATCATTATACACAAAATGGGAAAAGTTAATCAAAACATTTATCAATAACGTTTAACTAGTGAATCATCATCAAGTATATAACACTAAATCATTATTAGATCATTTATATATATATAATGTAAGTAATAATATATATTAACAATTAAATATTTTTAAACACATTTCAAATGAACTCCCATTCATGATAACAAGTAAACGGATCATGAAAACCAAGGGAGAAAATGCTTCCAAAACAATAGAACTGAATCTCTTAAAACCTATGAAGAAATTCAGGAATGAAAAAAATAAGGTTATACCATATCAATTAAATGTTTATGTGGTTTTGTATAGTATTAATTAATTAATCTAAATTTTATTATTCAGGTCTTTAAGAACAATCGAGAACACCTTTGTGTTTAAGTAATGGGAAATCTTAACTCAATTTCCATTCGTTGAGTTAAACATGAATGTCATTGGTTTTGTATTTTACCGAAATATGTGTGAATAAACTATGATTGTTTTATTCTTTATATCCAATTTTATTTTGTGGGTTTATGTTTGTCACATAGAATTATACCATTGATTTTTCCTTAATCTAATGTTACATTCATGGTAAGGGTTTCTTCATCCCCCATCCATTTTTTGAGATATTTTGTATTCACTAATATTACATGTGTGTGGTGTATATATACTGAACATTGATTTATCATAAAATAAAAATCATTATTGTCATAGAATTAAATTTATCAATTTATGACTATTATATTTTTGGAAATAGGGTTCAATTGAATACAATGTAGTAAGTATTTTCTACCCGAACCTCCATTTTCAGTCTTGTTGCTCTTATTATGTATTAACCTCAATGAAATTATTATTTATTCTTATTTAATTCTCATGTATTCTATTTCAATTTCCTATATCTATTAACAAATAATAATCCATATTTATTTTGTGGTAAATAAAATGAATTAAAATAATCTTTCCCAAATTCGTTCGAAATGCAAGTTTGATTCAAGGAACTTCTAAAATTCATACCTATTTTGAAGTTCACTCTATAATATGTTATAAGCCATGTTTGCCTTTTTAAATAACAGATTATATACTCTATTTTGGTTCATTTCTTGTTTTATTAAATAAAACAATCCTTCTAACTTTAAAATCTTATTAATGAATTCCTTAAATCTCCCTCAAATGATTTAATTCTACAGCTTCTTTAAAATCACTTTTTACATAATTTCACTTCAGTGGGACATAATTTATGCCTCTAATGTAATATCAATGTCCTTATCTTCTCTTTTCTTGGATAAAATTTTTTAAAACACGATTTAGGGAAAATAAAATTGATTTTCCAAAATAACTCTTCTTTCCAAAGTAATGTGGATTTTTCTCCTCACACTTTAACTTTTTGAGATATTTTCCTTGTTTACCACTTATTTATTTCATATGGTGTATGTAATTACATTTGGTATTTCATATTTATAGTATCCTTATTCTGATCATTTTCTAATATATTGTGATTTCAATTTTTCAATGTGGTATGGGACACTTTGGAATGTCTAAGGTTTATTTCCTCATGAATTTTCCAATGGTCTCATTTAAAAGTAACTTTATTTATGTAAACATCCATTGATGAATCTGTATCCTCAAATATATATGTGGATATTGAGAAAGAATATATTACTTGAATTATATATATGTATAAATAATTACTTGGACATTCTGCGGTGGGTGTGGCCTGTTATAACCCCTCGATGCATCAACAGGCCTCATTAGAGAAATCAGCTGGCGACGAACCTTTCGAGTATGTTTCCAAAAAAATAAGACAGGTTTCTACATAAAAACATAAACCATTTCAATGGTATTTTGGTATAATGTTTCTGATACATGACACCCAATTAAAAATAATTCTCCTTATTCATTTTTAGTTATTACTATCCATGTGGTTTTCTCTATGACAATACCTATGGTTGTAGTTTCATTCTCAGTTTATTAAAGGTGTGGGTTTTTCATTAATTCACCATGACATATTGACTATACCTAATTTTTTATGATTAAGTTATTATTGATTCATGCTTCCACTATTTGTATCACTTGATATGTATTTGAGATCACCCCTTTCATTTTTTTTACCTACAATAGGTTAAGAAGAGGATACCATTTATTGAGTACTCATGGATGTTGTCTTTTAGTTTTGGTTATGTTTTCTATTTTTTTACCTTTACCATTATAATATGAGTTACATGTATGTATCTAGTTTCTTCAAGAATACTAAACTAATCGGTCCTTTAGGATTTTGTTCTTTTTAATCATGCCAACGTAATTAGTAATGCACCGACTCCAGTCTAGAGATGACGGGGCATTACATATTGTCACATAAAACATCACTCATGTAGGATTAGAGTATCTGTTTTATCATTCAGGTATCATTATTTATATGAATTGAAATAAAAATTGAATAATCCTTATAGTAATATATTCTTGAAATTAATTTTCACAACCCCTTATAGTCTATGTTCAATGATTTTTAACTACAAAATCCTTTATATTCTAAGATACTTGACAATAACATTTTTGTACCCCTTATGTCCTTCCCCATTGAAAATGAAATATATGGAACTATCCATCTCACAATACAAATAACTATGTGTTTTATGTTACTTTATTTAGAACTCATGTAATTTTTGGTAATGTTGGTCTCCTTCCACTACTCCCTTTTTGTATTGGAAAATAATCACTCCAATGTTAAGAACAATGTGTGGATTGATTCCCATTGTATTTGATAAATAGTTACCCAAAAGATATCATGTATTAGGAATAACATCAAATCTGTAATCACCCCCATCTCATTTTTGGTTTTATGTGCATCTATTAATCTAGTCATCAATACATAATAATGAAAAGACAAAATTCACCTATAAGGAGATGGTTTGATTTTCCAAAACATAATCATGAATCTTCAACTATGGATTTGGATATAAGATAATAAAAATTAAAAAATATTGTTTATGATACACACTCATCAACTATTTTACACAAATTTAATGTATTATATTTTAATAAACTTGGAAAAAATTAATAATAATCATAACAATAAGATTTGTCATAGTGGATTAGGGATGTATATATTTTTTATTAAATTATAAATTTAGATCAGGTTTTTATAGAAACTATGACTATATAGAGTAACCCACCACAGAAAATAGATTTTATGACTTTAATATCTAGTTCCCCAATTATATATATTGTATGAACATAATATTTTTAACCATATCATTCAATATCTATGACTTTAATAAAAAAATATAGGGATTTAAATCTAGGGATATCAAAACGTCCCCTCCTATGAGAATGAATGAACCATATTCTCATGTCTCCTATGGGGTTTAAAATATTTTCTTTCTTTATATAAACTATCCCACATGCCTTACATATATTTTATCTGTCTCGTAAATATGGACCATTCATGTTGATGTAAACACAATGTATTGTTTAATTTTTTTACGAATCGTTGTCTCTCTCTATAAACATACATTTTGTACCTAGAATTTGAATCATCATCAACCATTATATTATGTATGGACACCCCACTATCTATATTGATGAAATAGGTCTCCCAAAATTGAGAAATCATCCATTAATAGAACACATCCAGGAGGAAACATCCTTGCTAATGACTTGATTGAACCTACTATCTACATAGTTCCCAGGTGATCCATAATTTATATATTTATATATTTTTGTTGTATGATAACAAACCGTTCCTTTTAGAAAGTCACCTAATTAACCTCTCCACCACTACACCATTTGATTCCACTTTAAATTGGAAAAATAATATTACATTAATTTCATAGACACTAGTAAAATTGAAACACCATTTTTCATCAACCCCAATGTATAAATTCACATTTGTATGAGGAATCTATCATTAAAAATCATTTTTAAATTGGGCCACACCATATTCATGAGTTACCTTATAGTGGATGGAGAAATATTTATACACTGGATCATTCACCCATTGTATTCACTCACATGTAATATTAATTCAAATTTATTATCTATTGTTGATAAATCTGCGTATGAAAAACATTTTCCTAAAAGTTTTAGTTGATGTTTTTGTTAATAAAAATGTCATATAATAGAATTTGTCATAGTAAATACAAACAGATAGTAATTTTACAACCATATAAATGTTAAAGGTGATCATCCATAGTATATATATTCTTGTTTATTACATA
Organism: Viscum album; assembly: GCA_963277665.1. Taxonomy (NCBI): domain Eukaryota; kingdom Viridiplantae; phylum Streptophyta; class Magnoliopsida; order Santalales; family Viscaceae; genus Viscum; species Viscum album. The sequence continues at coordinate 392,078,682 of OY728166.1, forward strand.
TTTTATCACACTTGTTCCCTATACTTTAATATCTCACACTAATCTATCCACTATTAGGATAATTTTATATCATGTTGTATCCTAGTCATCTCGTAAATTAAAAAAACAATCTTTATATTCACCTATGAAACCTATGATAATATATCATCTTTTGGTGTCTTTAATTATCGTATATGGTATATAAATTTGGAAATATTTACTTACACAACTTCCAGATGAGTCTTTTGGTAGCTTATTTTCACCAAATTCATCAAACAAAAGACCTAAATTTATCCTTCGTCCTCCTATTACCAAATATTATATTATTGAATCACCTGATATGACTCCATTATGTGAATCATATATAATACCTAAATTTTTTGAACTATTGTCATACCATTTAATCCCAATTAACCAGATAATATTTGGAGAATACATTTACTAAATTATATCATACCATATTAGTCAAATGTCTTACTAAGAAATATTTAAGAGTTCCCATATGACTACCAATTTGAACAAGAAATTTGTGGTTTACAATACCCAAAATTATATTCCACACCATTACTAATATAACCTATTATTTCTCATCCATATCACTCCTTCACTGTGGTTATTTTTATTGGGATGAATCATACTCTAATCAGAATTCATGAAGTTGAGATATATATCAAGCTTTTGGCTCAACTGGAGAGGGATCTATTGTTGTAGGTAGACTCATCCCAGAATGTTCAGCTAACATATGTAAATGATCAGTATGTGGGATTATATTAGCCTCTTTGTGAGATATTGGTACCTCCATGTCCTAATCCACTATGAATTCATTGGAATTCTCACCATCATGAGTGGTGGGAAATTCATGTTACTAACCTAGCTCGGTATCTAATATATAATTGATGCATTCATATAAACTCATTATAGAATCAACATAATTTTCCACCATTGGGTGGAAAACTACCTAATAATGTAACAAATTATTTATAGTTATGGAAGTAATAAATAAAAATTCACAGTGATGTAATGATGAAAAAAATACCAAATTAATTTATGGTTATATTCTCGCACTTATAAAAATTTAGAGGGGTCATGGAAGTTTGGAAAATATTGGCTTCCACGACATCCATGAAGTTGTGGTATAAGGTAGTAGTCGAATAGTACACTACATGGGACCCCTTAGCATCCGTATGAAATATAAATTCCTATGTATTTGTATGCTCGGACAAGAGTCCTAGCATTGAATCTAGAATATCATCTGAGTATGTAAAATTCTTTAAAAAATATTTTAAGTGTAGTATCTTCATGTTTATATTTTTTTCCTACAAAATACGGATCATTAACTCCCAAAGAAATTTTACATCATCATAGGTAATTTGTTCTCCAAAATCATCTAGTGATTGTTTAAAGGTATAATTGTCACCCTTTATCCATGAATATAAGATGGTGTTCTCTAGTGTCTACTCACCTAATGAATCCTATATAAATTATAAAATAGGATTCAGTTTATCTTTAATTTTAGAAAAGGAAATTTAAACTTATATAACATGAACTACAATATATACTCATTGAATACGCACTCCTCTCCCTATAAAATATATTAAATTAATTAAAAATCACTTCCTTAGGATATTTCATCATAATATTAAATTTTCTTAATGTATCTTCATGAAAATGTTTTTTATGTTTTCATTGATTTATGTGTTGAGGATAACCACAACCAGATCAACAAAACCACTACTATTTATTACACATTATTACATGATTTATTAATTAAAAATAATTGTAATAAAACTGAAAATTCTGATTATTTTATTGTATTTGGGAGTTACTCACATTACATAACATCATAAAACTTGAAATACAATGATTTTCATGAAAAACCTCTTCACATGATCATAATATTCCTTCATATGTAAAAATAAATGGGATAACCTTAGAGAAAATATAAGAAATGGGTGATATATGAAGACCAATTTGGGAATAAAAATTTAATAAGGGAATTAAATTCGTAAAAATAGTCCTATCAATGGGGAATGAAAAGGGTATAAATCATAAACATGAACAATGCTAAATTTTATAGCATGATAATTATAACATGAGAAATGTGGAAACTACATAAAAAATTGAATCATAAAAAAGGAAAAGGCTAAAATACCGAGACTAAAGTGGAAAATTACCATAATGGGATCAATAATACACCGATCCCAACATGATATATCATGAAACTAAACGTCACCCAATTCCTTGGAGCTATATCATGGTGAACCCATAATAATCATGTCATTATCATGCTTAAGTGTCCCACCCAAATCATAAAACAAGGATTAAATCATAATCATAATTTATTCCATTATTTAGGAGAGTTGAATAAATATATTTAAGTCCCTAATAAAAAATTATGTGGTCATAAATGTGATCATCTATTATTGTAAATGGGTAAGGAATTCAGTGCACAATTGTTTTGGCCTGAAAAATTATTCTGAAATTTCAATAGCATAATAGTGTCACATAATGATATACAAAAATGTGTTTATGAGATCGAAAAGGGACTCTCATTATTTTGGAATCAAGTGTGAAGTAATAGATACATGGAAAATAGTATCCCAAAATTTTAAATTTGGAAATACACGGGATAATATAGTGAAGAATCTTGAATAGAGAAAATAATCCGTACAAATTTTTCACATGGTAATGAGTGTACATTAAAGAGCGTGGGAGGGTTAATTACATTGGAAGGAAGAACTCATATTTTTAACATAAAATTTAATGTAAGGGAAATATGAAGTATAATATCTTATCATAATCAAATACAGAGTAAAAGACATAACATAAAAGGAGTTATTCAAATATGAGGAGAGTTCAGGATCCCTTATGATATTTTAGGATGGTAAGAACATTGATAATTTTCAAAATGAGAGAAGATAAATAATATCCACTACACAAAATTTCAATTTAATAATACATAAATTAGTATAAATTAATGTAAATATAAAAAATTTAAATTTAGGAGACTACATTCATATAATTTGATTGAATTGAAAGGAGTGGAAGGTCAGGATCTTATACATGATTGTAAGATGAAAAAATCTCTATTGGATCTTCCTGAGAGAATTATGGCGCCTTGGTAGCACTCTAGTAAGTGTATGGAATAGTGTGGATGTGTTACAAGAATTTTTAGTGAAGATAAACTATAGCTTTGGTGAGATTACATAAAAAGAGGGGGATTTATTTATTATTTTGGTTTTGGACTCTATTGTATAAAATATCCAAAACCACAAATAATAAAATGGGGCTTTTCCATATTTTATACCAAATGGTATTTTTTTATTTTATAATTTCAAGGGAGGAACTTATTAAAGTATCACCCTTGGGGATGTTGATGTGAGTGACACTCTTAAAGAAATGGTTTTAAAATCATTGAATATATTATATGTTTTAGAATATTTATAATGGATTGAAAATATTTAAAATAAACATAAAATAAAATTATTTTAATTGGAAAACTATAATATGGATGTATATGATTTTATATTACTTATTACATCAATTTTGTGGCATTGTAATATTATAAAACACAAAGTATGTTAATATGTAATTTATTTCTTAACCAAAAAGATTATTATCTAAGAAAATTTTGAAAAATTCCCCATTGTATACTTTCAAATCATGATTCCAAAAATATTACTCATTTTATCTAAATAATTTTATAAAAATGTGAATTTTTACATTTAATATAATAAAACATATTAATTATAAGTTATGAGTTTTTCTTATAATAACAGTTTCTGAACCCTTATTAAAATTACATTGACTTCTTTAAAATTATATATTCTTTTATATTTAGTAAAAAATATTTATTATTTTTAATTTCATAAAATATTATATATTTAAAAAATCCTTTAATTCATTAAAATAAATTCCTTAATTGAATTTGAATATTACCCAAAAATACTATCAATATGAATCATTTACACAGTAACCATAATATAATTAAATAATATTCATTATTTTATAAAAAAGAATTTACACAATCATATTGTAAGAGTTTTGTTACATAAAATATTCATACACCAAATAACATCCTAAGAGTAAGGTGCATGACAATGGGACTTTAAAGGGGCGGATAAACAAACATGTTTAGGATATTGATCTCAATGAGCATGAACTTATCCCATAAATGGTTTCTATCATGGATATATTGTTGAATTTAATCATATGGTTATCAAGGTAAAATACATGTTATATTATCCCCATTGGAAGCTATGATAAATCTTATTCATAGGGTATATTCCTACTAGTTGAGGCCATAACTTTTTTTATATATGATAATTGGATTTGATAAGACCCTATATTTATACAAATCATGAGATCACTATTAAACATTAATATTTTCAATGGCAATGATTTATAATATTCAATAAATTATTATAATATTTAATTAAAACAAATATGTTCATGTGTTTTAGATAACAATATTATATAATAATACATTTAAATTTATTTAATGCGGATTTTATTTGTAATTTTACAAGTTATTACAATCTTACCCCCTTAAGATATTTCACCATTGAAATTTTTTATTTCCAAAAATAAAAAAGTTGAGTGCATCTCTGTTTCATCACCTCATATGATTTCCATGACTCTTCTTTAAATATTTTTTTTCTCCACAACACTTTGATTATTTTAATTTTCTTATTTTTTATAACATTTTATCTATGATATAAGATCTTCATGGACTACTCCTCATAGGAAATGTCATTATCAAATGGTACCACCATTGGATTGAGTAAATGTTATGGTTCTAGTGTGAACTTCCTCAAGAAAGATACATGGAATACATCTTCTAATTGATATAGGTTTAGTGGGAGTGATAGTCAATAGGCCACTACTCTAATGTGACCAAGGATCTCAAAATAATGGATGTACCTTGGATTAAGGATTCCCTTCTTCCCAAATCTCATCACCTTCATCCATGGATATATCTAGAGGGATATCATGTCTTCATCATAAAACTCTTGGTCTTGTTTATTATTGTCATCATAGATATTTTTCCGACTCTAAGAATCCTTAATGTGATTATAAATGTTCTTAACCATTTTAACCATTCCCTGAACACTTTTAGAAACTAGGAGTTCATATTACTCATCCTCAACCTAGAATGTATTTGTTCTACACATATTCTCATAAATTGATTAATTAGGACCCATATGGATGCTCAAGTGGAAACTATTGTTTCAAGTGAACTCAACCAAATGTATTAGTTGGTCCCACCCTCATTGGAATATAATTTAGCATTATCTCAACATATCCTCAAATTTCTAGAGGTTCCTCTCAGAATGGCCATCATTTTTCGGGTGATAATTCATGACGAAGTTTAGCTTGGTGTTTAGATAGTTGTGGATACTTTTCCAGAACATTGAGGTGAATCTTGGATCTCTATTGGAGACAATTGATAGTGGCACTCAATGCATCCTAACTACTTATTTGATGAATTTTCAAGCAATTTGATTGAGTGAGAAATCCTCTCGAATGACAATGATGTGTGTAGTCTTTATAAGATGATGCAAAACAACACAAATAGTTTTTTCTTTATATGTATTTGGATTTCTGGTGACAAATTCCATTGTGAGTTTTTCCCATTTATATGTTAGTATTGTTGATTTTTTCATCACCCACATAGACTTTTACCTTTCAGCCATCACTTTCTTACATACGAAGAACATTGATGTATATTCAATGATCTACTTCTTCATTTTTCCCACTAATAGTTTTTATAGAGATCTTGATATATATTTTTTTTCCATGGGTGAATATAGAACGTATAAATATGTGCATGATCTACATATTCCTTATTTAATATAGGTATTTATGGAACACATATTCGTGACCCAAATCTGAAAATTCTGTCTACTTTGACATTGAACTTCGAGGATATCCCATTCTTCATAGATTATTCTTTCTTCTGAATTCCAACATCGTATATTTACACATACTTTAAAATATTTATAAGATACTATTGAGAAAAAATTTCTCAAAAGATTGATGATGTTCATTACTTTATTATTCTGATGTCCACACTTTCCAAGTTTTAGAAGAACAGATCCCTCTCAATCCACAAAAACGAAACAATTATTGAATCCATTCTACGTATTGAATCTTCCAAATTATTTACATTCTTAACATGGTAATGCATTGAGGAGTAATAATCATTGATAATATCTAACCATAATTGTTGGAGGATATTCTTTTCCTTCTATGTGAATATATATTTATGACTTGTGTGATTAATATATATCTCACACTTATCCCCATAAAGATAATGTATCTATATTTTTAATGCAAATATCACATATTCTTACTCAATATCAGGTGTATGATATTTTTCACATTACTTTTAAACTTCCTTGATGTGTAGGAAATGACCATGTCATTTTAAATTAACAAACCACACAATTTCTCCGTTGAAGAATCGTTGAATATTATGAAAATTTCTACACCTTATGGTAGTTTGGGAATATGGACAGTTATAATCCTCCTTTTAAAGTCTTTGAAGAATTATTCACATTCATCTTTCCTATAAAACATGACTCCATTCCATGTTATCTTGTTAAGAGGGTTTTAAAATCATGAGTTATTTCTCATAAATACTTTATAATACCTTGCGAAAAAAAAGAAACTATAGATATATATCAACAATGTCTCCCTCATCCATCCTTAAATTGATTTTTTTCTTTGAAGTATCTATATATATCCCATTTTCATATAGATATACCCCATGAATGTGACCTAATTAAACCAAAACTAACATTTTTTTACATGGAATAAAATATCTACTTTCAGATGGTCTTCAGCATAGTGTTTAAATTATCGTCATGATCAACTATAGTTTTACAGTATATTAGGATAAAATCTATAAATACTACTAAAAATAATTAAAGGTAGTCTCTAAAAACTCTATTCATCAAATCAATGATGATTACAAGAGCATTAGTGAGTCTGAACTACATCACAATGAACTCATTGTTCTTATACCCTGTATGAATTGTTTTCTTAGGGATATATTTATTTTTACCTTTACATAAAAAAATATCAATTGAAGATCGACCCAGAAGAAGTATTGTGCTCCACATATCTTATCAAAACATTCATCAATCTATGAAAGATGATACTTGTTCTTTATTGTGATGTTGTTGAGCTCATAATAATCAATGTAAAAGAGCATTGACCTATCCTTGTTCTTGATGAAGAGAACTAGTACACCCCATGATGAACAATGTGGGTCTATAAACCCATTATACAGATTATCTCGAATTATTTTCATTATCTCCTAATATTCCACAAATAATATCTTATATGGTGTCTTGGATATTTTAAATTCCCCATTTGTATGCTCAATTAAAAAATCAACATCTAGGTTAAGAGTAAAACTGTGAAATTCCTTGGGAAATTCATCAATGTATTTCCTCAAAATAGGCATTTCTTTGTGGATGATCTATTCCATAGACTCAGTCATTTATACTAGATGCAATTTCTCATTGGGAAATAATATATATGTTTGAGATTATGGTGTTAAATACTATTTATCAACCTCCAGGTAGTTTATCAGAATCTGGGGTTGATACGCCATATAGATAGTGATTTTCTTATCTCGGTAATTTATGTTGTCTCAATACAGGGAAAGCATATCCATTCTTATAATTCATTAAAAATATACCAAGGGAAGTATGAAATGGTTTGCTGGATAGTGAAGCAAAAATGTTGTGATAGAGATGCTGTTATATAAATGGGATGTAATAGTTTTCCATTTTTGATTTACACCAATATCTCTGCATCCATGATCTTTGATAGAGTTTGAATAGTTCTTTTAAAGATTCATGATATGAAATAATGTGTAGAAACAAAATATTAAATACTTTCACTATTTTTTAATGAATAAATATATTACATGTCACCACTTCATTTTAAAGATTCACTTCAGTGGTAGTGATAGAAAGACTCTACCATACTATCATGGAGGATGTTGGTTTCCTATGAAAACCGTTGTTGTAGTGCATTAAATTGAAAAGTTCTCTATTTCATTGTATTTGTTGTAGTGAAAATTCCGCCGAGGGTTGAATAGGTCATTCATTTCTTCTATCTCATTATTGATTTTATCATATTGGAAATTATTATCTAGGTGACCTTCCATCCCACATCAAAATAATTTTCTCCCATAAGGAATTTTTATAGGTGATTTTCCCATAACATTAACAATTGGAATACTAAAATTTCATGGTACAATTAGATTTCTCCATTATATCAACATAATTTATCTCAATATTTTTCTTTTTATCCTTATGATAGACTTTGTATTCACTAATTTCCATTTTGACTTAGAGGGCACATTTGACAATTTCCCCATATCTTCAAAATTTAAGGATCACCAATACATTTAGAAGACTATGTTTTGTCCCACCAATGAAGTGTTCAACCATTAGTTTAGGGGTATTGAAAAAATTCAAGGCATATCAGAAATGTCTTGTGTAGTTTTACTCAAACTACCTAATAGATTCATCATCATGTTTAAGTGAAAGAAAATCCCTTTTAATTTTAAGATGGTCGGATATAAAAAAAATATTTTTTAAAAACATTTTCGAAAATTACTTCCACTCAATTGATTTGGTCTCTTCCTCAAGATTACTATTCTTGATAAATTTCCTCTACCAATCGGTTTCACCCTCTATATGATAAAAAAGGAGAGGTTTTTCTTGGTCATAACATTGAATTTTGGTGAATAACTTTTCAAATTTATTTGATCCATTATTCTATGATTAAGGGATCATATATTACGTTCAATGATGGATGCTATTATCACACAAGGACTTAGATTATTCATTGTTCTCTCCAGGGGTGGAAGCTACTTGTAATCCTATTTTCTATTCATAACCTGAGTCATCTGATAGTGTATCATCATGATGTTTGTGATTCCTACTCCCATTGGGTTTGGGATCTTGTTTGGATAGTCAACACATTTCCCATCACATTGATTATTTATTCTAATTATACTATTTATAGAAATTGAATAGAATAAAAAGAAAACAAGGGATGATTATTTTTAAAATATTAATATAATAAAAGTGGATCCCATGAAATTTAAGGGTATGATATAAATTAAATTTATCTAAATATCTTATTTGTGTTTAGGTTTCAATCCATGTTATCCATGATCTATTTCCTCACATATAATCAAATGTACATTTTTTGTCCCGTTAATAATGGTTCATAATGAAATTATGAATTTACTAAAGAAAACCCCCTGAACTGTCAGACCAGGTGTCTAGTATGACCCGTTTTTGTGTACCTGGTTACCCCGATTCATGCCCGAAACACCTTGTCGTAGTTACTACTCCTAGGTACATATGTGTCAGAACCACATCCACATGTAGAGTCCAGATATGGATTTATATTTTTGATAAAACACTAAATCAATACTTATAAAAATTTATGGAAGTTTTCATTATTCCTATTATTATCCCTAATATTTTTCACTATTTTTTTCAAATCATAATCAAAAAATTATTAAACTTTTTCCCTTATACCAACTATAACAGCCCGTATCTTTATTACACATTAATATGTGATTTATTACATTAAATTAAACTTAATATAACCCATAATATTTATAATACAAGTGTCTTATGGAATTAGGTACATTAAATAACAACATAAAGGAATAATGTAAACCCTTATCCCAACATGACGTATCATGATACTAAACATTACCCAATGCTTTGGATTGCTATTTATACACAACAATCATTTTCATTTTATTCTCATGATTCTGTGTTCGTTAAAGACTGTATAACATGGATTTATTCATAATTATAATTTATCCAATTATTAAAGATTGTGGAATACATATATTTATTTAATAAAAAATAATATATTAAAAAATTTTACATCCCTTGATTGGAAATGGGTATGTTAATCACTAAATAATGGTTTTGTCCTGGATATTGGGATGAAATATTGGATGAAAACGTATTGAATTAAATATACCTAAATATTGGTGGATAAGAGAGAAAATTGTATCTAGATATATTAAAATATAATGGGTAGTATTAGGGAGCAGTAAAATAATACCCCGTCATTATAAATTTATAAATATATGGTTTATGGTCTTGAAAAAACATGAATAGAGAAAAGAATCCTTATGATATTCCACCATGGTACCTGGTGTACATAAATGATCATGGGAGAATTTATGAGAGTTAATGGAATACATAATAATTTATTAATAAATTTTAAAGTAAGGTGGATATATAATATCACATCCCATCATAAAAAATAAAATGTAAAATACATAACAAAAAGGAGTTATTGATAAAAGAGGGGAGAAGAAGATCCCTTAGGGAATTTCCGCATAGTAACAACTTACATATGGGTAAAATGAGAGAATATAATAAAATATCTGTCATATTAACTAATTTATATTGTTAGGTATTTATTATAACTTAATTTTAATATAAAATATTTGAAATTAAGAAGACTACATTCAATGAATGTTCTTGAATTAAATGGTAGAAAGGAATTTAAGGATCCCTTAAATGAGTGTGTGACTCCAAATGCTTGTGGGGGGGGATCATGAGAGCTTGGGGATACCATTTGAGGACTCTAGGGAGTGAAGGAATGATTTTGGACGTTCTTAGAAGAGTATAAGTAATCATAAATAAGTTCTTTGGTGTTTTTATATATTAAATGAAGTGGGTTTGATTATTTTGGTTTTGGACTCCACGTTTTAAAATATACAAAAAAACCATCCCATGGGGATTTCCATGGCTTCTACCAATGGATATTGGTTTTCATTATTTTATATGTCCATGGTCTGAACTTATTCGAATATTACTTTTGGTGATGTGAAGGTGATTCACACTATTAATGAAATTATTTTAAATTCATAAAATAAAATTTATGTCATGAGGATTCATAATCACATAAAAAAATTAAAAAAATAAACATAAAATCACATTATTTTAAATATAAAACACAAATTTGGTCATTTTACGCATTTATTTTACTTATTTTATCATTTTTGGGTCATTTTGATTTGATAAAATACAAAGTATATTTATAGAGTATTAAATTTTGACCTCAAAATTCAACTATCTATAAAAATTAGGAAAAATAAACCATCATAAAATTTTGACTTCCTCTTATTAAAAATAATTTCAATTTTATATAATTAAATTTCTAAATATTTTAATTTTTTTTCTTTTAAAATAATTACAATGTTTTATTGAAAATGACAGGTTATTTTTACAATAACATTTTTCATACCCTTATAAAAATTACTTTTGACTTCTTAAAAATTATATGATAATTTATATTTAATAAAAATTATTCAATAATTATAATTTAATAATATATTATTTATTTTAAAAATAAATTATATAATCAAAATAAATTCCTTAATTGAATCTGAATATTAACCAAAAATATAATCCATAGGAGTCATTCATATGCTAATAATAATAGGATAAAAATACTATCATTATTATATAAAAATAACGTATACACTCATATTGATAAGTTCTTATTACATATAACTTTAATACAATAGAAAACTCCCTAAGACTAAGGTTCATTATTGTGGGAATTTCATGGGGTGGTATGGAATACAAAGTTTCGGGCATGATCACAATGAACTTGTACATATCTTGAAAAAGGTTTTGATCATGGTTAAATTAATGGATCTCATCTCAGTCATGGTCAAGAGAAAACCCAACATTTCCACTCTCCCTCAAAAATATTTGATAAATGGGATTTATACAGTATGGACCTTCTCGTTGAGGTTATAAGATCATTTATCTACGAATATTATATAATTTAAAACCATATATTTATACTAATAATGTTGTCATTGTTTAACTGTTATATTATATATGGTAATGATTAATAACATCCAATTAAAGCATATATGATATAATTAAACCAAATAAGTTCATGTATTTTCTATAACCATATTACAAAATAAAACATTTATGTAAATTGAGAGGTGAATTTTATTTATAAACATAGTGGTCATTATATGATCAGTGAATTTTACACCATAATCATCGGAATAATCCATCCCCTATAACTCATTGATTTTGTCTATGGGTATTACCCTGGGAAATATTACCAAAATGGTTTCTTTCCAAATAATATGAATGAATATTACATTTATAATAGGCTAACCCCATTTTTGTCTCTATATGATGTATGGCCACATTTAGGCCATGGTTTTCATGGAATTAAAGAAGGTCTTGTACTTTAGTATCACCATGATTTTTCATATTGTCATTCTTGATTCCATTTAGGGGGTGAAATATATTTCCATAAATATTTAAGCTAAATTGACAAACTAAGTATTGGTGAACTATTCGAAAAATGTTATGGCCACACCCAATACATCAATTTAGGATAAATAAATGACCAATGTAACATCAGAATCTCTCCCCTATGACATGTCAACTCCCATAATAGTGGTGTTTCACCAATAATATCATCTAATAAATTTCCCCTGTGTAACTGTACACATTCCTATCATGATGTTAATAAAAATATGAACACAAGTATATCAATTTATCAGTGTTGTCTCTGAGTTTCATGATTGTAGAGCCATATATTTGTATTGTGATACAAGTGTGAGTTACACCATCATCCAAGAACAAAATGGGTTTATAAACATTGATTTATTTTTTTTTGTGGTGAAACTATGTGAATACCTATGGTGTGATGAAATATAGGAAACGATACCAATTAATGAATTGATTCATGGGGTACGACTCAATTAATATTTCTTCATCAATCAATATATATATAATTCTACTTTTGTAGGTAATTATATATATAATCTCCATAAAACTACCATAAAAATATTCCATGATCACCCAAGTAAATTTTTTTAAAGGGATAAACTTAATAGTTTGCATAATCCCCTCACAAAAACCACCCCATGTTGTTATCCACAAATGGTCACACATAAACAATGATCATCGGTGTTTTCCTAGAGTCTATGTCAGGGTGAGGTAATGTGATTAAATAATTAATTACCCCAAATTATTTGGAAACTAAACTAAAGAGGAATTATGAAAGTCATTTAAATTTATTTCCTGGTCCGTCTGACTAATATTCCCAATCACATCATTAATCATTTCCATGACATTGATAGTGTGGTTGATTTGGTGTTTTCTTTCTTCCTATCTAACCATGATGATGGTGCTTGACCTCACCCCCAAGTGGGTATACCTAACTAAAATGAATCATTTATTGATAATGATCATTAGTATTAACGCCAATATAATAATAGGTTATCCTATTAATTGATGTTTAATACAAAACAAATATAACATCCTTTCTCCTCAATGAACCTATATGAATCAAGCACTACACATTATTAAAGACTCATGAGAATATTTCCCCCATACTCAATTATCCCAATGATAATTTATAAATATATCTTAAATTGTTTCTTGAATTTGATGTATAGGTTCAAGAAGGTTTATTTATTTTATTTGTCCCTTAGTTCATATCATCTCACATTCCCTAGATTATTGGGTCGTATCATCATCCCCACAATAATTCAATTGTGTAATAATTTCATCCATAATTTCATCGAGAATGGAAATCAACAAAATCATATTGGGATCCAAATAGATGATCCAAAATCTATAGGAAGAAATTGAATGAATTTGTTTTCCTAGATAACCCACGTATATATGATCTAGGATGAGGTCAATGTTTTGTTAATCATGGAATTTTGATGTCTATGTAGTATCCTAGAGTACGTGACTATGTAACTACCCTTCTTAGTTAGACCATACACTATATGTACTATAATATATTTTTATGATCTAGAATTATATTTAGGATATGTATAATTTTTTTTGAACTTGGTTGTTTTTCATCTCGATGTGAATCGAAATGATCTAGGAATGTGTCTGTTTATGACCTCTCATATCATGGATGGTTTCATTGATTTTCCACCAGATGAGTACTTATGATCTATTGAGTATCTGGTAAGGGTGTTAAATTTTAATTATAGGATTGTTTCACCATTAAATAGGAAACACCAATATAAGGGAACATATGTGAAATTTTTATTTTATCTTCACTATATATTAAAAAGATTGTTGATTTTTATGCATTACTAAGACTTCATTTGTAAATTTTTAACCTAGGTTATACATAAATAATTCCAAGAATGAAATAATAGTATAATAACCTAGACGTTCTATTTTTTTATTTAATTAATTATAAAAATATTATTAGTCATATCACATATCATTTTATGTTTATCACATAATGTACTGTGAAGACGACTATTTTACAATAGGTTTAGGAAATATGTATTCAAGGAAAACTATATGTGTAAAATGTTAATATGTGAAAAAATATGGATTATATCACATGAAATTATTAAAAAATTTGATCTCCACAAATATAAAGGACCAACATAGCTTCAATGAAATATTTTCTATCCTTTCTATGGTTTCCACCCCAATTTATATCATAATTGGTTGACCCTTTAGATATAAGAGTTTTGTGAGGATGATAATTTTCTGAATTTATCATCAACATTATAATTACACTATATTTATCCAAATAAGACTAAATTACGGGGGTGATTTGGTTGAATTAAAAACATTCAAGATGAAAAAAAGATATAATATTAGATTGAATTGATTATAATTTAAAATTCATGTTCTCGAGAAAAACATATTATGCAACTCCATAACATGGATCATTATGATATATAATCTTCTTTCTATGTGAAACTCTTCCAAAAATCACCCCCTTCTATGTTCCAATAAGTTTATATATAACCACCCAACTATCCCAATTAATTTTTTATGGTTTATTTGGACCTTGAATTTGAATTTTTAAAGTATATTGAATCATCTTGGATGGAAAACCCATAATTTCAGCATTTTAATGAAGACTATCCAATACAGTTTATATAGAAACCAAGAGATGCAATATTTTATACAATTTATATTTAATGATTCTTTCGTTTCATTTTAGCATATTCAAAATTACTACATTAAAACACAATATTTAAACAAAAACCTTCATAAAAAGAATAAAATTCTTAAGCAAGGATGTTTTTCACAGAAACCTATATTGTGTATGAAATTTATCAAATTTAAACATTGATTTTTCCATCATGATAAAAACAAACTTGAGTGATAATGGAATTGTGTTCCTAATCACATTTATATGAGTTACTTTTTTAGAACCCCCTTATATAGGATAATATTTTTAGACTTACACATATTATATGTTTTCATTAGCCAATGTCTAGGATGTAATTTCATAATCCACACACACACACACACATATATATCATTTTTTATTTTCATAATGACATGAGAGGATCAATACATAAGACCCACTAAATCCTTTATTAATCCCCTTTTTAGGGCATATGAATCATTATTTAATTGTATTAAAATAATGAACATTTCATAACATACTATTATAGAATATAAAATTTGAAATACATTGATTATGATTCTAATTATAGTAAGTCTTATTGGATAACTCATCAAGGTTCATTTCTAAAACCATTATCATCAATTACATTATTCAATATCTAGTATCTCAAAAACATATTAAAATTAATTGGAAAACATTTAACCTTATTATGAATACAAACTATTCCTTATACTACGAGTATCCTCACTTGTGTTTATACGTTGATACCCACCTACAGAGATATAAACCATCAATGAAATTTCATAATGTGGAAAGCATTAGAGATAAACCTTATTATGTGATGATAATCAGAAATCAACATATTTATCTGATGACCATAATATTCCATAAGTGGTGATCATAGGACAACCCATTTTATTCTATATAGGATGACCATTTGAAAAAAATCATCACTATATAGTAAACTTAATCTTACCTATATGATTATTATATGATGACCTATTAAACCTCAATTGATGACAATAAGATTCCATATCTTATGAGAAATGAATGTCTCCCCTTCATCATGGTGTGATTTCCTTTAAAAAAAATCCGTACTTATGTGATCAGTAAATAATTATCTAAAATAAAACCAGTGGATTGCTAATCTTCTACCTGACATGAAAATTATTAAAACCCATTACTTACATATTTTAATATCATTTGATGACTTATAATTAACATTTTGATTAGTATTAGATGGCATATGTGATGAAAATATGATGACATATCCTCCCTTATGTGATAAACATTAGATTACCTATGTTATAAGAATAATATGAATTATTCTATATTATGTGATGTCTAAAAGAATCTATACGTTACAAGTATATGATTCCCTCTTATCCTAATGATAGTATTATAAAATAAAATTCCTTATTTTGTCAAATTCCATAGATCCAATACCTATATTTTTTATGAGAATGAGATTCAATTATATAATGAAATTATGATGATAATGAACCCTGTAATATTCATATAATTTATAAAAAAATAATCCTTTAAAACTATAGGTTATTCACCATATTAGGGAAATAATTTATTTAATTAATAGATTCCCATTAATACCTAATTAGTAATATGAATAACCAATAGGTATTTAACATATGTTAGAGTTAAAAACAAAGATAAAACATTCCATTTTGATATGGTCATATCTAACATACTCCCATACCAATCAAAGGTTCTATAATCCTTAACCTGAATGTGAAAGGTCACCCACCATTGGAAAGTAAAATCATGAGACCCATATTATGACCATTCAACACATATAATTTTATTCCTAGATGATGTTTTTCCAACACATAGGGAAAATAAAAAACTCTTGGTTTTTCAATTTTGATTAAAACACCCATAATAATAAAGTGATATTGTGTGAATAATTAATATTATATACTGAAATCACTGTCAATATTGGAGAAGAATATCTCCATAATGTTTGAAGAAAATTTTTAGTTGATTATTGTGAAATTTTTCTATTTAAATAAAATTTTGAAATAATTTTTTTGGGTTAGAGGTAATAATTCCTTTATTATATTGTGATACCATATATTTTTCTCTCCCATTATTGTTACATAATAGAGATATATATTTGATCAATTTTTTGGTGGAGGAGTTGGGATATAATCCACCAACAATAAAAATTGTTGTTTGTCCAATAATACCTTGAGTAATTAAACCACTAATTTCTTATCCATTTTTTATTTTATCCTGTCCTGATATAGGTGTAAAACCCATTCACGTATTTTGTTACTTTCTTTAAATGGTTATTCCACAATAGTGTTTTTCATTTTACATAAACATGTTCCTTTATAGACCTTCTTGGGAGGATAATTTGGGATTCTACCAATGTATCCCTCCAAATGATTAAATCATTTCATGGATTTTGAAATAATAGAAATTTATTGAAAAAATAAAGTATATTATGAAATACTTGGACACATGACATGGCTTCTAGTAATGATATTATAAGATTCTCTTCCTATAGTACTGTGTTGAACTATGAATAGAGTAAAAAAGATATATATTCTTACAAACATATGATAAAAATATCAGATTCATATAATTGACTATAACATATATATATAAACTATTTATACTAATGAGGTTGGTATGTTATAGACACTCACACTACATCATATATATAGGTTTTTGGGCCAATGAAATGGAATCATGGTCAATATGTTAGAAATGAAATACTATCATATTAATATGGTTAAATTATTTTTCATAATATATATATATATATATATATATATATTATTTATAGATAATGGATAGTTTAAAACATGTTAGGATAAAATTATGTTATGAATTATTCTTTCATCGACACAGAAATGTCACATTGAAGAGTATCGATATAGAAAAAACATGTTGTGTATTTTATCCTCATTAAATTTTTTTCCACAATAACCAAAATTCATTATATCCTTATGGAATAGTTACTCAGACTAATATAAACATAAAGGTAATATCATCATTTCTATTTCACGAAGTGTAGGATCATTCCTAATTTATATAGTTTGATCAAATTTTAGATGTTCAATGGGATAAAATGATGATGATATTCCCCCAAATTTCCCACTTATTTGGATAAAGAACTAAACATCGAAAATAAGGGGGTTTTTATCTATCCTCGGTTCCATGAGTGTCTCTTGATATGTGGTAAACCATATAGTGTGTTCACAATTGAGATCACCTTCTTTCAAAAAGAATACGTATAATTTAATGGCCTTTGAAAATAAAAACATGGTGTAGACCACCATGGTAGATTCGAAATTCATCATCATGGGTAAAATATTCATTATAGATTAATACTATCTCATATTAAGGACCTATAAAATATTTCTATATGAGAATATATAGGGATATTATCTTGGATTACATTGTGATGTCCTCCGTGTAAAATTGTTTTTTGGTTTCTTTCCTATGGTGGACAATCATTTTGCTTTTTATAAATTTCTTGCACATAATAAACATAACCTATTATTTATTTAGGACATATAAGTATAATAAAATGATATCAATGGTGGTCAGATTATATGGTTTCTGAATCATGATGATTTACAAAGGGAATGACCTCTTTTTTGCGGATCTTCTTGGTCAAGGGATAAAGTTTGCAGTTCGTGACTTGTAGAGTGTCTTTATAATCGATCATCAAATATATACATTAGAGGAACTCCATAATGGGTGATTTGGGGAGATAAAAAAGATATATATACATGGTTTTATTTTGTAGAACCTCTATTGTAATAAATTTTAGTTGATTTGTCTATATAATGACCTCCTTGTGTGTTTTTCTTCATGGTGGGGAGAGTACGTCTACAACTGGAATCATGAGGAGGAAACTAGTTATTGATAATCACATTTCCACATAGATGAATTCCATTAAGTTTTCTATGAGGTGGACATAAGTCTTTCATGATTTAACATGACCATATAGAATACCACTATTTTTTAGATATTCTATCTTCTTCCATTTGGAGGACCTTAATAGATAATTTATTAATTTTCATTGGGAGGACCTATATGATGGGTACAATCATGAGGGAACTAGAAATTATATTTATGTTTCCACAATTATATCCACTATATTGGTTTCCTTATAGTTTTCATTAAATATTATAATTTTTAGTGATGGGGAACATCGATTAATTTCATTAGGTAGGTCCATCAATGTTTTTGATTACTGCATTGTGGTAGATCCTTTGAAAAAAAAAAATTAAGGATGACCTAAAGAGTTATGCATCTTTATGTGATGTATAGTACCGAGCTTTCAATATTATTATTTTCAAAATAATAATAATAATTTAATACTTCGGTAAATGACTTAATATTCCATTGTTCATCAAGGATGATAGTGATAATATAGGAATGAACCTTCTCCATGATCACATATTTAACTTTTAAATCCCTCCTTTTATATGTTGTTATATAGTTAATAGGGGATAGAAACTCTATATTTATTTTTTAAATTTAGTTAATCTCTTAATCCTTTTGATTATGTGACATGCTATGTATCTCATTATTTTCCTTTTATATATACTGATTTTCTTCATGGGTGTGGGTTAGAACAAGGTTATGCAGCTACACTTATGATCTATTAGCAAGAGGACTTAGGTGAGTCCTTAAAAATAGCGTGACATCTTAAAACAAAAGTGTCATAATATCATGGATGACCATCATTAGTATATTCTCAAAGAGACAGTGTTGAGTTCGGTATATGATGGTGAAGGAAAATAGTGTCCTTAAAAATAATAAATTGAATTGAAATTGAGATATAGTAGACATTATAATGCTACACCTTATGAAAAGGGATATGGGCATTGATATTCTTTGGCATTAACTATAAATTAAATTACATATAGAGATATGATCTATATGACACTCCACAACCTATTATTAAAATGAATACTTATAATTAATCATTTCCTAGAGTCTATGGTATGTAGCCTCTATGGTTATGATGGTGTCGTTGAGTTTATATTCCATCATTATTAAATTGAAAAACTAGTGTCCATTGTTTTAGGTCAGAGGAAATATACACCTTAAGTGTAGGGCTATGTAGTTCATCTAGACAATGTTTATATATGGCGCCACAGCTAGTGCTCTACAGCCAAAAGAGGTTTCATATGATTAGAATGATCCTATCATGGTATCATGAATTGTGATATATAAATTTGGTATTCCATTTGTATTGGTAATAATATTTCCACAAAATAATAAACAGGGAAAGTGTTTGTGTATTATCACATTTATATGTTCTGGGTAAATTGACCTCTCTTATAAGTAAATGATTTCACATATAGGGCACCATTTCTATTCCACCAATCTATTCATGATCATTATCTCATGTTATTATGATTACATACATTTAAATGGTAGGTGGCTATTTGGATATTCTAAGAAATAATTCAATTTTACGTTTTTCTTGTGGATAAGAGGTTATATAATCTTTTACGGGGTAATATTTACTACACTAAGACTCAATTATAGATTATGGAAATAATTTTGAAACCCATAACAACATAAATATTACATATCATGGTAGTGAGATTGATCAATTATTTCCATGAATTAATGTTAATATATGTTTTTTAATATAGGTTCTCCCCAATTTTGTTTGATAAACATTCCATCTGAATGAGAATTAAGACCTACACTCTATTTGCGACATTCATTAAATGTTCGTACATATCATCACATTTATATATGATAATAGTTTTGTTTGAAATGTCAAACATAACATCCCTTAATCAATAAATGATGTCTTATATATGAATAAAAATCTAGTCCTTGCAATAGAAGACTTAAAATTCAACTTGTGGAAGAATGAGATGATTTACATACAACACATTCCCACGAACATCAACTATAGAGGAACTAAATTCTTGAGAAGTGATAATCACACCATTAGTCTTATTAAAAATAATCCCATGTATAATGGATTGGGTTAAATCTTAGTAACCTTTAAAATTTTTTAGATATGAAATAGTGGGTAGATCCATAATCAAATTAGATATTAGAATTTCTGGAGTGGATGGTAAGTGTACCTTTCAACTTTTGATTATCATAATCCTTTAATATAATATATGAAAATATAGTTTTATCCTAGGTAATTAATAGAAACATTATATTTAGTCTTTCTTGATGGTTCATAAAGAGTTTCTTAATTCCCAATAAATATCCCTTGGGAGTCTCAAACTAGGTGTTTAGCAATGGATGTTGTCTTGATCCATTTATTGATTTAGTCTCGATCAATACAGAATTTTGGGATTGTTAATCATATTTTCATTTTTTTAGAGGAACAACCACTTGAAGTATCTAGATAATTCTTTATTAGAAAGTATCTACTAACATTTTCCATACCAAAATTCTAGGACATTTTTCTATATTTTGAATTATCTTTATAAGTTTCCTTAAGGATATATCCTTAGAGATATCACTATGGTTTTCTTAACCTAGATTTCAATTATAAACAATAAATTATTCTTTGATACCAACTATAGCCACCCATTCATAATAAACATATAAATTAAATCATTTTTGTGGAATACGTAATAAATTACACAAATAGATGACCTAAGAAAATATTAATTTATTGCCTTTGTAAAATAGAAATATTAACACTTGTTCATATGTGAGGAAATCATATTACACTATTTTCTTCATAAATATGAACCATATTAGAAAAATTATAAATAATTCATATCTTCATACTCATGGTAAAGGAAACATAAGAAAGGGTGAGATCATATTATTAGTAAGGGTAAACAAGGGAGATGTGTAGGTATAATGATGAGCATAAGGGTATGAGAACATGATCATAACATTATAATATCATACCTTTCTTAAAAAAAATCTAATAAATAATAAAGGAATAATTATTGGAAGTTCATAAGTCCTGAATCATAGGGTATGTAATAGAAAAATACATGAAATAATATCTTAAGAATAAGACATAGAATTTGTAAGGGAACCTAAAAATATAAAATTATTTAATTATTAGTCATGATTTATTTCCAATTCCTTCATAATGGAATGTGTTCACTACCAAAACCTTCTATGTAGATATGATTTACTCCCAATACCATCTTTGCAAACATAGTCCTTTACCGAGTATAGTTCATTATCCTTTCCTTCCATATATATCCCATGAGATATAAATCATTACCCAATGCATTTGAGGTAGATATAACTCCCACCCATCTCATATTGAAATCATACATATGTTTTCAACAAGATCATAAACATTAAAAATATCAAAACTAATGAAATGAAATGGGTATCATAAAAATTTAATCACATCATAACCATTGGGAAAGAGAATTGTTTTATAATAATTTTATTTAATTATAACCTATGTAATGACGAAGCATTCATAAACATATAAATCATGGAAGATAAATGAGATTCATTTAAATCATTACATCAAAACATAAACCATTTGGATAAATAATATTAATATATACCATTTATCATATCCCCAGAAATTCCTTATTAACAACTATAGATTCCATCTTAAAGGAAAAAAATTGAAATATCCTTTAAATTAATTCCATGTAGATAATATCATTTCTTACGTGAGAAAATAATTTTAAAACAAAAAATAATTTGAAAACCATTTTCTTTGAAAATTGGTTTCAAAAGCAATAAATGGATATATGAAAATAATTTTAACAATATTTATTATAATATAATTTTATTATAATATTTAAAAAATATATTGAAAACATATTTAGAAGATATTGTTTTCAAAGAAGACATATTTCTGACCAAAGTGAAAAAAGAATTAAGATTTTATTAAAAATCATTTCCTAATTATATTAAGTTCCGAAGAGAGGAAAAATGGTACTATTACATTTGGTTTCCATTAATAACCATAGGATAAGAAAATTAATTATTTTTTCATAGATATGGATCAAAATATTTCATCACTTGAAGCATAATCATAAGCAATCTCAATAAATGATGAGACTATATAAATAAAATCATACCACATTGGTTACTTTAAATCACAATCCACATGAAATAATAACATCATAGGAATAGAAAAATATCAGTAAAATCTGTATATTCATGATATAACATGTGAAAGGGTTGTTTATAAACCTTGTCAAATAATTTAGCTAGATAATATAGCATTCATTGCAAATAAAGAAAATTTAATCAAAATTACATTATTAGTTTTATAGCTTTTGAACAGTAAACACCATGAAAGAGTGGTCATAAAATGAATATGTAAATAACAATAAAAATAATTATTTAAAACATTTAATACATTAATTGGAATAATATACTCAAAAAATATAAGTTCTGAATATGGAATAGGTTTCACAAAAATAAATGTGGGACTAGAAATCCTATTACATTCTGTCTTCTACCTCTTCATACTCACTAAAACATTACATAATATATATTATTTTATTATTCATATATTAAATAACCATATTAATTTCTATCATACCATATAGGGTTTTTATATTACATTTTATTTCTAATTTATTAACCATTTCATGTTAATGTTATGATTCGAGTAATAAATACCTTGTTTTTTCTTGTGTTTTGATTTGTTGTATTTTTTTCCTCTTGATTATATCATTATTTAAACATATAAAAAATTAAATACATGATATAATATCATATATATTAGCTATATATATTTATTTATGATTATATATAAAATATAGAAATAGAACATGATGTACACTATTAATTGAGATGGTAGGTTGTATATACGCATGAAAAGATGATTCCATTTTCATGTCATATTAAAAGAATGAAAAGTATATGATAAATAAATAAATTATAAATATATTTTTATTATTTAATATATAACAAATATGATTATTAAATCAATTATTAATAAATTTTGTGTAAATAATGAATGTATCACATTCATTTGAGGAGGTGGTACTCCACACATCCAAAAATAATGATATTGTGTTCCGAAAAAAATGGAACTCAAGAATTTATGTATGATATAATTTTTACATAATTATAAAAACACAATATAAATATAATAAAAATATTTTACATCATCATTTACTACCTTGATATGATGTAATGGAAGAATTAATGACATTAGTTCAGGAGGCATTAGTATGCCATACACATGAGAAATGATTACATATCCCATTTTATGTATGTGTGTGCGACTGTAAGTAAAAATATTAATATAAAATAATAAAATTATACTTCACACCCCAATTATTATTATA
This sequence comes from Viscum album, assembly GCA_963277665.1. Lineage (NCBI taxonomy): Eukaryota > Viridiplantae > Streptophyta > Magnoliopsida > Santalales > Viscaceae > Viscum > Viscum album. The sequence continues at coordinate 392,102,876 of OY728166.1, forward strand.
TAATAACTATATATAAATATTTAATGGGTAAAAGAAAGAAATAAAAAAAATTATGTTGAAGAATGTTTCCTCTTCTTCAGGAAACTCCTTCTGGTTTGTAACAAAGGACTTTATTTATTTTATTTATGACCAAAGGGATTACTCTTTGATTAAGGGAGGGAATTTATGTGGAAATATTTATAGGGTTTTTTGAAACAATGTATATGAGATTAGGTAATATGTTTACTATATGAGTGCCCTTTTATAGTGGAGGGGAAACATTCTTGTAAATACTAAATAGAAAACACTATTTGGAGGTATCACTGTAATCATTTGTCATTATTAAGGAAAAACTAAATAAAATTTCTAGAAAATGTTTAAATATTTTATTCCAATTTATTTTTGAAATGTTTCTAGGTCATTTTACACCTTAATATTAATGTTTATACTCTAGGTAAACTCATATCTACCTAAGTCATTGAAATTAATATTAATTTATTCAACCAATATTTTTGGTAAAAAACTAATTAGAAAATGTTGTAAATTATTAATTATTCTCAACAAAAATATGGTACCCATTTTATATTTATTATAATAAAATTATTGGAGGAAATTAATTTAAAATTAATCGTACATATGTAATAAAACTATGGGATTTTAAATAAAAAGTGTTAAAATTATCTAATGTTTTATTAACCTATTTCCATTCGAAATTTAGTCCAATAACCTAAATACAATTTATAGATGTAAAATAAAATTAATTTTATTTTAAAATTAAATCCAATTATTATTTAACTATATATATAAATTTGATAAGAATCAAATTCTCAATTAAATTTCAATATTCTTCACCATTCATCAGAAATTGATATTTTATCCCAAAAAAACATAAAAATTCATCATAATGTTATTTATAAATTATGAATTTGAAAATTAAGTTTAATTTATCAAATTATTTTTCTTAAATTTTAAAAAATTAATTTTATTATTATTCAAAGAAGGACATTAAAAGTTGTTATTTGGATAAAATAATAACTTCAAAAGATTAAAAGTCTTTATTTATTTAATTCAATATTTTATCATTATATAAATACATTATAAATAATATATTATAAATATTTATAACATTTTATATTAAAAAATATAATGACTACGTTAAAACTATCTTGTAGAAATAATTATAATAAGAAAAGAAATCATAGAAACTCGATGTAGCATGTTACGCAAGCTATGTCAATGTTGCAAGTAGCGAATGTTTAACATGTTATAGCTTATAACAAAATGGTAAATTTATATAGTGTACATTGAGATCCATCAATTAAATTAACTTTATTTAAAAGGGTTCCTTAAAACTTGGGCTGTTACATTATAACCCACTTAAAATGAGTTTTTCCATCGAAATTCTTCTCTCTGATTCAAGTAAAAGATGATGTTAATTCCTCAAAATATCATAAAGTTACAACATAGTTTACTCAAATTTTTGTTTTATCCACAAAAATTTTACTATGTGAGTGGTGTTATTTTTTAACCTTTTCTATATGATCCATAATTTCAATTGATTGTTCCTCATAATAAAGATCATGCTCAAGCGTTATGATCTCTTATTTCAGAACATGTGAAGGGTATGCTATGTAATTATTTAGGAGAGGTAAATAGATCCCATCCTGGAAAAGAGATATGTCTCATAAAAGTTCCATGCCCTATGTTACCATATATATATGAAAAATATATCAAAGGAACTAATATAACTACGATATATATTCCAATTTTCCATGAATCTCATAATCATATTTCATTGAGTACTTCATATAAACACATTATTACAAACATAAAATTCTAGATCATATCGATGATTATAATCATAAATATTATACCTACTATTATATCCCATGATATGCTACCGAATGTCTCTAACCATATCTTCTATTTATTCAGCTATCTCAAGTCCCAACATCTATCATTCTCCAATTTCATTGGATAACATTTGAGGTCTATATTTCATCCCATACAGGGTTTATAATAATAAATTTGATGGATTTTTTAAAATATATTGATTTAACAAAACTCAAATAAATGAATTTGTTAAAAGAACCCACATTTTAAATATTGAGTAAAAGAACTCAATATATCCTATAGGTTTTGAATTATTATTTAATACTAACCATCCTTCTGAGGATGATAAGCTGTGCTGAATCTCAATTATGTATCAAGGGATTATTGAAGACTTGTCAAAAAATTTGTTAACAACCATAGATCATGAAATGATATAATAGAATTTGATACACCCTGAAACCATAAAACATAATTAATGTATCTCTTGAAAAGATTATTGATATACAAATATTCTCTCATAGTGATGATGTTTGCTTACATGGTGAGGAGATCGACTACCTACCATATTAAATTATTCCGTTTATATGTTTTTTGATGTCTAAAAATAAATTCTATATTGATTTTATCACATATCCATCTTGGAATGGGTAATGGATGTAAATCCCCTATGATGTTTTTCTTTCATACATAACATTTTGGTACACCAAGTACTGAGATACAAACTCTGAAATATCACCCAATATTCCATTCAATCAAAATTATTATTATTATATATATATATTATCATACATATAAGATGAATATAGAATAAATAATAAATATAATCCTAAGAAAATTCATTCTTCAAATATGGTATGGAAGGAACACATACACAGTTCCTAGACCTTTTAATTCCATCGTGTTCAAATATATTATTAGAAATACATCTAATCATCTTTTTTAGATCTACATCTTTAATATGTGACTCTTTAATGATCACTACGGTAAATGGTAGAAAATTCAATTAATAAAGATAATTTTATTCCCCTTCTATTCGTATTTTCACATCCATCCTTTTAAATTGAAGAACTATTAGATCTTTTGTGATCCCCATCACGCATAATTTAGAATGAACCATTGAACACAAAGCATCAGTTATATTGTTTGTTTTCCCATGATGGTAATGTATTGAGAAATTATAATCCTTTATAATTTATAACCATCATATTTTGATAATTTTAAACTTCATCTATGTTAATATATATTTTATTGTTTTGTTATCTATATATTTAACACTTTTTTCTAAAAGGATAATTCCTCCATATCGTTAATGAAAAAAATATTGTAGCTAGATTCAAATATTATATTCGGTAATTTTTATCATGAACCATTAATTTTCTCAAGGACTAAGATGTAATACTATTATTTATCATAATAACACATCCAAATACCTTTTTGGATGCATCACTATAAATTAAAAACCCTTCCCCACTATAGGGTAATGTAAGAACTAGTGTCCTAATTAACCTTCTTTTCTATTTCTCTAAATTTTCCTCACATTAATATATACAGATGAACATGGAACCGTTTTGAGTTAATGAAGATATTTTATTATATATTTATGTGAAATTTTCCACATTCCATTGATAAGATCTTACTAAATAATGAAAATTACAGATCACAATCATCATGGTTGGTCAGGTCCAATAGTAGATAGGTTCTATCATTGATGGATATACTAAAATACCATATATTGAGATGATATCAATCAAACAGAATCCATTTTCAACATATATACACACATTGTAAATTTTTTATAAGGCTTCTAAATAGGATATTTAGTATAATGTTCAATTGGTATTCATGCTCTTCATTTCACTTTGAGTGGATAAGAATATAATCTATATAGACTAATAGAAACTAATCAAAGTAATCTCTAAAGACTATATACATCAAATCCATTAAGAAAACATGTTAATTTGTAAGAACCAACCGAATCACTAATATTGATAGTGTCTATACCTTGTATGGAATACCATATTAAGTATATTCTCTTATATTAACATCAATTGATGATATCTAGAGTGAATGTAAATCATGTAATAGTATTGAACTCTTCCCATTTGATCAAATTGGTTATCATAATGGGTATTTGGATACCTTTTCTTAATTGTTTTCATGATAAAATCATGATAATTAATGCGTAGTCACATTAATAAATATGTATTTAAAAAAATAACAGGTTCACCCCAAGATCGCATGCTTAGCTGAATGAAACCCTTATCATGGTTTTCATAGTGTTTATTATTCAATTCCTGAAACCCAATCAGAGCCATTCAATTGAGAGTATTTACAATTATTGTTTCATTAGGTATGAGTTCTATTAATAACTCAAATTCACCACTAGTTGTACGGTTAATAAAATCTTTTGGATTGAAATTACAAATTTTTTCAAAAATAAGAACATTATTTATGATATCTTTCTCTTAAAACATTTTTGTTAAACACAATATCTAAATGTGAATTAAGAATCATAAACTACATTTAATCAAAATAGAATGTTTATAATTATTGTCTCAGTGATAGATGATGATATGTTGGTTTGAAATATCATACAAAAATTCCATTACATGATAATACATGTCTGATATATGAAGAGAAATCCAATCCATTCCTATAATGACATCAAATTCTTCAAGAGTAAAAGGGAAATGTTTTTTAGGAAGCGCATTCCGACAAACATCATCCTGAGAAGAATCATAAACCTGAGAGTTCATTATTATAAAATTATGATTTTTCATTCCTATTTTGACATCTAATCATTTGGGTGGAATCTTAATACTCATATAAAATTATTTATATATTAAAAAGTGGAATGATCATGAATCAAATAAGAACATAGTAGTTCTAGATGGTATGTTATGTGCACCATTCACCATTTCATTATCATATTTATTCTTTATAATTTTAACACCTTAGTTTTATCCAATGTAATTCAATTTAATAATATATATAAATCCATCATTATGGTATGTCAATACATGTTATATTCACAGTGCATATCCCCTGGGAGTGTCAAACCCGATGTGTATTTAGACCCATTATCGTACATCAATTCCAGATGAAGTCGATCTTAGTAGAGTGTTTTCAGGTTTGTTAACAATATTATAATATGTTCCAAAGCCACATCAACATATAGTATTCATAAATGGATATATTTTAAAGAAAATATTCACTCAATGCTTCAAAAAAACTGTAGGATATTTTCTTATACTTTCACTCTTCCTTATACTTATTATTAGAAACATGTCCATAGGGATATCGCTATGGTTTTCACATCATTGTTCAGAATGTTAATCTAGAATATTTCTCTTATTCCATCTATACTGACCAAATATTATCATATATACACATTTCAAAACTTTTGTAGAATACATAATAGATTACACAAATAGAATAAAAATGATCGTATTACTTTTGTTCTGTTGAAAAAATGATATCATAAGCACTTGTATATAAGTGATCTATACCATCCCACGCTACATTATTCATATTAATAAACCTTATTAGGTTCATCATACAAAAAATATTCATAACATGGATAAATAAAAAATATGAAATGGTGATCTCACATGCTCCCTAAGGGTAAACAATGGAGATTTGAAAGCATAATCTTGAGCATCGTGTTATGATAATGTTGCGATAACAGTAGATGATTATACCATACAAAATATCATTAAAATTAATCATTTAATAATTATTGAAATATGGTCAGACATGAATAATAAGGTAAACGATAGAAAAAACCATGAAATATAAATGTTAAAATAAGACATAGAATTATGGTAGACACATAATCATATAAAATGATTTACATAATAGTCAATTATTATTTCCATGTCTATCTTAGTAAAATGGGTTCACTCCCCAAACCACCATAGTAGTCCAGGATAACTTCCAAAACCATCATAATCAGCATAGTCATTTAAATAACTGATCTCACTCCATGTTCTTTCCATGTCTTTCTCATGATATATAATTCTTTATCCAAATAATTAGAGTGATATATAGGTACCACCCATACCAAAATAATGGAATACATATATGTGTGCCACAAGATGATAAAAAATCATCATATAATAACCCATGATATGGAATTCGTGTCATAAACATGATATAATTACATCACATATGGAAAAAACACATGTCTTAGAATCATTTCATCAAATCATAGCCCCTGAAAGGAAATAGTTTTCATTATAAAATGACATATGGAAGTGAAATAGGTGTCATATATATCATACCAAAAAAACACAATCCATTTGGAGAAATAATGTGAGTGAAAACATTGGATAATATCCCCATTTGGGCATAAGTGACAGGAATGGATATCCTCTTTCATGGAAACTAAGATTTAAATATTTTTTTAATAAATTTATTGTATAAAATATCCTTTTGGATTGAAAAAAAATTAAAACATAAAATATTTTTGACAAAACAAATTCATTTAAAATGGATTTTAAAACAAATAAAAGAAGACTAGAAAATAATTTATATTATTTTCCATCGAAAAATAAATTAAATTATAATTTAAAAACAATTTTTGAATCATTTTGAGAAACATTCTTTTTGATGGGAATATATTTTTTCCTAATGTGGAATTGTAGTTTGGTTTTCATAAAAATTATTACCTAATTAGAATTAGAAAAATAGTGGGAAATAGTACCATTAAATTATTATATCATGAATATCCAAAATAAAAAAATTATTAGATTTCTTGAGAGAGGAACATAATATTTCATCATTAGAAGTGTAATCCTAAATAAACATGATATATGATGACATTATAGAAATAAACTTGTACAAAATTGGTTACATTGAATCCCAATATCCATGAAATAATAATACAACATGAATCATAAAATATCATAAAAATAATGAAAATTTATGATATATCATGCCTAAGGGTGTTATACATGCCTTGTATAATAATTTTTCTACATAACCTAACATGTTTCATAAATATGATAAATTGAGAAAAAAATTACTTTACCGATTTGGTAACTTCGGAATTTTAAACACCATCAAATAGATGAAATAAAATATATTTTTAAATAGAAAATAATTTCAAAATAATAATCAAAGAATACATTTATGGATAGTATATAAACAAAAAAAAGAGTTGTGAATAAGGTTTATGTCTCATTTAAATAATGTTGATAATAGATATCCCCTTACCTTATGTCTTGACTATCTTTATACTTATTAAAACCTCTTGTATAATAAATAAATGTGTAAAATATATCTTTTATAGAAACCTATTGAATTAAATCATTTCTTATATTATTATATTATAAAATTTTATAACCATTTATTATAAATTTCATGTTAATGTTACATTTTTGGTAATAAAAACATTGTATTTTCGCATGTGTTTTTATATATTACATTTTAGGTCCTCCTAGTTATATCATGAATACAACATTTACAATATGTAATAAACTATATAAATATAATAGATATTCATTGTATGAATATTTATAATAATCTATATATGATTGAAATAGAAAAATATACACAACACCAATGGAGACGGTGGGACATACATATGCTTGAGCATTGTTTCGGTTTTCATGTTGTATTGAAAAAATTAGAAGTATATGATAGATTTTTAAATTATAATTCAATTAGTATTAATATTTCATATATAAAATATATATCATCTCAAACCATACACAATACAGTCCATGTAAATCATGAATGATTCACATCACATTGTAGAGGCAGTAGTCCACACACCCACAAACGATGTTACCTTATTACAAAAAATGGAGAGAAAAAGGTTAAGTGTATTATAATAATTAAAAAATTATAATGACTTAATAAATATCTTATAAATCATATTAAAATATATTTTACATCATTATTCCCAAACATGAGACATTGTAATGGAAGAACAAACTACATCAGTTCACAAGGTCGTAGTCTGCCATCCAAACAAATGATGATTGTGTATCCGATTTGATGGATGTGCATGTGATTGAAAGTCATGATTCTAGTATAACAACATCTAATAATATTTATCATTATTTTTAAAATTTATAAAATTGATACAAAAAATTATGGGTTTTTAAAATGAAATAAAACAGAAATGTTCATTGAAGAAGGATACCCCTTCTTCAGGTAAATCCTTGTGGTTTTCACCAAATGTCTTCATTGGTTGGATTAAATCCCAAATAGATGATTCTATTATTAAGGGAGGTATATTGGGAGGATATATGTATAAGTTTTTGATGATCCAAATGTATTGACATATAACATCCTAGTATTAACATACATATACAATACATTGTTTTGGCGGAATACATATAAAATTACACAACCATATACCCAAAGACAACATTAGTTTAGTATAATTGGAAAAATAAAATCATAAAATATGATACATGAGTGACATATATTATCTCCCACAAATTTCTGCAAGACTTTCACTATTGTTAGTCATATCATACCTGAAATACGTTTTCATGATCATTGTAGGAAAAAAATTAGGTGAGATCAGATTCTAAATAAGGGTAATGAAGGAAGATATGAAATAATAAACATGATAATAAGGGACAGAGAATGTGATTATAATAATAAGAGATCACACCCTTGAAATCAGAGATCATAATCGTGAATCATTTCATAATGATAAGAAGATCATAAGATATGAAAATGGAAGAAGATCATAATCCATGAAATTAGAATATATGAATAATACATAAAACTGTGGCATAAACATATACATGTAATATCATTCCATATAAGTTAAGAACCATTGATATAAATAATTAAATCACTTCATGGTTACTACACCTACTAGGTGGGACACACCACCATCCACAATCATAGTCCTTTCATTGTAATAGATTGGTTTCCCCCATATTACCATAATAAATTAGGATTCCCCAAGTAACCACATTGGATTAGGTTTCCATATCATACTCTTAAAGGTGAATAAACATACTACGAAGGAAACACCTCTATCCCTATTCATAGTACATTCCTGATATGGAATCATTTTCCCCTATATTTCTATAGTGGAACAAGCCCATCCCCTTTATTTCCATAATTATCTCATGAGATATGAATCCTTTCCCAATGAATGGGAGGGATATGTAGGTCCCACCCATATCATAATAAAATCATTTATACATGTTTCAAAATATAGTAAATCATTCATCATATCATGACCCATAAAAATGGATGGATTACATAAACATATAATCATAGCCCATGAATTTAAATTGGTGTCATCAACATTAAATCACATCACGACATGTAGAAAATGATAGGTTTTATATTATTTTAATCAAATAATGACCCATGAAAATACTTTTTATTTATAACCACATAACATGTGAAATATAAACGGGTTTCAAACCATAATGAAATTAATACTTAAACCATACAGTGAAAGAATATGAATGGAACCTTTTGACCATTTCATAGAATGACATGATTAACACCACTGGATGTCATCATAAATTGAAACTAATTTGGAAAAATGAATAATGAATTATTATAGAGAATACTATCCTTCCAAATTTTAGGAAAAAATATTCTAAAACATAAAACCATTTGAAATTTTTTTTCATTCAATACATAAAATGGACACATGAAAATATTTTGAAAATTATTTTACTTGAATAAATATGAAAGAAACACAAAATCATTCGAAAATAATTTATTTCAAATTGATGCTTGAAAAAAAATTTGAAAACCATTTGAGTAAAAATAATTTTAAAACATATAATAGAATATTGAAATAAATTCTTATTTTTTTAAAAAAATATATATTCAAAACATATAAATAAAGAATGAAATTTTTTGGAAAATAAATTTCCTTGAAAACTTATTTAAGAGTCATAAAAATTATTTAAAATAAATTTATTTTATAATTATTTAAAAAAAATTGATAAGGTATTTTTTATAAAAATTTCCCATGAAAACTTATAAAATATGAATTATTTTTTAAAAACGTTTTCTTTTAAAATAAATAGAAAACATATAAAGTAGTAATGAAATATTTTTCAAAACAATTTAGATATAAAACATAAGAAATAAACCTTAAAGCATCTGGAAAACCATTTTATTTAAAAACCAATTTAAAAATAACAATTTACTAAATTGTAGAGAAAATTTTTCCTTAAAAATATTATTTTGTGATCATATATAGGAATTATCTATGGAATGGTAATTGTGATGTATGGTAAATTTGTACATGATAAATATTCCATTTTCATAGTCAAATGTCTAGAATAGTGACTCGGCTAAAAAAATATAAAAAGATTATATTTTAGAAAATATTTAATCAAAAAGGTAATACATGGATTAAAATCTCATTTAAAGATTATATTATTTTATATGAATATGGTTTGAATACATTTTTGGAGAATATGGTTTTAAAGGAACATAGATTTCCAGTAGAATATTGAGTAAAATTCATTCATTGTTAAAAATAGTTTATGGATCATATTATGTTCCAGCGAGTGAAAAAATGGAACAAATACATGAAGATATGATGAATATAAATATGAAAATAAATTTTATGATAATAATTGATATATTTATCATAATTTTTCATCAATAGAGTCATTATCATAAACACTCTTGATAATCGATGACATTGTCTCAATAAACCATTACCGATTTTGAAAATTTGAATAATAAAAAATTAGAAATAATCAAAAGAAATAAACATTGAGATATAGTGAATAGAATTATATTCATGATATAAAATTTAAAAGGAATTATATACACATCATAGAAATATATATGTGCATACCATGGCATGTGTCTCAAAGAATGAAAATTGAGACACAATTACTTTACCAATTTGGTAACTTTTGAAAAATAGATGCCCTAAAATATATATAATAAAATGGATATTAAAATACCCTTAAAATAATGTATAAGAATCATAAAATACCTAAATATTCGTTATACACACCATGTCAAATAAAAGAGTGGTGAATAAGACATGTCACTCACAAAAATACAAAGGATAAGAAATTCCCTTACCTTCTGTCATGAATCTCTTCACAGTCATAAAAATATCATGTATGACAAATAATTATTTTTATAAATATTTGATAGGAAAATATTATTATATATAATACCATATATTTTTTTATAATTAATTTATATTACCAGATTATTAAAAATTACAATTTAGTTTTTCACTTCTAGAAATATCTACTTTGATTCTCACATGTGTGCCAATTTTTTTAATATTTTTGTTCTTATACATATATCATGATTTATAAAATGTTAAACAAGATAAAATTATAAATTATATTATTTATATACGTATTTATAATAGTGTATAGAATATATAAATATGGAATGGAATACAGCGTTCATAGAGACGGGTGGCAATACGTACGCTTGAATGTTGTTTCTGTTTTGTTATTATATTAATAAAAAGAAATTATATGAATTATATGTATATATATATATATAATATCATTAATGTGGCCTTATTATCTAATTTATATCATATAATTTCACAAAATAAATTATTATCACATTCTATATATTTTGTGAATGAATCATATCTCTTTTAGGAGGTAGTGGTCCACACTTCCCCAAATGAAGTTAACTTATTTTCAAAAATTTGAATGAACGATATAATTTGTTACATAATAATGCCGGAAGAATAAATAAATCATATAAATAATATATATAATATAAAAATTTATCATACAAAATAATTAATAACATTTATAGGCTCTAAAGAAAAAAAATTTACAACATCGTTTCATGAGGCGGTAGTTCACTGTACACATGAATGGTAAATTGGTAACCTATCAGATGTATGTGTATGCAAGTGTAAATATATAATTAATCATAAACCCATATCAGTATGTTTTGGATTCTGAGAATATTATTTAATAATGTAATAACAATATTTGAGTTGGTGGACAATGAAAATAAAGAAAAAGAGCTTGAGGAAGGATGTTACCTCTTCTTTGGGAAACACAATTTTGTTTGTACGAAATAGATTCCTTGGTCAGATTTATCCCAAACGTTGTGTTCAAGTATGAGGTAACGAATATGTAATTTTAATTTAGAAGATATTGGCTGATCAGAAGTGGTAATGGAGGTGCATATAAGGGCGAAAGGTAGTGAACATTTATAAGGGAGGGAGGGGACACACTTGGCATTTTTTAAAACAAGTTATGTATACCCACATTTTAACCCTAAAAACACATAAAAAAACCAAAACACTCAAAAATGAATGATTATTGGCCGAAATGTGTGGACAAAATGTTTTTTGGACAACTATATAGGCCCTTATGTCTCTTATAATTAAGGTTTAGTCCCTTGTTATGCTTAATTTTATATTATTCACTATAAATAAATTTAGCCACTTTTACGAATATTTTTGGGAAAAATTATATTTATTAAAATATTGTATATAATATTTTTAAATTTCATTTCATAGAATAGAAAATTTTATTTTTAAATCTATTTCCGGAGATATGGTGAGAAAACAGAATATGAAAGTGAGAATGTTAAAATGTTCATTAAGGATTTGTATGTAAATTTTAAAATAATCATTCCTATAAAAAAATTAGACTAATATATAAATAATTGATCAACTTTTACTTTAAAACAAACATAAAATATTAATAAACTATATAAATAAATTAGATGAAAAATAGTTTTGAATTAAAATTTATCAAATTTCACTATTTATCCAAAATTGAATTTTATAAAAAAAATCGCAAAAATTCATCCTAAAAAATTGAATATTATGAAAAAAAAATATTTATTTTAACAAGTTTAATTTTGAAAACTGTCTAAAATTCCTTTTATTATTATTTACATAAGGATATAAGAAGACGTTCTTTTCTGAAAATAGTATTTTCAAATGTATAAAGACATTACTAAAAGTTGAATGTCTTATTACCAATATGTTTTATCCTTATTAAACCATTATAAAAACTATTTAAAAACAATATGTCAATATTTATATTAATATGTTTAATTTATAGGTTATTAATTTCTTATTTAAATAATTATAACAATTAAGAAATGTTTCATAGAAACTCGGCGTCATGTGTAACATAAGACAAGTTAGTGTTGTGTATAACAGAATTGTATCATGGTTTAGCATATAAATAAATTTTTACATAGTGTAGATTGATTTAAATTAAAATAATGAAAATTAATTTATTTTAATAAATCTAGTTCACAACTAATAGGGGTGTAACATTTTACCACTCCCCCCGATTAAAGTGAATTTCACCCTCAAAATCCATCTCGATTATTATTGGTTTAACACTTGAATGATTTTTTTCATATAAACCCAAATTATAAAAATTAATAATAAATCGTCAATATAAAATATAATTTTATAAATAATATGGTTACACAAAGTAACTCAAAACTAGGTTTCAACATGGGTGAACATTGATGGAAAGTAAGAATATGAACCTGGGGGAAAATTATAAACATTTATATGAGGAGATTGATGTAATCAATCAAAAACATGTGAATGAAAAATTAAAAGTGTAGGGACTCAAATTTAAAAATAATAGATGATTGAAAGTGTCATAGATTCAAAATAAATTATTGTATTTACATTACATTACATTTCTATATTGTTTTTCTAATGATTAAGAATATTCATGATCAGATATACAATAATAATTTCTGGATAGCCTCACCATTTTTTGTTTCTCGATAAATTTTTAATTCACCTATTTATCCAAAAAGGAAAATTAGTTTTTTTCCTCAATCACTAAAAAATCATGAGATCCATGATAATCTGGCCCATTTGTTATTAGTTATCATCAACAAAAAGTTATTATAAGAGGTTATTCAAAATGCATAAATCCACATGATGTATAATAATAATTAAATGTCAGAAAATCCATCCAATTTCTTAACATTAAATTTCCATTAATTGGTAACCATACACCCCTTCCAAAAAGATGAAAAATCCAATTCTCAATAAAAAAGGTCACTAAATTTCTAAAAATCATATCAACATTGATCCACCACATACAATATAGTCACTCAAATGTGTCACATACCTGACATTTTAATACCTTCCTCAAGTATTCTCTTGAAACATGGTAAAGAAATAAATTACCATAAATCCTTGTTGAAAACATGCATGTTTTTGTATTACCTTCAATATTGGGTCTTTTTAATAAATCAAAAAATGTTGTAAAATTCATCAAAGATAGAATAATCCACTTGTCATCAAGTCCTTAATTACCTCCAAGTTAGTAATTAATGTCAACTATACTTATTAATATCTGGTGTTCTTTTATCCAAAAAAATTATCTAATTACAAGGAATATATTATTCTTTATCATCCCTCAATCAAAATATCACCTTTTAATTATATCACTTTTATAGCCAATAGGAAAAAATCAGAATAATCATGTAAATCTAATGTGAAAAACATTATCTAGGAAATCATTGTATTTTTCATGATATATATAAAATAATTATTGAATCCAGATAAATAAAAACATTGATTATTCAACTTCATCCATAATATATAACAATTCTACTTAATCTTAATACATAATACCTATTTTACTTCATATTACTTATATAGACTCATCAATACTGGTAATATTACCACTACTCCTAACACTATGAGAATTATCATTGAGATATTTCCACGTTGGACATCGATTTTCATAATAACCATTCAATGAATACTTAAATAATTTATACAATGATGATCTCTTATATAATCCAATAATATGATCAATTTCGTTTAGGGGAACCTTCATTATTCAATTGTAGTAACTTGTTTTGAGTCCTTCTTTCCACCAGTCAAAACATCTTCTTTTTCTAATAACACACAAACTTTGGTTATTCATTCCACATTAATTAAAAAATGGAACTAATTCATATATCCTCCATGGTATCCATTACCTATAATTATAGTGAAATCCTTACTTATCTTCCTTGGTGAGATCGAGAATTGGATAAGGTACACATTATTAATCATGATCCCTATGATGTAGCTAGGAATGACCAAAACATCATTCTAACTAGTGAGCATCCCATCTTAATTCTAATAAAAAAAATTCCATAAAATTCGTCATTAACCCATTTACTTTTGATTATTTCCATTAACTAGAACCAAAATGTATTTAATAATAAATACTAATCATAGTGAGGAACCATGTAATCATGGAAACCCACTTATTAGATGTTTAAATTATAACACCATATTTAATCTATGGCACCTTAGGATTATTCTACATTATTTATATCCAACATAATTTTATATCTTATATGACAGTTCATGAAGAGTTTGTGAATTATCAAAGCATGTCCTCGGAGAGTTTCAAACAATGTTCATAGTAAGGCTCTTTCTTGTGTACCATGTTACATTCGAGTCAAACCCAACATACCTTGGTAGTTGTTAACCCTAGTTAAATTTTTTCTCTAACCACATCCTCATGTAGTTTCAAAAAAGAGATTTATTTTAAGGATACAACTCACTCAATACTTTATCAAAGTTTCAAGACATTTTCCTATACTTTTCATCATCCCTTATTTTATACATGGAGACATCAAAAGAAATATCATCAAAAATATTCATAGGGATGTCGATAATGTTTTCCCATCCTTGTTTTGAATGGTTACCTAAACCATAACTCTAATACCAACTATAAAAACCCATTATTTACATAAATGGAGATTACATCATTTTGGGGAATGCTTAAAACATTAAGAAAAAATAAATCAAAATGTTTTATTAGTTTAGTTCCTTTGGAAACATGGAAGCATAAACATTGATACATGAATGAGTTAAAATATCCCCTAATTGGTTCTTTAAGAAAATAAAACCTATTATTTATTTCATAAATGATATATATATTCAAGAATTAGGGAGGTAACAATAAAATGGGTATGCTCAAATTCTCATTAAGTGTAAACAAGGGAGATATGAACGAATAAAAATGAGAATAAGGTTATGAGAACTTGATCAGAACATTAAAAGATCATACAATTCCTATCAAATATCAAAAACATTAATCATGGAATAATTATTAATAGTTTATAAGAAATGAATCATAACATAAACAATATTAAAAGACATGAAATAATAACATAGTCAAAAGTAATAAGGTTGTGGAATAACTTAAACAATATTAAAAGACATGAAATAATAACATAGTCAAAAGTAATAAGGTTGTGGAATACAGATAAAAATGTAATATCATTCCCTGTAAGTCATGATGCATTCCTCGAACATATCTGACCACTTATTAAGGACTAAACCTACTAGGTGGAAAAAACCAATATAGCCATTTGAAATCCAATCATTGTAGGGAATTGGTTTTCCCCATATTACCATAGTATATAGGGTTCCCCATATTAAATATTGATGGTGACTACATCGACTTTGTGGGAAACACCACAATCTATAGCCATAGACATTTCTATATAAGGGGTGAGGTTTCCCTACCATCCCTGAGTTAATCAAGCTTGTCGTCATGATTCCCATAATTATTTCATGAGATTTAAATCATTACCCAATACATTGGGGGAGATATATATCCCACTCATCACTTAATAAAATCATTCATTAAAGTGACTCAAGATAATAAAACATTCTTCATATCATAACTCATAAAAATATATGGGATTTATAAATATATAATCATTACCCATGAAATGAAATGGGTTTAAAAAACGTGTAACTATATCTTAACATGTGGAAAATGATATGTTTTTTAATCATTTCATCAATGAATAAATCAAAAAATAAATCATTTTTCATATGTCTATAACTCAGAAAAGTGAAATGGGTTTCATAAACATCATTCCATAAAAACATTTACCATTAAGAGAAATAATATGAATATCACCATTGTATATTTACTCATAAGAGCATGATTAACACTAATGTATGTCATATAATATGGAAAATAATTTGGAATGATTATTTCAAAAAAATTTCTTAAAAAGAATATCATTTCTTATTTACTAAAAATATTTTAAAACATATGTCATTTGGAAAACCATTTTCATCCAAAACCTAAAATTGAAACATATGTTTATTTTGAAAAATACATTCCTTGAAAAGATATAAATGAAACCTGGAAACATATTAAAAAATATTTCTTTATAATGTAAGCATGATATTATTTTTGAAATATATTTCTTCTAATATATTATGAAAAATTATAAATGAATCTTGAAAATATTTTGAAAAACATTTTCGTTGAAAATAATTTGAAAACGTATAAATAAATATTTATTTTTTCTCCAAAAAAATATTCCATGAATCCTTATAAAATATATTTGAAAATATTAGGAAAATTATATCTTTTGAAATAATTTGAAAACATAGAATGAAAATTAATGAAAATGTGTTGAAAACCATTTTCCTTAAAAACATTATAAATAATAGAGAAAACATTTTGAAATCAATTTTCCTAGAAACTAACTTTAATAAATAGAATTAAGTAACAAAATATATTTTCAATCTTTTTCCATTGAAAATTTATAAAATAATATTGAAAACTTTTTAAAAAAATCAATGAAAACAACATTACAAATAATAATTGATAAAATATTAGAAAAATATATTCATTAAAAAAATAAAATTTTCAACATATAAAATATTATTTAAGAGATTGACGGTCGTGACTGCAGGTAAATAAATACATACAGATGAATCCTTTTTCACCATTGATTGTTTAGAACTTTTCTATGACCAGAAAAGGATAATATGATTCCATTAAAAACAATTAGGGTAAAAAATCAGTTCAAATTTCTTATAAATATCTCTTCCCCTTGGAATCTGTGTTAAAATAAAGAATCGCTACATCTGGTTGGTTTCTATTGGATTTATTTATGGAACCAAAAACATCCAACGGTTCCTTATCAAAAGGGATATTCTTTATAAATGTAGACATTTTTTAGGTTTGAACCTATGATAATTAAGAAAAAACATTGGTCAAGAGGAAGGTAGGTTGGGATCATCACACCATTTTGGGGGGAATTATTTCATACATCGGGAATCTCTTATAGATTTGAGATATTTTCATGAATCCGTATTAATTTACCATGATTAACATAGTTTTCCAATAAAATCACTATAAATTATAAGCATATGTTAAATTGGAATCCTCCATATATATTCTAGGTTCCTCATTTATTGAGATATTAATATGCATTTGAGGATCTTAATCAATGGTTTCCTCTAACATAATATTTAGAGATTCATTTATTTTTTGTTACGATAATTTTGGGTTTTAGGCCACCCTGTGAGCTCTTTAGAATTTATAGTCACGTAGGGAGATAGAAATTATATTGATGTTGGGATCATACTTATAAACTGGCTACCTTCATATCCTTGTGAAAATAATCAGAACCCTCATAGGTTGGTTCTTCTTAATGGGACACATCATACCTTTTATGGTTGTGTGATAAAGAACAAAACATATATTTTAATACCATGTGTCAAGGAAAACTAATGTAAAGGTTCTTAGTCAATGATTTGTGTGGGACATATGGAAAGTAGCCCAAGTAACATGTAAATGATATGAGTTTAGTAGTTGTATTATACCCTACTGGGAATATTTCCCAAGAAGATCAAATTTGATTTTGAATGTTAGGTTTAAACCTTAGGGGGGATTCCTATGTATCCCACTCAGATGGGAATTAAAGCCATCACATTTCAGTATGTCTATCATTTTTTTATGACCATTTGAGATTAATATGTTTTGGATTACTCCTAAATAGTATTTCCTTGTAAAAAGGTCCATAAGAAATGTCTTAACTCATGGAGATTTAGGGTTTCGTATTTCTTGTCTTACTCATAGGAGGATGTCTAGATTAAGGGAATTAGGGTGTAATTATCGTAAGGGATTTGAATTGAGATCTAGACCTAGTGAATTCTTCATACATATCCAAATTATGGAGGTAATCATAGTTATTTTACATAAAAATAAGAGGTTTATTGTGTGGTTATTGGGATCATCAAAAATCTCTAGGACCATGTGAGTCATACTCGGTGTGAGAAACAAGAGGGTGTGAGAAATTCAACAAACCACACTCTTCCTCTTCTCCTGATGGAAGATTCCTTGCCTAAAATGAAATATTATGAAGCATTGATGGTTGAGGTCCTTGTTAAATGAACCCTTCAATGCGAAATGAAAGTGAATATCGTTGGGTATGTCTTGATAGACTAGGGTCTTACTCCTGGAGGGATTCCCTTTAAAAGATTAGTTTGGGCTTACTCATAAAGAGGATTCCCATTATGAATTGGTTGGGGATTACTCAAAAGAGGATTCCCATTTGAGTATTGGTTGAGGATTACTCCTAACGTGGATTCCCAGATGATATTGGTTGGGGATTACTCATAAAGAGGATTCCCGGTTGAGATTTGGTTGGTTGTGTAGGTCCACTACCCTGGTGAGAAGCATAGGTCTGCTGCACAGGTCCTTGGCACAAGTGTCATGTTCTAGAAAATTATGGGACATATACCAACATGTCCCCATTAATTCTCTCATAAATCATGTTTAATTGAGCAATCTGAGAGTTTTTGAGGACTTGGGATAAAGAGATATGAAACGAGTGTTCTGAGTCTTCTCTCGGTTTTTCAACCAGTCAAAAGGAGAGACCAATGGTTTTATTTATAGGTGAGGAGGGGGTTTAGTCGAAAGGATATTTCTATTTATGTTCTCTACATAGTTCTATTTCATAGGTTATTCATGTAGGTCCTCCTCACATGTCAATTACATTGGTCCTCTTCATATATCCTCCCCATAGGTGAGGCTAATACCTTTGTAAATTGTATAAAACGTCTATGTGCCAAAACATTTGTTCTCTATCTCTATATGGAATATGAGGCCAGTAAAATTTAATATCTAGAAGATATTTACACTTCTTGAGATAGTGAATACACCATTTCATATCTGAATAATCTATATAATTGAATTTGGATTCATCAAAACCACTTTATCATCGATCTAGGAAATCCATGGCCAACTCATGGGGAGGGGGGTCTTTCCCCGTATCCATCATTGTGGAGAAGTCTCATATAAAAATGAAACATAAAAATTAATTCTATTGAAAAGTATATAATATAAATTCTATGGTGTTAAAAACCCCACAAGAATTATATCTATTCAGAATGAAAATAATAGGGTTCGAAGGTAACTATAGAAAACTTTGACTCAATACATCATTATTTATAGGAAATTTGAACTAGGTCAAGTATGGTAATATTAATTAATTTTTTTCTAATCCATGGGTCCTAGAAATAATATTTCAACTGTTTATATGGTCATATGGAAAACCATAAAAACATTATGTCTTTTAACTTTTCATTATTTTACTTTTCTTAAACAGTACATAATATAAGACTAGTCAACTGAGACTCAACTTTTTAAAGGGTTCCTTTTGAGGTATTTTATCCTAGTGAGTAATATGTCTCTTTTTATTGAAATTTTAATTTCATTCATGTTAAGAAAATAAGTCTTGTGTTTTAGGATGAATATATTTGACCATGAATTTTTAGATTACAACCCCAACAAGGATTTGATGGTTGTGAAGGTCCCGATATTTCTTAGATACATCCCATGGGAATCTTGAGTCATGATTTGATTCATTTCTTTATTATTAACAAATATCAAATTTGATTTATAATAATAGAGTAGGTCTCTTCTTAGAACAATTTACTACTATTTGACAAGCCCATTATGAGGGTTATATTATGTAGGGCCAACTAGTGCATATGATCCATATCTAAATAGTGGAATATTTATACTAAATTGCCTACTATATAGGTAAATTATACAAGACCACTGATAGGAATGTGTTTCTGAAGCTTTCCCTGGGGTTCACATCTATCTCTTTTAGATGATGCACAATTATTTCCCCACATTATCACTTTCCAAAGGCGGGCAGCATCCGCTAATTTTTCAGGGTCATTTTCTCCTTGATAGAAATGGGATAATGATATGTAGGTCTCTCCTTTATTGGATTCATCCTCAGAGCTCGTTACTTAGGTTGTGTCTCCCTCATAGAAATAAGACATTGTTCATTAAAAAAATCTCATCCCCATGTATTTATGGATACCGGTTAATTATGCTTCTTCTATCAGGACATTTCTTGGGTTCCATTTAGGGGAGAAATATCCGGTCGGGGGAGTAGTAATTTTAGACATCGTGGCTGTGTATGTATGTTGTAACACTGATGCATATGGGTTTATGTCCCTTATTATAGGGCTTCTCAATGGTGTGGAATCATGAGTATTTCCACGTAGAGTGCATGGAATTATATGCCATAGGTATGTTTCTGAGGTTTTCCGCATCTTCCCGTGATTAACACAGGGTATGGTGTGAGTTTATCATCTAGAATAGATAGATCAGACTGATTAGAACACTGATAAAAGTGGATCAAATGGGTGTAACCCCTATAGGGAACACTGATATAAGGGCTAATGTGTGGTTAGTTACCTGGTAGCTTCTAGGAGCCGTCAGAAGGTGGGTGACACGATTTTACAGGGATGTGGATGACTGGGTAAGAATCATGATGGATATGGATGGTTGAGAGATATGGGTGTATAATGAAATGGAAATGATGTAAGGATGACAGTGATGTTGGGATTGAGCCTCATAGAGGCTTCCTATGTATCCCTGCGGCAGGGAATCAATGTCTGCATAGTTCGACCCGGTGATAGGACATCTGAGCAGGCGGCCCCTGAGAAGGGATTCTTGGATGGGATCCAGAGGAAGTGGAAGCTCTGGGTATGGGAATTACCTTCCCTAAAAAGTATTATATAGGTAGAGAGACCTTGATAGGATATTAGTTATGGTCTTGTACCTCAGGGAGGCTTCCTACGTATCCTCGTGGAAGGGAATCAAAGTCAACGTAGTTCAGGATGGGGGTATGGAATTGGGGTGTGCGCAAAGGACTTTGACCCGATGACATACTGGGTCGTACCCATTTTTATAGCCACTGTTGGTGTGAATCTCAAGGGGTGGACCATATATGTGGTTCCCAATAAGGGGGAACACCAATTTTTACCAGTTTTTGGGGTTGAGCCTCATAGAGACATCCTACGTACGTTTTCTAGGAGACATTTATAAAAACTATGTAGTCCATATTACAACTTCTTACCATCTTGTGGGGATGACAATAGCTTACTACTGGATGGGGTATAATGGATTACCGCTAGATGGGGTATAACAACTTATCGCTGGATGGGGTTGAACCTCCTGGGGGCTTCTTATGTTCCCTTCTTAGGAGATTATGATCAAATCCCTCATATTTCGGGATGATGTATATATTTTATCTCCGTGCAGGACAAAGGTGAAACAATTTGTAGGGGTTCAGGATAAATAAGTTTTGGGTCTGCACCTCATGGATTCTTCCTACGTACTTTTTCTAGGAGACAGGGATCAACGTCCATGTAGAGCGGGATGATTTGGGGCTTACATGCTCTGGAGGACCATGAAGGATTTCAAGGTCAAAGATTACTCTAATCCCATGTGTTTAATGCTCAATGTGAGAAAAAAAATGCAGGAAAGACCTAGAGATCATGTCATGAAAGGTGCATCCATTGGAAGCGGAATGGGGTTTATATATGGTTAGCGGGACAAAGAGAAAATAGGGGCTCAGGTGTGGTTAGCATCATAGGGAGATTAATGTTGGGAATTAATCTAGGATGGAGGAAAAATGGTGAAAAAGCCTAGAGAGAGAGGTAAATAGTAACAAATGTCCTTATTTCCATCTCTCATATAATATTTGGCACCAAAGAAGAGAAGAATATTAGGGGTGGAACATCCCACACGAAATTCTAGGGGCTTATACCAATATGGTTTCCCTTCCCCATTGACTGATGCCACTCCAATGAAGAGGATTTCATTCTGTGTGTGGAGGTTCTCACTCATGTGGAGACGAGTGGGCATAGATAATGTCTATGATGGGGCACCCCATGTGTGATTCACGAGGAGAGGCCATAGTTTAATTTCATGTGATGAGGATGATAAAGCTTCACAGTTTAACGTCTTTCATCTCGAATGAGGTGGGTTCACTCCTCACCCCTCGGACATACATATCTGATATCCACCTACCATTGGGGAAGGGAAGGAATAAAAAATTCAATGGTGTGGGGGTTCTTTAGAGTTCTCCACTAAGGGGTCCACATTAGTGTGGCTGCGGTAAGATGAAATAGTCATTAGTGTGCTCGTGTGCCGCCATGGATTGAAAATGGTGAATGGGGATTACTCATGGAATTTTCACGGGTGCTGTTAAGGAGTGGTGACGGTGGACGGGGATTACCCATGGAAGTGGCATATAATGTCTGCCTCATGTCTGGCCATGAGTGATCTCAAATCACTTGTGGGTTGAAGATTATAATTAGGTGCAAAACCTATGTGCAAATGAACATGCAAGATAACACCAAGGGTGATGGGATTATTCCAAAAAAGGGGATGAAAATTGTGAATCACATGCCCGAAATTTGGAACACGATGAGGGTGTCTTTACAATGGAGGATAAATATTGACCATGTTTGAAACACAAAATCTATATCACATTATCCTAAAATGGGGACAATCAAATTAGGGTCAACTATTGACTGTGTTCGAAACATAGGTCCTGACTCAAAGTGTCATCAAAATTCTTCATGGATGTTGGACCAAAACAGTAGGTGATCCGATACAGCATGGGACTAGGCTGTTAAGGGGTCCCTTTAAATATGAAATAGGATGAAGATCTAAATGAAGGACACCCGAGGCATTAGGTAGAGAGATGGAATTCTCAAACAGATTCACATTCTCATGAAATTATGCCACTGTAATCATGGCACGAGGAGTCTTATGCTTACCAGATAAGGGATATCTTATTTGAAACAAGAGGCATTGTATTATTGAATGAAAGGTAGTGATATAGTTTAAAGTCATGTGGTGAATACTATTGTCATTTTTTGCTTGGGGCATAAGGAAACTCTTATTTAGAGGAAGCGGAATCTTATATTTGTCACAGAGGGTGTACTATGGTTTATATTCGTGTAGAGAGGATGGTTGTCATCTTATTTGTGGAAAATAAGGCCTGATTTGGTTGGAGAAATAAGCATCCAATATTTTTCATATAGGGTATACTATTGTTTATTGTCATATAGATATGACTATTAGGCATGAGGCACCTAGAAATGGATGGGGTTGGGACTTATTCAATGGTAGATCTTTCTGGTGGATCCTGGCATAGGAGTCAGGTGATGGGTCTTGGATGAGTTAATTGAGGAATGGTTCGACTCAAGGTACTTTGGGAATTGATGATGAGAATCTCAAATAACGACCTGGGAAACAAAAAAAGTAGAATATGTCAACTCAAGGATTTTCATGGTGTGTAGAGGAGTATCCCAAATCATGGTATTCTCTAGCTGGAAGGTGGTTTCACATAAGGGTGCAATGGAAAATGCCGACATACCGACAAAAAAACGTCACATTGAGACTCTCTATTCTTCCATGGGGTTCAGTGATGGAATTGAAGGGACCGACCTTGAGGGATAAGACCGAATCACGATACTGATGCTGAGCAGGGGTGTGAGGGCGCATGGCCCTAGGTATGGACCATCAGGTGCTTGCCTAGACACTATAACACAGAAGATGCACTATGCATTGGATAGGATACACACAAGAAGGACGGATTGCACATTGTATGGAAGGTCTGCACATATTAGGGAAGGCATGCATGCAATATGGGATATTTGCACATAATAGGAGATTTTTTCACCCAATAGGGAATTAATTGTGTGCAATAGGGATGATTTACACACCATAGGGGATATTTGTGTGCAATAGAGAAGGGGTGCACACAATTGGATAGGTGCAGCATTAGTGCACGTAAAATTGGGCACAAAGGCACAGTGGCATGAAATAATGATTCTTTTCACACAAAATTGGTCATTTTGGCTCATTTACGCACAAAATTGATGTTTTTCACACAAAATGGTGGGTTTTGTGCGCAAGCACGCAAGATACGTACTTAAGTGCATTAGAGCGGCATCTGACCTCCGGGGGGGGCTCTGGATGTAGGGGTGCACTTGTATTTATAATAAAATCATTTATCGACTGTGCGCATAGAATTTCATTCCAATTTTTCCAATAAAGCCATTTTTCTTGAATGATTCCATTTTTTCATGCAATATTCCATTTTTTCACAAAAATCCATACTTTTCCCCAAAGTAATCATGGATGGAAATTTCCAGCTGCCCAACTTCAAATGGACATAACATTTGATCCATAACTCCATTTGGGCTCCATGAAAAATCAATTCAATGCTTTAGAAACGATCTATGATCATAGATCATGCTCTGTAGCATTCAATGAACTACACAGACCCTTTTTTTGGTGCCAACAACACATTCTACAGAGTTAAGAAAAGGATATCTTATGAAATCTGACATCTTATTACTAATAGAAAAAGGGATTTATTATTTTGATATCTCAAGGGAACATATGATGAATTATCCGGGGAAAAATACCTGAGAACACAGGCCCATTTGTTCCAACAAAGGCTATGAATGGGGATAATCATTCCAATACAAATTTGGTATATATGAAAAATGATTAAAATTGTTACGAAAGGGGAATTTCTAATGTTGTGATGTACTGTTTTAAGTCATGCGGCAAAGGAATTAGAGGGGATGTGTAGTTTAGTGTCATTCCGCAATGAAATTATACTATAAAGTTTAAATTCATACAGTCATGACATTAAGGGATTTTATTTTTAATAGTATGTTGTTCAATTTGAAGTCATGCATCAAGACCACTATGGGGATATAATTTAGGGTTTTTAGCTTTCAAAAATGATTTATGAATCTCCAATTTCTTTATAACATGTCTGGAGACCTGATACCATATTCAGGTATGGAAATGTAAAACATGTAAACTATCATTTGGGAATTTCTAGAAACAAAGAATGACATGGTAAAAAATGGATCCTATCATAAATAATTGGTCTCATCCAAGAATGATGATACCACGGGTTGAAAAACCTGTTATGGTGGTTTTATTCTGTATGGACAATTGGGGCATGTGTTTCATAGAAAAACCGTGTAATTTTTTGACTTACATGCCCATTATATAGGAAAATTTTATTCAAGGACACTAGGGGCATGTACTGCATACTCAGGTAAATGAGTTGTTAATATTTTGACATTTTATTTTTAATGGTCCATGACAGTTTATTGATATTTATCTTTTCCCAAGAATATAATTTAGTTTATGGATAAAATAACGTAAATAAAAAAAATAGTATTTCCAATGATGATATCGAAATAATCAGTGAAATAGGATTACTATGAAGGTATGACCCCAATTTCACAATTATGGTGTCTATAGTTTTTGTTCATAGAACTAGGAAAAAAATATCATGGGAACAATGAATGATATGTGATCAGAAGATCTATGCTTATTTCAATAATCTTTGAACACATGGAATGCTAAAATCCTTAAACCATGATCTTGGAGGGTATATGCTCGACAGAAGGGGTATGGAAAAAATATACAATGGATGGCCACTTCAAAATATAGATTCATATATACTTTCATTAATATTTAAAGGGATTGAAGAAGCCTCTCATATGAACAAAGTTAACAAAAATTGATAAACCAATTGTGGGGGATGTATTAGAAAGGGATGGCATGGGAATGTTCTATATATCCAAAGAGTGGAATCAATTTAGTTATTGTCCCATTATATAGGATACTTTTACAAGTCCCCTAGGAGAACGTACTATATAGTCCTCCCAAAGAGATCTCATATATCAGAAATCCTACCACCAAAAAACTGAAGAATGACAATGACGATATGAAAGTCTCATGTTTGAGAGTGTGAAATGTTAAAGGTGTTATTTTTAATGCTCATGGAAAATTTTGAATCAATATTGTCCATGAGTTTTGATATCCCAACATAGATTAGACTTATATGTAAAATGGGGAAATTTCTTGTCTCCTTGGTGGGATCACTATACAACGGACCCAAAATGAAGACACCCGCATAGATTGTTAATTATATTTGTAAGGGAGGTAAAAAAATATCTTGTTGTTGGAACTATGAGCTAAGGCCAAGTATTCACTAAATATCTAAATGGGATGAGAATCAGGACATATGTGGTTATTTGGGTACATTTCAGTTTAATGTCATGTATCAAGGACATTATGTTGTGTGGTTTAGAGTCTCATAGTGAGGAAATGTAGCGATTCTGATTTGAAAAGGAATATTACAACATTATTAGAGAATAAGACCCAGATGTCACTATGTATCTCATATGGATGAGAATTAAACAAAATGTAGTCAATAAAATATTACTTATTCAGGTTTTAATCATACACATAAGGAATAAAGGGGTTTTTTTATCATGGATTGGACCAATATTGGAAACCTAGGAATTTCTTTGTATCTCATATGGAATGAGAATCATGTCAAATATAGATCTAGAGATTTTTCACCATATCAATCACATTTTGAAATCAGAATTTTTTTTTTCTAGTTGGTGATATGATTGGATATCTAAGTGTCTCTAAGTATCCCACTAAAATTAGAATCATGCTAGACATAGTTTGTAGCACCCCGAGCTTCCACGATACACTTCTCTTTCAATAATGCAATAGCTTGTATTGTACGCAAGTTCGAGATTCTAACACAACGTGACCAATAAAAATAGCCATTATGAATAGTAATAACCACTTTTTGAAATTATATATATTTTATATTTCAAAATGGACTTCATTTTTGGATTAGGAATATCGAATATAGCCTATGTTGAAGTTTTGGTATTTTTCTAAGAACTTACATTTTTTTATGAATAAAAACAACTTTTTTAATAAAAATAATTTATAGTGATAAATTATACTATTGAGTGGTTTTAAATTATAATTATAATATATTTTTATCATTTTATCCAATGGTGTTCAGTAGAATTAATTTCACTTTGAAATTGGACATAAACAATTGCCAATCTTTTGATATATATTATTTCTTAAAAACATGCTATTTGTTGTGACAGTGGGAATTAGTTATAAAATTAATTAATGAAACTTATATGTTTGAAATTTTTTAAAATATACATCATTTTTGAATTCGGAATATCAATATATCTTAGGGTGAAATTTTGGCATTGTTCTGAAAAACATAAATTTTTGATGAATAGTGAAACCACTAAGTAGTAGTTACAAAACTGATTTTTCATTTAAATGAAAAATTACCACCTCTGTGATTTGATTTTAAAAAATCCGACATATATGGTTTTCATTAGGATGTAAAATGTGGTTCAATGGGATTAAAATAATTTTTGTTGAATAGTAACTTTTATGTTTAATTAATCATGATTAATGGTAATTAGTGATATTTAAGGTAAACATGATATTATAAAAATATGAAAATAAAATTACACTTGTCCTACCCCTATTTTATGTGTCATGGCCGACCAAGAAAATCCATTGGTAAACTTGGGGACCCCATGGAGCCACAATGGTAGGAAAATGACATAAATAACTTTTATTTAAAGTTAAAATAAAAATGTCACAAACATATGTTTTTTAACTAAAACAATTTTTAAATGGGGTTATACAAGTAATATGTTTGACTATAAATATTCATTAGAAAGATAAAAATATTTGCTACATAATGATATTTTTTTTTAATTTTTAGAAATTAAATAAATTAAATTATTTATGACACCATGATGACGCAGCGATTACCTCATTAATTAACGATTTTAATAAAATTGAAGGATAATATAAAATATACGCATTAAACTTGTCCAAAGCCTATTGGATGAGAATATTTGGATCCCTTATCACCTTATTCTATAATTATATAAGTGTGGGAACTTTTATAATCCAAAAATCATTGTATAATAATATAGCATTTCATTATTTTCCAAGAGTGCCCCTCCTCTCCACTTATAAAAGGCCCCCACCACTACCACCTTACTCACACTATCAAATCCTTTTGGCTCGGCCCAACTCTGCCCAAATACTCTCCCAACATCCCTCCCTTACTCTTAGAAGCCTCACTTTGGGCAGAATTCTTCCCAAGGAAGCATTTGGATCAAATCAAAAGAGTTACCCGATTTTAAGGTGATGTCTTCTATTATGTTAATTTGTTTTATTTTTCTTATCCATCCCCCTAAAATCTTTTTATTCATTTATTTTGTAACATCAACAGTATCCTCAATATACTAGGATGTTTTTATAAGAAGTATTCGAGCTACACTTACACACACCTACATATAATGGTTAAAGAACATACTGTTTCTGTCTGTGACGAATTTCTGCCACACGAAACGACGATTGTTCAACACTCATATAACACCTTCAATGGTGGCCATTAAGATTTCACTATATTTATAAATGATATATAATGTGTTTATGTTTCACTTAAGGTTATGTATTTTTCATTTATGGCATAACTTTTAACTTTCCATTATGGGTAAACGTGATATTTTCATTTTAGGAAGTGCGGACTACCGCCCCCTCAAAGTGATTTGAATCGTTAATGACATATGTGGGATGTATAAAGGATGGAGTAAATGATATTATATATAATATTATACTGGAATTATAATTTACCTTTATATCATTATGATTACATTAAATACGAAATAGAAATGAAAGTAGAGTTCATGTGTACGTACGGCTTACCGTCTCCATGAACGGTGCATTTCATTTCTTACCTCTAAACGTTATGGAATAATATAAATGCATGTATATACTGGATATATATGAGATATATGATATCTATATCATGAATATAATTCTGGATATAATGTATATTTCACCACATGAACAACTTGTAATTATAAGAAGTTTATTTTTGACTCAAGTACCAAAGATCGACAAAACTACCGTTATTAACTTAAATAATTACATAATGTTCATAACATGGTAATAAGTGATATAAAAGGAATAAAATACTTGAAAACGGTCCTTATGAAATTATAAATTAACTATAGTTTATTATTCAGGAGGTTAATGAACGGTCGAATCAAGACAGGATGCAAGGTAAGGGAACTTCTTAACCCAATTTCCATTCTTTGGGTTAATCTCCTAATTTAAAATTATGTCATGATATTATAATGTCGTATCTTGTATTTGTACTTTATTTATGTGTACTTATAGTAAATACACATATTAGATCTATTTTATTTAAAAAATGTTCTTTGTAAGGGAACTTGTTAACCCAATTTCCATTCTTTGGGTTAATCTCCTACTTTAAAATTATTTCATGATATTATTATGTCCTATCTAGTATTTGTACATTATTTATGTGTACTTATAGTAAATACACATAATAAATATATTTTATTTAAAAAATGTTCTTTGTAAGAGAACTTCTTAATCCAATTTCCATTCTTTGGGTTAATCTTCTACCTTCAAATTATGTCATGATATTATTATGTCTTATCTTGTATTTGTACTTTATTTATGTGTACATATAGTGAATACACATAATAGATCTATTTTATTTAAAAAATGATCTTTGTGAGAGACTTTGTCTCAATCTCTTTTCATTAAGGCATATTTGGTTTTATACACAACTTTCCTTTATATGGTGTATAAACCCCTTTGACTTTTAAGTTTATTCAAAAGGAATCTTTTTATATGAAGTGTTTTTATAAACGACAAAAAGGAATGTTTTTCTTGTCGTACGTATGCGGCGACAATGACTTCTCCGCCGTCATGGCCATTATTTGAGTTTCGGCTTCCTCTATAGGCCATAACATTTTTTTAAAAAGAAAAATAAATACCATGTTTAAATTCTCTTTTATTTTGGTATTGAAACTTGTTTAGATAAAGTTTTAATTATATCAATGTGTTGTATTGATATCTTGTGATTGAAGTGTGGAAATTATATGTTTCCTTTATGCATGTTTTATGTTATACAATTATGTTATGGATTATGATATGTTTAAACCTGTTCATATGAGGAATGCATTGGACTTAAGAAGTGAAGGGTGGAGCCCGCTATAGCTCCTCAATTCATCGGTAGGTCTCATGAGACAAACTAGTGTCTTGGCATGAGGCCTTGACAAAATCTTATTGTAGACTTGGCACGAGGCCTTGGCTACGTGGTTAGGATAGTCTGGCATTATGCATTCCATCATTATGAAAGTGGTTATTGATATTTCATTTGATTATTCGACTAGTATAATATACATGTTCGTATGTAAATGGAATTATTTCATTTTACTTTTTCCATATTATAAAAAAGTTCATGTTTAAAAGTCTTATGTTATAGATATACATTTCATTAAATGTTAATGCTTATTTATGAAAGCTTCCTCTATATTGTTATCTTTACTTATCATCTGAGCTCACCCCTTTCAATGTTTTAATTTTTCCAGGATGTGAAGAAGTATATTATGAATGACCAGCAGTGATAATATAAGGGGATATGAAGAGAAGATGTTGTAGTTTTGTTTCACTTTATGATGTAATGTAACATTTATGAATGTATCAAGTGTTTCCAAGTCTACTAAACTAATCAGAATTTCGAGACATAATCTTTTGTGATCATGCCAATGTTACGCAATAATGCACCGACTCTGGGTAACTGGGGTCGGGGTGTTACAGTTGGTATCAGAGGCAGCTTAGTACTGACCTTGGAAGCTAGATTTAGATAAACTCGTATTATAGCGCATAGCCATAAGATAGACTTGGAGGATTAGTATAGAATAACTTCCTAGAATTTTGGTATTATATAGAATTTGTGTGTTTTTCGAGCAATACATCCCTGTCTAGATACGAGCAGGTAGAGGCGGTTCAGGCACAGATGTATCTAGGGGTAAAACCCGAAAACACCGCTTTGAGCTAGACTCGAACGAGAACTGGTGCACGACAACGGGCCTTGGTGCACTCTTGGTTACGACACTCCCGGGGGATATTCTTATGATAATTCTCATTTTCATTACAAACCATTATGAAGGGTTTATGAGTATATTGTTCCTCAAAGAAAACATTTCTTTTTATGATTATGGAATATAACCATAAATAGTTCAATTTATGTTAAGTGTTTTACAAGTACGGAATTATGTATTTTGATTCATAAACTAATCCAGTTTATGCCATTGTTTAGAAATGGCGCCTAGTGGGAGGAATGGAAACTGTATCAATGCACGCACTCTATGTAGGGATTTCCCTCCTACTCAAGATAATTATTGTGGAGTTGGAGATTCAACTGGTGCTGATCAACTTATTACCATACTGGGACAACTCACTCAGGTTATGAATAATAACCTTACTCGTATGGAGAACCCTGATCCGCAACGTGGAGGGTAAATGTTAGCCCGATTCATGAGGCAACAACCACCAACATTTATTGGGGTACAAATCCCTTAGTAACTGAGCAATGCATAAATTCCTTAGAGAAAATATTCCATGCCTTGGGTAGTAGTGGAAGGGAAAATGTTATCATGGCAGTTTACCACCTCACTAGAGATGCTGATCAATGGTGGTCATTGATTCAAAACACAAAGGAAGATGATGAAGTATCAATTATGGAATGGAGGGAGTTTAAGGAAATTTTCTCAGAAAAATACTTTCCTCGTGACCATCGAGTAGATATAGAAAGGAAATTTCCGAGTCTGAGGAAAAAGGAGGATGAGAATGTCGCAATGTATGAGTCCAACATTACAAGTTTAGCGAGACATGCTGCAGGTTATATATGTAACCCAAGAAGTATGATTTACCGTTTCATTGATGGGTTAAAACTGTTTCTCTATTGAGCTTTAGTATCACAATCTTTCTCAATGTATGAAAATATAGTCTCATGTTCTACGAAGACAGAAAAGTAATTATCTAAGTCATATGACAACAAAGTATAGCAAGAGAAGAAGAGAATGATGGAACAAGAGACAGATAATGGGTAAAAGGGAAAGATGGATTTTCCATTATGTGATAATTGTGGGAGGAATTACCCTGGTACTTGCCTTAAAGGAATGGGAGTTTTTTAGAAATGTGGAGAAAAAGGTCACCAGGCATGTGATTGCAAGGGAAAGAAAGAGGCTATCAATGTTGAATGCTACAATTGTAGGGAAATGGGGAATTATGCATATGAATTTCCTTAGTGTCAGTGAAACTTACCTCAGAAAAGGCAAAGGGATCAAGGCCAAGCTTATGCTGTTACTACAGATGATGTTGAATAATTATTGTATTTGTGTTTTTGGACTCGGGAAATAGATTATGGTTATAAGAATAATGTGATATATATAAGGATTGTACTACAGTACTTGTTGTTTTCATTAAAGTTTTAATATGATGAAGGTAATCATATTTTTAGTATGTGACAATAAGAGAAACCTTACTTTGTTTGGGGAATCTAATGTTGCAATTGGTTTTGGAATTTAAGGACATTTTAGAGAAAGTCTGGACCGAGGTATTTTGGATAACAATAAAGGTTATAATGGATTAAGATGATCTTTGGATAGTATTATTTAAGGTAAAAACATTTCTGAAGATTATTTTTGGAATATTATAATACTATTGTTTTAGGAATAGGAAAACCAGCAGGGTGGGGCATAACCCGTCATGTCGGACAAAGCTGCAGGAATCGAACCCACAACCATAGTGCGACATGCCTTTATTACCTAACACAAGACTACAGGAAGTCCCTGGTTGTTACAAAATAATTTTCCTAATCTAAATGGTATGTTCTAATATTTTGAACCTTGTACGATTAGGATAAATATAATGTTTTTGAGTTCGATTATCTTTTTGAGTGAAAGATGAGTTTTTGGTAGAAATTAGATGAAGGTTGAAACTCTACTTTTCAAGCATAAATATATATACCTATCTCTTATTCTATGAATAAATTAATTCTTAAACTTTGGTAAAGGGATATTAAAACAAAAAATGTGTTATCCTAATACCTTATGTCTTGTTAAACTGATAATATTTTAAATCAACATAGATTGAAGGCTTGGAGGCCCTCAATTTTACACTTGTTTTTGATTGATGACCTTAATCACTCCCTACAAATATTTAAGTTTTTCCTTCAATTATATGTCTCTAATTGCCACCATTGTTCTCCTTATCGAGATCATAATTTGGTGGTGACTTTTTCATTTCCATTTACCTATTAATAAGGCAAAATTTTACTAACATTATTTCTGATGTGGGTTTTCCACAAAGGTATTTTCTATGTTCAACCTTTTATTTTCAATGAAAAATTTCAAATTGTGAGGACAAAATTTATTGAAGGAGGGGAGAATGTAACACCCCGAGCTTCCATGATACGCTTCCCTTTAAATAATGCAATACCTTGTATTGTACGTAAGTTCGAGATTCTAACACACCGCGAACAATCAAAATAGTCATTATGAATAGTAATACCCACTTTTTGAAATTATATATATTTTATATTTCAAAATGAACTTCATTTTTGGATTAGGAATATCGAATATAGCCTATGTTGATTTTTTGGTATTTTTCTGAGAACATCCAATTTTTTATGAATAAAAACAACTTTTTTAATCAAAATAATTTATAGCGATAAATTATACTATTGAGTGGTTCTAAAGTATAATTATAATATATTTTTACCATTTTATCCAATGGTGTTCATTAGAATTAATTTCACTTTGAAATTGGACATAAACCATTGCCAATCTTTTGATATATATTGTTTCTTAAAAACACACTATTTGTTATGACAGTGGAAATTAGTTATAAAATTAATTAATGCAACTTATATGTTTGTAATTTTGTAAAATAGTCATAATTTTGGAATTCGGAATATTAATTATAGCTTAGGGTTAAATTTTGGCATTATTCTGAAAAACATCAATTTTTGATGAATAGTGAAACCACTAAGTGGTAGTTAGAAAACTGCTTTTTCATTTAAATCAATCATTACCACCTCTGTGATTTGATTTTAAAAAATCCGACATACATGGTTGTCATTAGGAAGTAAAATGTGGTTCAATGGGATTAAAATAATTTTTGGTGAATAGTAACTTTTATGTTTAATTAATCGTGATTAATTTTGAATTTTTAAATTTGAATGTGGCTATTGGGATGTGGTTTGATGTGTAATTGTTTTTGTGGGTGATGTTTGGACTATATTCTGTCTTTGTGAGGTTTCCACTCATCCATAAAGTGGTATTTTGAAAATGAAAAAAAAGTATTTGGAGTGATTAAAGGAAAATAGTGACATTTAAGGTAAAAATGATATTATAAAAATATGAAAATACCTTTACACTTGTCCTACCCATATTGGATGTGTTATGGACGACCAAGAAAATCCATGGGTCAACTTGGGGACACCATGGAGCCACTTTGGTAGGAAAATGACATAAATAACTTTTATTTAAAGTTAAAATAAAAATGTCACAATCATAAGTTGTTTTACTAAAACAATTTTTAAATGGGGTTATACAAGTCATATTTTTTACTATAAATATTCATTAAAAATATAAAACTATTTCCAACATAATGGTATTTTTTTTATTATTTTTATACATTAAATAAATTAAATTATTTATGACACCATGATGATGTAACGATTACCTCATTAAATAACGATTTTAATAAAATGGAAGGATAATGTAAAATATAAGAATTGAACTTGTCCAAAGCCTATTGGATGAGAATATTTCGAACCCTTATCACCTTATCCTCGAATTATATAATTGTCTGAACCTTAGAATCTGAAAATCATTGTATAATAATGTAACATTTCATTACTTTCCAAGAGTGCCCCTCCTATCCACTTATAAAAGGGCCCCACCACTACCACCGTAAACACACTATCAAAGCCTTTTGGATCGGCCATCCTCTTCCAAAATACTCTCCAAACTTCCCTCCCTTACTCATAGAAGCCTCACTTTGGGAAGACTTCTTCCCAAGGAAGCCTTTGGCTCAAATCAAAAGTGTTACCCGATTTTAAGGTAATGTATTCTCTTATGTTATTTTGATTTATTTTGGTTATCCAACCCCATAAACTCTTTTTATTAATTTCATTTGTAACAACACCAGTATCCTAAATATACTAGGATGTTGTTATAAGAATTATTGAGCTAAACTTACACACACCTACATCTAATGGTTAACGAACATACTGTTTCTGTGGATGGCGAATTTATGCCTCACGAAACGATGATTGTTCAACACTCATATAACACCTTCAAAGGTGTCCATTAAGATGTCACTATATTTATAAATGAAATATAATATTTTTATGTTTTACTTAAGGTTCTGTATTTTTCATTTATGGAATACCTTTATTCTTTCCATTATGGGTAAACGCGATATTTTCATTTTAGGAAGTGCGGACTACCGCCCCCTCCAAGTGATTTGAATCATTAATGCCATATATGGGATGTATAAAGGATGGTGTAAATGATATTATATATGATATTATACTGGAATTATAATATACCTTTATATCATTATGATTTTATTAAATACGAAATAGAAATGAAAGTTGCGTTCATGCGTATGTACAGCTTACCGTCTCCATGAACGGTGCATTTCATTTCTTACCTCTAAACATTGTGGAATATTATAAATGCATGTATATACTGGATATATATGAGATATATGATATCTATATCATGAATATAATTCTGGATATAATGGATATTTCACCACATGAACAAATTTTAATTATAAGAAGTTTATTTTTGACTCAAGTAACAAAGATCGACAAAACTACTGTTATAAACATAAATAATTACATAATGTTCATAACATGGTAATAAGTGATATAAATGGAATAAAAAACGTGAAAAATGTTATTATGAAATTATAAATTAACTCTATTTTATTATTCAAGAGGTTAATGAATGGTCGAGTCAAGACATGATGCAAGGTAAGGGAACTTCTTAACCCAATTTCCATTCTTTGGGTTAATCTCCTACATTAAAATTATGTCATGATATTATTATATCATATCTTTTATTTTTACTTTATTTATGTGTACATATAGTAAATACACATAATAGATCCATTTTATTTAAAAAATGTTCTTTGTTAGGGATCTTCTTAACCCAATTTCCATTCTTTGGGTTAATCTCCTACTTTGAAATTATGTCATGATATTATTATGTCCTATCTTGTATTTGTACTTTATGTATGTGTACTTATAGTAAATACAGATAATAGATCTATTTTATTTAAAAAATGTTCTTTGTAAGGGAACTTCTTAACACAATTTCCATTCTTTGGGTTAATCTTCTACTTTCAAATTATGTCATGATATTATTATGTCCTATCTTGTATTTGTAGTTTATTTACGTGTACTTATAGTGAATACACATAATAGATCTATTTTATTTAAAAAAAAAGATCTTTGTGAGGGACTTCTTCTCAATCTCCTTTCATTGAGGCATATTTGGTTTTATACACAACATTCCTTTATACGGTGTATAAAGCCCTTTGACTTTTACATTTATTCAAAAGGAATCTTTTTATACGAAGGGTTTTACTAAATGAAAAAAAGGAATGTTTTTCTTGTCATACGTATGCGGTGACAACGACTTCTCCACAGCCATGGCCATTATTTGAGTTTTGGCTTCCTCTATTATCCATAACATTTTTTTAAAAATAAAAATAAATACCATGTTTTACTTCTCTTTTAATTTGGTATTGAAAATGGTTTTGATAAATTTTTTATTATATCAATGTGTTGTATTGATATCTTGTGATTAAAGTGTGTAAATCTTATGTTTCCTTCATGCATGTTTTATGTGATGCAATTATGTTATGGTTTATGATATGCTTAAATCTGTTCATATGAGGAATGCATTGGACATAATAAGTGACGGGTAGAGCCCGCTATAGCTCCTCGATGCATCGGTAGGTCTCATGAGACCAACTAGTGTCTTGGCATGAGGCCTTGAAAAAATATTATTATAGACTTGGAATGAGGCCTTGGCTATGTGGTTATGATAGTCTGGCATTATGCATTCTATCATTATGAAAGTGTTTATTGATCTTTCATGTGATTATTTGACTAGTAGAGTATCCATGTGAGTATGTAAATGGCATTATTTAATTTTACTTTTGCCATATTATGCTAAAGTTCAAGTTTAAAAGTTTTTTGTTTTAGTTATTCATTTCCTTAAATGTTAATTTTTATTTATGAAAACTTCCGCTATACTGTTATCCTTACTGAGCATCTGAGCTCACCCCTTTCAATGATTTAATTTTTCCAGGATGTGAAGAAATATATTATGAATGACCTGCAGTGATAATATAAGGGGATATGAAGATAAGATGTTGTATTTTTGTTTCACTTTAAGATGTAATGTAACATTTATTAATGTATCTAGTGTTTCCAAGGCTACTAAACTAGTCGGTCTTTCGAGACTTGAACTTTTGTGATCATGCCAATGTTACGCAATAATGAACCGACTCTGGATAACTGGGGTCGGGGCATTACATTGTTCATGATAAAATCATTCACCACACCAATTGAGTTCAGTGTGAGAGATGGTGGATTTAAAAACATTCCAAAAGAATGGTTAGATATAAGACACAAGATGGTATGAAGATCAAACCATGTATCCTGGAAGAGTACTCTCTATATATTATGTTCATAT
Source organism: Viscum album (assembly GCA_963277665.1). NCBI lineage: Eukaryota > Viridiplantae > Streptophyta > Magnoliopsida > Santalales > Viscaceae > Viscum > Viscum album. Next base: position 392,141,268 of record OY728166.1, read on the forward strand.
ACCAGAGGAAAAAAAGGAAATAATTTTCTTTATGGTTGCGGTTGGGCCTATTATTGGAGATCTAGATGTCTCTACATATCCCATTGTAATGACCATCCAGCCATGGGTAGTTCTTGAAATGATGTATCTATGAAGATATGATTCAAACAAAGGGAGAAATTGATCTTATATTCCACTAAGGAGTTGCAATTATGTGAATAATTCTTATGCAGAGATGGTACTCAATTTTTTTATAGAGCCATAATGAGTTCCAAGTTTTGCTATAAAATGGTATTTCATAATGTGAAATGAAGAAGATATTTACCATAAAATATAATGTCATATAGAGAAGGAAAATTATGTCATGTAGTTTAACATCGTGCGATAAGGAAAAATAAGATGCACATTTTAACATCATGCAACATGGATGTATATTGTTGTTATGAAGTCTAATGTCTAGAAACTAGGACATTACTCTATATGATTACAAAAATTACGTCTTTAATAAACATGAAGTAGTTGTAGTTGTAATAATTTCTCCATCCACATAGATTATGAAATAAGCATTATTAGAGTATACCATATGTATAGAATAAGGTCCATCCAAATTTTCCACATGAATTGGGGGCTTCATTCCTTGTATCATCAGAGTCTTGGAGATTAATACCAATTATATTTGAATAAATTATTGGGGAAAAACATTCTTGTTAAAATATCATTCTATTTTGTTCATTTAGACTTCCAAATGATGCAATGTTTACAATCTATTTTCGTCTAGTCCTTACAGCTCATCAAATCTCTTTGAGATTTCTCATCTATAGGGGATTGATTATACATGTAAAGTCAGAGTGATGTAAACTGAATTTTAATTGAAAAAACTGATTCATTTCTATACACGAATGAGTATGGATTTTCCAGTGTGGTTGAATGGTTAGTAGTCTGATAAGCCCATAAAGCATTCAACATTTCATCAGGCCAATATTTCTTATCTTTATCCACAATTTTATGCTGTATGATTGATAGGTTCTTATTAAAATCCTATATATTTCCATTTTCTACTTCATGATATGAGATGAATGATTGGATTTGATATTATGCTTCTGATATAACTTCTTTACCTCAAAATAACATAAATTGGTGTCATTTTATATCAATATATTATGAGGGACACTAAATTTGGTAATTATATTAACATTGAAAAATCTATCAATGTGTTTGGTCCTGACTTCATTGAGATGTATTACTTTTCAAATTTGGAGAAAAAATATTAGCAATAAGAATATACTTGAACATCTTAGTCGTAGCTCAAGGATAAGGTCCTACAATATCCATTCCCTGTGTAGCAAATAGTAAGAAGTAGTTAGTTGTATGTAGAAACTCTAGGGCTTAATGAATGAAGATGGCATGCACTTGGTAGGGATGACACTTCATGTTGAAATCTGTGCAATCATACATTATTGATGTTTAGAATTATCCTAGACTTCATATTTGATCAGAAAGCCTATGCACATACTGGTTAACACCCCAAGCTCATGTGTGTACTTCATTCATTACAGCTACAGTTTCCTCACCATCAATAAACCTAGAGAGAAATCCATCAACGCCTCATTTATAAAGGGTATTATGGTCATATGTGCTATCATAAAGAAGAAAATTGGCCACTCATCACTAAACATGTTCATATTTTTCTCTACCTAGTGAAAATACTCCATTTTTAATATATTACATTATAGGTTCCATCCATCCCATTGTATGACCATAAGGCTCATAAATAGGGAGGATATCATTAATTTCTTATATTTTAATTTGAAGAAAATGTGAAACCACCTGACGATGGGGAATATTAATGATTGTCTCATCCTGATTTGGATCTTCCAGGGTTGTGGCTACATTATCCAATGCATCATATTGGGTATTTTGTGATCTTGGTACATAAGGAAATGTTGGATATGAGAAAATTCATCAGTTAACACTAAGACATAATTGCACAGAAGGGTTAATTATTGTTTCTCTAATATTCTAATTCTCATTGATCTATTTGATTGTTAATTCTGAATCACCTTTCACTTTCACGAAGTTCACTTGTACTTAGGTGCCAATTCTAGTTTTTCAATGAGATATTTATGTTCTGTCTCATTGTTGGTGCCACCATCTGATAAAATAAAATAATTTTGAAACACTTCATTTTCTTGGGTGATAAGCACAATTCCTAACCCAAGATTGTTGATTTTAGAAATTTTCATTATCATTCCTATAGGACTTATAGGAGCACTGTAAAACTATACATTCCATGTTTGGGGACTATCTTGAATAGAGAATATTTCTTCATAAGTAAGATCAGTTTTCAATTTTTTCACTTCCACGGATGGGTTCTCAGTAAGGAAATATGCTAAAGCGTGGTATTTTACTACTTTCTAAGGAAAAAATTAGATATTATACTATTTCAAAATAAATGCCCACTGTGGAAAACATCCAAGAATCTTATGACAATGGAGGATAAATTTGAGTGAGTTTTAGTCAGATATCAAGTGGACCTTGTGATGTGGTAGGTGGTGCCCCAGCTTCTGAACTGCAAATATTAATGCCAAGAAGAACTTATAGATACTTAAATATCAATTCTCTTTGTCAAGCATTAATTAAATAACATAATATAGGTTGTTTTCCGTTTCACCCTCTTTATTTTGTGAAAGGAAGGAACCAAGTGATCTCTCTATATATGAAACATAGATAATGAAAATTTTTCCTTTAACATGTGGCATTAATACTAGTAGGATCAATAGATTTTTTATTGAGGGTTTCATATTTCTCGTGTTTGTATTCATTCCACTGATATGTGACTCCCTTCTTCATTGAAATGGAGAAGGAAAAAACAATTGTCTTCCAAATTAGTGACAAAGTGCCAAATATATGCCATATGCCCTTTAATTCCTCTTAATTAATTCAAATTTAGAGGAGGTGGCATGACAGGGATTGCTTTTTCCTTATCAAGATTAGCTTTGAGGCCATGATGACATTCAACAAAGCCAATGAATTCTTCATAGGTAACCCAAAAATCACATTTTAAGGAATTAATCTTCATAATATATTGGCATGGTTTATTTAATATGGTCTATAAATCAGTCTGGTGATCATAACATTGTCTATATTTAACCACTAATTAATCCACATAATTTTCAACAAATTTCCCCAAGAAGGGTTTGAAAATATGGTGCATGGAACATTGATATGTTGCACCATCATTAATTAAGGCAACTGGAATTAATCAATATCCAAATATTCTTTGAGGGGATCTGAAGGATATATAATCCTCATATTCTGGGGGAATCTATATTTTATTATACCCAATGAATCCATCCATGAGAAAGAGAGCTTCATGTCCAACCGTTTCATCAATTAATATCACTATTATTGGAACTGGGAAATCATATTTGAGTCAATTCTAGTTAATATCTCTGAAATCATTTCAAACACTAATTTTCCAATTATTATTTTTCATTGAGACAATATTATCCTACCATTTATGATATTTCACCTCTTTAAACACGTTATCTTTGAAAATCATGTCAACTTCATCCTCAATTTTAGATGTGTGAGTTGGATTTGTTCCTCTTGCTGCATGTTTAAAGCATCGAGGATCTTCTGGAAACACCAAACGTTGGGTGGATACATAGACTTGAAGTCTGAATATGTTTGTATAGTTCCAAGAAAACAAATCTCAATTTTTATTTATATATAATGTATACATCTCTTTCTCTTCACATGTCATGGTCGCACTAATTAGACTGGGGTATATATCATGTTCTCTTTACATATATATTTCACTTAGCCTTCCTCAAATGCTGGAGGGGTGTCCTTGAGATTATATTCTTCTTCTTCCTCACATGGTACTTTTTTTGTTTCTTCTTGACCGGTAGGTGATGAAGAAAGAATTTCAGATCTAGTGGAGGAGTCATTATTTGGGTATCATGAAAAAGAGTCAACCATTTCTCTCCCATGTTAATGATGAAGGTTCTTCCTATATTATTGAAGGGAAAATTATGTGTGTGGTATCAACATTTACATTTTAACCCACGAATGTGACACCTTCTTCAATCTTGACAGATGTATAAAATACTTTCTAATGTTCTGTGGATAAAATGAAGACATCTCAATATAATCATTCACCACTACATTATAGGTACATAATTTCTCTAATTTTTTCTGGCTCGATTTCCACAACTAGAATTATGGATGTTACTAGATGAGTGCTTGTATTTTGGTCCATCATTTTAATTTTATTGATAGGAAACACATAATATACACTAAGATTTTTGAATTGATTAACTACGATCTTTTCCAGGACATTCGAAGCATTTATTCTTGTTATTTCTTTTTCCACATACCATGTTCCCTTGGTGTGATAGAATTCTACCTCAACATACTACGATTCACACATTTTGAACTGATCCATGTCACCCTGAGATTTCCATATTTGACCATTGAAGCAATTGTTGAGGAATTGGTTATATAAATAAGGAATGCACGCATGTTGATTTAGCCATGGTCTTCCAAGAAGAATGTTGAAAGTTGTGTGTGGATGAAATTCCATGAAATCTAAATTAGAGAACAGTTCCCCAAACCGAGTTCTGAGATTAATATCACATAAATGTTCTTTTTCATTCATTTTATAAACATTCAACATCATAGTTGAGGGATATAAGTCAGATTCAGTGATCCCTAATTGAAAAAATATATTGATGGGAATGAGGTTGACTCCTAATCCACTATCGATGAAATCTCAACAGATATATGTATCATTAACCTTTCCAGATAAAAATAAGGGCAAGATGTGTCCATGTAAAACATCTTCCTCATCATGATTCTTGAAATTTATCAGTTCATGACATTCTGTAGGATTATTGTCTATAATTAATACCACATTAGTAATAACCTCGGTTTCAAACACTTGAGGACATGAAAAAGACTCAATAAGTTCTTCTCAAAGATCATTTGATAGATTCTTAGAATCAAATACTAGTAACATGGAAGGTACATGGGAATTTTTTTTAAACAATTTATACTTTTGGTCCAAATATCTACATTTTCCCACATAGTGATGCGGGTTTTTAGGTTCCTTGGAAGTTTATGCTCCGGATTTACATGTACCATTTGTCGCGGAAGAATCCAGAAATAATTCTACTCTAGGTAGATTAGGCTGACTAGGTCTATCTACCTTCTGAGAGAGTGAGAGATAGCCTCGACTTGGTCTTCCATGATAAGCATGTTGGGGATGATCCTGTCATGTGTGGGGGAGTTTCCTTTTTATTACAAAGTGTTCTAAAGTAATATCCCAGATGTTTCTGCAACATAAATAGTTTGAGTAGTGGTGTAGTTAAAATTGTATCTTTTAACAAATCCACATCTTCCCTTATAACATCGACATTAATGTATTCCCCAAGATCCCCAATCAGGTATAGTAAATTCAGGTTCATAATAAGAATCATAATTTTTATAGGGGTATTCTATGTGGATAACGTTAATGGACCAGAACACTAATTACCCATCTGATGAAGATTCTTCTTGACTGGTCGATTGTTGTTGTGTTTTTTGGTAGGGTGGTTCCCATGATTTTTAGACAGATGGCTTAAAATATGCCAAAGTCAAGGAAACATGTAGCCATTACATCAGTGAATCTTCTCCTGACTACTCATTATCCTTCTGACAATGTTGCTTCTTTATGGATTGGCCTTTATAGGACTGATCCTTTGATGGAAATGGATTTGTTGTAGTAGAAGTGGCAGGTGGCATAGTTTGTTTTTTCAATTGTGTTCTTAGAATGGCATGAGTTAGGTTAGTAATTTTCATGACCACCCAGTCATCCTACTTCAACAAATTTTTACTTTTTCACTTCCTTCCATCCTTCTTCTTCCTCTGGATCAGTAATAGTAACACATTCCACATGGAATGATGAAACTTTTACTTTCACTTTTCCAGAGTCTAAATATTTTTTTACAAGAGATTATTGAAGACAAAAAACTATGGAATGGTATGCATGAACATTTGATAAAGTAGAAAATATTTTGGGATATATTCACCTCCTTCATTATTTAGTTTCTTATCGCTTGGAAACTAAAATAAGTTGTTTTCCAATGCTAAAATGAAGTAACCAAGAACTTTTTCATTCAGAAACGGATAGACATTATTCTTTTATTCCAAAAAAATGTCTCCACTATTGTTCATTTATATCATCTTGTTGAGGTGTTCAATGCTGCCAATGCTGTGTAAGTGGAGAATTATGGTGTGATGACGATTCTGATGTCGAAGCAAGTAAAGGATCTTCTTTGAGTGTGAAATTAGCAGCTGCTACTTTCCATGTTCTCTTTCCTAGAGCTGATGGGATTACATGAGACATATATTTGGTTTCTGCAATGGAATTATCCACTTTTTGGGTGCTTGAATCAAGGTACTGAAACCCTCATATGTTATTCACAAGGATTATAGGTGTTCGAAACACATCACACATATTTTCTTCCCATGTTTGAAGAAACTCCTCTTGAGGGGATGATATATTTTAGGATTATGTTAATCATTTACATAGACTAATGAAATCTGAAACTCTTTCATTATCTTATTTCTTTCAATTTGTAGGATCCAAAATATTTGTCTTCAGTAGATTTGATCTTACTGGAAAAAGTAATTTTGGATGAATTTCTTCCCATCTAGTAATTGATTGAGACTGAAAACTTTTATTCTAGAAAAAGTCCATCCCCTATAACGATTTCACAAAACATAGGAACATTATAGCTTCTTTTTTGATGGGTCCCCATAATAGAATCATAGTCGAAAATAAAATAGGTTATGTGCTGCTGCAGATCTTTTGAACCATTAATGATTTTAAATGTGGCATTCCCAAATTTTGTTGGGGGATGGATCATATATTCCTATTCATGATAAGCTTTCTTTTCTGGTTGTACTAGTATACACCATTATTCCATAGATTCCAATAGAGTTGTTAATTCATCAATGGTATTCATAAGAATTTGGGGAATATTCAGATGACCTGGGACCAGCACAGTCATAGCAGCCTGGATTTTAACTAGCACGAGACTGGAAAAACAAATGTTGGTGGCACTACTGGTATTTCTCTTGGATAGCCCATGGGGATATGCATGTAAGGATGAGTTTGATATTATTCCAGATGTGTACTTAATCAAAGAAACTCATCATCTACAAAAGTAGTTGCAATAAACCCTCTTTTTTGGGGAGGTACTACTATATGTGCATGTTGATGATCTTCTTGTAGAGCTTGTCTGATACAAATGCTTCTTCGGAGAACCTCTGAATTGAGTCTTTTCAACTCCTTTATCTCTTCATCTTTCTAGGAAAATATTTATTGAAGAGAAAGATACCACCATTGCCCAATGGAAAATTGATACATAATCTGACCTTTATGTTTTCTCTTGTTATATTCTTTTCAAAGTGGTGGAGATGTTTACTCAAGGTAATACCTAAATTCTGGGTACGCCTTTGAATTTGTGTACGCACACCTCCTTCTTTTTCTTCAGTGTGTACTGAATTATGAATAAGAACATAATCTCCTAACTCCCCTAAACTGGACTCATTTTATGGAGGATGCTCTATAATGGTATTAATGTCATTCACTGAGGCATAATACATTGATGGTATTCAATATATATATATATATGTAATATTGTCTTCTTATATTATTCCCTCCATGTGACTGTGTTCTCCTATATGCCAATTTCCCACAAATTTTCTTACAGATAATAATCTGAAGGGAATAATTTGATTGTTTAGTTATGCATTCACTTTGTGGCCTCTTCCCTAATCGGCAGAAAACTGACTTCCAATGAGGAGGAGATTGTAAATGTGAAAACTCCCCCAACACTAAAGGATATTGTTGTTCCTATTTTTCTTCCTCAACCCTTTGGGATCTTCCTGTTGAATCCAAATGTATGGTTAAAAAAGCCCCTATCCTTGCTTTCTGGGGTTACTCATGAACTGTTATGGATGATATAATCAAAACTGATATTATAATTTTACAATTTAAGGACTGAACATTGGATGGTTTCATTATTCAACAACCACTTCAATTGACTTTTTTAGAAGAGCATTATTCTATATTAGAAATTTATTCTATCTGATGGATGACATCCAATATGTTGGAGGCTTTCCTAATGTTCTCAAATACTTGATGCAAAAGTATCTTGAAAACTCTCTACCATTGGGCCAAATAATGGTGAAAATTATTGAGGCATGTTTTTGCTATGAATTTCATTGGTTATAAACACCGGTTCTTTATTGTATCCCACATTGGGAAATAACATTACATGAGACCACTTTTTTCATGCATTGCTAATTTTGGAGTTTAACGAAATGAAATGCTTAGTGTGCACCCCATCCTCTGATATGAAAACCATATGGGGTTTCAACCATCAATTGATTCAAATTAATTAATGCATTAAGGAATATACATTGAAGAGGTACTTGTTGGTTCTCAACCTTTAGATGTTGGGAATCATGGAGAGATGCCTAGCAAATTTGGAACTGTAACCCTTATATTAATTTGAATTGAATTTGATATTCAATATATTGTAATACTTTTGATTTTAGAATATGAATAGATTTCCATATGTTTAATAAGATACCACGAATGAAATCTTCTGCCATCAATTCTAGAATGTTGTATTGAGAGGTTACCAAAGCCCAGAACATGACTGGTATTTCACCCCTAGCCAATTCATTTCTCATATTAATCATATCTTACTCATCATTTTCTAGATGTTTCTCAACATGGTCTGACCTGAATGGATTCTTATCAATGGTTTTTTCACAAACAGCGAGATTAGTTGTTTTTCCCCTGCTATATTAGAATGAAAATAAACTAAGGGTGGTTTAGAGAATGACTGTTGGCTTGGGCTATCTTCTGGTTGTGAAAGTTTTTCACCTATTAGTAACAAGGAATCAAACATGACTATCATTATGCTGTCATGTTCTTTAAGATAAGAATTCTTTCTCATGACTTCATTTTCAATTAGTGAATTATCATGACAATGTGAAACAATATTGCGGAGAGAACATTCTTAGGGAATTACAGCATTCGGAGGAACACCATGGTAGATTAAGAAAAGTGATAAATCCATTTTCTCTTTTGTCGTCTGTCCACATAGAGGTTTTTTGAGACTCTCATAAAGAGATATGTTATCTAAATTGACCTATTTTTTTGAAGATTCCTTAATGACGACATATACAATGAAGAACTTCAGAATGATTACTATTAATCCCTTAATTTGTTAATGGGAGGTTAGGATCATGAGTTCCAATAGATAAACGTATGAGGGATTCAAGAACTCCAGCATCAAAAGGATCCATATTGCATATTGTCCCTTTGTGTTTCAACAATACATGGAGATACTTCTTCTTAAATTCTCTCTTATAAGTGATTGGGGCCATTTTTGGGTAAATTGGTTATCAAGGGTAGGAGTATGTTCCTTTCTTAGAGTGTTCATCAAAATAGACCGATTATCTCTAATTAGAAAGGGTTTATGTTCCTGAACCGATTGTCTATGTGATATGGGGTATTATTCTGTAAAACCCTCCTATTATGCAAGAAAGGTATGTATATGATCTGAGATGGCTTGTTGATGAGTCCTCCCAGGTGTGGGGAAAAATTATTTTTTCATCCCTCCGGAAATGATGATGTTTCCATTATTATATTATGGAAGGCTTTCAGAATACAGGTCGGAATTTTTGTTTGTTATTTTACCATTTCTAAAATTTTGTTTGTTAATTTCAGTAACTAGAATGGAAATATATGTCCATTTTGTATTTGGATTTGGTAAATGTACCTTTTCCTATTCCCTCTATCTTGTTAGTAGATGTTGATAGTACTCATGTGTGGGTGTAATGAGTTGAGTCTACCCTAGGTTTGTTATATGAGATTTCTGATGAACATCTCCAGGTGATTACCACCATGATTATTGGAAGGATTGATGGATGTTGGAAGGTTTATGTGCATGCTGGACGTTTTCCACCAAGTATAGTCAACAAATGTCTCTTAATGAACATAGAAGAGACTACTAGAATCATTATAGATTTTAGGTAGGTGTATGTTCCTTCTCACAAGTTCCCACCATATTTGACTGGCATGATTCATTGAATGTAGCCAAGTGAGTCTTCTGACGTGATGATAGTTTTTAAGTAGGTGCATGTGCCTGGTAATTGTACTCCACTAGATATGAATGGTGGGATTGGTTGGTAACCACTATAATAGTGTGTTGGGTAGTGTAATTAATGAAAATGGTAATATGGGCCCATTCTTCATTTACCACTAAGTTGGGTCGAAGGACTTAATCGGAGGGGAAAATGGTTGGAACCTTCTCTCAATTAGCTGGAAATTTTCCTCTGTGGTTGGTCATGCTTAACCAAGTTTAAGGGACCTAGGAAGAATATCAAAATAGAACACCCTCATCATGTTGAGGGTTTAGTGTTGGCGATTGTGATTGTGGATGGCAGGGCTTGGGAAGGACCCACGTGTCATTGAGTTTAGGAGTTGAGTGACATCCTGATCCACCTCCATATAGTATGGGAGGGACTATTTATTTCATTTCAGGTATAAAGATGCAATACTATTGAAGACGGTTGTAGGAACCGTCTTCTTCTTGACCATTGATCGTCATTGAACAGATGATCAGGGGATGTTGTTAACTTGGAGAGACTGTCAGTAGCCTCCATGGTTGGGATAATACCATGTTGATGGTATTCCCATACTAATAAATTTTTAACCTAGTGTTCAAGATTCTGAGTTGGTGATGAAATCATTCTAGTGGAAGAGGATCTATATTGAGCAGTAGCTGGGGCATTCACGGGTGTAGATTTGAAGGAAGCCAATTGGAATGAAGTGATTTCTGTGAAAATTTTCAAATAAAAACAATGAACCCCAATAAAGTAGAAAAAATTAGATGAACACATGTGTGATTTAATCCCTTGTCTGGCACTCCTTTATCAATTGATAGGGTCATGACAGATGGGTAACATTATCAACTTTGTAAGGATTCACGTTGGGTTTACCATTTTTTCCTACTCCCATAACATTTTTCCTTATTAAGAATCACTACTTCCGAACGATTTCTATTTGATTTATTTATTGAACCTGAAACATCCAACCGTAATTTATCAAAATGGACTTACATTCCAAAGTAGGCATTCATTATTTTTTGACATAAGATACATATGAACACACATTGGTCAAGAGGATGGGAGGTAGGTCTCATCACACACTTTTCGATGGAATTATTGCCTACTCTGGGACTCATTTACCGATTAGAGATATTTTCATAAATACTTATTAATTTACCAAGTATAACATTGGTTTCCATTGAAATTTTTAATAAATTATTGGAATGTGGGAAATTTCAAATTGACTGTATGTATTCGAGGTTCATCATTAATCGATATATCTATACGTATTTGAGGATCTCCATCAATGGTATCCTATCATATACTATTTAATGATTTTTTAGCCATTTTTATGATAATGCTGGTTTTTGAGCCACTCATGGGACACTCTGGAATTTATTATCATCTGGGGAAATGGAAGATTGTTTGGATGTTGGGATCATACCCATAAATGGGCTACTTATGTATCTTTTTTAAAGGAATTAGAACACTTGTAGTTTGGTGCCACTTAATGGGACACATTAATCCTTTTATGATTATGTGATAAGGACTTAACCATAAAGTTTAATTGTAACACCCCGAGATTTTATGAAAAATATCCTTTTAATTTCATTGAAGTATTGTGTTGTACTCTACACCAAGATTATCTTGTGCTATACGCAACACCGTATTAGCTTGCAGTATACGCAACACTATTCTTGGCTCGTGTTACCCACAATTTCAAGTTCATTTTGTAGAAATTATTCTACGCAACATTAAGTATAGACGTTGTTTAATGTATAACTGATATATGGTTGTATTTGTTTATATGCAACAATGAAGGAGTCTTGCATCACACGCAACCCTGACTGGGGTTGCATTACAGGCAATCGTGACCTTCCTCGATAGCGTGTGCAGTACGCTATATCGGGTTTCACTAAACAACAATATATTGTTATAATATTATATTGTAATATCCGTTATGAATTTTATTAACAAATTTTCAATTTTATAAAATTATTATTCATCTTACATATATTCTACAACATGGTATGAGAATAAAATAATTTTTTTTTGTGTAAAATAAGTAATTTTTAAAAAATATAGTTTTGTCGCCTTTTGATGGTGCACCCACATTAAATATAGTTTTTTACATGTTTATAAGTTAAATTAGACAAAATAAAATTATTCCTTGGTATCATGATATAAAAATTTAATTTGGATGAATTTTTCATATTATTCTTGATAGCATTCATATTTTGATGAATAGTAAAAACACGCTATATTTTAATTTAAAAATCATTTTTCATCGTAATAATTTATATGGTGAGATTATCTATTTAATTGGTTTTAAAGTTTAATTAGAATATATTTTTACCATTTAATCCAATGTTGGTCATTGGAATTAATTTCACTTTGAATTTGGACATAAACAAATGTCAATCTTTTGATAGTTATTATTTCTTAAAAACACGCTATTTGTTTTGATAACAGGAATTGATTTTAAAATAAATTAATGCCACTTATATTTTTCAAATTTGGAAAATGGACATCATTTTTTTATTTGGAATATAAAATATATCTTAGGCTGATTCTTTGGTATTTTTCTGAAAAACATCAATTTTAATATATAGTGAAATCACTGAGTTTTTTGTTAAAACCGACTTGTCATTTAAATAATCATTTATTTGATTGAAATTTATTTTAGGTCAAAAAAGGTAAATAATACTTATATATGTTCAATGAAATTCATTAGAGTCATTTTATAATTATTTTAGATTTATAAAAATTGTATGGAACTTTTCACTGTCTTTTACCCACTTCCTAGGAGATTTTGCAATTGTTCATAAAACTTAATTTTACTGCTTCTGTGAGTTGAATTTCAAAAATCTGAGAGACACGGTTAATATGAAGGAGTAAAATGTGGTTATGTTAGATAAAAATAATTTTTGGTGAATAGTAAGTTTTTACTTTTATTTACCACGGTTAAAGGTAAATAGGTTAATTCAAGGTTAAAAGAATATTATAATAAATCAAAATTACCTTAACACTTGTCAAAACCTTATTGGATGAGTAATGGCCGACCATGGTAATCTCTATGTTGATTTTGGGACCCCATGGAGAAAATTATGAAAGAAAATGACACATTAGATTAATTAATTTAATGTAAAGATAAAATTGTCATTAACAGAAATCCTTTAGTAATTAATTTTTATAACGGGCTATATAAATTTTCATTTTGACTATAATTATTCATTGAAAATCTAAAATTATTTCCTACATGTTGGTATTTTTTTCATAATTTTTAGACATCAAATAAATTAAATTATTTATCACACAATAATGATGCAGTATTTACCTCATTAATAAATGATTTAAATAAATAAAATTATAATGATTAAAATATCATCCAAAACCTTTCCAATTCCTATTGGATGATTTTATTTCGAATATGAGTCATCTATTATTCGACATTAATGTGTTTTGGACCTCTTGAAACTGAATATATGTTTGTAATAAAATAATGTTTTCACACATTCCGAAAGAGCCCCTCCACTCCCTTATAAAAGGATACCACTTCAATGCAATTCCTCACACCTCTCAAGCCTTTTGGATCGTCCTAAATCTGCCCAAATAAGCTCCCTACATCCATATTCTCTCCCTCGAAGCCTTATATTAGGCAGAATACACTCCAAGAAGTCCTTTTGGTTCAATCCAAATGAAGTTAACCAAATTAAAGGTAATAGTTTCTCTTAAGTTGTTTTCTTTTATTCTACTTATCTAACCCCTAAACTCTTTTTAATACATTCTTTTGTAACAAAAACAGTATCCTAAAGATACTAGGATGTTGTTATGAGATGTATTAGAACTATACTTACACACACCTCCATCGAATGGATGAAGAACATAATGTTTCTGTGGATGGAAAACTAACGCCTCACGAAACGATGATTGTTCGATTTTCTCCTACCATCTCTAATGGTGGACATTATGATGGAACAGTATTTATATATGGTATATATTATGTTTATGACTTCCTTATGCTTCTTTAATTCCCAATTATATCAAGCCTCTATGGTTTCCATAGTCAGTAAATACGATAATCTCATTTGAGGAAGTACGGACTATCTCCCCTTCAAAGTGATGTGATTCGTTAATTCCTTATGTGGAATGTATAACGGATGGAGTTAATGATATTATATATGATATTATACTATAATTATAATATAACTATTCAATTAAAATAATAAATTGAAATGAATGTATCGTTCATGCGTACGTACGGTTTAACATCTCCATGAACAGTGCATTTCATTTCATACCTCCATATGTTATGTACTATTATAAATACAAGTATATGATGGATATATAATGAATATATATGATATATAAATCATTATTATATTCTGGAATTAATTAAATCATGATATAAGTAATAATAACATCAAGAACAACAATTCCAAACACGTATGATAAATAAGATGATTTTACCCAAAACGTTGCATTAACATGAGATTTACAAAAGAACGGGTAATATAAAGTCATAAGTGAACCATATATGATATCATAACAATCAATATGATTCTGTTATAAGTCAATGAAATTAATTAAATCATTTTACCGGAGGTTGGGATACGTATGAAGCATATCGGACCTAAGGTAAGGGATAATTTTGCAAATGTCATTTTTATCCGAGATTGCTTATACGTAAGTATTTACTGGGGTTATTGTTATCATCCATTTCCATGTTTTATAAAAATGTTTTTATGTATTTTTAATGTCCTTTTTACCCATTTTAACTTTTACTACATTGTATGTATGGAAGCTTTCTTTTGTTTACTTTACGAGGTACTTTTTGACTTTTCGGACAAAAGTACGAGGATAATGTTTTTTTAACTTATACGGCATGAAAGGATTTTTATGGGTCTAGAAAGACATATTTTCATGATTCTTTATCAAAAATATTTCATGAATATTTGAAACAAAATCTTTTCCTTTAAAAATTTCATGAAGTTTTGTGTAATGAAATTGATTTTGAAGAAGAAAGGATATTTTCCTCAAGAATTCATTTCAAGTGTTTTATCAAAACCATTTTCCATTTAAGATGAAATTATTTCATATGTGTATGGTTCAAGTATAATGTCTCTATGATTTACATGGTTTGACTTGTTTTATTATGAAATTATATCCATTTATTTTATATGTATTATTTGATGATGGGATGATGTTTATGAAACCCATTTTATTCATTGGGTTATTATGAATGATGTATGTTTATTTTGTGCACACGTAAGAATGGTTTCTATATGAGATGTGTGGGACATATATCTACCTCCAATTCATTGGGTAAAGATTTATATCTCATGAGATAGACATGGCTGGAATAGCAAGTAAATCTGGTTTAGTAATACAGGGCTTGAACGGCAAGTAAACCCAGTTTAGTAAGGGACTTTGTCCACTAAGATGGTATTAGCAGCAATTCCTTGGATACTATGGAAATCATTACATGTGTTTAATGGATGCCACAATTACATGTTTTATTCCCATTCTAGTTTATCATGGTTATTGTTCCTTTATGATATATGCCTTGTGTACTTCCAAGATTTATTTCATTGCTCATGATTTTTATGTTTATATTTTATGTTCATGATTTTTTATTCAAATGTTTATGGATTGTTTTATGTTCTCTATGTTTAAACTTATAGATAATTTGAGCTCACCATTTTTATGTTTTCTTTTCCCCAAGATTTAAAGAATGGTTTTAGGTAAGAAAACAAAATGGAAAGATCTTTATGGGAGATTTTGAAGATCTTTCACCACGATTAGAAGATTATGTTCCGAGTTTCCAAAGACACTAAACTATTACGATCCTCGAGTGTTGGTTTTTGTTATGTATTATGTATTCCGAAAAAGTAATTTAATGTCCATGTACGTCAAGCTTCGGGTCTCTACAGTTGGTATCAGAGCAAAGGTTTAATTAACCTTTGGAAACTAGGATGATAAAACTTTAGTGAGATCCCTAGATATGTTTCTAAGGTATGTTTAAGGATGTCCCTAAGGTTAGGTATAAGTATAGTTTATAGTCATAGAATTATGGTAACAATCTTAGGAATAATCCTAAGATGATAGATATTGAATTTACTCCCCCTTTATTATGTTGTTTTACATATCATGATATTTTCCTCTTGAAGAATTCTTTTTGTGTTTTAGTCAACGGAGGGAACCAGAAGGAATTCGGTTAACATTGAGTCGAATGAAAAAATTGGTGAATATGAGCAATGAAATTGAATAATTCCTAGAGAGAATGATTTTGTGATTATGCTGAATCAGTCATCGTGATATATGATTAACAAGGTGAAATTTAGTGGTATTCCTAATTCATCAAATAAGTGGGAGATAGTCTTTTATCCATGTTCGTATGTTGAGGAGCATAAATAAAGGAAGATTGAGATTTCTAAATAAGGGAAGAAGAACTGTGATGAATTCCTCAAATGGAGGGGAAGATGTTATCTGTGTGGAGAGAAGGGTCATACAGTGACAAAATGTTATGGAGTTCAATGTCTTATTTGTGGAGAACATGGGAATTACCCAACCCAATGCCTTGACCTAAGAGTTTACTTCTAAATCAAGGAAGCACTTATTCCATGAAAATCATTGATGATAATGGTTTGAAGTGTTTATGTATTGGTATTAAAGAATAATGTTATTGAGGAACTTTTATGGTATATTAAAATATCTATGTATTGGTCCATTGTAGATTTCCATAATAATATGGCATCGATAACCATGAAGAGTGATTGAAATATTTTTGGAAAGTAGATGATATGCGCATACTGATGGGATAAAGAGATTCTAATATGTTTGATAGTATTCATGAGCTCATGATATATATAATGACTAAGTGGTATCATGGTTTGAGTATATAGAATTGTTGGGATTTTGGAATATGGAAAGAGATAACTTTTGACAGCATTCATGTTTTCAACTAAGGTTCTATGGTAATTCATATTGAAATAGAATACATGATTAAGGAATTCACATACATGGAATGTGACCAACAAGATATATCTTATGATAAATGATGTTATTCATGTTCATCTTATGTGATCTTTCCAGTAATCAGTTTCTGTATACTATGATATTGGACAAATGTATATTGTATAAGCCTAATGATTGGAATGAATTAAGTTAGACATAATATAGTATTGTTTAGGGATAAAACTTTTTTTTATATTATTGTAGGAATGTTATTAAAATGTAGTTTTAGAAAAAGATACAACTTGCAAGACATGCGAAAACCTATCACGTCGGACAATGTTATGGGAATCAAACCCAAAACGGAAGTGCGACAGGCGTTTATCGCCTACTACTGGCCTACAGGAAGTCCATGTTTAGTAGAAACCAGTTTTATTTTATTAAGCAGTATGATAGATGAAGTATAAGTCCATTTTGGAACCACATATGATCAATCTCACCATAGATGTAGTTATGTATATACCTTTTGATAACATTTGGTTGAGACAGATGGAATTACTATCATTCTATCGCATGATCTGCTAAAACGTCACGAAAGACAAATTCAAATTCATTTCTTTAAGAGATGAAGTGGAAATTGTTCAAGGAACGAACAACGGTGAGATTATACCAAAATAATGTAAGTATTTCTTCTGATTCAAATTCTTCAATGTTAGGGAAATGATCTTGAAAACAAAAAATGTTGTCCTAGTACCCTCATATACGATGAATCAGATGGTACCATAGATCATCACAAATTTATGGCTTTTTGACTTTAGGCTTTTTCATTTCAATGTTTTCTACCACTCTCCATCAGAACATGATGGTTATATTTCTCTTCCATACCCATATTTTTACCTATTTTGTCTAATGTGGAAACCCAATGACTAGTTAATTTGAGTAACCGTTACATTTCATACGTTAGTTTTTAATGTCATGTTTTGGTATTTCTTTTTACGATGTGGGTTTCTATTAAAGAAACTTTCGAGTAGTAAACCATTTATAACCCCAACGAATTTCGAGGGTGAAATTCATTTTAAGGGGGGTAGAATGTAACACCCCGAGATTTTATGAAAATTTTTCATTTAATTTCATTGATGTCTTGTGTTGTATGCTACACCATGATTATGTTGCGCTATATGAAACACCGTATTAGTTTGCAGTATACGCAATACTATTCTTGGCTCGTGTTACACACAATTTAAAGTTCGTTTTGAAGAAATTATTCTACGCAACATTAAGTATAGACTTTATAAAATATATAAATGAAATATGGTTGTATTTTTTTTATGCAACAGCAAAGGAGTCTTGCATCACACGCAACTCGGACTTGGCTTGAATTACACGCAATCGCGACCTTCCTCGATAGCATGTGCAGTACGCAATACTGGGTTTCACTAAACAATGATATATTGTTATAATATTATTATAGACTACCCATTATGAATATAATTAACTAAATTTTCCATTTTATAAAATTATTATTCATCTTACATATATTCTAGAACATTTTATGTGAATAAAATAAATTTTTCGGTTAAAATATGTATTTTTAAAAAAATGCAATTTTTCCACCTTTTGATGGCGCACCCACGTTAAATCTAGTAATTGAAAAGTTTATAAGTTCAATTTGAAAAAATAAAATTATTCCTTGTATTCAAGATATAAGAATTTAATTTGGATGAATTTTTCATATTATTATGATAACTTTCATATTTTGATGAATAGTAAAAACACGCTATATTTTAATTAAATACAACATCTTTCGTAGCAATGATTTATATGGTTATAATATCTTATTAATTTGTTTTAATGTGTAATTAGAATATATTTTTACCATTTAAGCCAATTTTGTTCATTGGAATTAATTTCACTTTGAATTTGGACATAAACAAATGTCGATCTTTTGATAGTTAATGTTTCTTAAAAACACGCTATTTGTTTTGATAACGGTAATTGATTATAAAATTAATTAATTCCAATTATATGTTTTTAATTTGGAAACATGGAATTAATTTTTGAATTCAGAATATCAAATATATCTTAGGCTGATTTTTTGGTATTTTTCTGAAAAACTTCAATTTTTAATGAATAGTGAAAACACTGAGTTTTTGGTTAAAACCGACTATTTATTTAAATAATCATTTATGTGATTTAAATTTAATTTAAGTCGAAATAGCTACATAATACTTATATATGTTCAATTAAATTCATTAGAGTCATTTTATAATAATTTTAGATTTATAAAAATTGTATTGAACTTTTCACCGTCTTTTACCCACCTCCTAGGAGCTTTTGCAATTGTTCATAAAACATAATTTTACCGCTTCTGTGAGTTGAATTTAGAAAATCCAAGAGATACTGTTAACATCAAGGAGTAAAATGTGGTTAAATTAGGAAAAAATAATTTCTGCTGAATAGTAACTTTTTACTTTTATTTACCACAGTTAAAGGTAAATACGACAAATCAAGGTTAAAAGAATATTATAATAATTCAAAATTACCTTAACACTTGTCCAAAACTTATTGGACGAGTAATGGCCAACAATTGGCATCCTTGGATCGATTTTTGAACCCCATGGAGCCACTTATGAATGACAATGACACATTAGATTATTTAATTTAATGTAAAGACAAAATTGGCATTAACATAAATCCTTTAGTAATTAAATTTTATAAGGGGATATAAAAATTATATTTTTTACAATAAATATTCATTGGAACGATAAATATATTTCCTACATGTTGGTATTTTTTATAATTTTTATAAATCAAATAAATTAAATTATTTATGACACAATAATGATGCAGTATTTACCTCATTAATAAATGATTTAAATAAAGAAGATTATAATGATTAAAATATCATCCAAAACCTGTCCATTTCCTATTGGATTATTTTATATTGAATATGAGTCATCTTATCATAGAAATTAATGTGTATTGGACCTCTTGAAACTGAATATATGTTTATAATAAAATAATGTTTTCACACTTTCCTAAAGAGCCCCTCCACTCCTTTATAAAACGAGACCACTTCTTTGAAATTCCTCACATCTCTCAGGACTTTTGGATCATCTAAACACTACCCAAATTATCTCCATACATCCCTATCATCCCCCATTTAGCAATAAATTAGGCAGAAGACACCCCAAGAAGTCCTTTTGGTTCAATCCAAAGGTAGTTTCCCAAATTAAAGGTTATAGTTTCTCTTAAATTGTTTTCTTTTATTCTACTTCTCCAACCCCTAAACACTTTTTAATCCTTTATTTAGTAACAAGACCAGTATCCTAAAGATACTAGGATGTTTTTATGAGATGTATTAGAACTACACTTACACACACCACCATCTAATGGATGAAGAACATAATGTTTCTGTGGATGGAAAACTAACGCCTCACGAAACGATGATTGTTCGATTTTGTCCTATCGCCTCTAATGGTGACCATTATGATGGCACTCTATTTATATATGATATGTATTAGGTTTATTACTTCATTATTCTTCATTACTTCCCAATTATATCAAGACTTATGTTTTCTGTAGTCGGTAAATACGATAATCTCATTTGAGGAAGTGTGGACTACCGCCCCTTCAAAGTGATGTGATTCGTTAATGACTTATGTGGAAGGTATAAAGGATGGATTTAATGATATTATATATGATATAATACTGTAATTATAATATACCTATTCCATTAAAATAATAAATATAAATGAAAGGAGCGTTCATGCGTACGTACGGTTTATCGTCTCCATGAATGGTGCATTTCATTTCTTACCTCCACATGTTATGTTCTATTATAAATACATGTATATGCTGGACATATAATGAACATATATGATATATAAATCATGATTTAAATTCTGGAAGTAATTAAATCATGATATAAATAATAATAAAATCAAGAACAACAAGTCCAAACACGTATGATAAATAAGATGATTTTACCCAAAATGATGCTTCAACATGAGATTTACAAAATAACGTGTAATATAAAGTCATAAGTGAACCGTATATGATATCATAACAATGAATATTATTCTGTAATAATTCAATGACAATATTAAAATCATTATATAGGAGGTTTGGATATGTACGATGCATATCGGTCCTAAGGTAAGGGATAATTTTTCATATCTCATTTTTATCTGAGATAGCTTATACGTAAGTATTTACTAGGGTTATTGTTATTATCCATGTCCATGTTTTCTAAAAGTGTTTTTATGTATGTTTAATGTCCTTTTTACCCATTTGACTTTTACTACATGGTATTTATTGAATCATTCTTTTGTTTACATTACGAGGTACTTTTTGACTTTTCCAACAAATGTATGAGGATAATGTTTATTTAACTTATATGGCATGAAAGGATTTTTACGATTTTATAAAGCCTTATTTTCATGAAGCTTCCTCAAAAATATTTCATGACAATTTTGAAAAAAATATTTTTCATTTAAAATTTCATGATGTTTTGTGAATAGAAATTGATTTTCATGATGAAAGGATATTTTCCACAAGAATTCATTTCAAGTGTTTTATAAAAACCATTTTCCATCTAAGATGAAATTATTTCATATTTGTATGGTTAAAATATAAAGTCTCTATGATTTACATTGTTTCAATTTACTTATTATGAAATGATATACATTTCTTTTATATGGATTATGGGATGACGGGATGATGTTTATGAAACCAATTTTATTCTTTGGGTTATTAGGAATGATGTATGTTTATTTTGTGGCACACGTAGGAATGATTTCAATATGAGATGGGTGGGACCTATATATCCCCCAAATTAATTGGGTAATGATTTATATCTCATGAGATTGACATTTCTGGAACGGAATGTAAATACGGTTCAGTAATACAGGGATGGAACGGCACGTAAACCTCGTTTAGTAAGGGGCTTTGTCCACTAAGATGGTCTTGGCAGCAATGTCTTGTCTACTATGAAAATCATTACATGTGCTTAAAGGATGTCACAATTACATGTTTTATTCCCATGCTTGTTTATCATGATTAATTTTACGTTATGATCTATGCCTTGTGTACTTCCAAGATTTATGTCGTTGCTCATGATTTTGATGATTAGATTTTATGTTCAAGTTTTTTTATTCAAATATTTATGGATTGTTTTGTGTTCTCTATGCTTACCATTACTGACCATTTCAGCTCACCCTTTTTATGTTTTCTTTTCCATAGGATTTAATGAAAGGTTTTAGGTATGAAAACAAATTGGGAAGTTATTTATGGGAGATGTTGAAGATCTTTCACCACGATTAGAAGATTATGTTCTGAGTTTCCAAAGACACTAAACTATTTAGATCATTGAGTTTTGGTTTATGTTATGTATTATGTATTCTGAAAAAGTAATGTAATGTCCATGTACGTCAAGCTTCGGGCCTCTACATTAAGGTCATGTGGGAATAATTTATAAAAGGAAGGTTATTATCCAAACCATTGTGTGGGACATATTCTTAAGAATCCCCAGGAATATAGAATGGTTATGACTTTCCAAGTTGTATTAGACCCTTTTGGTAATATTGATCAGGAAGAACAAGGTTGATTTGGAGTGTTTGGTTTGGAACTCAGGGAGGCTTCCAATGTATCCCACTCTTATGAGAATGATATCCCATGTAGTTTAGTATGTCTCATAGTGGTGTATGACCCGTTGAGAAATTTTTTTAGGGGATTATTCCATTATATAATGACATTTTACAAAATTCCATGAGAAATGTCATAACTCATAAAGATTTAGGGTGTCTTAATTTGGGGCATACTCTTATAGACGATGCCCATATTAAGATAATTGGGGTTGGATTCTTGAAGAGGATATCTAGTTAGCTCAGTACCTGGTGAAAGCCTCCTACGTATCACAATTGTCGTGGGAATCAGAGTTCTCAATGTTCAAAATATGAGGTTGATTGTGTGTATGATGGTATCATTTAAATTTTTTTATCCCAACTGATTTATAATCAGTGTGACAAACAAGAGAATGTGAGAGATTCAACAAACCACACACTTTATATTCGGCTGATGGAAGTGGTTGGCCCTATAGAGAAATAATCTGAGGTGATGGTGGGTGAGTGTGTAAAGAAAGGACCACTTCGATGTGAAATGACAGTGAAGGTCGTTGGGTCTGGCATGAAAGGCTAGGGGATTAATACAAGAGGGATTCTCATTTAAATATTTTTTGGGGATTAATCCCAAAGATTATTCCATATTCACATTGGTTGGGGCTTACTCTTAAAGAGGATTTCCATTTAATGATTGGTTGGGGCTCACTCTTAAATAGGATGCCCATTTTGAGATTGGTTGGGGGTTACTCCTAAATAGTATTCCCTTTTGAGATTTGGTTAGCTGTGAAGGTATTCATTGAAAGTCCTTGGAAAAGGTGTCATGTTCTAGATTGTGATTGGACATTGATAACATTTCCCATTTAATTATCTCTTCAATCATGTTTAATAGATCTACGTGAGAGTTTTGGAGGACCTGGGTGAAGTAGATACCCAACAAGAGCTCTGGAGATTCTTCCAAATTTTCAACCTACCAAATCAAGAGCCAAGTGTTATATTTAAAGAAAAGTAGGGGGTTGTTTGAAATGAAGTTTTCTATATTGGTCCTCCAATAAGTTAATTGTGTAGGTCCTCCTTGTAGGTCCTATGTGTAGGTCAATTGCGTAGGTCATCCGTATAGGTGATGAAAATCCATTTTTAAATTTTTTTCAAACTTCAATGTGGAAAAACCATTGATATGTAACATCGTTTGGGCTCCAAAACTAGTCAAATCGGATCTCATGAAGTGATATAAACTTTTTGACATAGTGAATACACTAATTCTTCATGGAAGTAACTCGGAAATAAAAAATTTATTCATCAACAACTCATCATCATTAATCATGGAAATCCAAGGCCTTCTCATAGTCTTTCCATGTATCCCTATTTTTGGATCAGTCTCATAGAAAATTGAAATCTAATAATGAATTTTACAGTAATGTGTATGAAAAAAATTCATTGGTGTCAAAAATATCCTAGTAGAATTTTATAATATTTTGTGAAGCGTTTTTATAAAAGATGGTTTTAAATGAAAAAAAAATAATGACTTAAGAGAGTGGTAATGTCATACTTTCTTAAAAACACATTATTTATCATATTATGTACTGATGGCATGCCCTAACCCCAGTTACCTAGATATGGTTCATTATTAAATAATATTGGCATGATCAGAAGAGATCAAGTCTCAAAATACCAGTTAGTATAATATCCTTGGAAATACTAGATACATACATAAGTTTTACATTACACTATGAAATGAAAAACAAAAACATTGTGGCCCCATTGAACACACTCATATCACATATCATATCCCTACTAGTCAATAATAATATATTTATTCACATCCTTGGAAAAATACAACATAGAAAGTGGTGAGATCAGATGCTTAGTATAGATAACAATTTATCAGAAACTTTCATAAATAAGCATAAACATTTAATGGAATGTATAAGATTAAAACAAAAACATTTTAAAACAAAACCTCAACATAATATGGACAATTTAATCAAAATAATTTCATTTACTTTTCACATGTATATTATACTAGTCGTATAATCACATGTAATACCAATAAACATTTTCATAATGATGGAATGCATAATGCCGGACATCATAATCACGTAGTCAAGGCCTCATGCCAAGACTACAAATAAGATTTTGTAAAGACCATGTGCTAAGACACTAGTTTGTATCATGAGACATACCGATGCATTGAGAAGATATAGTGGGCTCCACCCGTCACTTTCTCAGTTCAATGCATTCCTAATATGAAAATGTTGAATCATAATCTAAACATTCGTATTAAAACTACCATACCAAATGTCAATATTTTAACCATATCCTATAAATGGTATAAAATACCACATCCACAGTCGAACATAACTAATTCAATACAATACGGAATATTGTATTATTATAAATCATCCTCAATTTATAATAATTAAGGATATTGATATAAATTAAAATATTCATAAAAAATATTTGAGAGAAATATCTCCATTTTTCTTGGAAAAAGTTAAAAGTCTCACTATTTATCAAGAAGCGGTTTAAAATAGATTTTTTAATCGAAGTGTCCCATAAAATTTGAAAATTTTAAAAGGAATATTAATTTTAAAAAATTCATGGTCATTTAAATAAATCATTAAAATAATTTTTAAAACACTGACATTTATGAGAAATATTTAGAAGAATAATTCTTTAAAACATTTAAAATGATATTTTAGTTAGAGTTACTAACCAAATAATAGATGGTTGAATAAAAATAATTGAGGTAATTAAAACATTATAATATCATGAGAATAAATGGATTCATGATATAATATGCTAAAGTACAGTATATACACTATATAAAAGTGAATTTGTGCATAACAACAGAGAAGTCTCAATGGGATGTAAATTGAGATGAAATACCATATAAAGACCATATCCTTAGGATAAGGATAAATAAATGACATAATTCTGTGTGAATAATATATATACATTCAATATTATTGAATTATTAGTGTAAATTAATTAGAGGACATTCACACATGTTTTTGTAAAAACAACACCAATGACTTGGATGTTTAACTCATAGAATTAAAATTGAGTTAAAATTACTCTTATCAAGGTCATATCGAGGACTTGAGAATTTATAAATGCATAGATTATGTGTATAAAAAGTATATCAACACATATTTGGAGTTAAAATTACTACATAAGTAAATAAATAGTGATTTCACATATAATCTAGGAGTAAAATAATGAATGAAGTTTGTGTAAAACCCAATGAGTGGAAATTGAAATTAGAAATTCCATGACCAATTTGGTAACATGGGAATCATACAACCCATTAAATAAGGATCATAAAATGAAGATGTAAATACCCATAAATTAATGTATATCACACAAATAATACTGTCATGGGATGTACATACACCATGTAGATGGAAATAGTTGCAATATAGCATGAATGTCATGCGAATAAAAAGTGAGATGAAAATCCCTTAACAATGTCGTAATCAATCTAGTCATATGAATAAAAGTTCATAACCACAAAATTAAACATATAATACCATGAATATAAAAATAATAATGATAATATATGTCAGATGGAATTACAAAATACACCACTTGGAATAAATAAGTGGCGAACAATGGAAATCTGAAGGAATTAAAAATGAGATAAAAAACCCCTTACCTCGTGTCCGACATGACTTGTACATTCCGTGTTCTCCCTAAATAATAAAAATAAGTTAATTTATACTTTATTAATAAATTTATTTATGTTCATTATTCATTTTATATCATTTATTACCTTGCAATAACAATTAGTTAATTATGTTAATTCATATCGGAAATTTTGTCGATGATCGCAACATTAGTCAAAGAGAAACTTTTTATAATTAAAAATTTTGCATGTGGTCAAAATTATATTATATCTAGAATGATATTCATTATTTATATATCATATATATAATATATATCAAGTGATTATTTATTTATAATATTCCATATAATTTGGATTTAAGAAATGAAACACACAGTTCAAGGAGACGGTAAACTGTACGTAAACATGAACTCTAATCTCATAACTTTTTTTATTTAAAGGATTGAAATATAAATAATAAATATGTATATTATAATTCAATTAAAATATATATGTTATTTAATTTAATTAACCCCATCCTTTATACATTCCACATATGAAATGAATGATTTATATCACTTTGAGGGGGCGGTACTCCGCACTTTCCCATATAAAATTATCGAATTTACCCGTTATGAAAACCATAAAGGTATGATATGAATTAAAAATAAATAAGTATTGAGATAATATATATATATATATAATATCATATGTAAATATAATTCCATATTAATTTCCACAAAAATATGTGGTAGGATAAGATTGAACAATCATCGTTTCGTGAGGCAGTAGTTCGCCGTCCAAATAAACAGTATGTTATTTACCCGTTAGACGGAGGTGCGTGTAAGTGTATTTAAAATACTTCTCATATAAACAAAATTTCATATTGAGTATACTTTTACTTTTATAAAATAAAGGAATAAAAGTGTATATGGGGGGGGGGTTGAAAACTGATATAAAAGGAAAAAAAATTAAGAGAAGACATTACATTTAAATCAGGTAACTCCCTTTGGTTTAGCCCTAATGGATTTTATTAAAGTTCATTCTACCTAAGGTAAGATTTTAGGGGTAATAGAGGGATATTGAGAAATTATTTGGGTATTGATCAGATGATACAAGGGGCTGTAGAGGCGGGATTAATGGGTTAGTGGTGAGGGTTTTTTATTAGGGGGAGGAGGGACTCTTTAGGAATGTTTGAAAATATTATTTTATTATATATTGATTTTCAGTTTTGAAAGCACAAAAACATATTAAATTCGAAGATAAAATGACTCTGGTTCGAAATAAAATAATCCAATATGAATTGTACATGTTTTTTATATTTTTTTTATCATTATTATCATATTTATTTAAATAATTCATTATTGAGGTAAACACTACATCATTATTGTATTATAAATAATATAATTCTTTTTATGTCTAAAAATTATAAAAAAATACAATGATGTAATAAATAATTTTATATTTAAAATGAATATTTATATTTAAAGAGATGAAATATATAACCCCTTGTAAGAATTGATTTACTAAAAGATAAATGTTTACGCCATTTCTTTCATTACTTTAAATTAATTAACATAAAATGTCATTATCATTCTTATGTGGCTCCATGGGGACCAAAAATCTACCCAAGGATTCCCATGGTCGGAAATTTATCAACCAATAGTATTAACACACATGTTACAGTAATTTAATATTGTTATAATATTATTTTTTCCATGAATTACCTTATTTACCATTAACAACGCTAAATAAAAGTCAAAAGTTACAATTCACCAAAAAATATTTTCATCTTGTTGAAACACATTTTATTTACTAATAATTACCATGTATGTAATATTTTATAAATTAAATTCACATAAGTGGTAATTTTTCATTTAAATGAAAACATATCAGTTTTTTAACTACTACTTTGTGTTTCACTATTCATCAAAAATTGATGTTTTTTAAAAAAATACCAAAAAATCAGCCTAATTTATATTTGATATTATGAATTCAAAAATAATGTCTATTTTACCAAATTAAAAACATATAAGTTTCATCAATTAATTAAATATTAATTTCCAATTTCAAAAAAAAAATCATGTATTTTATCAAATAATAACTATCAAAAGATTGACACTTGTTTAGGTCCAATTTCAAAGTGAAATTGCATAAAATGACTAAAATAGTATTTAATAGTTAAAAAATAATCTTATTACACTTTAAAACTAATTAAAAAGAAAATATAACTATATAAATTAGTTTTATTAAGAGTCTGTTTTGAATTAAAATATAGTATTTTTCACTATTCATTAAAAAAATGATTTTTATCTGAAAAATACCAAAAAATTACCCAAAGTAAATTTTTATGTCTTGGTTATAAAGAAGATATTTATTTTGTAAAATTGTACATATTAACGTGTAAAATATTTTATTTATAAAGGGTTGTCCATTAAAAGGCGAAAAAATGCATTTTTTTAAAATACTTCTTTTATCTGAATAATTGAATTTGTCATTATATTATGTCTATGAAACCAAAAATATGAATTTTAAAATTATATGAGATATAAAATTCAAAATGTGGTAATTTCTATTCATAATATCTTTCTAAACAGCTAATTTTTTTGGTCGTGGTGCGCTTGAAATCATTGTTGCGTATATCGCACACTATTATACTATTAAAAGAGAAGCATACCATGGAAGATTAGTGTGTTAAATTCATCCCACCTTCAATAAATTTCATCCTTGCAAATTGAAATTGTTATTCAAAAAATAAAAACATTTTAAAAAAATAAAATACATTTGTGGAAAACCTACATCAGACATCGGGTTAATAAAATTTATTCTTTATAAGAGGGAAAGGGAAATGAAAAAGTCACCACCAAATTAGGATTTCGAATATAAGAACAATGGAGGCAATTATAATTGATGGAGAAACATAAATATTTATAGGGAGTGATTGAGGTCATCAATAACAAACAAGTGAATAGAAAATTGAGGGCCTTAAAGCCATAAATATATGATAAATAACAAAAGGTATTAAGATAATATATATTTCGTTGTAGGATCCTTTCCATAAGGTTTTAGAATTAATTTATTCATAGAATAAGGAAAAAAATTCTTGATTAGTAGAGTTCTATCCTTTAACAAATTTCTACCACAAAACTCATATTTCACTCCAAATGATGAGTATTCTAGATGACTTGGTCACACCTGATGAGATAGAATAAACTTATAGAGAATCACATAATTAATAAAGGGTGAACTATAAATTTCCATTGTCTTTATAGATTAAACAAAACCAAAATGTTCATTACAAGATCATATGATCTCCAATAAGGACAATCCTTTAGAGAAATAAATACTGATATTAATTTCTAAAATTAAACCAACAATACCCAAATTTAATAAAACCCATTCAATAAAAAACTGTCCTTATAATATTTCAATATAATCTCAACTAATATTGAACCCCAAAACTCAGAAGAATTTGATTACATTGTCTTCCATGTTAAATTGTATCTCCAAATAACATAGACTAATATTAAAGACACACACTAAAATGTAATTAACCTAATCACATATTCTCTGTGATAGGTTAATAAATTCAATAAATAACTTAAATTGCTATAAATAAACAAGAAAAACCTTAATCAAGATCCACCATTACTCCTCTAAAAATTCCCATAGTATTCTATTTTCCATAGGCATATAGTGTTCCCAACAGAGCAAATGTCTTCCAAGATGACACTTTTCACTTAGTCACCAAATCATTTTCCTACAATAATGATACCCATTTTATAAAACATAAGATCCCAAATCAACTTATTATTTATCAATAAAATCATTTAACTAAAAATAATTAGTCACACTAAACAAGGACTCCATGTAGTCCAATGGTAGGAGATAAATCTCAGTCTCACATTGGTTGTGGGTTTGATTCCCACAGATTTGTCTGATGCGAAGGGTTGTCACATAGTCTGTGTGTTATCCATTTTAAAAAACTAAATTTTATAACATTCCCAAAATGAGATAAATTCCTAAAATTAACAATAACATAATTTAACTTCAAATGTTATCTCATACATCACATTTTCATCCTAAAAATTAAAAACTTATAATTGACCCAAATTGAAGAATCATATATACCCAAAAGACTATTTATAACTATATCCACATAAGAAAAGATAATTATTTCTCAAATAGTATTTTCACACAAAAAATTTCAGGTCTACACATACAAGAGTAAAGTATTCCAAAGTTATCAGATCAACAGAGAGCACTAATACATTTAAATATTTCACCATCCATTTATTTACACATAAGTTCTTACTTGGCCAAGAAGTTATCCTATAAAATATAGAAATGAGTCTGGTAATTTCAAGGTCCCCTCCAGTTATAGTAAATGACTGTTAATGGATTATTGGGATATTTTTTATTTTCTTCTATAGTACTCTTCCTTATTCCTCGATAATTGTTTACTTTATGTCCTTTATTCCCACACATAAATCCTTTCTTTGTTCTATTCAGACATTTTCCTTGGTGTCTACTTCCACATTTTTTCATGATGGAAAATGATCATTTTTTCTCCATGGTCTCAGCTGCTATAGCACTTATCATTCAACCCCTTTCTCTTTTTTGTTGAGTCTGGGAGTTGGTTAATATATATGTTGTTGATCATATTTCTACAAAATAGATTTTTCATGAACACAATATCTTTTACGTCTATCAAAATTCGATTTTGTTTCTCATTTCCACCACTGTCCCCACCTTGTACATCATGTTCAATGATTCTATGAATTTTTTGTAATCCATCCATTGACTAAAACCAGAAATCATTGTGTCAGTGACAATATTCATAATATCATTTAGAGAATATCATGACACATTATTTTCTATCTAAAACACCTTAGGATTAACCCAGAATATTTATTATCATCATATATTCAAATACTTCAAATCGGTTTGTAAAGAAAACGTGAGTTATACTATGCATATCCCCTAGGAGTGTCAATACAAATAGTGCAACAAAGCTCGTTGATGTATACCAGGATACCTCGGGTCAAGCCCAAAACACATTTTCTGAGTTTTCACGCTTAAGTACATCTGTTCTATAGTGACATCTACCTATTTGTATCCATAAATGGATGTATTTTCTTGGGAAACCCACATAATATTTAAACTATCAAAATTTTGGATGTTATTCTATACTAATCCTCAAATTTTGTCATATGGTAACGTTCTCTAATCAATGTTTATCTTAATCTAGTTTCCAAGGATTGTACTAAATATTATCTGATACAAACTGTAATGCCCCGACCCTAGTTACCCAGAGTCGGGGAATTATTAAATGACATTGGATTGATCACAAGAGATCATGTCTCGAAAGACTGATTAGTTTATTAGCATTGAAAATACTATATACATACATATGTTTTTCATTGCATTTTAAAATGAGAAAAAACAACATTGTGACCCCTTTGAACACACTGATATCCCATACGCTATCCTTGCAGGTCAATCATAATGTACTTATTCACATCCTGGGAAAAATAAAATAGAGAAAGGGGTAAGCTCAGATGCTCAGTATGGATAACAATATTATGGAACATTTCATAAATATGCATAAATATTTAAGGCAATGTATAATACTAAATCAAAATACATTTTAAACTTAAACATCAGCATAATATGGAAAACATAAATCAAAATAATTTTATTTACTTATTCATATGTATATTCAACTAGTCGAATAATCATATGTAATATCAATATAAAATTTCATAATGATGGAATGCATAAATCCATACATCATTATCATATTGTCAATGCCTCGTGCCAAGATAACAAATAAGATTTGGCAAGCCCTTGTTTCAAGATACTAGCTTTTCAAATCAGTCCTACCGATGTATCTAAGAGCTATAACGAGATCCATCCATCAATTACTATTTCCAATGAATTCCTAATATGAAATGTTTTAATCATAATCTAAACATTATTATTAAAACTAGCATTTGAAATGTAAATATTTTAACAGAAAACCATGAATCGTATAAAAATAGCACACCCACAGTAACACAGAACTCATTCAATATAATATGGAAGATTTTATTATAAAAAATCAACCTCAATAGATAATAATGAAGTATATTGACATATATAAAAGTAATCAATAAAACTATTTTTGAGAAATATTCAATTTTTCTGGAAAGATTAATATAGTCTCACTATTTATCAAGAAGACATTTAAAATATATTTTTTAATAAAAGTTCCCCATAACACTTTTAAACTTATAAAAGGAATTTTTATTTGAAATCATTCATGTCCATTTAAATAAATCCTCAAATCCATTTTTAAAACATGGACAGTAAGGAGAATGATTTAGAAGAAAAAATCAGTAATACATTTGAAATGATATTTTAGATAGTGTTACTAACCAAATGAGAGATGCTTGAATACAAATAATTGAGGTAATAAATACATTATAATATCATCAGAATAAATGGGTTCATGATATACTATGTCAAAGTACACTATATACACCATATAAAAGTAAATTGGCGCATAATAACAATGAAGTCTTAATGGAATGTAGATTGAGATGAAATCCCTTATAAAGATAGTATCCTTATGTTAAGGATAAATCAATGACATAATTTTTTGTGAAAACTATAAATAAACTAAATATGATTTGATATTCATTTTAAATAAATCATAGGACATTCACACATATTTCTTTAAAAACAACACCAATGTCATGGATTTTTAACTCAATGAATGAAAATTTAGTTAAAAATTCTATTATCAAGTTCATATCGATAACATGAGAATATATCAATAGAGTGATTATGTGTATAAAAAGTATATCTACAGAATGGGGAGTGTAAATTCCTACATAAGTATATAAACAATTATTTCACAAATAATCTTGGAGTAAAATAATCAATGAAGTTTGTGTAAACCCCTACGAGTGGAAATTGAAATTAGAAATTCCATTACAGTTTTGGTAACATGCAAGTTATACAAACCATAGAAGAAGGATCATAAAATGAAGATGTAAAAACACATAAATTAAAGTATATCAAACAAATAATACAGTCATGTTCAGTACATACCCCACACAATAGGAAATAGTGGTAATATAGCATGAATCTCATGTGAATAAGAAGTGAGATTAAAACGCCTTACCACGTTTTAATCCATCGATTTGTATGAAAAAACACCTAATAACCACAAAATAAATCACATAATACCATGAATAAAAATAGAATAATGATAATATATATCAAATGGCAGTACACAATACACCACATGCAATAAATAGTGGCGAACAATGGAAATCTCATGAAATTAAAATTGAGATAAGAAACCCATTACCTTGTGTCTGACTTGACTCTTATGATTCGTGTTCTTACGGAATAATAAACTTATGGTAATTTAAACTTACATAAAAAAATTTTACATCTTTATTATTCCTTTTATATCACTTATTACCTTTCTATAACAATCAACTAATTATTTGTGTTCATATCCGAAAATTCTTCAATGTTTGGAACATTGGTAAAAATTGAACATGTTATAATTAAAAATTGTCCATGTGGTCAAAATACCATTATTTCCAGAATGATATTAATTATTTAGATATCATATATATAATATATATTCAGTTTGAATATACTTATAATATTCCATATCATTTGGTGTTAAGAAATGAAACACACTGTTCATGGAAATGGTAAGTCGTTCGTACGCATGAACGCTACATTCATTTTTATTTTATATTCAAAAGAATGAAAACATAATTATAAATAGGTATATTATAATTATAATATAATATATATGTTATTTAATTTAATTAACCTCATACTTTATATGTTCCACTTATGGCATGAACGAGTCATATCACATTGACGGGGTGGTAGTCTGCATTTCCTCAAATGAAATTACCATATTTACTCATTATAGAAACCATAATGGCATGATATAAATAAAAATTATATAAGTATAAGGAAAATTTAAATATAATATATATCACATGTAAATAATTTTCCATATTAATGGATAATATAAGAGATGGTAGGAGAATATTGAACGAGAATAGTTTCGTGAGGCTGTAGTTCGTCGTCCACAGAAACAATATGTTCTTTAACCATTATACGGGGGTGTGTGTAAGTGTATATCGAATAAACCTCCTATAAACAACCTAGTATATTAAGGATATATCTGTAGTTATAAAAAATGAACAAAAGTATTTAGGTGGATTTGAGAAGTAAAATAAACGAAAAGAACTTCAGAGAAGACATTACATTTAAATTGGGTAACTCTGTTTGGTTTGAACCAAAATGATTTCTTGAAGTGATTTATCTTTATGGAAAGGATTCTAGGTTAACTATATGAATCTTGAGAGATAATTTGGGAAGATTTTGGATGAGAAAATGGGATAGAGCGATGTGAGTAATGGGTGAGAGATGAGGGTTTTTTATAAGGGGGAGGGGCGCTCTTTAGGAAAGATTGAAAATATTATTTTATTTTATAATGATTTTCAGTTTCTAAACGTCAAAAAAATATTAAATGATAATATATGATGACTATTGTTCGAAAAAAATCATCCAATAAGATTTATATAGTATTTGGTTATTGTTTTAATCTTTATTGTCTTATTTATTTAAATTATTCATTAAGGCGGTAAACATTGCATCATTATTGTGTCATAAATAATTTTATTTATTTGATGTCTAAAAATTATAAAAAAATACAATGACGTAGAAAATATTTTTATATTTCAAATGAATATTTTTAGTCGAAGTGATAACTTATATAACTCTGTGTAATAATTGATTTACTAAAAGATATATGTTTATGTCATTTTTTTCATTACATTAAATTAATTAACATAAAATGTCATTATCACTATTAAGTGGATCTATGGGGTCCCAAAATCGACCCAAATATTCCCATGGTCAGATATTATTCAACAAATATGATTAGGACATTTTTTAGATTAATTTAATATTACTATAATATTATTTTTACCTTGAATTACCCTATTTACCTTTAACCGCGGTAAATAAAAGTCAAAAGTTACGATTCACCAAAAATTATTTTTATCTTATTGAACCACATTTTACATAATTAAAACAACCATGTATTTCAGATTATTTACATTAAATTCAAAGAAGAGGTAAAATTTCATTTAAATGAAAAAGTCAGTTTTTAACTACTATTTAGTATTTTCAATATTCGTTAAAAATTACAGATTTTCCGAAAAATACCAAAAACTCAGCCAATGCTATATTTTATATTCCAAATTATAAAATTATGTCTATTTTACCAAATTCAAAACATATAAGTTAAATCAATTAATTTATAATTATGTCTCGTTGTCAAAACCAAAATTGTGCTTTTAACGAATTAATAACTATCAAAAGATTGACACATGTTTATGTCCAATTTCAAAGTGAAATTATTTAAAATGATTAAAATTTGATTAAATGATAAATATATAATATAATTAATCTTTTTTTAAAAATAAAAATATAATCTAAACATATAAATAAATTAGATTAAAATGCATTTTTGAAATAAGATACAGTATTTTGCACTGTTCATTAAAAATTAAATTTTATCAGAAAAATACAAAAAAATTACCCAAATTAAATACTGAGGTTATGGTTAAAAAGAAGAATTTTATTTTTTCATATATGACACGCATATTTTCAAATATTGTATTTATAAATGGTTCTCCATTAAAAGGCGGAAAAACTGCTTTTTTTAAAAAATACCTCTTTTATTTGAAAAATTGGGTTCTTCCTCATAGTATGTCTACGAAAAACAAAATATTAATGAGAAAATTAAATGGTATATATATAAAATTAAATATGCTGTTATTACTATTCCTAACCAATTTATAAATGGCTAGTATGATAGATTGTGCTGCGCCTGAACGCAATGTTGTGTACATCGCACGCTATTGTAGTATTCGAAGAGAGGCATACCATGGAATCTTGTGGTGTTACAACCTAAGAGTGTAAAAATTGTCCAAATAATTGAGTTTATCATTAATAAACTAAGGATAATGGTTTTCTTGAGAGTTGTCGACATATGGATCGTAAAATTTCATCAATGGAAGCATAATCATAATCAATTTTGTTAATCAATGAGATTGTAGGTATAAACCGTTACCACATTGGTAACATTTAATCAATGTAAAATTGAAATAATAAAATTTATTGAAACTTGAAATATCATGAAAAGGTGGATATTTAATTTATATCATTTACATGTAATTTTATAGCAATAAAAACAAAATATAGATTGAGAATGTGTCATGTGTCTTAAAGGAAAAAATTGAGAAAAAGTTACTTTACCGATTATGTAACTTTTGAAACATAAACCCAATTAAATAAATATAATAAATTGTATAATTAAATAAAAAATATATTTAAATGATATAATAATAGAATAAATCTTTTGCATGTATACATACCATAAAAATTGAGTGGTCAATATGAAATGTATATCATGAAAACAATAAGTGGGATGAAATTTCTTTACCATATGTTTTGACTCTCTTAGTACTCATACAAGCCTCCAGTATAAAAAATATAAGTTTATTATAAATATATTAAAAAAACATATTATTATATCTAATACCATACATTTTTCTATTATGGCTATATATTACCATCTTGTTAATAATTTAAATTTATGGTTTCGCTTCTGGTAATATCCACTTTGTTTTTCGCATGAATATTAATGTATTATATATTTGGTCCAAATATTTATATCGAAATTTATTGAAAATAAATCAGGAAATAAATGTAATTTATATTAATTTTATATTTATTTTTTATATTATATTTAAATTATAAATATTAAAAGAAATACATCATTCATGGGGACTGTAGGTCGTACGAATGAAAGAAAGTTGTTTCTTTCTTTCTATAATATTGAAAGAATGAAATTTAGTGAAATATTTGTGTATATATATATAATACCATTAATTCAGGATTATAAAGTCATATATATCATATAATTTCACTAAACACATCCTTAATACATTCAATGTAGTGTGTAAATGAATCACATTGCTTTAAGGTGGTTGTAATACATACTTCCCAAATGAAATTATCATATTTAAACAAAATGGAAAGAATGAAATTATGTTTTAAATAGTAATTAAAAAATAATTAATAAAACACCCACCCCCACACACACACAAATATATCATATTTATCATTTTAAAATATAATTTACATTATATTACAAACCATGAGAGGTGGTAAATAAAAAACGAACAACATCGTTTCGTGAGGTTACTGTACATCATACTCAAGAACTATAAGTTCTATACATATTATATGAAAGTGTGTGTAAGTGTAGGTAAAACCGTATCTTAATAACATATAATGATATTTTTAATAATTTTTTTATTATATATTAATTATAATTTAGTAGGTAGAGAAAGAATATAGAGGGATGGAACTAGAGGGAGTATGTTACCTCTTCTTTGGGAAACTATTTTTAGGTTTGGCCAAAGGGCTTCCTTGGTTGTATTTATTCCAAACAGAATCATTAAATAAGGAAGGATGGAATTTTTTCTATTGAATTTGGTATATATTTTCCTATATAATTTGGTTTTAGAGGTGTGAATATAAGAGATATTTGGTGGATATTTTTAGGGGAGTTAGGGGACACATTATCCATCTTTTAAAACAAGTTTGATGTAACCCTTTTTTTACATAATAAAAATCATAAAAAAATTAAACAAAATTAGTAAATGAAGTTATATGAAAATTTTATAGCCTAAAAATTGGATTCTGATAAGTATAAAGTTACTTTTGGCCTTTATGTTTAAGGTTCACTCCCTTATTATTCTTAATTTTACCTTAATCACTGTAATTATTTTTAATCAGTTTCACTAATATTTTTGGTAAAAATTAAGTTTATCTAAATATTTTATAAACATTATAATCATTGGAGAAATTTATATATCTGTTTTTTATAATTCATTTCACAGAAGCGAAACAATTATGTTCTATGCTAATCCCATAGACGTGGAGAGAAAGATGAATTTTAATGTGACAATATTCAAATGATGAATATGATTTTATATGTAAATTTAAAATAAAAATTATTCTAATGACCAAATTTGGATTAATATATCTAAAATTTCACTATTTTAAATTTAAATTCAACATAAATTACTATTTAACTTTATAAATAAACTAGATGAAAAAGCAGTATTGAATTAAAATTTAGTATTTTCACTATTAATCCAAAAAAAAGTAACATTCATTAGAAAAATACCAAAAATTAACCGTAATAAAATTATGACATTATGATTTAAAATTTGGAGATTATTTTTTCAAATTCATTTTATTAATTTGTGTAAAAATAATTTTATTATTTTTCTTAGAATGATTGAAAGGTAATTTCTTATAGAAAATTGTATTTTCATACATTTATAGAATTTACTAAATGGTTTTGTATTATTATCAATATGTTTAATTTGAAAAAAAGTATAGATAATATTAAAAATTATTTATTACTATTAATATTACTATTTTTAATAGCTATTTTATAATTATCTCATTTAAATAATTATAATAATAAAATGATGTTTCATTGAAACTAAGTGTTCCGTGTAACACTAGCCATGTTAGTATTCAATGTAATGAAAAAAATATTGGAGTAGAGAATAATAAATTTTTTACTAATTATAGCATGAATATCATGAAAATAAATGAAAGTAATTTATTTTAATAAAATTTTCACAAAAACACAAGGTGTTACATTAGACATGTGAATATGTTTAGGGGAGTGTACAATTTTATAGGGGGTGGAGTGGAATTCTTGTTAATACTTAAAAGAAAACAATATTGGGAGGTATCCCTAATATAAAATCCCTCCAATAATGAAAAATAGTATATCAAATAATGTATATGGTCTAAATATTAGAGAATAATGGTTTTTGGAAAACGTTTTACTCTATCTAGACCCTTAAGATTAGTTTTTAAACAATATGTAATCTAGTTTTACCTTAATCGATGTAATTATTTTTAATTTCTTTCTCAAATATATTTTTTATAAATCCAATTTGAACTTATTATATATTATAATTTATTATTATTAAAATATAGGTAATCCTTTTTTACAAATTCTAATCCAAAAAGTGAATTAATTAATTAAAAATTAATCTTAAAGGTTTGACAAAACAAAAGGTTTTCATGAGATAATGATCAAAAATTCAAAATATTTTTATATCTAATATAAATGTGAAATTATTTCCACTGAACTAAATTTACATATATGTGAAATTTATATAATTATAATTTAAAAATAAATTAAATTTTGAATTATCTATATAAATTAATTAGAGGACAGAGGTGTTTTCAATTAAAATTCACTATTTTAACTATTCATAAAAATCATGTTTTTCAAAAAAACCATAAAATAAGATTAAACTAAATTTAAAATTATGAATTCAAAAAATAATTTTATTTTATCAAATTAAATATAAAAAAAATGTTAAAAATTAATTAATTTTTCACAAAATTATATAAAAATTTGATTATTTGAGAAAATGTTATTTTAAAAACATATATAGACTTTATGTATTTTATTATCAATATATTTTCGTTATATAAAAAAAATTATAAATATTATTTATAACTATTTATTACTATTCATATAGAAATATTTCTATATATTTTATAATTATCTTGATTCAATAAATATTATTAGAAAATTTTGTTTCTTAGAAACTCAGTATTGCGTGTAATAAAATCCAATTCAATGTTGCGTATAGTAAAATATTAACTCAGTGTAGCTCATAATGAAATATTAACCTAATATTGCTTAAAATTATTTATATCAAATAAATTTATTTAATTTTGAAAAAAATCATAATTAATACTTGATGTGTTACACAAACACCTTATAGAATATAGAATACCCAATGAATATGATAGTTATGTTGTTTTCCCAATTGAATATCCCCACACATCATTGAGGGAAAAATATTAAGAATTCCAAGATTACATTATAAATAAAGATGGAAAATTTTTTATTATCTGATTATAATGTGTGATATCACTGAGAATCCTTTATATGGTCAGGTATCACTTTTATGTTCTCTATTATACAATTCCCCATCTATATTTCCATATACGAATAATCTCTAATCTTTATATTGGGAAGGGTGAAAAAAATGATCCCCATACAATGATTTATAATGTTCCACACTAATAGTATATTAATAGTTTTATTTTTTAGAAAAATTGATAAACTATAATTAATCCTTCTAAATCCTATTAAAATATAACATGAAATAATGAAATTGACCCTTGAGAACATGAGTGGTCCTCTCAATGTTACCATTTTTATATGGTTGAAAGTAATACTGTTACATAACTGGAAAATGAGTAAATATTATAATATCCTATAGAATAGTATTTAAATAATTAACTACAGTTATATATGTATGTTTAATGAAATATGTGAAACCATATGATCATATCCTTGTATATTCATCCCCTCATCTTGACCAGTTCAATTTCGAAATCTGAACAAATTGGGTCAACATGGTTAGTCAATAAATGATCACATAGATTGTGTGATGCACATATATAAAACATATAAATCAGAAAATGAAGTCCATTAATACATTATCCCACTTCCACTTTCAAACCATAATTTATTTTCTAGTACTATAACAACCCTAGTTTTCATTCATCATGATATGATAAGTGGGGAACCCCAATATAATCATCTAAATTCTTTTAATATATCCTGGAATATAAATGTAATACATGATATCTAGTTAAATCATCGTGAAAGTAGGAGGTAAATCTAATTAGGTAGTGATACAATCCCGTAACACCTCTATAGCTAACACTGCTTGAACAAAAATTCCCCATTTGAGGAAGATTAAATCCACTCCAAGATCAAGGAATTAGTTTTATTCATCGCATAAGAATATCCAATCACACAATATCTTTCAATTTATGATTCTTAGGTATACCTCAATAACCATTTGGATAAGTCTAGGGCCTACCACCATTGATTAAATTTAATACATCTCTCCCTATTTTAACAAATATAATTAAATTTATATTAAATGATTTGAAAAATCTCCCATCAACTGACCATTTTATTTCATTATTAGAAAATTAACAACAACATTAAATTTAATAGAAGTATAAGATAATTAAATTTCATAGTCCAAGAAAAAATATAGATAATTTCTCTAACTAGGAAAGAAATATCTTCATGAAAAGGTATACATGTGATTCATTTGATCAATAAAAACAACAAATAATTCCTTAATAATATATTTTCTCTGAATCATTAATGATAACACTCCTAATACAATGTTAATTTCTTGAATTATATAGTTATACTCATGTGGATTGATATTTTAGAAACTATTGTAATTCTTTTTTACATTGATATCAAGTCACATACATTCCTTACTATGTAATATATATAAATCAAAAATTAATCTACTACGTCATTTAGTATTAATAGAAAGGTATCATTCGTATATCTTGACTTCAATTACTAAAATAAAATTATAACTTCTCTACCAGTATTAAATCATTTATAATTTATTTAATATAATCCATATGAATAAAAATAAATTAATAATTAATCAATGAATCTATTGTAATATAACTCAATCACAAGGAAACTATACACATTATACATCAATTTATGTGACTCCAAGTCCTCCACATCCTCAATTTTCATAATTTAAGATGAAACACTATAATCAAAGATAAAATCACACATGGGAAAACCATCATAAATTAATTTTCTTCAGTTAATGAAACTTTTTTAAAACTACTTCGTAAAGATTAAATCGATGATAATCCCCTATGTTTTGGAATGATCATATTATATTCAAGAAAAACCATTTACTCCATCAAGGAACAAAATCATGTGCCAAAATAGTAATTTCTATAATATATTTTTATTATTTTTACTAACAAGATAGGTGTGTTTATCATGAATAAAAACATCACTAGGAACTCATATTGATCATAGTTATAGATAAACATTACCTTTATGATATACTCTGCATGAAATCTGAGTTGATGATATACATAATTGATATAGATCGTCATTTTCTAATTCACACCACTTATCTAGACAAAGAGAACATAAATCCCATAAGGTTGTTATTTTATATTTACTATCATGTAATTCGTATGGTGATAGTCAATAAAAATCTTCATGATCACATATTTATTTATAGTGAAAAAAATAAGAACTTTCAATGGGGTACAATTGGATTTTATAATATTATGACATATAATGTTATCCAAACACACCATAATCTCTTGGATACATAGTTGATAATACATGATATTTCATAAATAAAATTAATGTGATCTATGGGTATTAATAAATGGTTAAATTGAAAAGTCATTCATGAGAAAAATATAGAATTTCCTATGGAAAAAAATTCAATTTTCTCTTATAAAATTATTCTAAATTATCCCTGAATAAATCTAATGAATCCCATCGATACCGTAACTAACTACTAGTAAATAATCCTTTTTCATCTATGGATTATCCCTAATCATCATATATAAGAGGAATACTCAGAAAGGATGGTGAATTAATACCCATACACTAAACAATATAAAACCCTTTAGTGGTATTTAATTTCAATGGAATAGATTGTAGATATATAATCTAATAAATAGATAAAGTATTATAGTTACATATTAAAAACAATTAGCCACTAAAATAGTCACTATTTATCAATAGTAATCCCACTCTATCATAAAATATGGGTGAAATATTGATATATTCTATGTGGATTCTCTAGATGATGTGTTCAAACATGGGGATCTACATGAATCGCAAACATCTAAATATATGAATCATCCTGTATTTAAATGGATTACACCATTATTTATGTGCATTGGTTCCATAAAGAGATGATACAAATCAAATATCAATCCATGTTTTATCGTTCCAATCATATACATACATCACCATTATTTTGTATTTCCCCTAAAATATAATACTTTGTTCCTGATAATAGTGTTTTATACAGGATAGTGTTGGATTTGGATTAAATAATCAACAACCTCTATCTTATCATGAACAACTAAAATGTATGTTATATCCATGACAATAGAGGCAACCCTTTCCACCGTGGAGAAGCCCTTAATACCTTTTATTCCTATATAAGTGTGGTCTATCAATGGAGAGTAACTATATGTCCTCCAAATCCCATGTTGTAGGAAAATGGTGACCTATGATTCCTCTATCAACATAAGTTTCTAATTTTGTATCTACATTATTTTTATACCATAAATATGGTTCCACTATCCCCATTAACATAAATTTTGAGTAATAATATCCCTAATTCATCAAAAAATATTCATCTATATATGATTATAATGTTACCACTGAATAAAATTCTCTAAGAAAAAAAAACATAAATCTAACTCTAGAAAACCACTGCATGAGAAAATAATCAATCAACATTATATACTCCAACACTACAAATTTTTTGGGAAAATGTGAGTTCATATAATAAGACAAAATTTCCCAATTAAGACCTTTTTAAAATTTTGATAAAATATAAAAATACATTGAGTTAGGCCCAAATTGTTTCTTACGTGGTACATAATCCTCAAACCATACATAATTGTGGACGTACTACCCAAAAAAGGACTCTCAATTCCTGAACACATACCCTCATTAATTTCACTGATTAGTACTCCACCCAAAACAATACCTGAATCTCTAATAGTAATTATAGGACTATATATACAGTCTAAGTCATCAGGATCCAAAAAAGGTAGGTATGCGATGAATAATACAAGATTAAATAAACGACATATGGTCAATGGGTGTCGGGATCAGATAGAAAACATGATTCAAAAACACTAACTAATCCACTTCCACATAAAAAAATATCTCACCTTATAATAAAAAATTAATCCGTATATAAAAAATATAAGATATATTCAATTATTGGGTAGTCTCATCGTAATAAGAGGAAGCTATAATCTACTCTATGGGTGGGTATTATCACTTTTTATTTGGTACATGATATTACCTCTATTCATAGTGAATGTATTCCTTTGAATCATGTCCCTCTATTGATGAATTGCACATAAAAATATTAGAAATTTTAAAGTGAATCACTGGAATGTGTATATCATGACATTTAATATTCATATTTAATGGTTTTCTCTAAGGTGAAACAATATTTTATAACAATATTAACCTGGATTTTTTAATGAATATCTAGTTGACCTGATATGAGGAATACATGAAAAAAGAAAATATAACTTGTTTAATGATTCAAATTACACAATTATACATAAATAAATTGATATCATTGAGTTTTGTATAAATTAATTGATTATCAGGATCTTAGTGAGAGGATAAATTATCCATTGGAAAGAATCATAGGGTT
Organism: Viscum album; assembly: GCA_963277665.1. Lineage (NCBI taxonomy): Eukaryota > Viridiplantae > Streptophyta > Magnoliopsida > Santalales > Viscaceae > Viscum > Viscum album. Next base: position 392,186,036 of record OY728166.1, read on the forward strand.
CTATGGTCTGAAAAATAAATTGAAAACATGGTGACACTATTTTAATATACTCTCCAAAACAAATAATTAAAAAGATATATCAAAAATACATCTATTAGAGTCAACCACTCTGATTCCATTCTGAGATAACCCAACCCACTAATACTTATCATGTAGAAGGGATAATATGTGTATTGCAAGTGAATAATTCCACTAATAGGGTAGGGTCTAGTGACTTTATCTAAGAAAAAATTACATAAAAGGGACATATTATCCTAAATATTTTTTATCACATCCATATATCATCATGAATATATAAAATATTGATAAATGGATATAGTTATTATATATGTTTTATCATATTTAGAACACATGATAGTAATCAGCTAAATTATTTAAATTTCAACATTCAAACGGAAATAAAAATAAGAGATATTATTATCTCATAATAAATATAGTCATTAGAAAATGGTAAAATGGAAATCAAATTCATTAAATTTCACAACACATTAAATATAGTTAATAGTCACCACTAAGAGCCATAAAAATCTATCCCCAAATAATTACTTTTATCTATATATCCTTTAAATTGTGTTCCATATATATTGAAATTATAAGTGTTGTTAAAATTCCAATGAATGTAAGAATATAAAAATACACAATAGGATTTCATGAAAATAAAAAATAGAAATCAAAAAACATTTTAAATATATGAGAAAAACCCCTATATAAGAATATAGAAAATAATTTTCCAATATTAAAGGTGAATCATAGTCTTTACAACATATCTCTAAAAGGATTATACAATAGGGACCATAGTAAAACAAATTCATTTTGATTGGAAAAATAGTAACACTATATAACCTAATCCTTATAACATCCACATATTTTTAAAAATAATATTGGGGTACTGGTTCCTCATTTAAGAACAAATATATGTCAAGAATTAAATCCCCTTATTATAATCCGATAAATTATCATGTGGTATATTCATTGAAATTGGTGGTTACATACATCATTAGGTGGGGAACCATTCTCATTCAAAAAATACTGTAACAAAATCCTCATCTTATATGGATGAAAAACTCCAATTTGTCATTGTATCATTTGGGCCTTATCAATCCCATGTTTACTAGAATCATCTCAAGCCTTAGGGTTAACTAGTAATTAAATTCATAATTATTACATTTTATTATTTCAATATTCAATATATATTATTACAATACATTCCAAAATCAAAAAAAAAATAGTGTCTTTGGAAACAGGGATACATAAAATAATTGGATATAAAAGATTTAAATCATGTTCTCAATTTTATGAAAAATACCCCCATTATTTGACTTATCATAAATAAAACTATTCTACATATCCTAGGGAAAATTTTATATATAATGGGTTATATTATATCCATGTTAATAAAAAATAAGTGAAACGTTACTAGTAATTTATTCATAAAGTGAGCATAACAATATAACAATATGATCTTAAAATTTGGAAATCATTCCTTATAATTCACTGAACGTTATGAAGATTTGTGACATAAATCTTGGAAAATAAAAAGATAATATTCATAAACTAGACATATGATGTTATCCATTTGAAGAAAAAAATACATAATTTTATGTGATAAATGTGTGGAAAAAATGTGACATAATCATAATAATATAAATATTTTTACAAGGATAGAAACTATTAATTTCATATTATGTTAGGATTCATATATCCACCCATGTACATGCTTTGTCCATGGGATAAGCTCATGAAAACCCTAATTTGGATTGGGATAACCACACATTTACATTTATACAATATAAGACATTATTCAATACCCAATTCATTTTAGGGATGTAACAATCTCATGTGAACCAAAAATATAATCCATTCATATATAATTTAACAGATCAAGAAAACATTTCTCATTTCAATATCGAATTACCTATAGAAAATAAAATAGGTTTCATCAATATTTCATGGTTATAATATGAAATAATACATTGAATAAATAATTTCTTTTATATTAGGTCATATAACCATCACATCCAAAGTAACATCAAATGATATTATTATAATTGAAAATAATTTTAAAATATCACTAAAAAATTTCTTGAGGAAAATACAATTTTTTTAATAAGTTATTAAAAATTTTAAAAAATACATTATATTTACGAAAAACAATTTATTTAATAATACCATAGAAATTATTATAGAATCATCAAAAAAATTATTAATTATGATGGGGTGAAAATCTATATCTTTGGTATATTCTAAAACAAATATTTCTGTCCACTTTAATGTGAATATTAAAAATTAACACATTTAGAAAATGCTAATAAAAATCAATATATACTTTGGTATAGAAATTAAATATATTTAATATGGAATAAGTTTTTTTGGAAAATAGTAAAAGAATTCATGAAAAAAATATAATGAAAATATAGTATTTTAAGAAAAGATTCCAAACTAAATAGAATAATAAAACACATTTCATTCAAAAAAAGTTCCTCCAGAAAATTTGATTTCATGTAGAGAGAAAAATAAAATGATTTCTACTAAATTATAGATATTAACAAATTTTAGTAAATGAAATTATATTTTTTAGATATATATCATATATTTTCGTTATAATAACTTTACACATAAAAAATATAGGTAGAAATGAATTTGTAACACAAAACCCATACCGGTTTTCTAACACATGATTTATAAAAATCTGGAAGAATTAAAATTAGAATATACATTAAATGATCTCAATATAAATATATTTATGATATAATATTCCATAGTGTAAATTCATATACCTCATAAAAGAATATGGTTGTACGACCAAACATATGTCCCAATATAGACAATTTGAGATGATAAACTATCATCACATTGGTAAAATTAAAATAAAAAACATGGATTAAATTATTTAAATTATAACAATAAATTACATAAATTATGATGGATACAAAAGCGTTAAATTTTAAGGAACATTATGTTTTCCACATTATCATAAAGAGGTCCAGGACATCTAATATTTCCCAATGAAACAATATTGAGATGAAGAACCCTAACATCATGTTCAACTTTTTTTCTAATAGATCTAAACTCAGGTATAATCAATTTAAATTAACAAAATGTATATACTAGATATATATAAATACTTAAAATATCTTATGTGTGTTATTCATAACATCTTATCTATCATTCATTAATAATCTGTTATTAAAATCACTAATATGGGATTTTTAATTGTTTTGAAAATATGTATTGATTTTATTGTTGTGGTCCCTGATTATTGATCATGGTCCTATAATTCCCAAAATTCCAATCATGATATAAATATAAGATATATTCCATATAAAAATTTTATAACCATTCATGGATATAGTAGTCTATATGTATGCATAAAAACGTTATTTAGTTTCTAATGAAAAAAATAGAATTAAAATAAATAATATTTTATCATTATAGAAGAATAAATGCATCACAAATATCTTATATATTTATTAATTATATAATTTTAAACATAAATATTAGGTGATCATTTAATTTTAATCATATCACTTTGTATAGGTGTTAGTTTACGCTTACTTTGATATGATACATTTATTTATTATTTAATGGGAAAGGTTATACATAAGGTTATTCCATTAAAAAATAAAATCTCTACACATGAGATATATTAATTTTATTAAATTTTAATGTATATGATACTATTTATTTATATAGAAAATAATGTAAAAAATTGAAAATTCACAGTTAAGACAATTACCTTCTCATTGAATAATTTAATTTGGATCCCTCCTCCCAAACACTTTGAATGTAATTTTTATGATAACATAACCTTAATAACAATTGAATGTTTGAATTTAAGAGGGTTTTTAAGTTTAGTTAGAGTTAAGTGAATCATAATGGAGTATGGAATATATTTGGTGTGATTTCGTTTTATAATGAATTAAAGGACACAGATGAAATTACATAAATTATTTAAATATATTAAATTATTTTTCTGGAGCTTGTAGAAAGAAGTTATTATATTTATAACACAGGCTGAGGAGGATTCAAAATAATCACATAAAATAATATTTTGAAAATTTTATGGTATTTTATAATATCTATATATTAGTTTTAACCTCTTGTTATCTCTTTTGATCATTACCATGATATCACAGTATTTTAAACTTGATGAATCAATAATGAAGTAATAAAATAAAAGTGAACCATATCTATTTAATGGTTTATAATAATTGAACATATCCATAAAACATTTCCAATATAAATAATTTTATGAATTTAAATCATTTAATAAATATTATTTAATATAAGACACTAATATATTAATATTCTAGATTATTCACATAGTTTGACTATAAAAAACAAATATATTAATGTAATTCATATATAAACATTTAATGAACCACTAATATGTTTTATTTATCTAATAGTATTAGAACATAATAATTAATCAAAAAATGAGTTACCTTTAATACTTTAAAAATCATTTATTAGGTTTTTTATTTACTTAAACATATAGTATATCAGTGTTCGATAAGATATTACTGGTAATTATTCCTTCATAAAAACAATTCAAAAAAATTATCATGGTAATATATTCCAAAATATATAGAATCACCATATATAAAAAAATAATCTATTTTATACCTATGAAAAAATTTTAGGGATATTAAATCAAAGAGAGTGACAATTTGTATTAATTCATTATATAACATAATATTAATGTCATTTTCAAATGGGAATCACAATAAGTTAAAAAAATATATAATATGAATGTTTTCAATAAGAACCTATCAAATTAAATAAATTATTATTTTTGGATATTTATATGACTTATCCTCTTTTTTAAACCAATTTTACCAATTTTATCATTTACAAGATGAAAAACATTCTCCATGCTTAATATTCACAATGAGTAAAAATAAAAGGGAAATATATTCTATATCATAAAATCCTAATTAAATATATGTAATTCATTTTTAATGATACAATTTATAAAAGTGGTATAATTAAATTTTATTATTAATTTATAAAAAATAATGACAATGTGTTTGTAGATAAATCTGTTTTCTAAACTAAACATGAACATACAATAAAATCAATTTTAATACTAATTATAATTTAATTTATTAGATTTATATATAGTTATTTTATAATTGTTTTAAATTTATATCCAATTCATAACGAATTTTAACATTCAAATTACTTTATTTAATTACAAGAAATTATAGTTTTAAAAAATCGATATTTTCACTATTCAATGAAAATTATTTTTTTAATAAAAATCCCCAAAATTAACCATAAGATCATATTGATTGACTAATTTTATTAAGTACATTAATTTATACAAAAATTAATTCTACAATATGATGAAATTAATTATAATCTCTACTAAAAAATCAATATATCCAATTTTGATGAAAAAATACTTTTGAATCATTAAATAACATAGCTGAAAAGTGAGTACTTATTTATTATTAAATAATCAATGATTTTTTATTAGTTAAAACCATTTAACATATTTTATATATCATGTTTACATATATTTATATAACTAATTTAACACACAAGTTACAATATACCACGGTAAATTTTTTGCATTTTTTTGTGTTTCAAGAAATATATCAAACTGTTATAATTTATAAAATATAGAATATATTCTAAAATATTGTTTTATTAAATACTACCCTATTGAAATAAATTTTTCCATGAAATTTTAATTATCACTTACTATAATTTTTGTGCCATAAAATAGTAGTAAAACTTGATGTAGATTTTTTCAGGAAAACTAATTTTGTTTTCACTTCTATGAAGTATAGTATTTCATAATTTAGTTTGTCTATAATAATGTAGGTATCATTATTGGATGCATGAGTTCCCAAAAACATACATTCATTATAGATAAAAAAATTTCTCATAACCCTTGGTAGATTTATATTTTTTATAATTCAGTAGAAGAAATATTTTACTAGAGTGGTAGAGACTACAAGATAACACACATACACTATCTCATTTATATCATAAGTATAATTTTATCATTTGATTCAAATTATGGAAATTTCCTTCCAACATCTACTCATTTTACATATTATTAATAACAATCATGTGTTGTTTTTGTTTCATTCTGGAGGAACTAATATTAACTTATAATAGGTAATATCATTAAAAAATAATGAAAATATATTCCTCAAATATTAAGTGATTTATCAAAACCAAAATGAAGAGGAAAATTTATCCAATATGAATAAATAATCATAAATAAATCAAAAAATTATCAGTAATAACAAAAAAATGTTAGACATAAATGATTTTCTACAAAACTAACCTTAAATTATTTCAAAATATTGCATACCAAATTTGAAAAGAGTATATTTTAATGATTTGGTCACACATTTGTTCTTGATCAACATTATAATTATATATAAATATTTCAATCATTAAGGTGGGCATATAGGAAAAAATATACCCCACAATCATATACTATACAAAATTTGCTGATGTTTCCCACAAATATATTTAAACTCCATAAATACACAATAAAATAATCAGGGCTTCCAAAAAATAACTCTAAAAGAAAGTATCTAATAAGATTTATTAATATCTATCATATCGTTATCCAACCATAAAATTATTATTTATACAGTCTCCCCATATTATGGGTTATATATACCCCCGTCATATTTTATACCAAATTTTACTTTACCACTCAATAACATTTTTAGGATAATGATTCAATTCAACGTATCCATAAAAACCATAAAAACTACAACAAAACTGTCCTTATATGTTCTATGATTGTTATAACAAAAATGTCATTGATAAAACTTTTCTACAAAATTAATCTAGAATAATAATATATAAATAATTCAATCATAACCCTTTCATCTTAAACTAATAACCATGCATTGATATCTTATATCTAAATAAGTCCTTTCATTAATATAACATTCAAAGACTCTTCATCATCAATTGAAAAACACTAGGTCACAAAAACTTATTTGTCCAATTTTTAAACATTTCCCTATGAATTTGATTTTCAAAACACATACACATTCCTAATCTAGGACAATGATGAAATTTATAATTATTTACATTAAGGTCTATTTCAAATGAACATCAATAAATCATTATTTTTTATTATTTTGGGGGCCAAAAATCCCTTCTAGGTTCATGTAGTTAAAATATAAATTGATAAAGTAGGTTAGTCATAATAACAATATTTTCCATTCTATCTCTTATTTCATTTGGCTCATCATGGGAAAATTCATTGAATCATCCATCAAATTTAGTATTTAAATGATTTCTCATATTTTATCTATAAAAAAAAATTAAAAAACCTAATGTGATAGAGAATAATCATCGTGAAAAATCATATAATCCAAAAAAACCATATATAGGATGTAAAATTCATGACACATTATGTTTAAATTGGGATACCCACATTGATTATCCTTTAAAATCCATAATAATGGTATATAAAGATAATTTAAGTTAGCTAAAGAATATCCTAGAAGATTTTATATCTCGGTATGTAACTTTATTCCCAATCATCATGCACTGGTTATGATCGAGTTAGTGCACAATCTAACTTTTTTTGAGTTATTACCCATTTGAACATCGTTCCCATATCTTAATAATCATTTTGTGATATTTTTTGTGATTAAATTTCTACATAATAAAACAATCACAACATTACATAAAAATCAAGATATTTTCATATAAAGAGACATATCATAAGGGTTATCAACAAATTTTCATCATGTTATTATAAAAAACGAAACATCTATATGATTATAAAATAGGTGATATGTAATGTATTAGAAATTCAGGGTAAATAATTTTTTAATTATATGGAGTTATTCTCAGACCGTGTGCTCTGACAACACATGATTTTGATGCCCGAAGTGCATGAATCAGAATTTTGATCTTCCAAAGTACCTCTAGTAAGGGCAAGAGTGTGTTATATAACATTTGTACTGGTTATATGATTGAAAATATGAAGACACCGTTGAACTCAAAATGATGAGATTCACCTATAATGGACTTAACTTATGCTAGCAAGGACCAAATAAAAATAATTATTTTCAGTTTTTTTTGGAAAATAATAAAATAGCATTAAAAATATATTTTATTTTCATTTATCATCTGACAAGAAGCGACATAGAAATTCTATGGTGCAATTAAAAGGTATAAATGAGGCACATTGATAAGGCTCATTAATGGGCTGTATCACATAGCTTAATGATTAAATAGAGGAAGCGTAATATCATAAGTACATGACATCATAGCATAACTGAAACAATGCGACATGATTTCCTTTTTATTTTTCAAATTCATTGGTGGAAAAAGAATTAAAAAATGTATGATTCTCTAATGAATCTCATTCAAATGTCTTCTCCAATGAAGAATGATGAATTTGAGAGTATCTTCATCATATTCGACGCACCTCGAAGAATGGAGTCAGAAGTGGTGACTTACATCTTGATTCCTCAGGGACAAACACTTCAAAATCGAATTTCAAAGATTTTAGGGTTATTTAAATTTGTTTTTATTCACCATTATTTTGTAGAAACAATGAATTTGGATCATCCCACAAAGAGGTTGACCCCAATTTGTATGTTTATGCACGAGGGTAACTATGTTTTGGAATTTTCTCTATCCAGGTTTCAACATTACTTGATATGATTGAACATCTCCCCTGAGCCTCCCCAGATTTAAAACATCTAATAAATATGGTGCGTGCTGACACAAACAAAGGACCAGACCCCTTTGCATGTGCACTCCATATGAATGGATTGTCTAAAGTGGTGGAAAGATGATTTTGGGAGCTATGTGGTGAAGTTGACTTTTTCGAGAGACTGTTGGCATAGGAGGCGCAATGAATAGACCACTGAAGCATGTATTGTGGTCTTCTGTGTAACATACTGGCATGTCTTCACCAGTGGAATCACACCAATGGTGCAAGAGGTCACAACCAAACAGCTGCATTGGTGGTATTCTTAGTTCCAGGAAGGCACCATGTGGAGGGATGACGCATGTCTGGGCTGTCCGGGAAACTGGTGAGCCAAATTGCATCCACAACTGATGGAGGAGGCCTTGCATCCTCAAGGCTAGCGGATACCAGACGCGGCCGGTTGCTACGTCCCGGTCGGGCGATGCACAACTGGTCTCCCCCTAGAGGACCGAGATAGGGTTGGTGGGCCCAGCCGGACTAGACACGCACTGAAGGTTTGAACCCTCGCCAGTGGGCCGGACCCCCGGTCCAGTGGGCCAGACCACACCGAGAAGGCCAGACACGTGCCCTTCGGGCTGGGCCGGACGAGACCAAGTCACCAGACGACACGGCTGGCTAGACACTCGGCCAAATCGGGTCGGGTCCAGCGAGGGATATTGGGCCTAGCCCACTGACCAGACTAGACTAGACCGACCTCTACCCAAAGAAGGTCAGTTCAAGTCTATCTAATTAAACTAGGGTATGTGGGACCCTTAGGAAGGGTTGGTCAGGTGAGTCTGACTTGGTCGGATCGGGCCACATCGCAATTGGTCCCCTAACTACTAAAATGCCCATATAATGCAAACAGTGTGTCTGATTGATGAAACATTTGTGGAGTTGGAACCCTCTTGAGGAGGCAGATCATTTGGAATGATTTTAAATGACTGTCATGTATTTTAAGATGCGATGGATGACTTTCGGAGAGGTTCTCCCAAGCGTGCTATGTACAAAACCATGCAGTTGGCTGAGTCTTGAAGACTGCTCGACGTGGACCTATTAGGAAGAAGCTCTATGTGACCTTATAGGCGCATAGTGTGGATCACCTCTGTGTGACCTAGCAGACCCACGGTACTCGACAGTTGCAGTATCTCATTTTTTCTAATGTGGGATGTGGGTCCATGTGACCCATAAGGACCATGGTGGTGGGAAGCTCTGTGTGTCCCAGTTGACCCATAGTAAATGACATAGGGAGTACATCTGTTAATCCAATGTGGGAATCGGCTCTGTGTGACCTGGATGGCCCACGATAGAGAGATGATCTGTGTGACCGAGCATACCCATGGTACTCATTAGGGATGATCACCACAATATTCCAATGATAGTAGGAAGTGGTTTTGTGTGACCCGATATGCCCACTATACCAGATAGATGATAAGCTCTCCAGATGCTGAGGATTTTGATGATATGATTGATGGTGATACTATCACTACCCTAGAAAATATATTGTTAGAGCTTAATCTTTTACTTTTTTCTATGTGGTTGAGGTATTTATTGGTTGTATTACCACTGTGGTATTTGCTTTGTGGTGTTTTTCATCGTGGATTATTCAGAGGCCTTCGGGGGTCTCGGGTCCCTACAGATTATTTTTATACTCACCGCAACACAGGCTTTTCCCACATGTTGTGCGTATCATGAAAATGATCAATTTTTCAAGAGAGGTTCTCAGGAGGACGGGACAGACAGACACTACGATGGAGGACTTGGTGGCATGGGACTATGTGTGTCCTAGTAGCACTCGGAAGGCCTGACATACTAATTCATTTTTCTATATATTCAATACACTCATAATTATGTGGGGTTTTCATAAGATGAATATGTGAGTTTTCCTTTTGTACATTACTATTTTTATTTTGTTGTTGGGTATGTATTTCATTCCACTTACGTTTCACTTGTTCTTGTACTCATAATTTTTTTATTGGTATAAATATTTCCCCTTTCAGTCTGATGGGATGTTGTTGGGAGTGTCTGTGTACATGAAGAAAAGAAATGTCATCCCTTTCTGGGATTTTCTTTTCATGTGCTAGTCCCCAGCCCATGGCCTATGTATGGTGGGCCTGAGGAAGTCACGGTACAGGCCCCAGCGGAAGGGTTGTGAAAAAGTGTTATCGGATAGAGTTTGATCCTACCATAAACATTGGGAGTCTTTGTTTTGTGTAGGGAAATAATGTTAGGTGTTTCCAGTCTGACTTTCAGATATGGGGAGTCGAGTGTTACTGTTGTGGATGACTTATCCATACACTATGACCTTGAATTCTTTTTTTCGGGTCAATACATGAAAAAACAAGTTGAAAATGTGTATCTTTATTTAGAATAAGATGTATCTCACTAGTTATAACCTTCTTAACATGGTACATCTTGATCTATCCTAGGCTGCCTCTGCGTGGACGACCAGTTATGATCCTGATACAATGTTGTGAGGACAGTCCACCTAGCGACGATGCATCCATTCAGGGACCAATGCTTCAGATAGACCCAGTTGTTGATGCACCGGTGCTACCACCACCTGGTGGTTAGAAACTAATATCATTGTTTCCTAAAGAGGATGTTTATATGATCAATTCCCTACATGATTTTCAGAAACAATGACCTCCTATGTTTAGGGGAGAGACAGATCTGCAGGTTACTGAGGATTGGATACTGGTTGTGATGTGGATATCTCTCTTAATAAGGACACCACCTGACCAGATGTAGATCAAGGAAGCAAGCCTTCTAGAGGGATCAATAGATAGATGGTGGAGTTTGACCACTGAGACACATGATGAGGGGACCCTCTTCTGGAAAGACTTTGAGCAGCTTTTCCAGGAAAAGTTTTTTCCAGTGAACTTTCACCCTTTGTGCATTCATGAGCAGATTAACCATCAGTTGGGAATCATGATGGTAGACGAGTACTCAGTGAGGATCACCGAGCTGTCTAGCTACTCTATAGATATGGTGTGAGACCCATTCTTCATGATTAAATCCTTTTATAAGTGACCCAGGAGGGATATCAGGTCATCGATGTTGTCTCTTGTCATCCCTACCCAGACCGGGATGCTTGAGAGATCCCTTATTGTGAAGATATTCTTTTTAATGTTGGTACCTAATGCTAGAGCCACTAGCAAACCCTAGGTGGAGGATTTTTTAAAAAGTAACAGATAGAAGGCACAAGGGCCTAGGTGGTCCAGTTCCTTAAGAGGCTGGCCTAAGGAATTAGGGTCGGTAGTGTGGGGCTCCCAGTCTAGGGGGATCCAGTAGGGAACCAAAATGTTCTTTCATGTGTGGAAGGTAGGAAAACATGGGGCATGACTTCCCACCCCACTATACAAGTGACAAGAAGAAGGCCGAGGGACTTCAATGGAAGAGGTAGCGGTTCGAGCGAGGAGGACCATCGGGCGGTGGATGCTGTAGGGGAGAAGGCCATGAGGTAGATGATGGGAGATAGTTTGAGGTGTTACCACCACCACTGCCAGGTGGTCCTTTCTATTCTTATTGAGTAAGAAGGAAAAGGAGAGCCCAGCTCCATGTTGTAGAGGTTTATGACCATTGTGATCCAGATATGATATGTGGTATGATATTTTTCTTCTACACCCTAGATGTTATTCCTATATACACGGGTTCTAGTCACTCTTTCCCTTCCAAGGATCTCATTTGGATGTCAAAGATTTTGTTGGTTCCATTGGATCAATCCTTATATCTAGAGACTCTTATGGGGGATTATTGGACGATTACAAACTGGTGTCGACAATGTGAGTTTACTGTAAAAGGCAAGAGCTTTGGATGGGATCTCATAGTAGCAGAGTCGATGCCCTATGATATTATCTTGGGTATGTACTGGGTATCCACATTCCATGCACAGATCAACTGTTTCATGTATACAGTGTGGTGTGTCCATAGAAATGGGACAAGGTTTTCCTTCAAAAGTGATAAAAAACCCTTACAGTGCAGGACCAACATTCTCGGAGGAAGGTGAAACCGATCACTCACCAGTTTGATTGACTCTCCAATGGTGTAGTGGATGAGGGTATTCTGTGATTTACTGTAGTGGTGGATTATTACAATGCTTTTTTCCCATATGATGTTCTGGAACTACCTCCCCACAGAGAGTGAGACTTTTTCATCAACCTGCTTGTCAGGACAACACCGTTATCCACACCGCCACATCGGATGTCTCCCAAGAAGCTTTTTGTGCTGAGGGTACAACTAGAGGACTTGTAGGAGAATATTTTTTATGTTCCAGCATTCCACCATGGGAATCCTTAGTGATTTCTTTCATGAAGGAAGACAAGAGTCTAAGGTTATTCATGGACATCCGGAACATGAACCTAGTGACCATGAAGAACTAGTAATAACTATCGTGAATTGATGACCTCTTCAACCAGCTGAAGGGAGTGAATTGGTTCTCAAAGATAAACCTCAGATCAGGCTATCACCAGTTTTGGGAATAGGATGATAATGTACCAAAGACATCCATCAAGTGCCAATACAGTCACTTTGAGTTCTTGGTGATGTTGTTCGGCTGACCAATACCCAGTAGGGTTCATTGGACTCTTGAAGAGGATCTTTTAGCATTACCTTTATAGGTTCATCATTTTCATTATTGATGACTTCATGGTGTACTCAATGTCAGAGGAGGAGCATGAGAGACACCTATGAATAGACTTGGCTACACAAAGGGTTCACCATACTTATGTAATGCTCTCGAAGTGTATGTTTTTGATTTGGAATGTCCATTTTCCTGGACATATAATCTCATAGGATGATGTTATAATCGATCTGGTGAAGATAGATGGATTTATTTCTTAGGATACTCTAAAGAGAGTGACTAAGGATGAGACCAACTAGTTACCCCATCTTGAGACTACCCAAGGAGGGTGTTGAGTCTGTAGTTATAGTGACACATCAACAACCATACTAGGTTATGTCCTGATCCAACATTGAGCGGTGATCACCTATGGATCAGGACAGGTGAGGGAGCATGAGAAGAAAAACATGAACCATGCCCGGGATTTACCATTAGTGGTATTTTCCTTGAATATGTGAAGAAACTACATGATGTGGGAGTAGATTACATTTTACTATGAGCACAAGAGTATGAGGTATATCTTCTCTAAAAATGACCTAAACCTAACACAGTGGTGATGGATAGAGTTACTCCATGAATATGACTTCGAAATAGTCTATCCTAATTGGAAGGGGACCATGGTGGTAGACATGCTCAGTAGGTGGACCAATTTGATGCAACTGAGTGAGGTGGATGAGCAGTTATTCACGATGTAGATATCCTTGATGGATAATGGTGGAGCCTCTTAGATTCGGTCAATGACTATTACTCCCTGACTCTTATATTGAGTCGAGGAGGCACAACTGAGGGATGTTGAATACAATGTGTGACTTGCTCATTTATCCACAGGATGGGCTCTTAATGGTTTTTTATTTGGCGGGGAGCACACCATACTTTTCAGAGGGTGAACTGTAGTACTGATTATGTTGAAAGTGGAGTTTTAAAGGGATTTTCATACATTCTCCTTGGTAGAAAATCATGGGATTGAAAAAATGTACTAGGACCTCCAACATCTGTTCTGGTGGTTGGGATAAATAAATTGTTGGCCGAGTTTGTTTCACGATGCCTCACTTGTCTACTGGTGAACGTTGAGAATTAAGTTCTAACAGGCTCAGCCCAAAATCTCGAGGTACCAAATAGGAAATGAAATGGTGTCTAGATGGAATTTTTGATATGGTTACCACATACATATAGGGTCCATGAATCTATCTGAGTGATTGTTGACTAACTCACCATGTCAGCTCATATCCTACCCATATGGGATCAAGGACCGGTAGAGGGATTATGATGCCTCCACATCCTGAGGATAGTGCCTCTTCACGGGGTGCCTTTAATGATTTACTTAGAGCATGAGGATCACTTTACATCCAAGATGTGGAAGGTATTATAGGAGGCATTTGGGATGCAACTGCACTTGATCAAAGATTTTCATCCCTACAAGGATGGACAAACAAAGTAGACCATACAAACCATGTAGGACTGGATTTGTTCTTGTGTTCCTGTCTTTGGTCATATTTAGTAGAAACACGTACCATTGGTATAGTTTTTTGTAAAAAATCATATACCATTCCACCATTGGAATGGCACCATTCGAGGCCTTGTATGAGTGGCCTTGAGGATCACCCATATGCTAGAAAGTCCTAGGGGAGTCGGTAGTCATGGGTCCGGAGTTGGTATGGGATATCAATGAGAAGGTGTAGATCATACATGAGAGGATGGTGACAACATAGAGGAAGAAAAAGTCTTATGATACCAAGAGAAGCAGACCCATGGAGTGTGATGAGGGAGATCCTGTGTTCCTTTTTGTCTCACCCCAATGAGGGTTACAGATATTTTTCCAGGTAAGCATGCTATCTTTGAGGTTCATAAGACCCTTTTAGATCCTTAGGAGAGATGGCGAGGTGGAATACCCTATAGATATTCTCCCATAGATGCACCGAGTGTATGATGATTTCCATGTTTCACATTTGGGAAGATACATTCATGACCCCTCACAAGTCATCAAATTGGGAGAGATAATCATTAACGATGGGGGGACCTTTGTAGAGTTCTCAGTAGAGATAGAGGATTGATAGGACTATGTCCTATGTGGATGGTCAACTCCTTTGGTGTGTGTTCGGGGGTAGAATGGGAATCTCCAAGAAAGAACAAGGGAGTGGGAGGCTCATAATCATTCACAATACCCCCTCTATTTTATTAGTTTTTATTTTGGATTTCAGGGATGTAAATCCCTATGGTGGGGAGAATTTAATGCCAGGTAAATTCATTGTAACTATTTAAGTTAATTATACTGAATTATTATAAGATCCCACACTCTAACATAACATGATTTCAAGGCCTAGAGAGCCCAGAACTAATTTTTTTAAATATTTATGGTATGTTCAGTAAACACATGAGTGGGTTTTTCTAACATCTTAACTAGTGCTCAGATCAAAAATATATGTACACAATTTAACAAAGAAATCTTGTATTCTCCTAGAATGGACCTAACATCAACTGGAAAAGTTTTAACAGATATTTTTATTTTCAGTATTTTCAGAAAATAATAAATTTAAATTTAAATGTCATTTCATTTTCTTTTATAATCTGATGAGCAGTGACATAGAGACACTATAGTGTAGTGAAAATGCAGCGATGAGGAGAATTAATGATGAACATTAATGGATCATATCACACAGTGTAACAATGTAATAAATGAAGTATATCAATGATGCTATTTTTTAAATTTAATAGTTTAACGATGTGCCGTTGCAGTGTAATTGAAACGTTGTGATGTGATTTCCTTTTTATTTTTCTAACACGTTGGTGGGTGGATAATTAAAACTTTGAGTATTCTCTACCTAAAATCTACTAAATACACTCTCCAATGAATAATGATGAATTCCAGTTGATATTAATCATCTTCAATGCACCTGAAAGAACGAATCCATAAGTTATGATGTCGACATTCTGAGTCCTCGAGGTCGAACGCTTTGACATCGATCGTCAAAGATGAAGGGGTTATTTAAATTTTTTGTTCTTCCCAGTTCTTTTCTAGAGAAGAAGAATTTTGATTGACCCCTGAACAGGTTGATCCGTGATTTTTATGTTAATGAAGGAGTGTAACTATGTTTTGGAATTATCTTTATTTGGGTTTCAACATTACTTGATATGATTGAACATCTCCCTTGAGGCAACCCAGATTTAAAACAAATAACATGGTGGGAACGTGAGGACACAAAAAAATTCCTAGACCCTTCCACATGTGTGCTCTTTGTGAATGGATTTTTTGAAGTGATGGAAAGATGATTTCAGGACCTTCATGGTGAAGATAACATTTCCAAGAGACTATTGGTGTAGGTGAAGTGAAGAATAGACCACCAAAGATCGACAGGTGGTCCGACGAGAAACCTATTGGTGTGACAACACTGGTGGTAGTTCCGGTAGTGGCCTATAATAGAAAACGAGGATGGAGTTTAGTGGAGTTCCATGAAGGTCATAGGCTATAGACAACTGGCTATAGTAGTGGGATTCACGGTGCCAAGTCGGCATGGAGATGAAGGACGGCCCACATCCAAGCCGTCTGTGAACCTGGCGAGCCACAGTCCATCGACCACTACTGGAGGAGGCCATGCATCCATAGGGCCATCAGATGCAGAACATGGCCAATTTCTGTATCTCAGCTGGGAGGTGCACCACCAGTCCTCCCCAAGGCAGACCGGGCTAGGGCATGCGGGCTGCACCAACCGCCCAGTGGGCCAAACCCATAACGGTGGTCCGAACACAGACCGGCGAGCCAAACCCGTTTCCCAGCAGGCTGATACCACTCTATTGGGATAGATCCATTCCCTTCGTGCTGAGACAGACTATACTGGGTCACCGGGATACATAGTAAGCTGGACCCTTGGCTAAACATGGTTGGGTCCGGTGCGGCCTATTAGGCATGGAACACTGGCCGAACCGGAGCAGATCAACCCCAACCCAAATGAGGTCAGGGTGAATCCATCTAATTAATCCTAGGTATTTGTGACCCATGGTTTGGGTTGGTTAGGTCAGTCCGAATGGGTTGGACCAGGCCCCATCACTACTGGCCCTCTGTTTATTAAAACTCCTCTAACTTGAAAAATGTGAGTCTGATTGATGATACATTTGTGGAGTTGGAACCCTTTTTATGAGGAAAATATTTTTTTCATTCATTTTAGTGACTTTCACTGATGTTGAGATGTGAAGAATGGGTGAAGAGATGTTCTCACAATCGTACTATGTATAGGAACCCGGTGGTTCGCAGGGACCTGAAGACTGCTCGATGGAATCCCAATGGGAAGCAGCTCTGTGTGACCTGGAAGACCAATAGTGGGGAACATCTATTTGTGGCCTAGCAGACCCATGGTACTCAATAGGAGGAGTACCTCAGTTCAGCCATGGTGGGAAGCTGCTCTGTGTGACCCTGCAGGACCACGGTTGGGAGCAACTCTTTGTGACCCATCATACCCATGATAATAATCAGGGATGTGCACTACAACAATCCAAGGTTAGTGAGAAGTATCTCTTTGTGACACGACAGTCCCACTGTAATCGATATATAAGGATTTATCTAGTAGACGGGGTGTTTGATGATATGAATGATGATGCCACTATCACTACCCTAGAATATACCTAGTGTGAGCTACGTCTTTAACATTGTTCTATGTGGTTGACATCTTTCTTAGTGGTATTACCTCTATAGAATTTTCTATGTGGTTTTTTCCTTCATGTATTACTGAGACTCTTTCAGGGGTCTCAGGGTTTCTACTGAGTATTGTAATACTCACCCCTGCACATGATTCACCTGCACGTGTTGTGTATGGTGATGAAGATAGGCATTTCGACAGTGGTGATCAAGGGGGATGAGACTGATGGACTGGACGATAGTGGACTTTGTGGACTAGGACCAGTTGGGGCCCAGTAGGATTGGGCAGGAAGGAAATACTACATCTTCTTATAGAAGATTCACTACTCTAATGGTTAGGTCGGGTTATCTGCAGCCGACCATCATAGTTTCCCTTTTGTACTTTTCTATTTGTATTTCCTTGGTGGGTTGGTATTCTGACCCAATTACATTCAGTTATACATGTACTCATCTTTGATTTAGTGGCATAATTTCTTCCCCTTTCTATGTTTTGGGATGTGGTTGGGCATGTGTGTGTACAAGATTAAAGGCAATGCCTTCCCTTTCTGGGATATGATTTTCCAGTTCTAGTCACCATCCCTTATCCTATGGAAGGCAGGAATAGAGTAGTCATAGAACGAGCACTGGGGGACCATTCTTGACATGATAATTGAATTCAAAATGTAAATATTACATATTATTAGAGGATTATTCATTACACATCATTGTGATACTTTCTGAAACCATGATGGTATAATTTCATTTTAAAAAAGGATACATAAGTAGCTGACATATTAAATATAAACATCTTATCCCATTATATTAATCACAACCATTAAAATTATTAGAAATACCATAGAAAAAATAATTCGCCATATAATGTATAAAATGAAACATTATAATGTTTCATTAGATATTCTCAATAAGGGTAAACAAGGTAAATATTAATAATAAATTAAGCATAAATTTTGAAACAGTTTATAAGAACATGAGAATAACATTTTATAAACATTGAATGAAATTTTTAATCCATAATCCAGAGTGATGGAATAAATAATGGAAGTTAATAATATATGTATCATAAAGGAACCAAAGAACATGATCCATGAGAGCAAAACATTGTCCTAGTATCATGTAAAAAAAGAGTTAGAAAATTTTCAAATAATTATAATCATAGAAATCAAATGTCAGGGCTACCCACCATGACATTCATCATAATATATTCTTCAAAAAACAACCATTATACATGTTTTGTGTGGATAAAACCCCATTTTACCCTTTTTGAGTGTTGCGTAACCTCTTTTGTACCCATTGAGATCATAAATCACTAATAATTACCTAATAAATTTGAGGGATATAATATAACGAATAGTCACATAATCATAATTCATTAATAAATATGTTGTAATATCATGAAAACATTTATCATTATATCATATATTAAACCATTAATAGAAATGGTTTTTCATCGTTAATTTGTTTTCATTATCATAAATCATATTGAGAATTAATATTGATGGTGACATTGTATCACATCCCATTTTAGTCATATGTAACATCAAATTTTGTTTTTATAGGCTAATATTGCATTCAATGACAGGTATAAATATTTTTTTGAAAAACTGATTTCCATTTATAACTCATTTATCTAATATATATTATTTTCAATATATTGGGAAATTAACTATCTTGTAACAAATCCTTGTTAAATTTTAATAGAAACATCAGTGACAATAAAAGTCATTATGATACAAATAGTATATAATGATGTATACATTAAAACAGTGTTTCTATTTATATTTTTAGTACATTCCCAAATATTCTTAAAGTGGATTCTTCGATAAAATAAAAAATGGATTCATTTCTAGTCATATTTTCAGGAAAAATGAAAGGTAACCACAATTTTTAAAATATTATAATATTCATTTCAAATCAATGTAAATAAATTAATTATAATTAATAAATAATTTAGATAATCTAAGGAGAATAATGATAATATTCATGAAAATATCATAATGAAAATATTATCATGGAGGTAAATATTCATGACCAAATTGATGAATAATTTCAGTTTTACTTATAAAAATTATTTTCTATTTTTGACTACATATAGAGTGGAAAATTAATATAAAAAATGAGATTTAAAAAATAATAAATTTTGAAGAAAATATATTACATTACTGATAGATATATCATATAACTTCATCATCATAAAAGTAATCATAAAATTCATTGTAAAAATGAGATTGTAATGTAAATCCATCACAACTATCGTTAATTTTGACTCATAACCCATTGGATTAAATAAAAATATTTAGTAAAATGAATATTAATATATTAACTATATGAAAAATAACATTGAATATTTATAAATATAATAAATGAATATAGTTGTATAACATTATATATGTTCTAAGAAGACAATTTTATATGATAAATCTTTACTACTTTGGTATCATTTAAATAAAAACCCATGGATAATATAATTTGAAATGTAATATTAAATAAATTGAATTACGAGGTATAAATGATATAATAAGTAAAAGGTATTGTATACACATAAAATTAACATGACTAGGATCATAACATCAATCAAGTTTCAACGACACAATATTGAGAAAAGGGACCCATATGTCAAATTCAACATCATTTTTATGTGGTCTAACATCATAAATATTGAATTTAAATTTATTATAATTCTATAGTTGAACCATATTTGAAATTATAATACTATCTATAGTTTTCATATAAAATGTTTTCACCCATTAATTTTTAATTCATTACTTAAACAACTTTTCTATGGCATAATCGTTTCCTTTTTCATGTATGCTATGATTTGGAAGTTATTTCCATTTCATATTTATAATGGTTGAATAATATTTTAAATGTTACTCATGATATAAATTTCACATATATTTATTATATTCATATTCATCACCATTTATAAAAGCTATATATTTAAAATTGAGTCACATCATTAATGGATATGGTAATCTATACTTACATAAGAACATTGTTTTAATTTTCTATAAAAAAGAAAGAATGAAAGAAAAAAACAAATTTATAAATATTTTTCTATATAGTAAATCTATTTATTTTTTGTTTATTGAATAAAAAAAATCAGATTTCCATTTGAGAATGTGATAAAATATTGACCATATCACTTCATGCAGGTTATAGTCCACAAGTATGCACAAGTGGTATAATACTTACACATTTTATGGAGGGAGATAAATATGCTAATTCTATAAAAATAATAACATCTAAGTATAATTTCAATGATTATATTTTATTTTTAAATTTTTATGATCAAATTGTGTGAGATAAAAGAATAACTAAAAGGAAAATGGATGGTTAATGAGATTACATCCTATTTGAATAACCACATATACACCTCTCTTTAAGAACTATAGGGTTTTTCCATCGTAATTTTTAGATACTATAAAATAGGTATAATTTTGTTGATAATAGGTCTTTTATGGTTTTTTTTCATGAAAGGCTACTCGAGGTGGTGTGTGGAAGAATGGAATCTTGGTTTCCTTTTATTGTGAAAGAAAGGAAATAGTAGGAATATCATTAATGATATAAATAAAATAAATAATATTATATATGAAAATAGATACAAGATGATTTATCATTAATATAGTATTGGAATAATTTTATTTTCTCTAATCCTATAAAATCAATAATAGTTTGTGTATTATTTTAATCAATATAACTTATTTTTACCCCCTCCCACATTAACCATTTTGTTAATTAGAGTGATATCATAGTTTTCTACTCATAACTGTTAAATAATGTTACTAAATAATGATAATTCATACATAGGTTGAAAATTTATTATATATTATAAAATCACCCTTTAACATTGAAAATATAATATTTTCAGAAATATTATATAATTTATAAAATTATTATTTCATATAATATACCATTATATTCATTTTCATGATGATTCAAATAGTTTAAATTTAAAAACAACAAAATTGAAAAGTATTTAAAATATATACTTTCAAAAAAACACTAGAAAGTTATATTTAAATACAAAATTATTGTAAAAGAAAAATAATTTGAAATTATGTTAATTTTAATATTTTTAGAATAATTTATTTATATTTTCAATTATTCAATAAAAAATTATGACATCGTTGTATAATAAATTAAGGATATAATTCCATTAATATAAATTAATTGAAAATTTTTATGATAATAAATTGTTTATATTTTAAATTAATATTTGTATTTTAATAAAACATATTTTATATTTATTTAAAAAATATTGGAGATATTAAAACAATAACAGTGGATTTTTGTATTTATTCTTTAAAAACA
The DNA here is from genome assembly GCA_963277665.1 of Viscum album. Classification (NCBI taxonomy): domain Eukaryota; kingdom Viridiplantae; phylum Streptophyta; class Magnoliopsida; order Santalales; family Viscaceae; genus Viscum; species Viscum album. The sequence goes on from OY728166.1 coordinate 392,208,287, forward strand.
ATAATATTAAAGACATTTTAAAAGTAATATCATTATAAATTAACATACTATCAAATCAGATATTTTCAATATTGAAAGGAACCTTTAAAACGAGATAAACGAGTTTTTTTAGATATTTAAATGTCTTTTCTTAGAGTCTTTACCCTATTTTATATGTTCTACCCATAATGAGGTGACAATTATTGACCAAAGTTATTATATGTAGTGACAAAAAATATATGGGATCTATTTAAAAAAAAATTCATCATCATGCTTCATAATACAAAACAATTTTTTAAATATTAATTTTATGTTGGATGAATAAAACAATTTTAATATAAAATCATACAACACAACAAATATAGATTTTTATAAAAATGCATTTTTAACACAAAAAATGAACTTATAATAATATGATGTGTAGTGTTGATTCATATGTATTTAATTATATTGTATCTAATAAAATGAAACTTTTTATTCATAATTATAAATTAAAATAATTTATATAATGAATTTAAATGATATTACTACAAAAATCAGTATTTTTTCTAGTTAATAAAATATTTTTTACAAATATATCAAATGTCACTATAATATTATATTTATATTCTTATTTAAAAGTTATATTGATTTGAACTTGTAAAATTTAATAAATTTTTATAAATTTTTTATATTTTCGATGTAGAAAATTCAATAAAATTATGTCTCAATAAACATATATTTTATTCGTAAAATGAAATTCATAAAAAATGAGATCGTGCATATTAGGATTAACAATATTGATTTTAAATATATAAAAATATATTTCATATTTTTCATAATTTGGTTATTTCTATTCACAAAACCAATTTAATAACCATTTTATAATATATTGTAGTTCATTTTAATCAATGTATGTTATGTCAAGAATGTTATCAAAAACATTAAATTTATTTAAACTATATTATATTATAAAATCTTCTGGTGTTGCAAAAAAACTATACCACCAGTATTACAAATTAAAAAAATCATGAAATAAATAATATTTACTTAGAAAAATCTCTTTTGATGATCATAAACACACTACCACATTCAAAATGGATAAATAAACAAAAAGGACTACCTAAATGTATGATTCACACAGCCACGAGAGTGAATATGGAAATTTATAATGATAATCAATTATATTCAATATACTTAGTTATAAATATTTTTTGAGAATTTAGTAATTTCATAAGGTGTACCATGACAGTCGTATTGTATTTGGTACACCAACATGGCATTTCCAAGTAAGGTACATGGTTTATGAAATGAAAAAATTATTTGATCATGTTCTTTGTGGGATGGAAAGTCATGTAACATAAATACCTAATGTATTCACCATATGTCATATATTATAGGCTAGGTTATAGTTGATAATTTAATTTAGTAAATCAAAAATACTTTTTTGAATGATACATTGCTTATGGCCTATTGTTAGTCATTTTTTTATGTTTGATAAAAATTAATAATCCTTATCCATCATTGTCTGCCCTATAATACAGATATGATTATGTGTCATGTAGTATGATATTAATATTTTAAATAATCAATATCATTGTATATAATCATTATGAACATTTGTTTCCTTACGGATGAATTCCATGTAGTCACATATCCTCGGGATCATAATGATATATCAATAAACACCGCAATAATAATGATTTCTAGAAGATTAGTACCCAATATCATGGATACACAATTGATAAACTCTAAGACTATCTATAGTCACCACCATAACTCTCAACATCTCCACTAAAACAATCAATAATTATTTCAATTACTAGGTAGAACATATATTCTCACCTACAATTCATAAGTCTTTATCACACTACCATCTATTAAGAAACTTATGAAATTTGTTTTACACATCTGCCTCACTCAAAAAGCATCTTCCGACAGAAATTTTCAATTTATCTAAAATTCCAATATCTGTATCATTCAAATTTCCAAAAAAATGTTTCCTATATATAAATATTCATTGTGAATGATGAATAAAAAGCGAAACGATTAGAGTTATGGTGATCGATGGTTTAGTGGCCTCCATTTCATCAAAATTCACCATGTATCACGTGCGATTTTATGATATATAATAAGTGTTACTGATTTTCACAAACAAAAAATTATATATTGAAAAAATCAATTAAACACAATTCATGAAAAAGTGTTCAATATTTAATATCATGTTAACAATTTTATTTGGATATAAAAATATATATGAAATGAGAAATGTTTCATGAGAATTCATGGAATTAAAAAAATAAATATTTAAAATAATGATACATATATGGGATTATATTGAAATATAAAATATAAAATTCTGATTTATTTTTTTTAGATTTTTTCATTTCAAAAATAAATTCCCTATCCCATGGATTTTACACCGAATCATCAATAATTTTTGGCACAATAATATTTAAGAAAATATTACAAGTGTTTATTCAAGAGTTTTATATGGGGATAAGTTGTTGGTAAACATACTAATGCACCAATGTGTAAATAGTAAATAAATAATGATATGAGGGTTTTTATACAATTAAGAAATAAATCAATTTCTTCAGGTATCTTAAATTTAATGTTGGAGTGTGTGAAGGATATAGAAATTTATGCTAGGTGAAACAAAAAATGGGTTATTTATTCAATTAATGAGTATTAGAAAAATATATTGTTGTCATAACACTTTGTAACTACAGTGAGATGAATGGAAAATAATAATGTGCTACAAAATAATGAAATTGAATTGTTTCCATCTAGGATCGCCCTATAGGGTTCCTACTAAAACCATGATTCTCGATAAGGTTGTTGTTTCCTCACAATATTAATATTTAGTTAAAAATTATAACACTATATCATCAAAAGTAACATTCAATAAATAAAAATTCTCAAAAACTATTACAAGGTTAGAATTCCAATCTCACTCCATAAAACTCACTATTATATTAATTAACTATAGATATATGAGTTATGAAATTATGTAAAACAATATTAATGAAGAAAACATGGGATATAACTAATTAAATTAATACATGTCTATTGATTCCTGTGAGATTTCAATAATAAAACCATCTATACAAATCTACATAAAACATAAAAATCTAAAGGAACAACAATCTTACCTACTTTCTATGTAAATCGAGGACAGAAGAAACCACTCATTCCCCTCCCCTCCACAAAGAAAAATGAATGAAGAAACCAATCAATAACTGACCTCTATAATAAAATAATGATAACATAAACATGTGATCTAACTCTTATTATAATTTATATAAATTTTACATGAATTTAAATAATATCCTTTTTGATAAATCAATTACCACTAGACATTGAGATAGTGAGTTCTTAGACCCACCCATAGTGTAACTAAAACTCTCATGCATGGAAGGCTAGGGATTGAACTTTATCATTATGAACTTCGTATGTCATGGATTCACATTCCAAACTACAAATAGACGTATTATATAATGTGTTTTTACTAAATATTGATGAAAAATTATGTAGTTTCCAGTTTAATAAAGGAGATAAATTTTTATAGGAAAACTAGTGTAAGGAATTATTTATACGTTAATAAAAATATTTTTGAGTAATATGAACTCCATTCCATCTATGAAGTTTTTTTTTGGTGAGGGTAATTAATATATCATTATGAACATAACTATCACATATATGAATTTATTATTAACTAATCCACTATGCAAGCTCCACAAATGATTCTTCAACCAAGTGGGTTTGGTATCGCAATGATATCATGCATGACATCATCATCCCTGTGTTTCATAAAAATGATTATTCTTCTTAAAAAGTCTTCCATATGGTCTCAAGTACCTCATAATTAATATATCATAAGAAACCCCATTTACACTACCTTCATAGAGGATACCACCTATCTCATCTGTCAATACCACACATGATGATCCCGCCATGAATTCTTATAGATTATCAGGTTTATTGTTAAGGTATATCAGTATTTATACTCTCTTCATTCCTATATTTAATTTTTGATCTATTTCCATCAAATTCATGTTGTATGAATTGTCATACCCTTACACACATACGATGCATACTAGGCTTCTATGTGGATTTCGAAATCCCTTATTATATCAATTATATTTGGGGGTATTAAATAAACATATGGTCACCTTTATCTAGGGAAACCCCAAAAATGTAAATACAAGACCACATCCAAAACAATAAAACATTCATTATTAGGTTATCATAACTTCTAGAGTTCCACCATTCAATCATGAATTCCATTGATAAATGTACATTTAATTTTTACTCCCTATCTAATATGTCCCTTATAAAATTAATAGTCCTTCATTCACATTTAAAATAGGTTCCTCATTATCAGGAAATCAATGATACCATCACAAGCCCATAGATATGGTTTTTTTCAATAATTGGATTAATATTAGTATATTCAACACATAATTGATGCATGAGGTCATTAATCATTATAGGTAGTCATGGATAGTGTAAAACTAAAATCTACCCATTTATCAACTTAAATGAGAATAAGATTCCTTAAACTCTCTATGTCCACTATCATAAACGAACATAGAACGATGGGTCTTCAAATTGGTAAAAGATAAAAAACATAACATTACCTTACTCACATAATAGTTGTGTTATCGAAGGTAATACACCAATGAAAAATCCACACTAAAAATATTGTTTTATCACCTTTCATGAATAAAATATCCCTAAATAATGACATTATATTGTTATGAAAATGTTTTTGTTATGTGATAATACAATAAAAAACAATATTTTCAATCCATAATGTTAAACTCAACAGTACAATCATACCAAATGACCTTATAATTTTATCCTTGAAATGCATGGTTTTTCATTATTTTCATGTTGGATACATAGGATTCCTACAATATGATCAAAATAAATAACATAAACCAACCATTTTTATCCCCATAAGGATATATTGTTCATTAATCTATTTAAAAATTTCCTCACGAAGATATATTACCTATGATAATAGGCATTATATCTACCAGGGAGATATTCCCTTGGATCTCTTTACAATGGTATATACAACCTAATAAATTTACTTCCACTTAGAGGGACATATTTTATCCTGGCATCATGATATTATGTCTGTTTCAACATATTCCCAGTGAAACCATATTCTATACAGTTTCCCAAATTCCAACTATCAAAACTGACACCACACCTCATAGGTAGATTTTACAGGTGGAAAAAACATATCCTCTTTGATTCATAAGTAATTGTAGATCATCTTGAATGGGATTATCATGTTTATATCCCACACCAATCATTGGAATATATATTTGTCAAAATTTATCTTCCCATGTGACATTAAACAACCTGGATTGGTCCTTTTTAAGAGAATGTAAAAGATAATAAATATCCTATTAAGTTGAACAACACTATATGAGCTATAATTCAATACAAAAGTATAAATTAAGAACCAGTTATAAGGTCCATATCCCAATAAAATCAATACAAAATTCAATCGTAAATGAAAATATTATCAGGAGTACATTTGTATGTGGATCGAAACCACAATAGATTATCTTTATGAATTAATAATTAGTGAATAAAAATGGTCGAGATACATTGATAAATAAATATATTCATGTAACCAAATGTTAATGACCAACTTTATGAAGAAGTGTGACCATTAACATTTTGATATTTTGGATGGTTTCATTAATATGACATAAAAATATATGAGAGTCTAGGAGTATGGAATAGTCCTTACCAGGATATTATTATCTTAAAAACCAAGCGTAATCACTAACATGAATCTTATGTTGTCACTAGAAATAACCAAATGAACTCTACCCTTATGAAATAAAGGATACTCATACTCAGAAAGGGTGTGGTGTGATAATGTATTAGTGGTTTCAATTGGAAAATTTGTAAACTAAATTTGAATCTTCAAACTATGATTAAGCTTTCAGAACAAAGAATTGTCTTATGTTTTTTAGGATTTCCCAAATTTCCATAATGGGGAACCCAAAATGATTTTAGTAACTATTAAAATATATTTTTAGAACATATAAATTACTTGTGATGTTTCATTGATGGGTTCAATTATACATATTTATTGATCTTTCTAATCCATAAAAATCACTTTATTACAAATCAATTATGTCAACTTGACAATGAACATATTCCAATACATCTGGAAAATACAGGACCTTATCATACTAGGATTTATTTTACCAATGCATCATATTAAATAAATTTTGAGAAACAAACTGTCTTGGGTGTAAAATTTAATTGGTATAATATCATAACTACCAGCTATGTTGGAAGTCCTCTTCGAAATTATTCCCCCCCAAACTACTTATTCAATGAGTAGTGGTAGAGATGAATGCATTAACTTCCACTTCCCCCAAAAATTTCAAGAGAATCTCCCAACAATAAATAACAAGAACCTCCGTTTAATTATAGAGTAGGGTTCTGAAATTGATTCTAGAATCACTTCTTCTCAATAGTATCCTCAGAAGAATCTTATTTACTCCCACCGTCATACGAACAATGTAGTATAAACCCCTAGGTAGCTTATTGATGATGAAAAATTAGATTTCTTCTCTCATGTCTCTCATACCAGATCATCTAATATAAATTTCCATGAGAGGTGAGCCTGAATTCAACAAACATAAACACGTATCTCAAGGGTCAATGTTTAATTACGCTAGTATACTCCAACAAAATCATTTGACAATCACTATAACACTTTTTAAACTCACTATATATTTCAATGTACCCTAGTTGGAGATGAGAAACCTTACCATTATATACTAAAATCTAGAAAGGGATAATACTATATTCATGTTCCCCTAAAATGTATTCAAACATACACGTTCAACATCTGAAGTTGGATTTTGGAATGCACAATTTACCAAATGGGTTGGTACATATTCTCATTGCAACACTACATTACAAATTTCATGTTCTCACTCTCTCATATATTTATTTCCATTATTATTCATGATATTTATTTTCATAAATTGAATTTAATCAATATGATGGGTGATTAAAAACCGTGTTAAAGGGATTACACAAATGAAATATTCTCCAATAATATGAAATGAAACTGATATACAACATGAAATGATAACACAATATGCATGTATTAAACATCATGTAATGGAGAAAATATGTTTATAATACAGGAATTGTATTTAATTTTTTTTAACTTCATGGAGTTCATGTCTAGTAATGGGATTTCACGACATGCAATGATCACTTCTATGGTTTTTAGGGAATTGTCTAGGTGTCTGTTATTTTATGTTTCATGTTTCTTCCCTCTATCTATCCAGAGATCCCCCTAGATGATTTTGGATATCTGTCCTCCTTAATGGTCAATAATTTGGTGATGAATCATCAAGGTTTTTTTGGTGTGCCTCTCAAGGTAATCATTCCTTTTGTTTCTTCATTACATTGGTCATAGCCACTTTATAGAATGTTTTTATTGTTTGTATTCATGATCAGGTAGTTTCTCTATTGATAATTTTTAATTTATTATAATTCATTACCTTTTGAAACAAAATATCAATGTTTCCAATCATTATTGTCAATTTTGGCTAGTTTTATACCATTTTTATGTACGTATACTATATAATCAGTTAATTTGATGAGTATTTTATCATTCATATACAATTGGGGATGATTGTTCATTGATATAAAGTGATTTGTAAAAAATATATGCTTTTATGGGGTTTTCATTGAAAAAATTGATTTTGTAACACAAATGATTTTAGAAGTAGGTTTTTAAACACCAGTGTGGATTATCATGGAATTTAATTTTTTTTATAAAATTATAAGAATTGTTTTGAAATGGTTTTGATAAAATAATATTGTTATCATTGGGTTCATTGGGAAATATACATTGGTAGCCTTATATATTGTGTATCTAATACGATTACTATAAGAAACTAGTGGATTGTGGCCAGACTCTATATTGGTCGGTACCAACATAGTCATAATTTAGACTATTTCTCTAGTCTAGTATGTATTCCTATATGATAGTACCCAATACAAGTTGATTTGTCATTTTATTTTTTTTATTTTTCTTGGTTTGTTTTTATCATGGATCCATGATTGTAGGTTTTTAATGAGATTATATCACAAATATTCAAATGATAGGTTATTCCATTTATATGCATTTACATAGTTACCTCTTATTGTTTGGATTAAAATATTATTTTTTATCACTTCTACTTTCCATATTTCTAGTTTTGAGTATATTATTTTGTTTTATGAAATAAATATATATAAATGATTTATAAATATATTTATATTCTATAGAATTTATTTGTATAAATTTTGCGTTTTAAAATAATGCACTATTGGTTTCATGGAATTTCACCTTATATAGATTCATTGGTTGTATCATAATAGGAATTGATATCACAATACTATTTTTTCATTTAGAGGATGTAAATGTTAAATTACCACATATAGGTAATGGGAAGGGATTATTATATCATGTTTGATTATCTTGTTTCACTACTTTTGGTTCAGGACTGATTGAAAATGTCTGTTGGCTAAATGGAGAATTTTATTCCTAACTAATTCTTATTTTTTTTCAAATTGTTGGTATAGTTTAATGGATCTGGTAGAATTTTTTCCTTCATCAAATTAATCATATTTGACGAATTCTTTTAGTTATATTGAAAAATTATTTTCCATGTTCTGGTTTTACCTCACCATGATGGGGAGGATCGAGTGGCTTGTCGAACTGACTCACATCAGTCTGTTATAATTTTATCTAACAGGGATTTCTCAATATTTTTTTTACAATAATTGATTTTTGTTTTCATTCATGGGTAGAGAGTAGTATGTACAATAATAATTTGTGTATTAAGTGTGGGATGGTGATTTTCATGCTAATTTATGTGTCTGAATATGAGGTACCATGGCTTTTTGGAAAATGCTTACTTGGTTTGAGATGCAACAATTGAGGTCAATTGAATGAACTGTATGGGGGTTTTTTTAAATAAAACTATTCCTTTATAAAGAGTTTTATTTTTAATGGTAAAATTTTAAATTGATTGAGATTATTATTAAAATTATTTTTCATATCTACCTAATGTTTAATATAATATTTTGTAATATTCTCTAAATATTGTTTTTCATCATCTTATTATTAATGGAAAATTCCTCTATTCATTTATCTTCCATGTATGATAGAGGAATATATAATATAATATCCATATGTGAATACTCCAGTTGATAATTATTTGTTAAAAAATGTAATGCATACTATTCAAACTATAGATAAAGTGGCTTTCAGGAATGCAGGATGTGTGGTAGATAATAGATTTGAGTTCATTAAGTAGCATCAATCCCTATTCTCTGTTGACAATTGACCTTAATAATTTTGAGATATTCATGATATGATTGAATGGATCGTTAACTTCTTAAACAATCGTGAAGAATCTATGTGAGGTTTTTTCATATATATGATTGAAGGACGAGGAAGGAGATGATGGGACTCTAATGATAAATCTATTTTCCACAATGATCTTACCTTTTATTCATTTAAGATGATCATTAATCATTAGTTTTACCTTGAGACTTTACCTAATAAAAAACATAGGATTTTATGAACATGGAGTAAGAGGTGTTTACCTATCTATATTATTCGACCATTATTTCTTGGGATGGTGAATACAATACTAGATCTTGTCACTAATTAATTTCTAATGCCAGTGATTTTTGAGTTGGTATTAACAGTAAATATTTAGTTTATGTTTATTATAATATTCCTTCTAATACATTTTGGTATATTAGAAAAATAATATTTATTTTGACACAGACATATAGAGGATGAGAGTTTTGGTGGAGCTTCAATTATATAAGTGGTTATCTTGAGGATATTTTCAAGACAAAAAAATGTATCACAAGGGGGTTCAATTTTTTATAAGGACCAATTTCAAGTGGTCTTCCTAGGAAGAATAGGTTGTTTTCAATTAGTTTGAATGTAATGATCATTCCAAGCATTACTGTAAAGAGGGTCATAATACATGTCATCTCTATGGGAAATATTTTTAAAAAATTGGTTCTGTGAAAGTATAGCCTAGGGTAGTAGGGAATGATCTACATTCTCCAAAGGTTCTTAGGTTCATACTGATCCTTCTAGGGGTGGTGGGTTTTATCATCAGAACACAGTGGATGTTCTAGAGGCTAAGATATAATATCATTATAATTCATAGCATACTCAAGATGAATCTAATGTAGGGATAACTTCTTTCAAAATTATAGTTTTTCTTTAATATTATGTGCTGTAATTTTTTTTTATATAGGTGATGCTCATTATTTCATCTCATCAAAGTTAACTAGAAATTTTTATTTCATTAAGAGATATTGTTGTTTTTGTTGGATCCTTCCATGTATTGGTAAGAGTGGTTGAAACATGGTTTTATGTGTCATGTATATCAGGTTATTGCAACTGACAATGATTTGGTTTGGGACTTCATAGTTATCAATTATTACATCCCCTAATTATGATCATCTTTGATTCGATGAACAATGTAATGTACTAGATAGACTATTTTCACATTCAAAATTAATTATTATCTTATGATTGGGCCACTCAACATTTCACGGTGATTGGGACTCTATATTAGTAAGCGAGGGGAATATTTTTCTTTATTCTTATGTAATATCATTATAGTTTTTTCTGATTTTTTAATGTAGTTTACCATTTTTTTGTTGAATTCATACAGAGGTTTGTGTATAACCAAAGGCATTTTAAGATTATTTTTCTAGTTTAGCACCATAGAGAGAGGTTATGATTACAATTGGCATGCTATTTGGTAAAGAACCCATTTCTATTTTATCCTATAGAAGGGAACCTTGTGAGTTTTAGGCATTTAAAGCCCAACACGTGGAACTAGTGGAAAGTGGTTTATTCATATTATATTTATCTATGGGTTTCATTCATCTAATTTTCTACAAAGACAAACTAGAGCCTTGGAATTTATATTACCTTTTGAAAGTTGAACAATGTGACCATTAAGAAAATATATCTTCTTCCTAGGATTTATGATATCTTTGATCATCTCTGAGGGAGTAATTAGCTGTCAAATAATGGAATATGGTCATGTTTCAACCTTTTTTTTTCTTATAGGTTGATATTCCTAAAAAAAATGAGTGTCATTATAGGTATTTTGAGTTTATGGCATTGAGATTTAATCCCACTAATGTTCCTATAGAATTTATAGTGTTCTTGAAGTTGAGCTCTCATTCGTTCTTGGACACATTTGTTTTTATGCTCATATATGATTTTTTTGAACTAAAACTCAAAGGAGGAGCACATGGACCATTTAGTTGTCATTCTTCAAACCTTGAAATAAAATCATCTATATGAAATGTTGTCCACATGTGAGTTTTGTGTCCGGGATGTAAATGGTATTTTATATGTGATATCTTCGATGGTAATATCAATATATCCTAAAAAGTTATAGGAAATTATGTCATTGTAGATTCACAAAAGTGAATTTCCCATCGAGAATATTATAGGTTATCCTGGATACTATGGATGAGTTATATATGATTTTTCCATCCTAGCATCATAAATGATTAATTTAACCCATAAATTATTAAATTTATAATGGGATGAAAATTTTCATATATCTTCTTAGGAGCTAAATGTGACATTTAATTTAGTACAAATTTTTTCTTTCTGAAACCATGTTTTGGAAATGGCTGTTTTCGATGATTCTTCTGGTGTGAGTTTGGGATCTGTCTTCACACATGGGAAATTGGTGGTGGAAAAAGCCTTATGCCAGCTACTCCATCATGGGAAGAACATCTCTACCCATGATAATGAGTTATGATAGTTATTAATGAACAGAAAATGTAGCAACACTACCTATTTTGTATTTTGTTTACAGTGTAGTCAGATCATAATATAATATAATATATTTTTACTTGAGGGGATTATTCAATGCCATAGATGCTATGGGAGGAGTAAATTTAATCAATTTATTTTGATATTTCATTAACCCCTAGGAATAAAAATGTGGTTTCAAAATTATTTAGAAGATAATTTTCAGCAGAAGTAGTGATGTAATCAGTTATAGAGTGGTTCTTAATGGGTTTGTTGGATAAGATGATATTTGGTGTAGAAGAGGATAATGGATATGTGTTCTTTTCATTTAATAAATCCAACAAATATTTATATGAGGAGGTTTTTCTAGATCAGGTAAAATACATTTGGTCATAAAACGAGTCTAAAGGCCTTTATAGAGGGGTGACCTTATTTGAGTTGTCTCAATCTCCTAGTGGATCTTTTTTAATTTCATAATAGTAAGTTTATTCCAAGTTCTTTTAGGATGTAGTTTTTGGAATGATGAAAATTTTCTTGTTGTCCCATTTAACATGGGGCTATAATGATGTTTTATGAAATGAGATGTAATTATTAGTGGCCTTTTATGAGGTAGTCACTTGTGCGTTTTGTATCATGTTGTCTTACTTGTCAATGAATTAAGGTGGAACACCAGAGAGCTTAAATTTTTTTGTACCCTTTACCTATTTCAGTATAGATGTGGGATGTGGTTTCTAGGTATTATGAAATTTTATTTTAATTGATACATAGTAGGAAGAATTCAATTTTGGTTATCATTGATTGATTCATGGAATTATAACATGTCTTACATATCAAGAACTTGAATATCACTGGATATCCTGAGTACTTTTATGTATAATTGATTTCAATACTTCATACGGTTACCTATACTATTATCTCTAATACAGATCCAAGGCTCACGTTCAGATTTTAGAGAGTCTTATTTGAGGATATGGATTCCCATGTTATATTTAGTAAGGAATATTAGCTCCAAATGTATGAAAAAATGGTGAGAAATCCATTTTCTTAAGGATATGTTATGGGACTATGTGTTTAAATTCAGTGGATCTTTGGAAAATAATTTTCTTAAGGATGAATTTTGAAATAAAAAATGTTATCACGATTTGATAACGATGGTTCTCATTGAGGGTTTTTATAGGCATGCATGTATATATATATTGTCCTGGGTAGAGTTGGGAGGGTGTTCTTTGGTTCAGTAGTATCTTCTTCTTGATATGATCTATATGGTTCAGTTTATCTTGTAGAGATTTACCATGTGATAGTGTCTTAATAAATCTTATGTATACCATCGTCAATAGACTCCATAGTTTGAGGTTGGTTATTAAGAATTTTTGGGTGTTTCAAATATATTAGGATATCATCAATTTGAAAAGTAGGGTAAGTTGGCACTGAGCTTTCTAGAACCCATTGAGATCATTAGATGACTATAAATGGTGTTATAACGATTGGATTTGTAGTCGAGTACAACTTCAATCGATGATGTGTTTCATGTTTCCCATATGATTAGGTATATAAAATAATTATCAGGAGATTTTATTAGAGGATATTGATCATGAGACTGACACAACTCTGGTTTAACATCCATTTCATATTATGAATCATCGATATAAGGTATTTCACATTTAGATGAATCATCTGGTTTATGTACTATGGTTGTGTGAACAATATATCCACATGATTTTAGAGAGAAAATTAAGTATGAAGAAGAAGTACCCTTCCCTTTCTCTAGATCCAAAATAATATAGATTTTTTATGTATAAAAAAAATTATATAATACAGATATTATAACTATCTATAATGATTTATATGGTCTCCCTTGCGAATTCATTGATTTTAATTCTTGTTTCTAAGATTTTATAGTGAACTAGGTGGTTTTCCATATTATTGTAAATTACACACCGTGTAAATGGATTACATGAAATTTTCTATTCACTAAGAATATTACAACAAAACAGTACACATTTTGAAAGGATTACATGAAATGAAATTATTACACATAATGTAATGGAATAATTGGGATTTTAATAAAAGGAATTTCATTTTCTTCATTATCATCCTTCATGGAATTCATATTATCTAATTGGGTTTTGACTGAGCTGTGAAAGAATTTATCCTTTCAATTTTCCTGCAACCTCCCTATATTAATCTAGATCTTACCCCTGATGATTTTGAATAACTCTACTAATTCTTTATTTTTTCATCAGTGATCGATCCTCATGGTTATTACTATGTGCCTCTCCGGGTAAGAAGACTGTCTTGTTTTTTATTCCTTTGGTGTTAGACACTACATTATTTGTGTTTATTATTTGAATTCCTAATCTAGTGGTCTTTTTTATCGATCCAATGTTGTTTCATGGAATTCCTTTTCTTTCGTAGGTTGATATATTGGATTCCGATCACAATTGTCAATATTGAATAGGGTTATACTATTTTTATGCTTCAGTTTTGATTTTGAATTTGTTTCGTTATAAATTAATTTATTTGAGTTATTAATTTAATTGATATTTTTTATTAAAAATAAATGTCTTGACAGGGGTTATTTGAAAATGGAGTTTTTGGAAAACCAATCATGTTGAAATGTGTTTTCCAACACTAATGCAGATTGGTTTTGAGTTGGAAATGTTTCACAATAGTGTTGGCTAGTTTTTGAATTAGTTTTGACAATTGGCACAATGGAAACTTTGGGTGAATTATATAATAGACATGGGTAACACTACTGGGTGTGGTACTACTAGAGATTACATAGGGAAATTAGGGGAATTTCCTAGGGAATTATATTACATCGTACCAATATAGTCCTATTTTATGATATCTTTTATGTATCATACATATTTCAATTGGATAGGAAAAAATATGAGGTTCTTTTTCATTTTTCATGTATTAAAACCATGATGGGTTTTTTATCATGGATTTTTTTTCAAAGGTTATTATATGAGTTTGTGTAACTCCCTGACCCTAGTCACCAAAATTAGGTGCATTATTATATAACATTGGCCTGATCATAAGGGATCATGTCTGAAAGACAGATCGGTTTAGTATCTGTGGATGTACTAGATACATAAATAATTTTTACATTACATTATAAAATGGAAAACAAAAACATTGTGTCCCCTTTGAACACCCTCATATCCATTAGCCTATTCCTAATTTTCTTTCATAATATACGACTTCAAATCTTAGGAAAATATAAAACATAAGAAAGGGTTGAGATTAATTGCTCAAGAAAGGATAAAACTATAGAGATAACTATCATAAATAAGCATAAATAATTAAGGAAATGTATTAGACTAAAACACAAGACTATTAAAATTAAACATAAGCATAATATGGAAAATAAAAATCAAATAATTTTATTTACTTATTTTCATGCATATTCTACAAGTCGACTAATCACATGTAATATAAATAGATAATTTCATATTGATGGAATGTATAATTCCGGATATCATAATTACATAGTCAAGGCCTCGTTCTAAGGCTACAAATAATATTCTTTCAAAGCCCTATGCCAAAAAACTAGTCTGTCTCATAATACCAAGTGATGAATCATGGGGTTATAGTGGGCCCCACCCATCACGTACTAAGTCCAATACATTCCTCATATGAAAATTTTGTAACATAAAATAAACATTCGTGTTTAACGTATAATATGAAATGTCAATACATTAACCAAAAATCATGAATGGTATAAAAATTGTACATACACAATCAAGCATATCAAAAAAACCATCAATACAATATAGATGATTGAATCATTATAAATTAACGTCCAAAAAGTTTAAAATCCAACAATGGATGTTGACATAGACGAAATCAATCCAATAACTACTTGAATGAAATATCTCTTACTTATTTTAAATCATTTAAATGTAATGAAATCATTTATTTTGAAAATATACTTATAACCATGTAAGGGAAGCTTTTAAGGTCTTATAATAGTAGAAGATAGCGGCACTCGCCCTATAAGTTAAAAAAATTCCTTAGTTTCTCTAAAAGGTAATAAAGTACCTTGTTTTGAAAACAATGGAAAGAATAACTTCAAAAAAATTTACAAAAAATCCAAAAAGGGTATACATTACATTATATATAGTGTAGGAAATATTAAAAATGTTTTCAAATGAATATTTAACAAACACGGATGTGGATGATGAAGAGTTCCTATTAGATACTAACGTGTAAACAACCTCAAATAATGAAAATATTGTCAAATTAAACCTTACATTGTACGTTTACATAGTCAAGGGTACATTAACCTCATGTTTAATGGTTAAATAACATTTATTAAATTTTACAATACCCAAAAAAAATATGATATCATATATTATCTTTTAATATTGCATTGTTAATAATATTTCAGTAGTATAATTGTTTCAAGTGTTAACTGATTCATTTTCTTTTATATGTTTTGTTATGTATGACATGATGGTTATGGATAAGATATATTTGATTCATATCCAGAATCATATTAAGTTATTATAAATTTTTTTAATCATCAAATGAAAATTATTCTTGAATGGTTACGATGGGGAACAAATTCTAATGGCGTCGTGGAGAGGGTAAGTTGTACGTACGTACGAGCAAAAATATCATTCTATTAGTGGTGAAATATTAATTATATAGATAGTTTATTATATATAAAAAATCATTATCAATTTATATTTATTATTAAAATAAATTATACTCCTTATTATACCCATCCAAATAATTACGTGTTGAATAACAAAATACACCATGACTTAGAGATGGTAAGTCGTACATATGCACGTATGGCGACATTATCATTCATAAGAAGGATAAGATAATGAATATGGTTGAAACATATTTATAATGAAATAAAATTATGTATAATTTACTAGATTTATTATTTTGGTATGTAATAATAATGAAATAGGAAGTGTAAAAAGAAAATAACTCTGAAATAGGTGATGAAATAATTAGCACTTATTCAGGTTCTTCTTTTTGATTTGAACAAAAAGACCTCATTAGGTAAGATTTATGATCAAGTTAAGTCCTATAGGTTAATGTTACGGTAGGTTTTATGATATTTTATCAGTGTTTGGACAAGAAAAATGGCTTTGGATGTGTGAATTTGAGAGAAGGGGAAGTAGCCTTTTATAAGAGAGGTGAGGTGCACTTTAGGAAAAGTTCGATATATTAATTTATCTTAAAATAATTTTCTATTTATAATACCCCTAGAAGGATTTATTTCCAGGATAAGGTATGTACGGATCAAAATACTCTCAACCAATAGGTTTTATACAGGATTAGATCACCAAATGAACCTTACCCTTCATATTTTACTCTTAGTGTCATAGTTTGACATTTACTACGTCTTCTTGTATTTTTATATTACATGGTTAATAAAACAACTATAAAATTAAAATAGGACCACAATTGATACATTAATTAAATATATAACTTTATCTAATTTATTTTCCAAAATAATATATTTTTAGGAATATTATATCAATTAAAAATATAGTTTTTGTTTTAAAATATCATTTATGAAAATTTTGACACTATTTAGTAATTAATTTTCATTAAAGTCATAACAACACGTTAACTTTGAAAAATACATTGAATGATTCATAAAATGTCATATTCATCGATAAAATTATTTTATTGTATCAAAAGATTAAATTTACATTTATTTTAATATTTATAATATCAATTATTTAAATATTTCATTAAATATTTAATTACTGCATCACTATTGTGACATAACTAAATTTAATTTTTTTATTTCTAAAAAAATAAAAATAAAATACCATGATGTTATAAATAGTTTTAAATTTTTAATGATTATTCATAGTCAAATTTATATTCTGTTTAACCCTATAATAAAAATAGGTTAGTTTTTAAACATTGAATTTATCAACTTTAACTTTTCTTTATATAAAATATAATAAATTCCCTAATCTAACCCAAATGGATCAAAAAGATATTATATTTTTCATAAGGTTTATTTGGGTCTATATAAACTTATTAAATAGAATTAGGACATGTTTGGGGGTAATTTTAAAATTATTTTTTATTTTAATTCCCTTATTTACTTGTAATCGTGGAAAAAAAATTCATAAGTTACTATT
The DNA here is from genome assembly GCA_963277665.1 of Viscum album. Taxonomy (NCBI): domain Eukaryota; kingdom Viridiplantae; phylum Streptophyta; class Magnoliopsida; order Santalales; family Viscaceae; genus Viscum; species Viscum album. The sequence goes on from OY728166.1 coordinate 392,226,236, forward strand.
CATCCAAAATTATTTTCATCATATTGAACCACATTTTACTTACTTATGTCAACAATGTCTCCTGGGGTTTTTAAATTAAATTCATAGAAGTGGTAAAATTACGTTGTATGGAAATTTGAAAATGTGCATAGAAGGTGGGTAAATTTGCCTAGAAGGTGGGTAAAAAGATGTTAAAATGATTCAACAAAATTTTATATGTATAATTAAATAATAAAATTAACCCAATGAATTATATTGTACTAATATATTTGTTATGTATCTATTTTATGATAAAATATTAATTAAAAATAATTATTTAATTGTAAAAGTCGGTTTTAATGTACTATGCTGTATTTTTCACTATTCAACAAAAATTGAATGTTTCAAAAATATAAAAAAAAATTCACTCTAATATAATTTTGATTTTTAAAATCCTTAAATTAGGTCTATTTTACCAAATTCAAATCATTGAAGTTTCATTAATTAATTTAATATTAATTCCTGTTGTCAAAACCACGAAGCAGGTTTTTGAGAAGTAAAAAAAATCAAAAGATTGATATGTGTTTATGCCCAATTTAAATGTTCAATTAATTCCAATGAGAAAAATTCGATCAAATTATAAAAATAAAATATAATTATACTTAAAATCATTTATATTTTTAATTTATCACCATAAATTATTTTTATTAAAAAAATGTTTTCAATTATAATTTAGTATTTTTCATTATTCATCAAAATATGAAAGTTATCATAAAAACACCAAATATTTATCCAAGAACAACTATTTATGTCTCTTTTCTAAATAAGAAGTTTATTTTTTCAAATTGAATATATAAATTTGTTGAATATTGGATTTAGAAAATCACAATTAATAGGTTGTAAAATTGCATTTTTTTAAAATAACACTTCTTTTATCTGAAAAATTGAACATGTTCTTATATTATGTCCAAAAACACATAATATGTATGTTAAAATTATATGGAGTATATATAATAAAAAATTCAGTTAATACTATTCATAACAGATTTCTAGACGGGTAGTTTGGTAAGTCAGGGTGCGCTCCAACTCGGTTTTGCATGTGTCACAAGCTATTGAATTAATTTAAAGAGATAACGTATTATGAAATCCTGGGGTGTTACATTCTCCAATCCTTCAATATATTTCTTCCCTGGAAATTGTAATTGTTTTTAAAAAATAACAGGTTTGAAATAGAAACTAAATTTGTAGAAAACCCACATTATAAATAGGGTCAATAAAATTTAGTCATAATAAGAGGGAAAGAGAAATGAAAAGTCACCACCAAATTTGGGTTTAAAATTGGAGAAAATTGGTGGAAATTATAGAAAACTAATTTGAGTAAAAAGGTAAATATTTATATTGATATATTGTAGTCATCAATTACAAATAAGTGAACAATAAATGTAGAATTAAGGGTACTGAAGCCAATAATATATGATGATTTAAAGTATCATTGGGTCAAAAAAACGTAAGGAGTTATGATAAAACATTTTTTAGATTCTTTTTTTGAAGAGGAGGGTTTAAATTAATATAATGATAATAACTCAAGATAACATACTTGATTTCATTACCTTTCATAGTTATATTCTCATCAATTGGTTGTGCATAGTTTTATTTTCACTTCATCACTTAAAATAGGAAATGAATGTCCAAAAATTATTTTTTACACTTGAAGCACATTTGATTAATCATAAGGTCCAAAAATATTCTCTTAATCCTATAAATGATTATGAAAAACTAAATGGTTAGGACAAATTATCCAAAAAATTATACTTTTACCTCATTAAAAAAAATCAAGTGTTCGTCTTTCTCAATTCCAGCCTTTAGACATATCCAAATTACTTGTGTCTAAACTCAGAATCCAAAAATTTATAAGGAAGGTCAACATAAAATAATAAAGATCAACATGTGAGTACCTTCATCATGTATTTTATTAAATCACAGTAACAAGCAGAATTTCCATAAAACCTTATTTGAATATGTATATACTTCATTATACCTCCAGTAAAACACAGAATAATTGATATACTCCTTAAATTGATAAATTTTGTGAACTCCAACAATGGTGGATTAAAAAAATTAATTCCACGGTAGTCAATAATATTCAATATTCTTTATCCAAAAAAATAATATCTTATTCCAAAATCATTACCTCATCCTTATGACTATTTTAAGGTTTATCTTTTTCTCAACAATATATTTTCCATGTCGTTTAACAAGCTATTGATTCACTTTTCATGGTTCCACACAATCTCAAATCCTAAATTAAAAAGTACTATAGTACAATCCTTATTTATATCTATATTTCATATAACCAGTACATCATCGATAAAACACTCAAATGACATTTTTATTTGATGACAACATAAGAACACTAGTCATGCCTCTTCATATGTGTAATTATCATAATTTGATTATTATCCAATATCATCATTTGCGGAATACTCTGATGATTTGGAAAATGATTCATGTAGTGTCTCAAATCATTGCAGATGAATAATTGCACACTTGAAACCTCTTTCTTACCCTTGCAATCACGAACGTGGTGTTCTTTTTCTCCAAACTTATTACATACTCTCATTCACATCAAGCATTTACCAGGGTTATTCATTCCATTGTTATAACATGTGGGAAAATACATATTTGAATTCCTACATTTATCTTTATTTTTTCTATACACATATTATATTTCATCCTTTAAAAGCCATACAACCTAGAAGATTATTTACTTTTCTTATTAACACATGATATTATTTCTTTATATTATGCAGATATGTGGGAGACTATTTCCCTTCTAAAAGTTGGTTTGATATCATGAAAGATATGATCCTTCTTACTCCATGGATCATTTGTATTTCTAGAGTTCTCATTCCTTATACCATATTTTATTTCTAAACAACAACATACACTAGGTTAGATCATATCATAAAGTATAATAAAAAACATGAAAAATTCTCAAAATTAATTGATGATTTTCAGACATGTAGTCTCACAATCATAAATATGGTTTCTTTGTTGAAATATTTACTCATAAATAATTCATAATGGTTTGTAAATAAAATTTTAATTATCCATAGAATATCCCATGGGAGTGTTGTAACCAAGTGTGCCGTAATGCCCATTATCATGCACCAGTTCCCATTTGAGTCTAACTGAAAGCGGTGGTTTCGGGGTTTAACCCTAGATACATTTATTCAGAGCCACAGCTACCAACTCATATCCATAAAGGAATGTATTTTATATAAAATTCACAAAATATCTACATTACAAAAAATCTAGGAAGTTGTTATATACTAATCCTCAATGTTTATCATAAGGTAATGTTCTTTAATCAGAGTTTTTCTGAATCTAGTTTCTAAGGTTTGTACACAACATCCTCTAATACCCACTGTAATGCCCCAAACCTAGTCACCCAGATCCTTTTCATTATTATATAACATTGGAATGATCAAAAGTTATCGTTTCCTAATGACAGATCCATTTACTAGCCTAGGAAGTACTAGATACATGCATAAGTTTTACATTACAATATGAAATGGAAAACAAAAACATTATGTCCCCTTTGAACAAACTCATACCCCTTAGCTTATTCCTACAGGTCCGTCATAATATAAGACTTCACATCCTGGAAAAAATAAAACATAAGAATGGGGTGAGCTCCGATGCTCTGTAAGGATAACTATATATCAAACAATATCACAAATAAGCATAAACAATTAAGACAATGTATAAGAATAAAACACAAGACTATTAATCATAAAATTTACCACAATATGGAAAAAGATAAATCAAATGATTCCATTTACTTATTTACATGGATATTCTACTGGTCTAATAATCACATGTAATGTCAATAGCTTATTTTATAATGATGGAATGCATAATGCTGGACATCATAACCACATAGTCAAGGCCTCATTCCAAGATTAAATTAAGATTTTTTCTTGGCCTTTTACCAACAGACTAAATTGTCTCATGAGACCTACTGATGCATCGAGGGGCTATGGAGGGCCCCACCGACCACTTAATAAGTCCAATACATTCCTCTTATGAAATGGTTGAAACCTAACATAAACATTCATATTAAAACTGGAATAATAAATATCAATAATTTAACCATAAATCATTAATGTTATAATAATATAACATCAAAATTCATACATATCACAAAACCTTAAATATAGTATGGATGATTATATGTTAATAATTTAACTTTAAACAAGTGTAGAATCCAAAAAAGGATGTCGACATAGATGAAATCAATCCAAAAAATTATTTGAGTGAAATATCTCTTTCTACTTTGAAATAATTTAAAAATAAAGAACATATTTATTTTAAAAATATTCTTATAATCTTGTAAGGGATTCTTGGAAGGTGTTACAACAGCGGAAGATAGACCCACCGTATAAGTTAAACAAACATTCTTTCCTTAATTTATTGAAAAGGTTATAAAGTACCTTGTTTGGAAAACGATGGAAAGATTCCATTAAAAACATTTTATAAATAGTCAAACAAGGTTATAAATGAAATTACCCATATTCTAGGAAATATTAAAAGTGTTTCTAATTGAATTTTTAAGAAACACGGATGTTAATGATAAAGAGGTCCCATTAGGTACTTACGTATTAACAACCTCGAATAATTAATAGATTGTAAAATTAACCCTTTCTATGTGAATTGTTTTAGTTTTGGGGGCTTTAAACTACTATATAATGGTTAAATAATTGTTATTAAATTATAAAATAACCACATACATAAAAATTATATCATATATGTTCTTTTAATATTTATTTGTTAATAATATTTTAGTAGAATCATTATTTCGAGTGTTAACTAATTTTTTTTCCTTTATATATTTTGATATGTAAGCCATGTTGGTTATGGATTGGATGTTTTTTATTCATATCCAAAATGATTTCAAGTTCTTAAACATTATATTAAATCATCAAATGAAAATTATTCATTAATGGTTACGATGGGGAACGGAATCTCATCATGTCGTGGAGACGGTAAGCCGTACATACGCCGAAACGACAACATAATTCTATAAGTGGTGAAATAATAAGTAGTTGGATAGTATATTATATTTAGAGAATCATTAAAAGTTTATATTTATTATTTTCAGCAATTATTCTCATTATTATACACATCACAATAATGAATTTTCGAATAACAAACTACACCACGACGTGGAGAAGGTAAGTCGTACCTATACATGTATGGTGACATTGTCATTCATAGGATGGATAAGATAATGAATATAGTTGTAACATATTTATAATAAAATCAATGTTTGTATAAGATAATGGATTTATTATTTCTGTATGGAAAAAACAAATAAAGGGGAAGTGGAAGAAGAAAAGAACTTTGAAATGGTGAGGAAATAATTACCTTTTCTTCGGGTTATTAATTTTGATTTGAATAAAATCGGCTTTTTAGGATGGCTTTATGATGGAATTAAGGCCTATAGGTTGAGGTGATCTTAGTTGGGAGGATATTTTCGCATGTTTTGGTCAAGGAAAAATTATTTGTAAGAGTGAATTTGAGTGAAGGGGAAGTATCCTTTTATAAGAGAGGTGAGGGGAACTTTAGGAAAAGCATGAAATATTAATTTATTCTAAAATTGTTTACAGTTTATAATAGCATAAAAAGGATTTATTTCAAGAATTAGGTGTATATGGGTGAAAATAATCTAAAAAAATTGGTTTTAGACAAGTTTAGGTCACTATATTAACCTTATCGTTTATATTTAACTCTTAGTTACATAGTTTAACTTTTACCATGGATTCTTGTATTTTTATATTACATGGTCAATAAACATACTATAATATTTAATTATAACCTCAAGAGGTTAATTAATGAAATATCTAACCTTATATATGTCCTTTGGATGAATTTTATATTTTTAAAAATATGTTATCATTTAATTATATTATATTTGTTTTAAAAACTCATTTATGTCAATTTTGACACTCATTAGTCATTGATTTTTGATAAATTCATAAGAACTTGATGACTTCAAAAAAATTAAATTCCATCATACATAACAGGTCAAAAAAACCTAAATCTTTAGTTTATAGAATCAAATGTTTCAATTCAATATTATTTTGTTATATATAATATCAATTGTTTTACTATTTTATTAAGAAGTTAATTGATGCATCATCATTGTGTCATAAATAAATTTAATTATTTGATGTCAAAAAATTATAAACACAATACCATGATATTGGAAATTATTATAGGTTTTTAATTAGTATCTATATTCTTATTTATCTTATGTTTAAGCCTATATTGAAAATGGTTTAGTTATTAAATGTTGAATTTAACACATTTATCTCATCTTTAAATAAATTATAAAAAATTACTTAATCTAACCCAAATGGATGAAAATGATCTTATTTTTTTCCTAAGGTTTATTTTGGTAGAAAAAAACTTATACAACAGAATTTGAACATGTGTTGGGGTAATTTTAATATTTTTTTACCTTCAATTACTTTATTTACATTTAACCATGGTAAATAAAATTCAAAAGTTTCTTTTCATAAATAATTATTTCCATATTATTGAACATCATTTTACTTATGGATTTCAATAATGTGTATTGTATTTTTGAAATTCAATTCACAGAAGTGGTAAAATTATGTTTTATGGAAATGTGAAAATGTTCCTAGATGGTGGGTAAATGTGCCTAGAAGGTGGGTAAAAAGACGCTAAAATGATTCAATAAAAATTTATAAGTCTAAAATTATTATAAAATGACTCCAAGAAATTAAATTTTACTAATATATGTATTATTTATCTATTTAAAGAGAAAAATTAATTAAAAAAAATTATATGAAAAGTTGTGTTTTATGTACTATGCTGTATTCTGCACTATTCATCAAAAATTAAATGTTTTCAGAAAAATACCAAAAATTCACCCTAAGATAATTATGATATTCTGAATTCAAAAATGTTATTTATTTTACCAAATTCAAAAAATATAAGTGTAATTCATTTAAAATTTTTTCCTTTTGTCAAAACTATAAAATAAGTTTTTGAAAAGTAAAAACTATCAAAATATTGATATGTGTTTATATCCAATTTAGATGAAAAATTACATGAAATAACCATTATTGAATTAAATTATAAAAAAATAATCTAATAATACTTCAAAAACATTCAAATTTATAATTTAACACCATAAATTATTTTTATTAAAAATGATGTTTTCAATTAAAATTTAGTATTTTTCATTATTCCTAAAAATATAAAAGCTGTCAGAAAACAGAAAAAATTTATAAAAAATAAATTTATATGTCCCTATTATAAAACAAAATTTTATTTTGTCAAATTGAATATATGAATGTTTCAAATATTTCATTTAAAAATGTTCTCCATTAAAAGTCGGTATAATTGAATTTTTTAAATAATAAATCTTTTATCTAAAAAATTGGACTTGGTTAATATTATGTCTAAAAACACATAATATGGATGATAAAATTTTATTGAGTATGTAAAATTAAAAATGTAGTTAATAATATTCATAACCACTTTTTTAAATGGATAGTTTGTTAAGTTGTGATGCGCTTGAACTCAGTGATGCTTGTGGCACAAGCTATTGAAATACTTTAAAAAGATAACGTATTATAAAATCATGGTTTGGTATAGTTCAAGTCACATATATTCACATGATAGGTTATTTAATGGATATTTTTTTACTTTTTGATGTATTGATTAAAATTATATTTACTATCACTAATAACCGACAGATTTCAAGTTTTGGGAATAATAATTTCTTTTAGGAAATTAAAATTAAACAAATGATTAAAAAATTTATATTAGATTGTATGAAAATGATTTGAAAAAATGATTTATTTTAATGATTATAAATGTTTCACTCTTTATGTTATACCTTAAATAGATTCTTTGGTGATATATGTTTGTTCTTTCAGCTCATATCCTACTTTTGAAATTGGGAAGTTATAGATGATTTATTTTAGGATAGAGGCTAAATAATGTTCTTCCTGTATAATTTTATATTCTACATCTTTCAAGAGATTTCAGTCTATGCTAGTTTGTATTTGAGGTTTGGTCACATAGAGAAATTTGGGATTAACTGATTTATAATTTTCCAAATTAGTTTGTCTTCCTTTTTGAATGGATACAGTTGTATATTTTCTTCATTTTGGTACATATATTTCATGTCACGTTTTAGATATAATCAAGAATATTGTTTTTTTATTATCCCTTTTTACCTCATTGTTATGGTTTAGCTTAATTTGATTTCATTGAAGACATAGTTTGGACTTTTACATTCACCATTGCCCATGAATACCATCAGTATATCTCGATACAAATGGGTGATAAGAGTGGGTTTAAATCTACAATTCCATTATAGTATATGAATATATTTCTATTAAAATAAAAAAAAATTTAAAAAATCATGGTTACATTCCATGTTTTTCCTTATATCCTTTATATTGACCTTTATGAATATCAGCATACTCTCACAATATGAGCAGAATATATCAATAGTTAACATTGTAAATGAAAATAATTCATCGTATTCCACCCATGTAGCTCACAAAAAAGGTTTAAGAGAAAATACGGAGTGTGAATATATTTTTTATCCCATTCATGAGGATCACTGGAACAATATATTCATGAATGGTGTACAAGAATGATCTAATATTAAATTTCCACCTATAGATCATCGACCCATTTCAATTTATATATCTATGAATTTCTTTATTACTATAGATCATTCATAATATTATTGTTATACTATATATATATTTATATAATTGGTCTCTCTTAAGACAGATCTTGAATGTAATGGGCATATTGAATAACACATGACCCCAATAACCCAATGGAGAGCATTAATTGCGATCTTTCTACTAGTGGTATCCTAGAGAACAATTATTGCTCCATATATATTCCAAGATAAATTTTTCTCTTCTTATCAATTTATTGTTTCCTTTTTTTTAAAATACTAATTATTAATTTTTTTATCACAATAGATATTGAAATTAGTAATTTTTTTTAATTTACTACCCATAATATATATATAAGTAGTTTCTAAGTTCTTTTCAGGAGTGTCTACACTGAAGGTCCTCTACATGGGATTATCAATATATATCTTATGAACACTGACCACTATGAGATATTTTAAAATCATCCCCATTTATGTATGATCAATTTGAAATAAGGTCATACAAAATATTTATCAACAAATTTTCAACCTAATGGTCCGCCATTGGGCCCATTATAATGTAGTCATACTAATATTCATACATTGATACATCTTCATATTCCTACCCATGATAAAACTAACAATGAAGGTCTTACCCGAATTGATATTTAATACAATAGATTGTCATCACATTACTAATTATACTATAAGAAATATCTAATATCAAGATGTGATAATTAAGTGAAGTATACCTACTTTATGTGCCATATCTATATGGCTATTATCACATCTCAACAAGATATTGGCATGAATCCATTTTAAAATCCAAGGTAAATATAGAATAATAATTTCTCATAATTTTTTACATTCATGCAATAAATGTAAGAGGTTTAAAATTAGAATTACTTCATTTTTAAACCTAAAATACTCTAGAATTTCTAAAAGGTATTTATACTAAATTTATATTTAGCACCGGTTTTAAATATAGACTGTTACAATTGATGTTGGTCTATTTGAAAAAAAACTTCTTCCCTAAAAGTGGGACATCAAAATTTACAATTGTTGAATATTTAGTATTTTTCATAAATGTTTCATTTTTTACTAAATACTGAAAAATTGTGAATTATAGTTAAAAACTAAATTTTCATTTAAATAATTATTATAATTTACACTTATTTTTAAATTTATAATAAATTAATTTTACATGTATTAATCCAATTTGTGTTGTTAGAAGAATTATTTAATATTGAAATTACTTTTGAAATTTTATTGTTATTTTTGAACTTCTCTTTTAGCTGCCTTCTAGCCACATCTGCGAGATTAACAATAAACATAATTTTACCACTTTTTTTTAATTGAATGTTGAATAATGTAAATATATTTTCATAATTAGTATAAAAAATTTGGTCTAATATGGTCCAAATTATTTTCAGTGAATAGTAAATTTAGTATTTAATTTACCACGGAAAAAAGTAAAAAATAATAATTAAAGGTAAAATTAATATTATAATATTATAAAAACCACCCTTACCATTATCCTTATCATATTATAGGATTTAGAGTTGACCATTTCCATCCTTAGGCTGAAATTGTTACCTTTGGATGCCACTTGGTTGTGATTATGACAATTATATCTTTTAAAAGGTGGGACACAATGCCGACAACCAGGTGCAAGGCTTGACCCTGCATCCTCACTGTAGAGGCCCGCTGATTGATGCACATGGACATTATATTACTTTTACAGAATACATAATACATAAAATAACCAACACTCAAGGATCGTAATAGTTTAGTGTCTTTGGAAAACTCGGAACATAATCTTCTTATCGTGGTGAAAGATCTTCAATATCTCTCATAAAGGTCTTCCCATTTTGTTATCTTACCTAAAACCATTATTTAAATCTTGGGGAAAAGAAAACATAAAAAGGTTGAGCTGAAATGCTCAGTAAGGATAAGCATAGAGAACATAAAACAATACATAAACATTTGAATTAAAAAACATGAACATAAAATCTAGACATCAAAATCATGAACAACGACATAAATCGTGGAAGTGAAAAAGGAATAGATCATAAATGAAAATTAACCATGATAATATAGCATGGGAATAAACCATGTAATTGTGGTATCCATTAAGCACATGTAATGATTTTCATAGTAGCCAAGGCATTGCTGCCAAGACCATCTTAGTGGACAAAGTCCCTTACTGAACCGGGTTTACTTGTCGTTCCAGCCCTGTATTACTGAACCAGATTAACTTTTCGTTCCAGCCATGTCTATCTCATGAGATATAAATATTTACCCAATGCATTGGAGGGAGATATAGGTCACACCCATCTCATATTTAAATCATTCTTACATGTGCCACAAAATAAACATACATCATTCATAATAACCCAATGAATAAAATGGGTTTCATAAACATCATCCCATAATCACATAATCCATATAAAATAAATGGATATCATTTCATAATAAGAAAATTGAAACCATGTAAATAATAGAGACCTTATACTAGAACCATACTCATACGAAATAATTTCATCTTAGATGGAAAATGGTTTTAATAAAACACTTTAAATGAATTCTTGAGGAAAATATCCTATCTTCTTCAAAATCAATTCCTTTTCACAAAACGTCATGAAATTTTAAAATAAAAATATTTTGTTTAAAATAGGCATGAAATATATTGGAGGAAGCATCATGAATATAAGGCTTCATAAAACTATAAAATACTCTCTTTCCGTGTATGTTAAAAAACATTCTCCTTTTACTTTTGTCAGAAAAGTCAAAAAGTACCTCGTAACGTAATCAAAATAAAGATACCAAACACACTATGTAGTAAAAGTCAAAATGGGTAAAAATGACATTAAACATACATAAAAACACTTTTAGAAAACATGATAATGGATGATAACAATAACCCCAGTAAATACATAGGTATAAGAAATCTAGGATAAAAATGAGATTTGCAAAATTATCCCTTACCTTAGGTCCGATATGCTTCATATGTATCCGAACCTACTTTAATTTGGGTAACATCATGTGGTTTGAACCCAAAGGACTTCTTGGAGTGTCTTCTTCCTATTTTAAGGCTTTGAGGGGGAGGAGACAGATTTTGGGAGCTATGTTGGGCAGATTTTGGACGAACCAAAAGGCTTGAGAGGTATGAGGAATTGCATAGAAGTGGTCTCCTTTTATAAGGGAGTGGAGGGGATCTTTATGAAAGTGGGAAAACATTATTTTTTATAAACATAAATTCGGCTTCAAGAGGTCCAAAAGACATTAATGTCTAAGATAAGATGACTCATATTTGAAATAAAATCATCCAATATGAATTGGACAGGTTTTGGATGATATTTTAATGATTATAATCTTATTTATTTTAATCATTTATTAATGATGTAAATACTGCATCATTATTGTGTCATATATAATTTAATTTCTTTGATGTCTAAACATTATTAAAAAATACCAACATGTGGGAAATATTTTTAGCTTTCCAATGAATATTTATATTCTAAATGATAATTTATATATCCCCATATAAAAATTAATTACTAAAGGATTTGTTGTTCCAAATTTTGTCTTTACATTAAATAAATTAATCTAATGTGTCGTTGTCATTCATAAGTGGCTCCATGGGGTCCAAAAATAGACCCAATGATTCTCATGGTCGGCCATTACTCATCCAATAAAGTTTGGAGAAGTGTTAAGATAATTTTGAATTATTATAATATTCTTTTAATCGTGAATTTCCCTATTTACCCTTAACCCTGGTAAATAAAAGTAAGAAGATACTATTCACCAATAATTATTTTTATCTAATTGAACCACATTTTACTCTTAATATTAACCGTGTCTCACGGAGTTTCGAACATCAACTCACAGAAGTAATAAAATTATGTTTTATAAACAATTGAAAAAGCTCATAGGAGGTGGGTAAAAGACAGTGAAAAGGTCAATACAATTTTTATATATCTAAAATTATTATAAAATGACTCTAATGAATTTCATTGAACTTATATAAGTATTGTGTAGCTATTTTTACCTAAAATTAATTTATATAAATTAAAATATTATTTAAATAAAAAGTCAGTTTTAACCAAAAACTCAGTGTTTTCATTATTCATTAAAAATTGAAGTTTTTCAGAAAAATACAAAAAATTCATCCTAAGATATATTTAATATTATGAATTCTAAAATGATGTCCATTTTTTCAAATTCAAAACATAGAATTGGCATTAATTAGTTTTTAAATCAATTTCCGTTATCAAAACAAATAGCGCGTTTTAAAGAAACAATAACTAGCAAAAGATCGAAATTTGTTTATGTCCAAATTCAAAGTGAAATGAATTCCAATGACAAAAATTGGATTAAATGTAAAAAATATATTCTAATTAAAATTTAAAACTAATTAAAAAGATAATCTATCTATATAAATTGTTACGATGAAAAAAGTTGTTTTTAATTAAAATATAGCATGTTTTTACTATTCATCAAAATATGAAAGTTATCAGAATAATATGAAAAATTCATCCAAATTAAATTTTTATATCCTGATTCTAAGGAATATTTTTATTTTGTCAAATTAAACTTATAAACATGTCAAAAACTAGATTTAATGTGGGTGCGCCATCAAATGGCGGTGAAACTATATTTTTTAAAAAATACATATTTTATCCGAAAAAATTATTTTATTCTCATACAATGTTCTAGAATATATGTAAGATGAATAATAATGTTATGAAATTGAAAATGTAGTTAATACTATTCATAAGGGATAGTCCATAATAATATTATAATAATATATCGTTATTTAGTGAAACCCAGTATTGCGTACTGCACATGCTATCTAGGAAGGTTGTGATTGCGTGTAATGCAAGACAAGTCAGGGTTGCATGTGATGCAAGACTCCATCGTTGTTTCGTATAACCAAATCCAACCATATTTCATTTAATCATTGATTATATATATATGTGTGTGTGTGTGTATATACACACACTCAATGTTGCATAGAATAACTACTATCAATATTTTGTGTAACAAGATCCAAGAATAGTGGTGCGTTTACTGAAATCTAATACGGTGTTGCGTATAGAGAAAGGTAATCTTGGTGTAGCGTACAACACAAGACATCAATGAAATTGAAAGAATGTTTTTCAAAAAATCTCAGGGTGTTACATTTTACCCCCCTTAAAATCAATTTCGCCCTCAAATTTCGTCGGGGTTATAAATATTTTACTATTCATAGAAACCCACATCGTAAAAATGAATACTAAAACTTCATTTTAAAACTAAATTATGAAACGTAACAATTACCCAAAGTAACTCATCACTGGGTTTCCATATAGGAAAACATAGGTGATAATATGGATATGGAAGAAAAATTTAACCATCAAGTTCTGATGGAGAGTGGTAGAGAACATGGCTATGAAAAAGACAACAATCACAAAGACATAAATTTTTGATGATCTAAGGTACCATCTGATTCATCGAATATGAGGGTACTAGGAAAAAAATTTTGGTTTTCAAGATCATTTCCCTAAAGTTGAAGATATTGAAACATAAAAAATACTAACCTTATTTTGGTATAATCTCACCGTTGTCCGTGCCTTGAACAATTTCCACTTCATCTCTTTAATAAATGAAGTTGAATTTGTCATTCGTGATGTTTTAGCACATCATGTAATTGAATGATAGGTCATTCCTCCTGTCTCAATCAAAATTTATCAAAATATTTATACAAAATTCCATCTATGGGGAGATTAGTCATATATGGTTCCAAAATGGACTTATACTTCATCTATCATACCACATAATAAAATAAAACAAGTTTCTACTAAACTGGGACTTCCTGTAGGCCAGTGGTAGGAAATAAAGTCATGTCGCACTTCATTTGTGTTTTAAATTCCCACAGCCTTGTCCAACGAGATGGGTTGTCACCCTTCTTGAAAGTTGTCCCTTTTTCTAAAAATACATTATAATAACATTCCTACATTAATATCTTAAAAAAAGTTTTAGCCTTAAACAATACTATCTTATGTCTAACATAATTAATTCCAATCTTTAGGCTTATCCAAAATACACCTATCCAATATCATAGTATACAGAAAATGATTACTCGAAAGATCACATAACAAGAACATGAATAACATCATTTATCATACGATATATCTTTTTGGTCACAATCCAAATATGTGTATTCCTTAATCATGTATTCTATTGCAACATGGATTACCATAGAACCTTAGTTGAAAACATGAATGCGGTAAAATTTTTTCTCTTTCCACATTCCAAAATCCCAAATATTCTCTATACTCAAACCATGATACCACTTAGTCCTTATATCAATAATAAGCTCAGGAATACTATCAAACATATTAGTGTCTCTTTATCCATTCATTATGTTCATATCATCTGGTTTGTAAAAATATTTCAATCACTTTTCCTGGTTACCGATGCCATATTCTTATGGAAAACCACAATGGACCAATACATAGATATTCCAATATACCATAAAAGTATATCAATAAAATTATTCTTGAATACCAATACATAAACACTTCAAACCATCATCTTCAATGATTATCATGGAATAAGTCCTTCCTTGATTTAGAAGTAACCACTTAGGTTAGGGCATTGAGTTGGGTAATGCCCATGTTCTCCATAGATAAGACATTGAACTCCATAATAGTCTGTCACTATATGGCCCTTCTCTCCACACAGATAACAGCTTCCCCTCCATTTAAGGTATTCCTCAAGGTTCTTCTTCCCTTATTTAGAAATCTCAATCTTCCTTTCTTTATGATCCTCAACATGCGAACATGTATAAAAGTCTATCTTCCTCTTATTTTATGAATTAAGAATACCACTAAATTTCAACTTGTTAATCATATATCATGATTACTGATTCAACATAATCACAATAACATTATCTCTAGGCATTATTCAATTTTGTTGCTCATAGTCACCAATTTTCCCATTCAATTCAATGTAAACCAGATTCCTTATGGTTCCCTCATTGACTAAATCACAAAAATAATTCTGTGAGAGGAAAAAATCATGATAGGTAAAAAAAACATTATAAATGGGGAGTAACTTCAATATCTAAAATCTTAGGTTTATTTGTAAGATAGTTACCATAATTCTAGGACTATAACCTATACTTATACCTAACCATAGTTACATCCCTAGACATACCCTAGAAATATCTCTAGGGATGTCACTAAAGTTTTCGAATCCTATTTTCCAAAGGTTAACTAAACCATTCCTCTAATACCAATTGTAGAGGCCCGAAGATTGACGTACATGGACATTACATTACTTTTGTGGAATACAGAATACATAACAATAACCAAAACTCAAGGATCGTAATAGTTTTGTGTCTTTGGAAACATGGAACATAATCTTATAACCGTGGGGAAAGATTTTCAACATCTCCCATAAAGGTCTTCCCATTATGTTTTCTTACCTAAAAACTTTCTTTCAATCCTGTGGAAAAGATAAAATAATATGGGTGAGCTAAAATTCTCAGTAAGGGTAAGCATAGAGAACATCAAACAATCCATAACCATTGGAATAAAAAAACATGAACATAAAATCTAAACATCAAAATCATGAGCAACGACATAAATCTTGGAAGTACACATGGCATAGATCATAAAGGAAAATTAACCATGATAAAGTAGCATGGGAATAAAACATGAAATTGTGGCATCCATTAAGAACATGTAATGATTTCTATAGTTTCCAAGGCATTGCTTCCAAGACCATCTTAGTGGACTAAGTCCCTTACTGAAACGGGTTTACTTGCCGTTCTAGCCCGGTATTACTGAACCAGATTTACTTTCCAATCCAACCATGTCTATCTCATGAGATATAAATATTTACTCAATTCATTGGAGGGAGATATAGTTCCCACCCGTCTCATATTGAAATCATTCGTATGTGTGCCACAAAATAAACATACATCATTCATAATAACCCAATGAATAAAATGGGTTTCATAACGATCATCCCATCATTACAAAATCCATATAAAAGAAATGGATATCACTTCATAATAAGAAATGTGGAACCATGTAAATAATAGAGACATTATACTTGAACCATAATCAAATGAAAAAATGTCATTTTAGATGGAAAATGGTTTTGATAAAACACTTGAAATGAATTCTTGAGGAAATTATCCTTTCTTCTTCAAAATTAATTTCTTTTCACAAAACGTCATGAAATTTTAAAAGAAAAATTTTTTTTTAAAATATTCATGAAATATTTTGGAGGAAGCTTCATGAAAATAAGGCTTTATAAATCTGTAAAAATCATTTCATGCCGTATATGTTAAAAAAACATTCTCATCTTACTTTTTTCAGAAAAGTCAAAAAGTTCCTCGTAACTAAACGAAAGAAATATTCCTTACATACCATTTAGTAAAAGTTAAAATGGGTAAAGAGGAAATTAAACATACATAAATACACTTTTAGAAAACATGGACATGGATGATAAAAATAACCCAAATAAATACATATTTATATGCAATCTCAGATAAAAATGAGATTTGAAAAATTATCCCTTACCTTAGGTGAGATATGCTTCGTACGTATCTGAACCTCCTTTAATTTGGATAACTTATTTTGGTTTGAACCAAAAGGATTTCTTGGAGTGTCCTCTGCCTAATTTTAGGCTTCAAGGGGGAGGAGAGGGATGTTGGGAGCTTAGTTGGGCAGAGTTTGGATGAGCCAAAATGCTTGAGAGGTGTGAGGAATTGCATAGAAGTGGTCCCCTTTTATAAGGGAGTGGAGGGGCTCTTTAGGAAATTGTGAAAATATTATTTTATTATAAACT
The DNA here is from genome assembly GCA_963277665.1 of Viscum album. Classification (NCBI taxonomy): domain Eukaryota; kingdom Viridiplantae; phylum Streptophyta; class Magnoliopsida; order Santalales; family Viscaceae; genus Viscum; species Viscum album. The sequence goes on from OY728166.1 coordinate 392,243,760, forward strand.
TATCTTAGGTTAGAATAGGTCCAAAACAAATTATTTTTGAAGATAAGATGACTCATATTATAAATAAAATCATCCAATAGGAATGTGAAATGTTTTAGATGATATTTTAAACATTATAATCTTATTTATTTAAATCATTTATTAATGAGGTAAATACTACATCAGTATTGTGTCATAAATAACATAATTTATTTTTTGTATAAAAATAATAAAAAAAATACCAACATGTAGGACATCTTTTTAACTTTCTAATTATTATTTATAGTTGAAATGATAACTTGTATAGCCCCTTATAAAAATTTATTACTAAAGTATTTTTATTAATGCCAATTTTGTCTTTACATTAAATTAATTAATTTAATGTGTCAGTGTCTTTCATAAGCTGTTCCATGGGGTCCCAAAATAGACCAAAATATTCCCATGGTAGGCCATTACTCATCCAATGAGTTTGGGACAAGTGTTAAGGTAATTCATAATTATTAAAATATTCTTTTAACCTTGAATTACCCTATTTACCTTTAACCATGGTAAATAAAAGTAAAAAGTTACTATTCAACAAAAATTATTTTTATATAATTGAACCACATTTTAAAATTTGATATTAACCATGTCTCTCAGATTTTTGAATTACAACTCACAGAAGCAGTGCGATTATGTTTTATGAACAATTGCAAACTCTCCTAGGAGGTGGGTAAAAGACGGTGAAAAGTTCAATACAATTTTTATCAATCTAAAATTATTATAAAATGACTCTAATTAATTTAATTGAACTTATATAAGTATTATGTACCTATTTTTACCTAAAATAAATTTAAATAAAATAAATTATTATTTAAATAAGAATTCGGTTTTAACCAAAAACTCAGTGTTTTCACTATTCATAAAAAATTTATGTTTTTCAGAAAAATACCAAAAATCCAGACTAATAAATATTTGATATTCCAAATTCAAAAATGATGACCATTTTTTCAAATTCAAAACATATAAGTTTCATTAATTAATTTTAAAATCAATTAAATTTATCAAAACAAATAGTGTGTTTTTAATAAACAGTAACTATCAAAAGATCGACATTTGATTATGTCCAAATTCAAAGTGAAATTAATTCCAATGACCAAAAATGGGATCAAATGGTAAAAATGTACTCTAATTACACATTAAAACCAATTAATAAGATAATCTAACCATATAAATTATTGGGATGAAAAAAGTTGTTTTTAATTAAAATATAGCGTGTTTTTACTATTCATCAAAATATGAAAGTTATTAGAATAATATGAAAAATTGTTCCAAATCAAATTTTTATATCCTTATTCCAAGGAATAATTTTATTTTGTCAAATTTAACTTATAAAAATGTCAAAACCTAGATTTAATGTGGGTGTTCCATCAAAAGGCGGCCAAACTGCATTTTTTTAAAAATAATTATTTTACCCGAAAAATTTATTTTATTCTCATACCATGTTCTAGAATATTTGTAAGATGAATAATAATGATATAAAATTGAAAATTTATTTGATACTATTCATAATGGATAGTCCATAATAATATTATAACAATATATCTTTGTTTATTGAAACCCGGTATTGCGTACTGCACACGCTATCGAGGAAGGTCGTGACTGTGTGTAATGCAAGCCAATTCAGTGTTGCGTGTGTTGCAAGACTCCTTCGTTTTTTCGTATAACAGCATCCAACCATGTTTCATTTATACATTTAATATATATATATATGTATATACACACTCAATTTTGCATAGAATAATTACTATCAAAATTTTGTTTAACATGATCCAAGAATAGTGTTGCGTATATTGAAAGCTAATACGGTGTTGCCAATAGCGCATGGTAATATTGGTGTAGAGTACAACAAAAGACATCAATGAAATTGAAAGAATATTTTTCATAAAATCTTATGGTGTTACACTCACCCCCACCCCCAATATAGTCATTCCACCCCACTCAAATGTGGGGTCATATTTATAGAATTTCATTTAAATTAATAGTATTTATGTCGTAAATATGCCTCATCTTACTAAAAAAAATTTCATATGGGGTTGTATATATAATACCTTGGACTATGAATAGTAGTTCGATAGAAAACAATATCATACTTAATGATAACTAAAAATAATTTTAAAAATATAAATAATTAAATAAAATTATGACACAATAATGATGAAATAATAGATTTATTAAAAAAAAGAATACAATAAATGATATTAATAATATTAAAATGAATATAATTTCAAATATCTGATTCCATCCATGAATTATTTTCGAAGACTATGACATTTTTGGACATATTAAATGTAGTTATTGCAAGGAATAAAGTTGTTTTGATATTTTTAAGAAGCTGTGACATTAAGAGTGTCAAAATTTACATAATTCAACTTTTGAAATATAAAATATTTAATTAAATGATATAAAATTTGTAAAAATATAACATTCAGATAACGAGTATAGATACGTCTAAAAATGTTATTAATGACTCATTCATTTCTTTGTTTCATGAATTAATAATTATTTTAACCCTCAAAATTTAAATTACTTGATAAAATGTAAGAGTAAAAAGGGATTAAAAAAACAAAGACTAAAAAATATTCAAGACTTGATTAATTTTTTTGGATGGTAGTTATTTGACCCAAAATAATCATATCTTCAAAATAAATCATTTTGGGGCTATTTTAAACACAAAATTAATTTATATTAATTTAATACATTTAATAATTCCAAGAGTGCCACTCCCCTCCCCTGTAAAAGGGTGCACATTACTCTCTATTAATAACACTTTCAATACCATTCTATTTGACCGCTCTGTACCAAAATCTATTTTTAGAATCGTTCCCCACATACATAAATCCTTTGTTTAGATAGAACACCCTCCTTACAGGTGTTTAAGTCTTCTTCAATGGTGATCAACTGAAGAAGAGGTATCATTTTTTAAATATTTCTATTTTATTTTTTCTTCCACTTCCTTCAAATATCTTCCAAAAATGATGACATAATAACAAAAGTATCCCCTATATATTTAAATGGTATTATTTTAATATCATCACCTAACTCCATGTCCAATTTAATCAAATGAAAAATAAAGATTTCATTTGTGTATATGACAGACTACAGTCTCGTGGACTCATATAGTTTTATTTTCATTATCGCTTCTCAAGATAAGTCATAATGATGAAATTAATTTTTATATATAATGTTAATGATATATATATATCTTTATAAGAGAATAATATATCTATAATATTCTTACTTTCTATACACATAAAATTGAAACGTTTCTCATGTGTACGTATGAACTATTGTCTCCATGATTATAACATTGTTCATTTCTCATTACCATAATTAATGTTTTAATTTAAAATTATAATGGATTTTTAAAATTTTTCCTTATGTTGCTAATATTATTCTAGATATGGAGGAATTTTATCCACAAGGACTATTTATATCGTACCATGTTCATTTTCAACATAAATATCTAATATCGACAAAATGTCTTATATGAACGTAAATAATTATTTAATTTGTATAGCAAGATAAGAAGTGATATAAAATGATTTATTAATATAAAAAAGGTTCTAAAGAAAGTAGAAATTAGCCTAATTTTATTATTCGAGAATATAACAAAATTTTGACTCGATTAAGACTCAAGGTAATGTACTTTGTCTCAATCTCTTTTCATTGAGACATATATTTTTATTATACACCACCTTCTTTTATATGGTGTATTATCAACCTACTAGAATTTAAATTAATTCAATGGTTTTAAAAGGGAATAAATTTATATGAAAATTTTTCTTTCTTCACAAAATGAAAAAAGGAATACTCGTTTTTATGCATATAGTGATAACATCTTATCCACCGCCATAACCATTAGTTTTTACTGGGATTCCTCTCTAAGACGTAGTGTTTTTAAAAGGAAAAAATACCTTATTAGTGTTTTGGGTATCACGGTATTTAAAATGTGTTCATAATTGAAAATATCTTTATTATATGGAATTTTTTTCATATGGGATTAGAAGAAGTTTTCAAAAAAAATTGGTGACGAACATGTATTATTCATGAAATAGTACATGAGAATTATATGAAATAGGTGAGACCAATGTAGCTAATATGAAGGGTTATTCCACATTATAGCTCATGGGTGATCCCAACACATCTTACACAAAAGTAATAGTCCCATTTTACCACACAGGTGATCCCATTATAGCTTATATGATGGGATGAGCCCCATTATAGCTCATGGGAGATCCCGATATAGCTTATATGAAGGGTGATCCTCGTTATAGATATCTAATTAATTATGTTATATTAATATAGAATGTCATATATATGGACAATCCTAAGGAAATTTGTTTGAAATGGTTTTATGTATATGGTAATCTACATCAACTAAATGGGTTTTAATTTCATTCTATTTTTTTAATGATTTTATTTGAGAAAAATTATTATTGTTATTCAGGTGAAATTTTTTTGTTTCATTCAATAAAAGAAAATTAAATGGGCTACCATGTTTTAATTTGACTAATTGTTTTAGATCATTTATATCTCTTACTAAGATTTTGGAGCTCATCCCTTGTTTTTAAATTTTTTTCACAGGATTTAAGGTAGAATAGAGTCAAGGACAGGATCATGGAATATTTATGATGATAAAAAAAATAAAAGAAACATTGTTTATTTTTAAAAGTTATTGTTTTATGGATGAAGTGGATTATGTTGGAATGTCCACTTTGTTTATCTATGTTTTTGTTATGTAATAGTTATTGAATAATTCTATAAATCTATAAGCCTAAAATGATCCTCAACCTGAATTCTTGTCCTAACAAATGATTATGTATTATTTATGGTTGGGCCCTTATAGTTGGTATTTTAGGTTGGTTTAGATAACATTAGAGGTTAGGATGGTTTTATTTACTTTTATTTAATGGATTTCAATTTATTTTTATGTTGAAATGATGTAGAATATTAATATTAAAATTTTTATTCTTCTAAAATATGTTTCTTGAGAATGGTTTTCTATAGAGAAAATTTGAAAGTATTTATGTTAGGAAAATGAGAGAAAAAAATATTTTAAATAAGAATAATGAGGTTTTTGTAATCTGAAATGACTAGTTTGCTGAAATTATGGTGTAGTTGACTCAAGATATAAATTGTGTTGGTATCCATGCATGATATCATCCAAATCAACCATATATGAATATATTGGTAGTGTAATGTTATGTGATGCAACATTAACCATCATTCAATAGAATATCTAACCTAGTTGTAGATTAATTATGGATCAATACCCTAGAGAATATATTTGATGTCTTGGGATATTTAGAACATCGAAAGTTAACTCTATCCATATGACATTCTGAAGGTGAAACTGATTATTGATGATCATTGGTTATTAATAGTATAACGAAAAATGATCTGATTACCAGGAAATGGGAAGAATTCAGGGATATATTCTTTTAGAAATACTTTTCTATTTTTTTGTCTTATGATAGAGAATTTTTTCTGAATTAATGTAAAAGGATGAAGATTCAGTTTCCACATATGAAGAAAACATCAAACGATTTGTCGGGTTTGTTCCTGATTTCAAATGAGATACTGACAATAAAATTAATAGATTTTACTCAGGATTAAAACTAGATCTAGGAAGAGCTCTAGCCTCCCAAGAATTTTAGTGTTATGAACATGTGATTTGTTGTGATCATAATGATGAAATTCAGTCTACCAACAAATAAGTTCCACGAGATGATAAGAGTAAGAAATGGTCATGCTGGAAGGAAATGTAGAAGAAATTAACTAATAATTTTTGAGTTAAAACTAAAACATATTCCAAGTATGGTAAAATAAATTTTTAAGGAATGTATGTTAAGATCATGAAAGTGTTACCATTGTGGTAAGTTTGATCACCAGGTTCGTGACTAAAAGAAAAAAGGTCATGAATATTCCAATAATTAAATATCATATAACCATTCTATATTAAAAATATTTAGCTTCAATAAGTTCTGTTATTAAAAAAATAATTTTCTGAAGTTAATTACATGGGGAAGAAATCATTTTTATTGGTAACAAAAAGTTCTGAGAAAATATTTTTATTCAACTAGATTTGATATTGAGACATATGGTGAAGTGGTGGAAGCTCTCGAGAGAATAATATTTTTTAAAATATAACCATTTGTTAAGGGTTTTAGACACACCTTGTGAGGTTTTATGTGATGTAAAAATATGTTATTAAGGAAAAGTTAATGATTTTTTATATGGGGTTATTTTTATTAAAGGATTTTATTTAATAATGAAGTATGCTTTTACTTTTGGACCTCAGTTTTAATATATTTATGTCCTTTAATGTTTGTGTGATCATTGATGCGTAAGGTTAATATTATGGACGCACATCACAATTCTGGGAATATAATGAGGTTGAAAATTTTCATATAAAATAGAAATACATCATGTTAGTATGTTTATTTATGTTCATTATCTAGAACGTAAATGAATTCCGCAACTCAATGAAATGGATATTGAAAAACCATTATCTTTTTTCCTTTCCAAATGTTCTTTTTACCCATAATATTTTTATGGGTTTTTAGGGATAACATTCAAATGATTATGTTCCATAGCACACTCTATTAGTCTTTAAGTGTTAGCTATATCATTCATGTCCAGGTTTTCCGACATAAAATCTTATTATGATTAATCTAATGTGTCCTTTGTACTTCACATTCGTTCTTTTAACGTGGAATTTTTGTTGACACATTTCCTATGTGGTATTTCAATGACATATTTTCTAAAATTGAAACAAGTGTTACCAACCCCAAATATAAAATTGTAAGGACCCAATTTCTAAAAGGGGGAAGGAGGAAATATCCCATGTAGTTTTATAATAAGACCTTTTAATATCTATTAATATTTAGGAATTATAGGGTAGTTTTACATTAAAATTGACACTATGTCTAATAGTGTACATGACAAGAAATAACATGTTTCTCTGAAATCATAGAGTTCACACAAGACTGAGTTGTATAAAAAACAATATATTATTAATAATATTATTTTCAGTTTCAGTTTTCTCTTTTTCATGTGATCGGTAAGAATGAATAGAACTAACTGTATTATATTTATTTAATGTTTTTACATTCAAATAATAAATTTTATGGGCATAAAATTAAAAAAATAACCAATTTTAATAATAAAATACTCTATCATTTTTAAATGGTAGTTTTACGGCCTTTGATGGTGAAACATTATTAAATCAACATTTTGACAATTTTATTTAATATTTTTTTAAAAATAAACATCATCTTTTGAAGATGGACATTAAAATTTACATTTCCTGAATTTTTAGTATTTTTATAAAAAGTTTCATTTTATAATAAATAGTAAAAATACATCATTATAGTTAAAATGTGAAATTCCATTTAAATATTTATGACACATTAAACTGATTTTTAAATTCATAAAGGATCATTATTAAATGTATTAATCTAATTTAGGTCATTGGAATAATTTTTTATATTGAAATTCGATATGAAAATATATTAACTTTTTAAATATCTCTTTTACCCACTTTCTACCCACATCTGTGGGATATGAATTAATCATAATTTTACCACTATTTTGAATTCATTTTTATAAAACATACCTATATTATTGTTATTATTAAGTGTAATTTTTTCTAATAGTTTCGAAATATTTTTGGGGAATAGTAACATTATAATTTTATTTACAATAGTAAAAAGCTAAAAAGGTTAATTGAAAGTAAAATTAATATTATAATATTACAAAACAAATTTACATAAAACATGTCTTAATAATATTGTTTGAGTTATTATCACCCATGAACATCCTTTATTTCAAATGGATACCTTTTTAAGCCACATGGGTGTGATTATGACATTTCTAACTTTTAATTTCAAGTAAAGGAAATTATTTCATAAATATGTATCTTCTTCATAAATTAATTTTAATAAGGGGTAATATTGTTAATATTTTTGACAATGAATAGTATGTAGAAATATATAATTATAACCTAAAACATGTTAATGTATTTAATTTTTTTTGGAATAAAATATCTTATGTAAACTATGACAAAATGATGATACAATTATAGATTTATTAAGGAAATAATCAAATAAATGATATTAAAAATATTAAAATAAATATAATTTACCAAAAATTGATTTCATAATTGATTTTTTTATAGGACTATGACATTTTAGGATTTATTTGATGTTTTTTGTTAAAAGGCATTACGTTTTTATGATAATTTAAAAAAGAACTATAATGAATAGTGTCAAAATTGGCATAATTCATATATTAAAATATAAAATATTTGATTAAATGATATAGAATATCTAAAAATCAATGATTCAGACAAAAAGGTGGTATGTGTATATAAATTTCATTAATGACTCATTAATTAGTCATTTTTCATGATTTGGTAATTATTTAATTTGTGAAAGTGTAAATCAATTGATATAATGAAAGAGTTAAAAGTGGTTAAAACAAAATGATAAGGGTTAAAAAAATATAAAAAAATTCATTAATTTTTATTTGATTATATTTACTCTACTCAAAATCATAATATCATGTAAATAAATCATATTGGGGACATTTTGAAAAGAAAAATAAATTATATTAAATTAATACTTTTTAAATTTATAACAGTGCCCCTCCCCTCTCCTATAAAAGGGCACACATTCCTCTCTATTACTTACACTTCCAAAAACTTTTGGTTAGACCAATATCTTTCCAAAACTGTTTATAAAATACCACCCCACATTCTTTAACCCTTATTTTAGTCACAACATCCTTATTAGAGGTGTTAAGGTGTTCTTTAAATGTGATCAAGCGAAGAAGATTTATCATTTTAATTTAAGTGTTTATATTTTATTTCTTCATTCACTTCCATCAAATCTCTACTACCATTATGAGATAGTAACACCAGTACTGTAAATATAATAAAAAGCTATTATTTGAATATTATATCTTAAATCCATTTCAAATTGGATCAAATATGAAATGAGCATTTAGTTCGTGTGTACGGCAGACTGCCGCCTCGTAAACTGATATTGTTTTTTTCATTACCATCTCTCACGACTGGTCGTAATGATGAAATGAATTATCATATATGATTTGAATGACATATTTATCATTATAGTAGAATAATATATCAATTATGATCTTAATTTCCATTCACATAAAAATGATATCGTCAACCGTTCATATGTGTGAAATATTTCTTCTATGAAGTGATGTAAATTGTTTTAATTCCCCACATCACATGTATGATATATATATATATAAGTAAATCTAACTGAATATTATGATTTTAATAATATTATGATCTTTCCAGAAAGATAAAATTATAAATACCTTATTTCCATAATGATCAATGAAAAATGGAAATGTTACTCATGTGTATGTATGGTGTATCATCTCCATGATTATATCATTGTTCATTTTTCATGACCATAATCAATAGTTTAATTTAAAATCCTAATATATTTAGAAATGTGATCTTTATTTCATGAATATTATTTTGGAGATGATTTACTTACGACCATATGGACTATTGATATCGTACAATGTTCATTTTCAACTCAAGTACCAAATATCGATTAAACATCTGATATAAACATAAATAATTATGTAATTTTTATAACAAGATAATAAGTGATATAAAAATAATAATAAACATGAATCATTTTTAAAGAAACTATAAATTGAACTAAGATTATTATTCAGGAAGATAAATAATGTAAGAAATGATTCAGAATCAAGCTAAGTGAAATTGTTCAATCTCTTTTCATTGAGTCATATTTTGATATTATACAACACATTCATTTATACGGTATATTATCAAGACGGTTGAATGGTAATTTGTTATAGTTTTTATAAAGTAATATTTTTATACAAAATGTTTATCTTTCTATACACAATGACAATGGAAATGTTGTTTTAAACGTATATGGAAACAACAACTTCTCTGATGTCATAACCGTTATTTGATGGTTGGTATCCACTATAAACCTTAATGTTTTTAAACGGAAAAAAATCCCTCATTACTTTTTCAGGTTTCTTGATTTTGAAAATGGGTTCTTAAAATAATATGGTATTTTAGTATAGAATTTTTTTTCATATGGTATTAGATGATGTTTTTAAAAGTGTTTTATGATGAACGGGTTGTATTCATGAAATAGTACATGATCATTATCTAAAATGGGTGAGCCTGGTAAATATTATAAAAAGGTTGATCCCCTTTATAGCTCACATTTGAGACAAATACCAATAATTTTATTATTTAGGCCCTATTATAGATCATGGGTAAGCACATTATAGTATATATGAAGGGATGAGTCACATTATTTCTCACAGGTGAGCCCAATATAGCTTCTACAAAGGGTAATCCCATTTTTTGTTCTCCAATTCATTGGGTAATAATAATATTTGTAGTAAGAAATATGGTTATTCTAATGGAAAGGGGTTTGAAATGGTTTTATGTATATGATTCTCAAATTCACCAAAATGATTTTTAATGGATTCCTATTTGTTTTATTTATTTTCTTTAACAAAAAATTATGAATGTTATTCATGTGAAAATGTGTTGATTCATTTTCTCAAATAAAATTAAATGGTTACCATGTTTTAACTAGACTAATGATTTTCATTCTTTTTATGTCCCTTACTGAGATTATTCAACTCATCCCCTTTTTATAAATGTTTTTACAAGATTTAAGGGAGAATATATTCAAAAAAAGAATCAAAGAAAAGTTATAATGATTAAACATGAAAGGAAAACATGTTATTTTTTAAAAGATTTAGTGTTATAGAATAAATGGATAGAGTTGGAATTGTCCACATTCTATTTCTATAGTTTTTTATTTATAGTTGTGGCCTAATTCTCAAAATATATATACATAAAAATATCATCAATATGAATTCTCAACCTAACTCAAAATTATATAATGTTTAAGGTTTGGGACTTATAGCAGTGGTCATCATCTATCACACCATATGACATCCCAACAATCGATATTGAAAAATGATTATGACTAGTCCAACTCCACTTAGAATGGAATACACAAAATGAGTACTCTAGTCAGACCATGTAGACTAATCACCCATTGAAGATAAATTCAATGTTATGATATTATGGAATTAAATTGTCAAAGATATTATACTAATATTTTTTTGGCCAATAGATACATCACTGTGTTAAATTTTGATGTATTTTACCAAGGAATGTATTCGCTGTCTTCATATTAGTCTATGTAAGACTCATATTCATCTAAAGAGGAATCTTATTCCTTATTAAAAATATGGACACACTTGAATATCGATATGAGAGATCTTCAACTAGATCAACTTTATCCCCCATTCAATTGTGTGGGAAAAAAATTTGGAAGAAGGATTATATTTATACAATGTGAATCCCATTATTCATTGGGTACTATACATAAGGGGATTTCCAATACTATAATTGAGGTTCATATAAGAATATATAATAAAAAAATGTGTATTACGTTCCACTCTACTCCCTTTTTAGAATATTCATCAATCAATGGAATCATGCAATGTCATTTCATTTGTGAAAGTTCTAGGATTGAGAAATATAACAAATTTTGAACCTATCCAATGATTCGCTGTTGTGATTAAAGATAAAAAAATAATTAATTTTAGGGTATTTTATTATGGAAATTATCATTAATTATTGTTCTAAAAGGTTCAGGAGTCATCTTGTCCATGAAAATCGAAGCCCTTTATTGAATAAAATATTTTGAAACATAGCATCTTTAATTAATGACATGAATGAAATATATCATATAATCAATCAGAACCATGAAAAAAATGATTGTAGTAGTGTAATCATCAATTGAAACAATGGATAAATTCTATCCTATAGGTTTGGAAGAATTTTTAATACCACCCTCTCTCTGGGGACTATAATATCTATAATTTTTCAAACTTTTGGGGTGGTGAATCACAATAATTCCTTTCCAATAGAGATTGGGTAATTTCTATCAAAACCTCCAAATTCCATTTAATAATATATCTTTTCTATATGGGGAGAAACATGATGAATTTTTACTATAGTGTCTCAAGTTTTTATGACTTTTCACTCTATGTGGGAACACTCTGTTCAAGGCATTTTGGAGACTGCATTGCTATTAACACGCAAAAAATAGCAATAAGGGATAATTCGAAGAAAAATACATGTCCTATTAGGGGTCCCAAACTGAATATAAATACTAATAAAATAATATAAATGTAGTTTTATTATGATCCTATTTATATATATATATTGATGTAAAATAGTATCCTTGCACTTGTAATGTGTAAATTGTTATGGAATCATTCTATGAATCATTGAATGTTATCAACACCACACCAAAATATGATATAGAATATTATTCTAACATATAAGAGTATGATGTGGATGTTTCCCTCAAATATATATGATACATGAAAAGTACTCAAGAATGAGGGTGTTCCCAACACTTGGAATACGATAAAAAATATGTTGTTCCCTAAAATTCTCTATTACCACTGTGTCAAAAAAACGTCATCTAAAGATATTGGAAGTAGTGTAGTTATATACACTCCCTGAACTAATGATTCCAATCCACCCAATATTAATGAAAACAAATCCCCATTTAAAACTATGTTAAAGAGTAAATGAGAAATAGAAATGAAATTATCAGGGGATATATTCCAATCAGAATAATTCCAAAGGGGGATTTAATGATATTGCATTAATTTATGTCAAATAGTATATATATTGTTCAAACTATTTGAAAACAAACATACTATATATTGGTGTCGAAACCTGAATATTTAAAAAATCTAACTATAATATTAAAAAACTATCACATATTCGCCTTTTGGGGGTAATATATTGAACTATGGTGGGTGAGTTACCCCATGTTGAACTATAATGGTTATAAGTAGTAATCAACGAAATATTGGGTAAATTATAGTGGCCAAGTCTTATCAAACATAGATATTATATAAATTATTTTGAATATTAATTAAATTACATTGTCAAATATCTAAGGACCATAATAGGTTCATGTATTTGGAAACATGGAAACACACACGACCTATCTGTAGGTAAATTGCCTCATCTCCCGTTATGATATAAATAAATAGAACCCTTCATTGTTATGGAATATATAATAAAAAATATTCACAGAATGGGGGAAGGAAAAATTATAATTCATGATATAAAATTATTTTTAAGGGTAAACAAGGGAGATATGTAAGAAAAATTTGAACATATGGGTACGGAAATAATAATATAACATTTAAAAAACATACCATCCAAATGTAAGATCATAATATTGAGTCATTAATGATTAATAGTAGTTCATAAGTCATGAATAATAATGGAATTAAATATAATGACCTTGAGATCATAAAATTGGATGAAGAAATGGAATTTGTGGCTTACACGTAAGAATACAAAATTATTTTCATATTAGACATGGCTCATAGCCAAGTCAATCAAAACAAAATTATTACACTCCCAAAATTATAATATTTGTTAGGTTTCACTCCCAGGACCATCATTGAGGAAAAATTCACTACCTAAACATTGTTACCTACCAATTAATTTCATTTTTATCTCATGATGTATAAATCATTACACATTTCATTGGAGAGAGATATATGTCCTACTATTTTGATAATGATAATAATACACATGTGTTCCCCCAAAATAATTAAACATTAAGAATATCTTAACATATGAAATTAAATGGGTTTTAAGAACATTTCATCATGACATAAAATTTTTAAAAGATATAAGTTTCATAATCAATTCATCATTCAATAAGAGAATAACCCATGAAAAGAAGTGGGTTTAATAATAAATTAACAATTATATAACCTATAAAAGAGAAATAGATTTCATCAATATATTTTAATCAAAAAACTTATAGATAAATAATTTAAATGGTATCATTTGATCAAATCCCTAGTAAATCATAACAAACCACAAAGTATGTCATATTTGGTGGAGAAATGTTTGGAAAGTGAAATCTCATGGAATGTTTCAAGAGGAAAATATCAATTACACTATGAAAACATTTCTTAGAATATAGGTTTTTAAGAAAATACTTTTTATTGAATAGAAAATTGAAAAAATATAATGGTTTCTTCAATTAAATGATTTTTAATTATGGTGACGATAAAAATTCATGTCATAAATATTAAAATAAATATTCATTTCACATTTTTTGTAAAATTGAAAATTTAATTGTATGGAAAATGAAATGAATATTCCATAAAAAATTTAAAAATTACATCATGGGTAGAAATGTCTTGTAGAACTAATATGAAAATTTTAAAATGTGGTTTTGGAATAAAAATGGGTTTTTAATCGAATAGATAAATATTTTTTGATATTATTAAAAAATATTTCTCAATTATTTTAAATACCAATGCTTGGAAAATAGTAATTTCACGTGGAAATATTATGAATTACCATCGGAAAAGGAAATTAATTTTTTTTCAAAAATTGATAATACTAATCTATTATCAGAAACATAATCATAAACATACGAAATAAGAATTCATATGGTAACAAAATATCATTACCACTTTGGTAAATTTAAATCATATCCCCAAGATGTATTAACATAAAATTGAGCAAAAAATATCCTTATTATAAATAAATTTTGGTTCTTATATTTCAATGTGGTTTTATATACACTTCATGATATAATATCAGTTTATAACACATGATACATATAAAAAAAATCCAAAAATGAGATAAGAAACTCTTATGTTAAGTCTTGTCTTATGTCATATATGTTTAAACTTATTGGAAAACAAATAAATGGTTATGATACACCTATTAATTAAAATTATTCATATATATCATAAAACAGATGATGTTATTATGACCAAGTATTACCCGGTTATTAAAAATTTAGTGTTCATGTTACTTTTCCTCTAAAAAAATCTTTGTTTTTCATGTAAGTTTTAACTTTTTGTTTTTCATATTATTTAAATAATAGTTTTATAATATCCATAATTTTTTGAATGATAGAAATATAAAATATATTACGTATATATTAATTTAGGTAAATAAAAAAAAATATAGATATAAAATGATAAACACTACTCATGGAGACAGTTGAACATACAATTTCATTAAAAATATTTCCATTTTATTATCAATAATAAAGAAAAAAAGTAATATAAATATATATATATAAATATTATTCCTTATTTTTTTTATTTAATTTATATCATATATATTTATTAATCACATCCATAATACAATTCATGTAATGTGTGACCAAATCACATTAATTCACGTGGTGGTAGTCCACCGTACACATAGACGATATTATTGTATTATCAAAAAATATAGTGTATGAATGTTTGTGTTAAATAATAATTCTAGAATAATTTTTATATAATAAATAAAATATAAATAATATATATATCATTATTTCAATCCATTATATTTGTTAATGGAGAAGCACATGATATTCATTTGTGTGGTGGGATTTCAGCATACAAATGAAAAATGATTGCATAACACATTTGATTGATGTGGAGATAGTTTTAGGTATTAAACTTAACATAAAATAATTTTAGTATATGAAATATACTTAGGTAATTTTATAATAATTTCATAATCACAAATAAAGGTGGTGGAGGATGAATTAAAACTCTAATTCACATTGATGAACATTACCTTCTCTTTAGGTATCCTCCTTTTGATTTCACCAAAAGCCAATCTTGGCTTACATTATCTCTAAAATAATTATTTTAGAATGAGAGTAGAGATGTTTTTAAATTATCTGGGTATGTCTTGGTCAAAAATTGTGTATTAAGGTGTGATAATGATAATATAGGGAGTGGCCTTTTATAAGTGTGGTGATTAGAAGACTTGTAATTTTTTGAAATGAAAAAGTGTACCCACATTTTTCACATTCCTCCATGGTCCAAAATGGATCAAATTAAAACCATAGAAATTTTAATGAAAAATTTGTGAATTAAAATATATTTTATACAATTTTTTATGTTATTTTAACCCTTATATTATTAATTTATCCATCCCTACCCAAAAAACATATTTTTTCCATAATGATAAAAAATAATTTTTAACGGTTTATACTTTTTCTTTTGTTAAAAAAGGTTGATATAATTAGATAATAAAAATTATGATGATTAAAAGTATATAATCAATTTTTCATAATTAAGTTCACATAATATCAATATTTAATTTTAAATTAATACCCTAGGTGCGACGAGGAAGAGTGTATTTATATAAGAAATATTCAATAGTTTATAATTATTTTATACAAAAATTTAATATGAAATTTATTAAAATTCCATAAATTAGATTATATGATCTATAATTATACTCTTGTTACTTTTTAAAAATAAAATATAATTTATATGTATTAATAATTTAAATGAAAAGTGGATTCAATCTAAATTCAATATTTTTCCCTATTTATAAGAAATGAATCTCTTCTGAAAAATTGATAACATTCACCCTAAGCTAATATTGAAAGAGAGATTTATAAAATTAAATTTATTTTATCAAATTAATTTTCAGGATTTGTGGAAAATTAATTTTATTAATCATTAAAAAGAGGAATAAAATGATTGTTTTGAGAACATAATATTTTGAGACATATAATGACTTCACAAAAAAATAATTACTTTTCATTAATATTTTTCCCCTAAATAAATTATTTATACATAATATTTAGAAATATATTACTACTATTAATTTTACTAACATTAATATATTGTTAATGTTGTTGAATATGAATAAATTTTTCAATAATATAACACGATTTTCTTAAAAATGAGTGTCATGTGTAATGGAATCTAACCTAATATTACTTGTAGTGCAAGATTAACTTGGTGTTTTGTGTAATGAATGAAATAAAAGAAAATTAATTTATTCAAAAACATATTCATAAAAAATTGGATTTAATATTTACACTACATAAATAGAATTTCACCCTTGAAATTCACCACTCTTATATAAAAAATTGGGATACATCTTCCTCATCACATCCACAAGTTCCCACATGGTTTCTTAAAACTTCCAGTCTTTCCAAAAATATGATTTGGTAGGTTTTGTTGTTTTATAGAACACCATATATATAAAACATATTCTTTAACGGTTGTCCCCTATAAAAAATTTCATTCTCCAATTGTATAACCTCATAGTTAAATACATATAAAGGGTTAGGTATGTAAACCTTCAATATAGGTAAAAAGAACACATCGTGGTCTTGAGATAGGATTAGTGGATGTAGCATCCAATAATATACAGTGTTGATATGATTAGAAATTTCAATGGGAACGATATACCTGGTGAATATTTTCTATTTCTTCCAAAATATGATAAGCACTTTCCATGTAGAAATTCATTAAAATTCTTTATCACCATTTTCAAATTCCAGATCATGTCTATGATTATTAGAAAAAAAATAAATTGACTATTGGATTCCTTGATGTGTTACCAAATAGATTTAATGAACTCCACCATTTCATATTATTTATCATTTAACAACAACATTATTCAATTATAATTATTTCAACATAATGGAGCTCTATATTTTGTTCCATAGAGATATTCATAAAGAGTTGTATGAATTATAGAGTGAATTATATTATTTAATGAAAATAAAACTTGAGGACATTGTTGACCCCAAATACCTTTAAAACCCAATGATCAATATCGTAACATATCCAATAAGGTTTAGATATTTCTTTCAGATTAACCATTGGTTTGAGGATGATACATAGTGTTGAAGTCTACTCTGTATCAAGAGGTTTCTGATGAATTCACCATAACATTAAGGTAAAAATCATATCCTAATGAAACATAATGGAATGTAGTACTCCATGAAACATTATATCTTTCTTATTGTATATCCTGTAAATATGATCCAGATAAAATTATTCGATAATAGTGATGAATTTTTCGGATTTAGTATGTTGATCGACTACAATGTAAATATCATTATTCTATTTATATGTTTTGTGGATTATAATGAAGAAATAAATAGGTATGTTTTCACATTTTAATTATGTTATTGGTAATAGACGTGACATGTCATTAGAATTTTTTCTCTCAGCCTTAAATTTTTGACATACCAGTCACTAAGAGTCAAAATCTATTATATCTCTCTTCATGTCATTCTAGCACAAGTATTTATCTAATTCCCTATAAATCTTCTCACATAAAAATGCGTAGATAATGAAGAAAAATTATCTTAATCTAAAAAATCTTTTTAAAAATATCATATTGAAGGACCACATATTGGTTTTATGAACCTTATCAATCCAAAATGATCATGGTTAAACTTAGAATCATTTCAAACCATGATTTGATGATACACATACTACATAATCACTGATTCAATCTTTACATGAATATATATTTGAAAATTAAATAGATAAATATAATATTTCCCCCATCATATATGTAACACCCTGAGCTTCCATGATACGCTTCTCTTTCAATAATGCAATAGCTTGCATTGTACGCAAGTTCGAGATTCTAAAACACCACGACCAATAAAAATGGCCATTATGAATAGTAATACCCACCTTTTGAAATTATATATATTTTATATTTAAAAATGGACTTCATTTTTGGATTCGGAATATCGAAATTAGCCTATGTTGAATTTTTGGTATTTTTCTGAGAACTTCGAATTTTTTATGAATAGTGAAAAATACTTAAAAACAACTTTCTTAATAAAAATAATTTATAGTGATAAATTATACTATTGAGTT
Organism: Viscum album; assembly: GCA_963277665.1. Lineage (NCBI taxonomy): Eukaryota > Viridiplantae > Streptophyta > Magnoliopsida > Santalales > Viscaceae > Viscum > Viscum album. Next base: position 392,262,543 of record OY728166.1, read on the forward strand.
GTTATAAAGTTTAATTAGAATATATTTTTTCCATTTTATCCAATGGTGGTCATTTTAATTAATTTCTCTTTGAAATTTGACATAAACAATTGTCAATCTTTTGATATATATTTTTTCATAAAAACACGCTATTTTTTGTGACAGCGTGAATTAATTTTAAAAATAATTAATGAAACTTATATGTTTGGAATTTTTTAAAATATAAATCATTTTTGAATTCGGAATATCAATTATATAATAGGGTGAAATTTTGGCATTGTTCTGAAAAACTTCAATTTTGGAGTAATAGTGAAACCACTAAGTGGTAGTTAAAAAAATGATTTTTTGTTTAAATGAATCATTACCACTTCTGTGATTTTATTTTAAAAAAATCTGACATACATGGTTGTCATTAGAATGTAAAATGTGGTTCAATGGGATTAAATTTTTTTGGTGAATAGTAACTTTTAAGTTTAATTAATCGCGATTAAAGATAATTAGTGAAATTTAAGGTAAAAATGATATTATAAAAATATGAAATGACCTTTAAACGTATCCTACCTCTATTGGATGAGTCATGGCCGACCAAGAAAATCCATGGGTCAACTTTGGGACCCCATTGAGCCACTTTGGTAGGAATATGACATTTAAAACTTTTTATTTAATGTTAAAATAAAAATGTCACAAACATGAGTCGTATTACTAATACAATATTTAAATGGGGTTATACAAGTCATATTTTTGACTATAAATATTCATTAGAAATAGAAAAATATTTCCTACATCATGATTATTTTTTTATAATTTTTATACATTAAATAAATTAAATTATTTATGACACCGTGATGATGCAGCGATTACCTCATTAATTAACGATTTTAATAAAATGGAAGGATAATGTAAAATATAAGAATTACACTTGTCCAAATCCTATTGGATGAGTAGATTGCGAACCCTTATCACCTTAGCCTTGAAATATATATGTGTGGGACCTTTAAATTCCGAAAATCGTTATATAATAAAGTAACATTTCATTACATTCCAAGAGTGCCCCTCCTCTCCTCTTATAAAAGGCCCCCACCACTACCACCTTATTTACACCTTCCAAGCCATTTGGATAGGCCAACTTCTGCCCAAATACTCTCTAAACTTCCCTCTCTTACTCCTATAAACTTCACTTTGGGCAGAATTCTTCCCAAGGAAGCCTTTGGCTCAAATCAAAAAGAGGTACCCGTTTTAAAGGAGGTTAAAGAACAATCGAGTCAAGTCGGACACGAGGTAAGGAAACTTCTTAACCTGATTTCCATTATTTGGTTTAATCTCCTACTTTAAAAATATGTCATGATATTATTATGTCTTATATTGTATTTGTACTTTCTTTATGTGTACTTATAGTCAATATGTAACACCCCCAGATTTTATAGTGTGTTATTTCTTCAAAATAATTCAATAACTTTCACTACACGCAACACCAAGTTCAATCACACCATGACATACAAAAAAAAGCCATTAAAAGAGGTCATGAATTGTATTAACTAAATTTTAAACTTTATAATTTTAGAATCCATATTATGAGTTTCTTAGTCATAATGCAAGAACAGATTCATTTTCAGTATTGCACTTTTATCAACATTTGATAGTGAAACCTTTTTAAATACAATATTTTAAACTTTTTGACTAAATGGAGACATCAAAAAATTTAAAATGAAACTTCCCAAGCTTCCACGGTACGCTTTCCTTTGAATAAAACAGTAGCGTGTGTTGTACGCAACTTCGAGTTTTAACACACACCACAACCAATCCAACTGGCTGTTATGAATAGTAATACCTAAATTTTGAAATAATATATATTTTATATTTTGAAATGGGCTTCATTTTTTGATTCTGAATATCGAATTTAGCCTAAGGTGAAATTTTGGTACTTTTCGGATAACTTTCATATTTTGATGAATAGTGAAAATTACTAAATTTTAATTAAAAACAACTTTTTTAATCAAAATAATTAATAGTGATAAATTATTAATTTGAGTGGTTTTAAAGTATATTTATAATATATTTTTACCATTTAATATAATTTTGGTCATTGGACATAATTATACAATTAAACCGAACATAAACAAGTGTCAATCTTTTGATAGTTATTATCTCTTAAAAACACGCTTTTTGTTTTGACAGCGGGAATTAATTTTAAATTAATTTCTGCCACTTCTGTGTTTTGAATTTAGGAAAATGGATTCCATATTTTGAATCAGGATGTTCAAATTGTGTAAATAGGTAACTTTTATTTTTACACGTTTTGAATAATTACTGCGGTAAATATTTTATTTACCATGGTTAAAGGGTAAATCCGGTAAATAAGGGTTAAAAAATAATATTATAATAATAAAAAATTACCCTAAAACGTGTCCTAACCTTATTGGTGGACACATACCCGACCATGGGCATCCTTGGGTCAATTTGGGGACCCCTTGGAGCCACTTGTATGTGGTAGGGACACTTTATATTAATAAAGTTAAAATAAAAATAAAAATGGCATAAGCTTACATCTTTTAGAAGAACAATTTTTACATAGGGTTATACATGTTGGATTTTCGATTATAAATATTAATTAGAAATATAAAAATATTTCCTACATAATGATATTTTATTTATAATTTTTAGACATCAAATAATTTAAATTATTAATGACACAATAATGATGCAATGTTTACCTCATTAATAAATCATTTAAATAAATAAGATTATAATGATTAAAATATTATCTAAAACCTGTCCAATTCTTATTGGTTGATGTTATTTAGAATATTAGTCATCTTATCTTCAACCGAAATGATTTTTGGACCATTATAAACTGAATATAATTATATTATAAAGTAATACTTTCACTCTTTCCTAAAGAGCCCCTCTTCTCCCTTATAAAAGGAGACCAATTCTACTCACTCCTCACACCTCTCAAGCCACCTGGCTCGTCCAAACTCTGCCCAACTAAGCTCCCTACATCCCTCTCCTCCTCCTTGAAGCTTCCCCTTAGGCAGAAATCATTTCTAGAAGTCCTTTGGTTCCAACCAAAGTGAGTTACCTAAATTAAAGGTAACGATTTCTCTTAAATTATTTTCCTTTATTTTGCTTCTCCGACCCCCAAAATCTTTTTATTTCATTTCTTTTGTAACAACACCAGTATCCTCAATATACTAGGATGTTGTTATAATAAGGATTCAAAACTACACATACACACAACTCCATCTAATGGATGATGAACATAATGTTTCTGTGGATGGCAAACTAACGCCTCACGAAACGATGATTGTTCAAATACATCATACCACCTCTCATGGTGGCCATTATGATGGCACTGTAATTAAATATGATATTAATGATATATATTTTATATATAAGCTTCTGTAATTCCATTTTATTTCATACCATTATTCGTTTCATGTTGTATATACATACGATAATTTCATTTAAGGAAGTGCGGACTACCGCCCCCTTAAAATGATATGACTCGTTCATACCACACATGGAACGTATAAAGGATGGTGTTAATGAACATAAGTAACATATATAAAATATTATATTATACTGGAATAGTAATATACCTATGTATCATTTGGATTCAATTATTTTAAAATAAAAATTAAATGGAAGTAGCGTTCGTGCGTACGTACGGACTACCGTCTCCACGAACGCGATGAGATTCATTCTCCATCGTATCCATTCAAGTATAATTATCATTTGATGATTTAAAAATGATGTTTAAGGACTAGATATCATTCTGGATATGAATAAGATACAACGACCATGGCTTATGTAACAAAACATATAAAAGAAAATGAGTAAGTTAACTCCCGAAACGACGATAATTCTAAGATATTATTAACAAATCAATGTTAAAAGATCATATATGATATCATATTATAATATATGATTCATGTATAATTTAATAACAACTATTTTACCATTATACAGGAGGTTAACCTACCCCAACCAAGGAAAAGTACAAGGTAAGGGGTTTTCATCTCACTCCTTATTTCCGTGAGATTCATGCCATATTGCCACCATCACCTTTTGTGTGGTGTATGTACTTTCCATAATTATATTCTTTGTGTAATACACTCTAATTTATGTGTATTTACATATTAATTGTATGATACCTCTTTTATGGGTTGTATGTTTCATAATTTACCAAATTGGTAAGGGTTATTTCACAATCTCTTCATGATCCGAGGTTGTTTATATGTAATAATATACTGGGATCTCTTTATCATCCACATCCATGTTTCTTAAAAATGTATTTCAAAACATTTTTACTATTTACTAGAATATGAGTTAAAGTCATTTATACCCTTTTTGACTTTTATAAGTTGTTTATAAAGGAATCTTTCCGTCGTTTTCAAAACAAGGTCATTTTTAACCTTTTCGACAGAATTAAGGTAAGAACGTTTTTTTTAAACTTATACGGCGGTTCCGGCTATTTACCGCAGTTATAAAATATTCAAAGAATCCCTTACAAGCTTACAAGGACATTTTAAAAATAAAGGTTTTCTATTATAATTAAGTTATTTTTAAATGATTTCAAAAAAAAGAGATATTTCTCTCAAATATATGAAAATCTAGTGCAAATGTATACGTATTTAACGCAAGCTTAAAAATGTTTTCAGAAAACCTGACTCTCGAGTTTGGTAGACAGGAAGGGATTGAGAGTGGACCCATCATGGCCTGTAATTAGTCGAGCAGTCTCAGAATTAGTTATTTTGTTTTCAGAAGCTTGCATAATGTTTTCAGAAAAACACTGGAGTGTATTTTAGCAATTTTTAACGTAAGTATCTTCTTAAAAAAAATTGCATCGGTAGGTCCCATGAGACAAACTAGTGTCTTGGCACAAGGCCTTGACAAAATATTATTTGTAGTCTTGGCACGAGGCCTTGACTATGTGGTTATGATAGTCTGGCATTATGAATTCCAACATTATGAAAGTGGTTATTGATTTTTGCATGTGATTATTCGATTAGTAGAATATCCATGTGAATAAGTAAATGGCATTATTTCATTTTATTTTTGCCATACCATGTTGAAATTTCATGTTTAAAAGGATTTTGTTTTAGTTATACATTGCCTTAAATGTTTATTCTTATTGATGAAAGTTTCCGCTATATTGTTATCCTTACTGGGCATTTGAGCTCACCCCTTTTCTATGTTTTATTTTTCCCAGGAAGTGAAGTTGTAAGTTATGAATGACCTGCTGGGATATTATGAGGGGATTATAGTGTAGACTGTGGAAACATTATGTTGTTGTAGTAGTTTTTCATTTTATGATGTAATGTAAAACATATGAATATATCTAGTGTTTCCAAGGCTACTAAACCAATCGGTCTTTCGAGATTTGATCTTTCTTGTGATAATGCCAATGTTACGAAGTAATGCACCGACTCTGGGTAGCTGGGGTCGGGGCGTTACAGTTGGTATCAGAGGAAGTTTAGTACAAACCTTGGAAGCTAGATTTAGATAAACTCTGATTAGAGCACGTAGACCTAAGATGAACTTTGAGGATTAGTATAGAAGAACTTCCTAGAATTTTGGTATTGTATAGATTTTGTGTGTTTTCCGAGCAATACATCCCTGTCTGGATACGAGCAGGTTGAGGCGGCTCTGGCACAGATGTACCTAGGGGTAAAACCCGAAAACACCGCTTTGAGCTAGACTCGAACGGGAACTGGTGCACCACAACGGGCCTTGCTGCACTCTTGGTTACGACACTCCCGGGGGATATGCTTAGGATAACTCTCATTTTCTTTACAAATATTTTTGAAGGGATTATGAGTATATACTTCCTCAAAGAAAACATTCTTATGATTATGGATTATATCCATAAATAGTTCAATTTATGTTAAATGTTTTATAAGTATGGGATTATGTATTTTGATTCATAAACTGATCTAGTTTATGCCATTGTTTAGAAATGGCTCCCAGTAGAAGGAATGAGAACTCCGGAAATGCACATGATCCAAAGAGAAGGAAGGATCATATCTTTCATGGTCTTAAGCTAGAATTTATAAGAGAAATAGTCTCCCATGTATTATCATCATATGAAGAAATAATATCATGTATTGATAAGATAAGTAAAGATTTTACTGAGTCCTATGGCTTTGAAGGGAAGCAAGAGAAGAAAAGGATAGAAGAGAAAAAGATGGATAAAGGGAAGAGGAAAAAGAAGAATTTTCCCATATGTGGTAACTGTGGAATGAAACACCCTGGAACTTGCCTGAAAGGAATGGGAGTTTGTTATAAGTGTGGAGGAAAAGGGCACAAAGTACGTGACTGCAAGGGTAAGAAAATGGTTTCAAATGTACAATGCTTCATTTGCAAGGAGTTTGGACACTACGCGAACCTATGTCCCAGTCATCAGACTATGACGAAAATGATGATATTGGATAATAATCAAGTTATGATACTACCACAGATGAAGAGGAATGATTAGAGTTCTTATGTTGATTATGTCAATTGAGTGTTGTATCAACAATGTACTTGTTATAATAATTATGGAGTATATAAGGATTGTACTGCAGTACTATTTCATTAAGGACTTGAGATTGTGTGGAACAAAGAAAAGTGACTCAATAGCAGGATAAATTTTTGGAAAATATATGGTTGAGAGAATGATAAACCATAATATAGTTCTGATACCGAGGTAGTGATTTTCGAATAATACATGATTATTTTGGAAAAAATATATTGGATATTCTTGACTACCTTGGAACTGATTAATGATTTGTATATTCCATCATTGTTGGGGTTTAAAACATTTTTGGATTGATGAAGTATATCCAGCATTCTATATAGAATAAGGGAGCATGAATGTAATCAATAAGGAATATGGTAATACATGATGAAGGTATTCATATGCTATTACGGGGTAAAAAGGATCTATATTATGTTTACCTTCTTTATAAATGTTAAACTGTGAGTTTGGACAGAAGTATTTTGGATAGTTCTAGTTTGGATTATTTCGGATTGCCATAAAAGGACAACCCGGAGGTCGGGCGGCAACCCGTCGCGTCCGGCAAGGCTGCGAGACTTGAACCCGCAACCGAAGGGAGACAAGGGTGTATCACCTACCACTGGACCATGAGGTGTCCTGGATTAAATAATGTAGTTTTTATTAAAAGATCATGTAGATGAATTATAAATTCGTTTATTTTGGAACCCTATACGAATAGTGTAAATAGAATTTTTTTTACATTCTATTATCTTTTAGAGTGAAAGATGAGTTTGTGGTAGAAATTTATTAATGGATAAAACTCTAATTATAAAGTAAGTATATCTCCTTATGATCTTAGCCAATCTCATAAATAAATTCCTCAATATTATGAAAAGCAACTTTGAACAAAAATGTTTTCCTAGATGGTACCTTAAATCATCACTAATTTATGGCTTTGGGATTATTGGCCTTTTTATAGCCATGTTCTCTACCACTCTCCATCAGATAATTGATGGTTAGATTTTTCTTCCATATCCATATTTTCCTACATGGAACCCTAGTATGTGTTATTTTCGGTAATCTTCATACTTTCGACTCTTTATTTTAAATAGAGGCCTCATTAATTCATTTTTCGATGTGGGATTTCAACTAGGATATTTTGAAACATCAAAAATGTGTTATCCTAATACCCTATGTTTTGTTGAACCGATGGTAATTCAATTCATCATAGATTGATGAATTTAAGGACCTCAATTTTATACTTGTTTGTGATTGATGACCTCAATCACTACCTATAAATATTTACGTTTTTCCTCCGATTATATGTCTCTAATTTCCACCAATGTTCTCCTAATCGAGATCATAATTTGGTGGTGACCATTTCATTTCTCTTTTCCTCATATTAAGACTAAATTTTAGTAACCCAATTTTTGATGTGGGTTTTCCCACAAATATATTTTATATTTTCAACCTTTTATTTTCGAAGAACAATTTCAAATTGCGAGGACGCAATTTATTGAAGGAGGGGAGAATGTAACACCCCAAGATTTTATAGTGTGTTATTTCTTCAAAATAATTCAATAACTTTCACTACACGCAACACCAAGTTCAATCACACCATGACGTAAAAAAAAAGCCATTAAAAGAGGTCATGAATAGTATTAACTAAATTTTAAACTTTATAATTTTAGAATCCATATTATGAGTTTCTTAGTCATAATGCAGGAACAGATTCATTTTCAGTATTGCACTTTTATCAACTTTTGATAGTGAAACCTTTTTAAATACAATATTTTAAACTTTTGGACTAAATGGAAACATCAAAAAATTTAAAATTAAACTTCCCAAGCTTCCACGGTACGCTTTCCTTTGAATAAAACAGTAGCGTGTGTTGTACGCAACATCGAGTTTTAACACACACCACAACCAATCAAACTGGCCGTTATGAATAGTAATACCTAAATTTTGAAATAATATATATTTTATATTTTGAAATGGACTTCATTTTTGGATTCGGAATATCGAATTTAGCCTAAGTTGAAATTTTGGTACTTTTCGGATAACTTTCATATTTTGATGAATAGTGAAAATTACTAAATTTTAATTAAAAACAAATTTTTTAATCAAAATAATTAACAGTGATAAATTATTAATTTGAGTGGTTTTAAAGTATATTTAGAATATATTTTTACCATTTAAAATAATGTTGGTCATTGGACATAATTATACAATTAAACCGAACATAAACAAGTGTCAATCTTTTGATAGTTATTATCTCTTCAAAACACGCTTTTTGTTTTGACAGCGGGAATTAATTTTAAATTAATTTCTGCCACTTCTGTGTTTTGAATTTAGGAAAATGGATTCCATATTTGGAATCAGGATGTTCAAATTGTGTAAATAGGTAACTTTTATTTTTACACATTTTGAATAATTACTGCGGTAAATATTTTATTTACCATGGTTAAAGGGTAAATCCGGTAAATAAGGGTTAAAAAAAATATTATAATAATACAAAATTACCCTAAACGTGTCCTAACCTTATTGGTGGACACATACCCGACCATGGGCATCCTTGGGTCAATTTGGGGACCCATTGGAGCCACTTGTATGTGGTAGGGACACTTTATATTAATAAAGTTAAAATAAAAATAAAAATGACATAAGCTTACATCTTTTAGAAGAACAATTTTTACATAGGGTTATACATGTTGTATTTTCGATTATAAATATTCATTAGAAAGATAAAAAGATTTCCTACATAATTATATTTTATTTATAATTTTTAGACATCAAATAATTTAAATTATTAATGACACAATAATGATGCAATGTTTACCTCATTAATAAATCATTTAAATAAATAAGATTATAATGATTAAAATATTATCTAAAACCTGTCCAATTCTTATTGTTTGATGTTATTTAGAATATTAGTCATCGTATCTTCGACATAAATGATTTTTGGACCATTATAAACCGAATATAATTATATTATAAAGTAATACTTTCACTCATTCCTAAAGAGCCCCTCTTCTCCCTTATAAAAGGAGACCACTTCTACTCACTCCTCACACCTCTCAAGCCGCTTGGCTCGTCCAAACTCTACCCAAATAAGCTCCCTACATCCCTCTACTCCTCCTTGAAGCTTCCCCTTAGGCAGAAATCATTTCAAGAAGTCCTTTGGTTCCAACCAAAGTGAGTTACCTAAATTAAAGGTAACGATTTCTCTTAAATTATTTTCCTTTATTTTGCTTCTCCAACCCCCAAACTCTTTTTATTTCCTTTCTTTTGTAACAACACCAGTATCCTCAATATACTAGGATGTTGTTATAAGAAGGATTCAAAACTACACATACACACAACGCCATCTAATGGATGATGAACATAATGTTTCTGTGGATGGCAAACAAACGCCTCACGAAACGATGATTGTTCAAATACATCTTACTGCCTCTCATGGTGGCCATTATGATGGCACTGTAATTAAATATGATATTAATGATATATATTTTATATATAAGCTTCTGTAATTCCATTTTATTTCATACCATTATTCGTTTCATGTTGTATATACATACGATAATTTCATTTAAGGAAGTGCGGACTACCGCCCCCTTAAAATGATATGACTCGTTCATACCACACATGGAACGTATAAAGGATGGTGTTAATGAACTTAAGTAACATATATAAAATATTATATTATACTAGAATAGTAATATACCTATGTATCATTTGGATTCAATTCTTTTAAAATAAAAATTAAATGGAAGTAGCGTTCGTGCGTACGTACGGACTACCGTCTCCACGAACGCGATGAGATTCATTCTCCATCGTATCCATTCAAGTATAATTATCATTTGATGATTTAAAAATGATGTTTAAGGACTAGATATCATTCTGGATATGAATAAGATACAACAACCATGGCTTATGTAACAAAACATATAAATGAAAATGAGTAAGTTAACTCCCGAAACGACGATAATTCTAAGATATTATTAACAAATCAATGTTAAAAGATCATATATGATATCATATTATAATATATGATTCATGTATAATTTAATAACAACTATTTCACCATTATACAGGAGTTTAACCTACCCCAACCAAGGAAAAGTACAAGGTAAGGGGTTTTCATCTCACTCCTTATTTCCGTGAGATTCATGCCATATTGCCACCATCACCTTTTGTGTGGTGTATGTACTGCCCATAATTATATTCTTTGTGTAACAAACTCTAATTTATGTGTATTTACATATTAATTGTATGATACCTCTTTTATGGGTTGTATGTTTCATAATTTACCAAATTGGTAAGGGTTATTTCACAATCTCTTCATTATCCGAGGTTGTTTATATGTAATAATATACTGGGATCTCTTTATCATCCACATCCATGTTTCTTAAAAATGTATTTCAAAACATTTTTACTATTTACTAGAATATTAGTTAAAGTCATTTATACCCTTTTTGACTTTTATAAGTTGTTTATAAAGGAATCTTTCCGTCATTTTCAAAACAAGGTCATTTTTAACCTTTTCGACAGAATTAAGGTAAGAACGTTTTTTTTAAACTTATACGGCGGGTCCGGCTATTTACCGCAGTTATAAAATCTTCAAATAATCCCTTACAAGCTTACAAGGACATTTTAAAAATAAAGGTTTTCTATTATAATTATGTTATTTTTAAATGATTTCAAAAAAAGAGATATTTCTCTCAAATATATAAAAATCTAGTGCAAATGTTTACGTATTTAACGCAAGCTTAAAAATGTTTTCAGAAAACCTGACTCTCGAGTTTGGTAGACAGGAAGGGATTGGGAGTGGACCCATCATGGCCTGTAATTAGTCGAGCAGTCTCAGAATTAGTTATTTTGTTTTCAGAATCTTGCATAATTTTTTCAGAAAAACACTGGAGTGTATTTTAGCTATTTTTAACGTAAGTATCTTCTTAAAAAAAATTGCATCGGTAGGTCTCATGAGACAAACTAGTGTCTTGGCACGAGGCCTTGGCAAAATATTATTTGTAGTCTTGGCACGAGGCCTTGACTATGTGGTTATGATAGTCTGGCATTATGCATTCCAACATTATGAAAGTGGTTATTGATTTTTTCATGTGATTATTCGATTAGTAGAATATCCATGTGAATAAGTAAATGGCATTATTTCATTTTATTTATGCCATACCATGTTGAAAGTTCATGTTTAAAAGGCTTTTGTTTTAGTTATACATTGCCTTAAATGTTTATTCTTATTGATGAAAGTTTCCGCTATATTGTTATCCTTACTGGGCATTTGAGCTCACCCCTTTTCTATGTTTTATTTTTCCCAGGAAGTGAAGATGTAAGTTATGAATGACCTGCAGGGATATTATGAGGGGATTATAGTGTAGACTGTAGAAACATTATGTTGTTGTAGTAGTTTTTCATTTTATGATGTAATGTAAAACTTATGAATATATCTAGTGTTTCCAACGCTACTAAACCAATCGGTCTTTCGAGATTTGATCTTTCTTGTGATCATGCCAATGTTACGAAGTAATGCACCGACTCTGGGTAGCTGGGGTCGGGGCGTTACACAATATACATAATATATCAATTTTATTTAAAAAATTATCTTTGTAAGGACTTTATCTCAATCTCCTTTCATTGAGGCATATTTTGTTTTATACACAAAATTATTTTATACGGTGTATAACCCCCATTGAATTTTACTTTTATTCAAAAAGAATATTTTTATATGAATCATTTTAATAAATGACAAAAAGGAATGTTTTTCTTGTTGTATGTATACGGTGACAACGACTTCTCTGTCGTCGTGACCATTATTTGAGTTTCGGCTTCCTCTACAAGACATTAATTTTTTTAAATGAAAACAAATACCATGTTTTACTTTTCTTTTATTTTGGTAATGAAAATGGTATATATCAATTGTTGTTTATGAGTTTTAATATATGAAAACCCAGTGAGAATTTATATGTATTTATTGCAAGCATAAAAATGTTTTCAGAAAACCTGTCTCTCGAGTGTGGTAGACAGAAAGGGATTGGGTGTGGACCCATCATGGCCTGTAATTAGTCGAGCAGTCTCAGAATTAGTTATTTTGTTTTCAAAAGCTTTGATAATGTTTTCAGAAAAAAACTGGAGTATATTTCAGCGATTTTAATTGTAAGTATCTTCTAAAAAAATTGCATCGGCAGGTATCATGAGACATACTAGTGTCTCGGCACGAGGCCTTGACAAAATCTTATTTGTAGTCTTGGCACAAGGCCTTGGCTACGTGGTTATGATAGTCTGCAATTATGCATTCCATCATTATGAAAGTGTTTATTGATATTGCATGTGATTATTCGACCAGTAGAATATCCATGTGAATAAGTAAATGGCATTATCTCATTTTACATTTTCCATATTATGTTGATGTTCATGTTTAAAAGGCTTTTGTTTTAGTCATACATTTCTTTAAATGTTTATGTTTATTTATGAAAGCTTCTGCTATATTGTTATCCTTATTGAGAATCTGATCTCACCCCTTCCAATGTTTTAATTTTTCCAGTATGTGAAGAATTATATTATGAATGACCTGTAGGGATAGTATGAGGGGATATGAAGACAAGATATTGTTGTAGTTTGGTTTTACATTATCATGTAATGTAACATTTATGAATGTATCTAGTGCTTCCAAGGCAACTAAACTAAATGGACTTTCGAGACTTGATCTTTTGTGATCATGCCAAAGTTACGCAATAATGCCCCGACTCTGGGTAACTGGGGTTGGGGCATTACAATATAGGATTTCCAGATACATCCTTTATATTTCATCAAATATTGGATGATTTTTTTATCCCCATTATGAATTATATAGCATAATATTTTCAACTAAAAGTATTAGCCACTTTATTTTCATTATATAGGTTGTAATGTATTGGGAAATCATAATATTTATTCATCTCTAACCATCTTATATGGTTAATTTGTAACTCCTTCTATGTGAATATATATTCTTTAAAATTTTATGTTAAGTATATATATCCCACATTTCTCCATAATGATAATTTTTCGATATCATAAATTAAAAAATTACATTATATAACATAAAATGATGGGTTGGGAAATTTCTGTCATGAATCTTCAAATATCATGTAGCATAAATTTTAACTATTTAATATTTAAGGAAAATAAATACCAATACCTTCTTGTATAAATCAATATAGATTAAAAACCCTTCTTCAGAATAGGGAAATTCATGCACACTTGTGTTGACTATAATTTGCTTTAGTTCCTTGAAATTTTCCTCACATTCATATATCTATAGGAACATGGTTATCTTCGGATTTTACATGGTCATATGATTAAACATTATTGATTAAACATCTCTGAACCTTAAATAATACCATTATAAACCAAGAAAAATAGAGACCTCAGTCTCTATGGTTGCTCTGGGCCTACATTCAATAGAATATGTATCTGATGGATCTCTGATATACCCTCTATTGAGATTATAAGTCCAAAAAATATGACCTTTTGTATCCAGAATTCACACTCTATAAATTTTTAATGTATTTTCTCTTTCCCTAAATAATTATTTACAATTAAAAAGTTGTCTTCATGATCTTACTTTCTATTTTAATAGATAATAATATTATCTATTTAGACTTCTAGAACCTCATCAATGTAATATCTATTGCCATTATTCATTAACACCATCAATATGACTAGGTAATTAGTATGATTCTATGGAATACGAATATATTCATAGTGTCCAAACCTTATATGTAATATTTTCTTCTGTATGTCCACCTTCTTGACCCTCAATTGATGATATATTCAATGAAGGTCAATAATTGAAATGTATTGAGCTCATTACATTGATTATACAAGTCCTAAATATGGGGATGAGGATTATTGTTCTTAATATTGATCGTGTAATGCTTTCAAAAATTAATTAAGATATAATAGAATCTATTTTTATTTTTAAAAAAATATTAGTTTCATCCCAATATGCCAAAATTTTAAGATTGAATCCATTGTAACAGTTTTGATGATGTTATTATAAAATTCCCTAAAGATAATCAATTCAATTTAATATGGATTTTATTAAATTAATGTGATCCAAGGTATGAGTTATATTGAGAACTGAACATCCCATTTTAGTTGTAGGATAGGAAACCCAATAAAAATTTGCATAAATAACTTCTTAATAATAGGCATAAAATGGTGGGGTCCCCCCCCCAACTATTTATGATAAACCCCACTTATGAATGTTAATACGGATGTATGTGATGGATGTAATCTCTATTAGATTTTCATAATTATCATGACATTAATATATGATCAAAGGATTGTTTTTAATATCAATTATTACTTCCCTTCATTAACAATTTATGTGGGATTTATTTAGAGAAATCCAATCCATTCATTAGATGACATAAAATTTCACCCGAGGAAGATTGAATATTTTTCAGGAAGCACATTACAATTAACATCCACCACAGAGGAGTCGTATATTTTAGATGTGATTATCTTACAATTATATGTTTTCACTTCTAATTATAGATTTAATCATTTCGGTGGAATCTTGATACAATTTTAATATTTCTCATATATGAAAGAATGGTTGGATCAAGAGTCAAATAATACATTAACTGTTCATTCCTAGATGGTTAGTGTGCCTTTCAGAATGTCGTTGTCACACTTCTCAGTATAAATAGTGACCACATAATATTTTCAATTGTCTATTGAATTAATACATTAATGGCATTGATCATCGTCAATAACCATTGTATTTGGGGATTTATTATCATATTTCCCATACTCCATGCATTTTAAACAATTTAATTTTTGTGGGGATTTCAATATTTTTTTTCTTTATTCACATTATTAGATGAATTTTTTCAATCTCTTTGGTATTGAATTACCTGATGATTATACCACATACACACAAAACATTATCTAGTATTCATCAAAATAATTCCTCCATGATTCATCCCACACAATTATAATAAACGAATCATCATATAAATCTCTCATTTGTTCTTATATTTCCCTTTGAATCTAATTTTTTCATATTCTCAAACCAATAGATTGATACTATACTCTATCCCCCATTTCTTCCATGATGGAACATCATAAAATCTCTTCATATCTACTGAAGTCTCATATAGAGAAGACCGTTTGAATAATATTTTTTAAGAAAATGAATAATCAATCAACCTTATATTCAGTTTTGATTGTAATACCGTATGTGTAGTCTAAAATTCATGTGAAATTTTCCATATAATAATAATATATTAATCATTATTTTTCATTAACTCAATGAATTACATCCTCATATCGTACGATGAATATGAATAATTTCTTTATTGTAAATTTTTTTGTGAACTTGTCGCAATCTATGGAGTAAATGTCATCATGTTTTCTCGTATTCTTGTTTATAATATAATATTGATATGCAACAACTTTCAAGTATTGGGGATCCAAAATGACATTTTCATGTTCTAGAAAATTGAGAATATAAAATATTTTTTTAGTGGTGCATATCCATTATTCATAAACAAGTTGATCAGAATACCCACTAAGACAAGGTGTAAATTTCCTCATTAATGGACCAATAAAATGTTCTTCCATAATCTGATCTGTTGGAATTCAATCATTATTTACATCATTAAAAATTTATGTGATTATAGAAATAATACATTATAATCTTGATCCCATATCATTGAATGATAGGGTGTAAAATTATTTTTTTGTCTATCATACTCATAATAAATGATATTCTATAATGTTACATCCAATGACTTAATATAAAAATAATAGTGTTGGAAACAATATTCATTGTATGGAACCACGTAATCATGAAAAAAACTAATAGGATGTATAAATTATGAAACCTTATTTAATCTATGAAACCCTAGGTTTATCATATATAATTCATAGTCATCATCTATCTTAATCCATAATCGTGGTTTTAAAAGAGTTTATCAATTTTTAACACATATCCCCAAGGTATATCAAAATAGGTGAGTAGTAAGTTCTATTGTCTTGCACTAGGTGGTGATCGAGGACATATAAATAAAACCTTTTGGACTTATTACCCCTAGGTACCTCTATTCCATAGTTACTTATAAATGCTGTATCTATACAAGGATGGATCATTGTCGAATACACACTCTATATACATTAGAAAAATTATTTAAAATTCTTTTATATATTGACTCATACACACACATGTCCTTATACATGTACTTAAGGATATCATTATTTTTTTCCATCATAGTTTCTAATGGTTAACTAAAACTATCCCCTAATACTCATTATAGTAGCCCAAGATTAACATAAAATGATATTATATAATTATTTATGAATATTAATTACATTATATAAACATACACAATATAATCATAAGAGTTTAGTATATTGGGAAACATGGAAACAAAAACAACTATACCATAGGTAAAGTAAATAATCTCCCATCATGATCTGAATTATTATCACCCTTCAAAAACATTTTATACATAATAAATTTTTTCATAACTTGGAGAAGGAAATATAATAAAGGCTCATCTCAAATAATTAGTAACTTTAAAAAAGGGAGATACATAAGAATAACAGTATATAAGAGTATGCGAACAATTGAATACCACTTGAAAACCATAACCTAAAAATCGAATATCATAATATTATAGCATGGAATAAATATTGGAAATTAATATGAGATGAATCATTTGAAAATAAAATATCATGTCCCTGAGAGAATAAAATTATCATAAGATATAGAATTTATGGAATACACATAATCATAGAAAATAATTTCCATATTAGTCCAGTCTAACTGCCAAGCCTATCATAGTTGATTGATTATACTCCCAAAACAATCATACTATTTATGGTTCACCCCCATGACTATCATTTTTTAATATGTCTATTGCTAAAAAATGTTTACTCCCCATATATTTCCTTTTATCCAAATAGATATATATAATTTCCCAATCCATTTGAGGGATATATATGTCCCACCCATCTCTTAATGAAAATACTACATAGTTTTCCACAATATTATAACACATTAATTATATAATCACCCATGAAATTAAAATTAATTCAAAAACATTAAATTATGTTATAACCTGTTTAAAATTGACATTTTTCATATTAATTTTGTCATTTTATCATAATATAACTTGTTAAAAGAAGTCAGTTTCTTATGAATATTATCATGGTATAATATGTTAAAGATAAATGGTTTTTATAACAATATTCCAATCATAAACCATTTAGATAATGAATAATAAGGATATCCATTTTTTATATCCCGGTTAAATAATATATAGCTTAAAAGTATGTTTTATTATATTGATATTTATTGTGAAGGAAAAATATCTTGGAAATTTTCATAAAGAAAATATCATATCCATTTAAAAAAATTAAATATATTTTTTTTAAATCTATTTCATTAAAAATAAACATGAAATTATATAAACAATCATACCAATTAATTATATTTCATGATGGATGATAATTCTATTCAATTCCTACACATAAAAATAATGATTTCTCTAACTTTTTTAGTATAACAAAAACAATTATTGTTTGGAAAATTACATCAAGATTCCATTTAATAAATTTTGTAAAAATTAAAACATGGGTGTAAATGGATTTTAAAAATCATATGAGAGTAGTTATAAATATTTAAAAACAATTTTTTGAAAACATTATTTTAGAAGAAAAATGGTTTTCCAACTAAAGAGAGAAATAATATCACATTTTCTTAAAAACAATTTGTCAATTATTTTAAGTGAGAAAGAATGGAAAATTGTAATTTTAAAATAAATTACCTAAATAATCGATGGATAAAAAAATTACGCGTTTCTATATATATATATAGATCATAATATTTTACCATTAGAAACCTAATCATACACAATATTAATAAATGGTGATATTGTATCATAAAATCATTAACACACTGGTAAAATTGATTCATAATACCCATGATGTAATAACATAAAATGGTATGTAAAATAACATTAGGATAACTATATACATGATAATAAATTTAAATGGATTTTATATAGACCTCATAAACGAATATATGCACATACATAACGTATGTCTCAAAAGAATGCATTATGGGGAAAATAACCATTACCTAAAGTATTGAGTTCTATCATACACATTAAAGCCTCCTATATACTAAATATAGTTTTTTATTAAAATATTATATAAAAATATTTCAATACATCATACCAATTATTATATAAAAATGAAATTTTATTAAGTATTTATTAACAATTTCATGTTAATGTTATGTTTCAGGTAATAACTGGTTTGTTTTTCATGTATATTGTCACTATCTATTTTTTAGTCATCTTACGTAAATAATTATTTCATAATCTCTTGAATGTTATCTATGATATAAATATCATATATATTTAGTATATTTGTATTTGTATAATCCCATAAAATATCATGATAGAAAATGAAATACACCAACAATATAGAGAGTAGATAATACATATAGATGAACATTAAGTCCACTTTTATATTGAATTGAAAGAATGAAAAGTAAATTATGTTCATATAATATCATTATAAAATCATTTTATAGAATTTATAGTTAATATTTTTATTAATTCAATATTTAATATATTTAATGTAATGTGTGATTGAATCACACTGATTCCCAAGTAAGTTATCCACCGTACACATGAGCAACATTATCATATTCCAAAAAATAGAGTAAAAACGTATATACTATATAATAATTATAAAATAATATATATTCATAAATATAATTTTTTAAAAAGAAATCCATAATTATTTGGAGGCTCTATAGGAGTTAATGGAGATATTAATTACATGTGTTTGTGAGACTTTAGTCCACTGTACACAGGAACGATGATTTCATAACACTTTTATAGAAGTGTAGATGGATGTAGGTCATTAACGTAACTTAAAAACATCTGGGTATATGGAATATAATTATATTATTATATCATAATTATATAATAATAGTTGAAATGGTAGAGGAATTAATATAATAAAAATAATACTTGATGATTGTTACCACCTCTTCGGGTATCCTCTTTTTGTTTGTACCAGAACCCATTATATGTTGTCTTCATGTAAAAAATAATCCTTCTAGAATGAGAGGAGGAGATTTGAGAATATTTTTTCGTAGGTATTGGTTAAAATAAATTAATTTATATTGTGAAAAAATATAGAAGATGGGTGGACTTTTATATGTGTGGTGAGTGGGAGACTTGAAATATTTTTATAATTAAAATTTTCTCATTTTGACATGTCAAAAGGGTCAAAAATAGCATAAATTTGGACCCTTGTCATTTTAAGGATAGAATATGAATATAAAATAATTTTTCAATAATTTCATACTTTATTTTTACCCTTATATCTTTAGTTTAACCACCGATAAACTCATTTTTACCATAATCATGGTAACTAATTTTTTAAACTATTTTTAGTATTCACGTGGGTCAAAAATTAATTTTTACATATTAGATAATATAAATTACTATGTTTAAAAATAATAATTCTATTTCATTCATGCTATATTCACATAATAAGAAAATTTCAATTTAATAATATTAATATATAAGTGGCTATATTATGAGTTTTTAAAGAGGAATCCTTCAAATGATTATAGAGTTTTTATATATGAATTCTATACGAAATTGATTAATATTAAATAAATTGGATAAATTTGATTATAATTTAATTATGTTTTCATAAAACTTTTTTAAATATAATTAACTATACAATTAATTTAAACAAAAAAAATATTTTCAATGAAAATTCTACATTTTTCACTATTCTTCAAAAAATTTGACTTTTGAGAAAAAATCTAAAAATGCAAGACATAAAAAATATTTACATGATGATTTTAATAATTAATTTAATATTATAATTTAATTTTCCCCCATTTTTTAAAAATAATTCTTATTTATATTCTTATAAATAAATAAAAATTAACCATTTTTTAAGAAAATGGTGTTTTAAAGACATATAATGACATTACATAAAGTTAAATAACTATTTTCAACATGATTAATTTATATAAAACCATAATAAATAATATGTAAAATAAATTTTTTATTAATCACATTTATATGATTAATAAATTTTTTATAACTGTTTAATTTAAACAAATATATTAATAATATATCATAGGTTTGTCAAATATCAATGTTAGGTGTAATTCATGTTATTTCAGTGTTGTTTTTAAAGAATGATATTAATGAAATTTGATTTATTCAATATATAATAATTCAAAAAAATAGTTTTACACACATCAACCTATAAATATTTCCTATACTCAAATTTCATAAATGTAAACAACTATTCCATAAAAAAAATATCGACTAAATATTTGACACCTGATTAGAGACCTAATAACAGTGTAAAGAACCCGTGAAACTAGAGTGGAAACCATATCCCAAAATTGTAGATGAAAATACTACTTTATCCAAAATTATAGTTAAATCTGTTTTTAATCTTTAGTTTCATTGGAGACCTGAAAGAACACCACTAAAACGTTTTTATCTCAATGTAACCCTTTTTTGGAAAAGTTATGAAACCAAAGGCATAAAATTATAGTATAAGGCCACAAAAATAAACATTACCTAATCATTAATTAAGATAATATTTAACATTGAAGATTGTTTTAGGTTTATAGATTTAGATAATTAGGTCATATGTTTTAGATAACAATATAAATATAACATGTGGACACTTCTACTCAATATCTATTTTTTCATAAATTAAAAATCCTTAAAAGAAAATAAACATGTTTAGTTCCATGTTTTAATTATCAGGAATTTTCATTGATCCTATCATTGACCCTAATCCACTTTAATTCAGGTGTAAAACATTTCAAAAACATTGGATGAGCATAAAAATCTCAGTAATGGATACACAAAGAAGGAAATAGTTATTTTTTCCAAACAACAAATAAACCGTGAATACATTATCATAAGTAATACTTTTCAACTTTATGAAGTAGTAAATACTATTCACTAAATGAAACCTCATTTATTACAAATTTTTAACTATAATACTACCATAAAACCTATATAAAGCACATAACAAATAAAAAGGTTACTTAGGACATAAACATACTTAAATGATATAACAATAAAGTCAACATCCACACATATCACTAAATGGAATATAGATATGACCGACTTACATAACCAATTCATTGGAGGTTATAACGTAACCACATATCCTTGGTTTATCGTGGAACCACCTCTCATTTGGTCCATCACGTAACCACCTGTAAAATTTCCAAGTACCATTATATAGTCATAACATATAAAATATTGCAAATAACCACATTTCACTAATAACTTTTCTTTTGAAATAAAAAAGAAATAATATCATGAAATTGAAATAATAAATTGATTTTTAAAAACAGTTTCAATACAAAAACAACCAAAATGGAAATAAGGGTTTTATTTTAAATACAATAAGACTTATAGAAGAATCCAAATAACGATTACAGTGGCGAACTAGTCATTGTCGCCGCATACAGTCAAATAATTCCTTTTATCATTTAATAAAATTATTCATATAAAATGTATTCACTTTTAATTAAATTATAGTTCATATGTTTTTTATTATACACTTTATAAAACTAGGAGTTGTATATTATCAAAACATGCCTCAATGAAAGGAGATTGAGACAAAGTCCCTTACCTCATCTCTGACTTGACTCGTTTATTCTATAATTTCCTAAATAATAAACATAAGTTAATTTAGCCTTTAAAAAAAATTAATGTCTATAATTCTTTTTATGTCACTTATGACATTTATATAACAATTATTTAGTTATTTTAATTTATATCAGACATTTTCTCAATATTCAGAACTTGAGTAAAAAATGGACATGTTATAATAAAAAAATTTCCATGTGGTCAGAAGTCCATTATATCCAGAATTATATTCAGGATTTATATATCATCTATATCATATATATCCTGTATATATTTATTTATAATAGTCCATATCTTTTTTGTATATGAAAAAGAATTGCATCGTTCATGGAGACAGTAAGACATACGTATGTATGAACGCTTCTTCCAATTCATTTTTTTCATTTTTAAAGGAATTAAAACCAAGTGATACATAGGTATATTATTATTAAATTATAAATTAATATTTTATATAGGTTACACAATTTCATTAACACCAACCTTTATACATTCCATGTATAGTATGAATGAGTCATATCACATTGAGTGGGCGGTAGTCCGTACTTCCTCAAATGAAATTATCATATACATATATACAACATGAAGAGCACACACATATGTTTTAAATGTTAACTAATGACTCCTTTATACAAAATAAATATCATAAATATCTTATATAATTACATTTCCATCATAATGACCACCATGAGATGTGGTAGGGGAAAATTGTACAATCATTGTTTCGTGATGTAGTAGTTCACCGTCCACATAACAATATGTTCTCTACCCATTAGATAGATTTGTGTGTAAGTATAGTTCTAATAATTATCATAAAAACAATATATTATATTTATGATACTATGTTTTCTTATAAACCGTGACTAAGAAGAGCATATGAAGTGAAGAAGTAAAATAAAAGAAGAGAACTTGAGGGAAGACGATACCTTTAAATAAGGTTACTCCTTTTGGTTTGATCCAAAAGGCTTTATTGAAGTCACTTATGCCTATGTTAATGCTTATAAATGTAATATAGGGATAATGGGTGCTTATTTCTTTATAAGGTGGATTATCTGAAGGGCATTAGGGGTGTGAGTAAGGGTTAGAGGTGATTTATTTTTATAAGGGGGGGATGGGATCTTCATGAAAGTGTGAAAATATTATTTTATTATAAAATAAAATTAGGGTTTAAAAGATCCCAACCTCTATAAATTACAAGATAAGATTACTAATATTCAAAATAAAATCAACCAATAGGATTTATACAAGTTTTGGTCTCAAATTTAACATTATCATTTAGTGTTAACCCTTAGTTAACTAATTTTACTCTTACCATATCTTCTTGTTTATTCACTCGATATGGTTAATATAGTTACCATAATATGCCAATGGAACCAAAGTGGTTAATTAATGACATTTTCGACCTTATTTAAGTCATTCTGTTGAATCTTATATTTTTTGTACTATTGTATCATTTATTAAAATAATATTTGTTTTAAAAACTCATTTATGTCAATTTAAATACTATTCAAATCATGGGTTTTAAAAAAAATCCAAAAAAACATGATTCATTCAAAAAACCCATCATTAATTAAAATATAACAAGTTATGATCATCTATAAAATATTTGTATGGAATAAAAAGTTTCAAAAAAATTATTTTAATATATATAATCTCATGTATTTAAAACATTCATTAATGAGGTAATCATTGCATCACAATTGTTTCATAAATAATATTATTAATTTGATGTCTAAAAATATATATATATAATACCATGAAATAGGAAATATTTTTATATTTGTAATGAATATTTATATTCAAATATACAAGTTATATAACCCCACATTATAAGAATTTTATAAAAACAATACATTTTTACGATATTTTTAATTTACATTAAATAAAATATTATTATGGTCGTCATCTTACCAAAATAAAATTCAGAGGCCAGAAGTCTCACCCAAAGATTTTATTAGTCGGACATGACTCATACAATAAGGTTAAAAAAGTTTTAAGGTAATTTTATATTATTATAATATTATTTTTACCTTGAATTACCCTATTTACCTTTAACCGTGGTAAATAAAAATTGAAAGTAATTATTCACCAAAAATTATTTTCTTCCCATTGAACTGTATATTACTTACTGATGGAAACCATGTTTGTGTGAATTTTCAAATTTAATTTATTGAAGTAGAAAATTTTCTTTTAAATTAAAATAGTTTGTTTTTAACAATTATACATTGATTTTAACTATTCATCAGGCATTGAACATCTTCCCAAAATACCAAACATTCAACTAAAGATAAATTTTATATTCTGAATTCAAAAATTATGTCTATTTTACCAAATTCACAATATTTAAGTTTCATTAATTAATTTAAAAATAATTTCCATTGGCAATACTAGAAAGCGCGTTTTTATAAAAAATAACTATCAAATGATTGGCAAAGGTTTATGACAAATAAAAAAGTGAAATTACTTACAATGAACAAAATTATATTTAATGGTAAAAATAATATCCAATTATAATTTAAAAACATTTAAAAATATAACCTATCCATATAAATAAATCATATGAAAAGACAGTTTTGACTTAGAACGCTGTATTTTCCACTATTCATTAATAATGAACATTATCAGAAAAAAAACCAAAATAATTTCGAAACTAAATTTATATGTCTACCTTATAAATAAGAATATTATTTTTTTCAAATTAAACAGATAAATATTAAAAAAACTATATTTAAAATAGGTTCTTCATCAAAAGGTGGTAATACTACCTTTTAAAATTATTGTAGTATTTATGAATAAAAATGGATTAATTCTCAATTTAAGAATCTAAAATTTATTGGATAATTGTGAAGACATTTAAAAGACATATATAATAATATTTTAGTTATTTCTGGTTATTCCCACCAATACAACGACTAGGTGTATACTATCTATTAAAATAATAATATTAGTAATTTATTTTTCTGTATTACTCCACATTATGTGCAACGTATGATTTCATAGAAACCCAATGTTGTATGACTTGTACGTCAACAAACATATATCCCCTTTTATGTAAAATAAATATTTAATTAAAAATTTTAAAAATATGAAAATTTCATATTCATTATTTACCTTGGATGTTACTTCCATCCCCACTTTATGATATTACATCCTTGCAATTTTATTCTCTTATCAAATAAGTGGGGATATTTATCCCTCATAAAATATTTAGATTCCCATGATTTCTCTATATCTGAGTGGTTTTTCTATAAAACCATTACCAGATAAATGACCTTATTCTTCTACAATTTCACACTTCGATCAGGAATCCGGATTGGTTGTTCCTCATAAAAGAGATTCTCTTCCAACTAAACTACCTCTTGACTCAAAACATTTGATGTGTCCAGAAAATACATCCTCAACATTTAAACAAAAAATGAATCGTGTACCTAGGATAAAGTTGGGGTTAAATTCACTATGTAGGCAACTGGTCCAAATTTCTTAAGGATGATTTTTACCACACTTCTCACAAAATGGATATTTAATTTTCTTACCTCCAAGATTCTGTGATGAATTTTTCTAATTGTCTTGCCAACTAGAAGTCTCCTTTTCTTTCTCTTTTGGAATAACTGATTATCAAAAAACTCCATTTTATCCTTCTCAGTACATGTAACAAGTTTCTTATTGATTTTGAATTCATGAAAGGATAATGCTCTTCGATATCATGGCTTCAATCCTGAGTAAAATTTATTTATCAGAATATCAGGATCATAGATGAAATTTGGATCATAAATTTCTAGTTGAGTTAATGTTTCATCATAAGTAACCACTGATTCATCATCCTACCTCAATTCCAAGATATTGTTTTCCATCCTAAGTCGAACCTCCATAGTAAAATATTTCTCAAGAAACATACCTTTGAATTCGTCCCATCCAAGAGCACAAATCTCCACACTATACCTAATATTTGTAACCATCAACCAAAACATTTATTCTTCTCCTTTAAAAAGATAAATAGAAAGTCTAACCTTTTTATTTTCTATACAACCCATAACATTGAAAATATTTTCAAGTGCTTCGATCCACCATTTAGCTTGAATAGAGTCATATGATCGTATGAATGATGGGGGACGTTGCCTCATGAAATTATCCAATATAGACATATTCCTCTGGGGTTTATATGGTTAGTCTCATTCATGTATACCACCACCATTTATATCCAATGTCAATTGTTACATCACTGCAATAAACAGCTCAGTTCCGATTGCAACCATCTCGGGAAGCTGATTCGGAATGTTATACTGTTTTTTATTCCTTCCCAATACTACTTCCCCACATCCTATGCAGAAAACCATTATTATCATAGAAATATCATAGGGTAAGAACCATGGTAATATTTAAATGATATATCATATAATTCATACCCAAAATTAATTTAGTGATATTATTTAACAATTCCAAAACTCTTAAAGTTGTTTAAACTAACCTCTAATACTAAATATAAGTCTCTATCCTTATACATTACATAATCATGAATTAAGTTAATAATTCACATTGAGGATATTTTTATTATTAGAGATTTAGAGAATTATTTCATAACTTATACATTACAATATGAATATTACTTGTAGACACTTCTTCTCGGTATCAATTATTTTCATTATATAAAAACTCTTCAAAGAAAAGATGCACGTTTTGTTCCATGTTTTAATAATCATGGATTTTCCTTGATCACATCCTTGACCCTAATCCACTTTAATTCCTATGGAAAACATTCCAAATACTAGGGAATAGCATAAAATATCAGTAAGGGATATACAAAAAAGGAAAATTGTTAGTTCTTTATAACAACAAATAAACAATGAATAAATTATCACAAGTAATAAATTTAACCTTTATGAAGTTTTAAATACTCTTCACTGAATAAAATATCATTTATGACCCCTTTTTAACCAAAATATTACCATAAAATCCATAGAAAGCACACATAACATACAAAGGTAACTTGGTACATAAACATACTTAAATGGAATAACCATACGATTGACTTCAACACATATCACAAAATGGAATAGCCATACATCTGACTTCCATACCCAATTTATTGGAGGTAAAAATGTGACCACCCATACTTGGTTTATCACGGTACCACCCATAATTTGGTTTATCACATAACCACCAATCAAATTTCCAAGTAATATTATATAATCATAACACATAAAATATTACAAATAGTAACATTTCACCAATAAAATGTTATTTGAAATAACAGGACATAATATCAAGGTATTGAAATAATAAATCAATTTCAAAAACCATTTTGAATATTAAAACACCCAAAGAGTGAAATAATTAATTTCTTTTAAAAAAATTAAGGCTTATAGGGGAAGCCAAATAACGATTAATGGTGAGGAGAGGTCATTGTCGCCAGATACGTTAAAATAATTACTTTTATCATTTAGTAAGATTCTTCATACAAAAAAAATCCCTTTTAATGAAAGTATAATTCAATGAATTTTTATTATACACTGTATAAAAATGGAGTTTTGTATTATCAAATCAGTCCTCAGTGGAGGGAGATTGAAACAATGTCCTTTACCTCATAACCGACTTGACTCGTTCGCTCATTAATTTCTTGAATAACAAACTTAAGTTATTTTATAATTAATTAATAAAATTTTCATGTTTATTATTCTCTCAATGTCACTTATTACTTTTCTATAACAATTAGTGAATTATTCTAATTCAAATCGTACATTTTGTCGATGTTCAGAACTTGAGTAAAAAATGAACTTGTTATACTTACAAATTGTTCATGTTGTCAGTTGTGCATTATCTCCAAAATAATATCCATTATTTATATATCATATATATCCATTATATATGTATTTATAATATTCCATATCATCTGAATATATGAAATATAATGCACCATTCATGGAGATGGTAAGCCGTACATACACATGAATGATACTTCAATTTCATTTTTTCATATTTAAATGAATGAAAACCAAGAGATACATATGTTTATTATTATTAAGGTATAATATAATATTTTACATGTATTACATAATTTCACTACCAAAATCCTTTATATGTCTCATGTATGGTATGAACGAGTCATATCACTTTGAGGGGGTGGTAGTCCGAACATCCTCAAATTAAATTATCGTATATATACAACATGAAATGAATAATGTTATGTTATAAAATATAATTAAATAAGAATTGGGATAAAATAAATATCATAAATATCATATATAATTATTTTTCCATCATAATGGAAACCATGAGAAGTGGTAGGGGAATCTTTAACAATCATCAATGCGTGAGTCAGTAGTTCACAGTCCACAGAACAATATGTTCTATACCCATTAGATGGATGTTTGTTAATGTATAGTTTGGATAATTATCATAACAAAAATCTATATTTTTATAGATTATGGTGTTTTATATAAATAAATAATATGAAGATCATAGTGAGTGATGAATTTAAATAAATAAAGATAACTTGAGAGAAGATGTTACCTTTAAATTGGGAAACTCCCATTGGTTTGAACAAAAAGTATTTCTTGAAGAGGCTTATTCATAAGGTAAGGAATCGATGAGTAAGAGAGAGATCGTGGGAGATTATTTGGGTAGAGGTTAGATGATACAAGGGGCTTGGTAGGTGTGAGTAAGGGTTAGAGGTACTTGTTTTTTATAAGCGAGAGGAGGGGAACTTTATGAAATTATGAAAATATTATTATATTATAAAGTAAATTTCGATTTCAAAAGGTCACAAACTCATTAAATTGGAATATAAGATTACTATTTTTCTATATACTAACAAAAAATAGGTTTTATACAAGTTTTGGTTTCAAATGTGACCTTATCATTTAGTTTTAACCCTTAGTTAACTAATTATACTCTTACCTTGTCTTTGTGTGTATTCACTCTATATGATTAATATAGATAGCATAATATGCCAATGTAACCACAAGTGGTTCATTAATGACATTTGAATCCTTATCTATGTAATTTGGCTGATTCATAGGTTTTTTAGATTATTATATCATTTAATAAAATAATATTTGTTATAAAAAATAAATTAGGTCAATTTAAATACAATTCATATAATGACTTTTTAAAAAAACATCCAAAACAACATGATTATTTAGAAAAAACATCATTAATTCAAAGATAACAAGTCAAAATCATCTCTAAAATTATTGTATGGCTTAAAAAGTTTAAAAATAAATTTATTTTAATATTTATAATTTCATTTATTTAAAACATTCATTAACGAGGTAATCATTGCATCAAAATTGTGTCATTAATAAAATTATTTATTTGATGTATAAGAATTATAAAAAAAATTCCATGATTTAGGAAATATTTTTATCTTTATAATGAGTATTTATTTTCAATGATATGAATTATATAACACCACATTAATTTTGTTCTTCAAAACAATACATGTTTATGATATTTTTATTATTACATTAAATAAAGAGTTATTAATGCCATTATCATTCACTAATGTATTTAAAAGGCCAAAAAAATACCCAATTATTGTATTGGTCATCCATGAATCAAACAATAAGGTTATAAAAAGTGTTATGTTAATTTTATATGATTATAATAATATTTTTACCATCAATTACCCAATTTACATTTTACCGCGGTAAATAATAATCCAATGTTATTATTCATCATAAATTATTTTCATCCCATTGAACAAAATTTTACTTAATTATGAAAACCATGTATGAGGGATTTTTTAAATTCATTTGACAGAAGTGGTAAAATTTCATTTAAATGAAAAATTCTGTTTTTGTTATATAGTGTTTTTCAGTATTTCTAAAAAATGAATGTTTTTATAAAAATACCAAAAAATACCCCAAAGCTAATTTTGATATATCCAATTCAATGATGATGTTTATTTTACCAAATTCAAAACATAGATGTTTTATTAATTAATTTTATATTAATTTCCTTTGTCAAAACTAGAAAGTGTGTTTTTAAGAAACAATATCTATCAAAAGATTGACAAAAGTTTAAGTCCAATTTCATAGTGAAATTACATCCAATGACCAAAATTGGATTAAATAATAAATATATAATATAATTATACTTTAAAACCATTTAAAAATAAAAAATAACCATATAAATAAATGAGTTGAGAAGTCAGGTTTGACTTAAAATGCAGTATTTTTCATTATTCATTAAAAAATGAAAATTATCATAAAAATAGAAAAAATTTACCCAAAGTATATTTTTATGTCCTACATATAATGAAGATTATTATTTTTTCAAATGAAACATATAAAAGTGACAAAAAATTATTTAAAATGGGTTCTCTATCAAAAATTGGTAAAAACACCTTTAAAAAAATTAGAGTGTTTATGCTTAAAATTGGATTCAATATCATTTTTAGAATAAACAATTTATTGGATAAATGTAATGACACTTAAAAAGTATATATAATCAGATTTATGTTAGTTCTGTTCATTCCCACAAATACAAAATATACTCATTAACAACCATTTAAAATAATATTATATTATTATTTTCTGGTATAACTCAACATTGTGTGCAACATAAGATTATGAAGAACCCCATTATCGGGTTTGGTGTACACCATGAAAAATAGAATCCATATTTAAGTAGAAATAATATTTAACTCATAAATATTAATAAATATGAAATTTTCATATTCTTTATTTACCTAGGTTGTTACACGGAGATTCTTTATGTAGCATCTAGAGGGACTAGTGTTTATCTGCTATTTCATTATAATGGGCAGGTTATTCACTAACTTTGATGATCATAAAAAAATATCTAATAATAAAAATTAATGATAATAAAGTTGGGGGATCATGACCTTTGAATATGAAAATTATGTGATAATGATATATTATCAGACAATATTTATTAATGGAGGGGTCTAGCCCATTCCATAAACTAGAAACCCTTGTATGAATATCTAATGAAACATTTCATCAATAGTGTACATAATGATTTATAGATATTATTTACTATAATAAAAAACATTGTAGGATTCTGTTACTTTTACACTATAGAATAATGATTACAATACATCATTTAGCATTCAAATTCAAAGTATCAT
The DNA here is from genome assembly GCA_963277665.1 of Viscum album. Taxonomy (NCBI): domain Eukaryota; kingdom Viridiplantae; phylum Streptophyta; class Magnoliopsida; order Santalales; family Viscaceae; genus Viscum; species Viscum album. The sequence goes on from OY728166.1 coordinate 392,293,825, forward strand.
CCAAAACTCAAAGAACTAGGAAAATGTTCTATGAAAGAATAAATATAAACTCAGATTCTGAAACTATATATTACACAAGATATAGTAAAAATTCAACCATAGTATCATGTTTTACATCTAGTTAAATGTATAAAAATAAATGATATACCTTGATAAGAATTGATAAAGTAGAAATGGAGTTTTCTATATTATTATGAAAATAAAAATGTTTAGTAATTATGAAATGAGATTGTTTTAAGTTAATTCAAAGAACATATAAAGAAACATTTTATGTAGGTCCTAGTTCATGTCAAACCCAATAAAGTTTTACATAGAAAAAAACATGTAATTATCCCATATACCATATTATGGGGAACACTGTGTTGCATTAATTTAACTCAAAATACTTCTTCTAGAGAAGGATATATTCTAAGAATGAAAATCATTTAAAAATGATGTCACTACTAGATTCTATTTCCATCATCACACTAAATTAAAAGGAAGAACTGTTTCATGTTACTGTAGTGGGAACACATGAGTTTGTTTATTGGATGAAACGAAATATATTTTTCCATGATTATGTCATCCTTGTCACATAAATGTGTCAAAAATCATTTTCACTAACTTCCTATATGATGATGGAGTTGACTACTTTAGAACTACACTTCTCTAATATCATGTATTTTCTAATCCACCATAATATTCATTAAATATATGGAACTCGATAAGAATAACTCATTAATAAACCAACTACATTTTATACTCTTAAATATATCATTCCTTCATCACATAGAAACTATAACAACCCCACCAAATGGATTAATAGGCACTGATCCATCAAAAAAAATTCTCATTAGATGAGGACTCCAAATATGGATTTCCTAACATGATTCATCTATTCGATAAATTTAATAATAAACAATAAAAATATAATCATGAATTCCTCTTATATAAATGAGGAGAAGGATAGGCATGTCGTTTAGGCTGATGATGTTGTGGGATATGTGAATGACAAGCATCGCAACATTCATGTTATAACCTTGGTAAAACCATAAATTCAATAAGTATCTAGAGGCAAGAAATCTTATGGATCGATTAGGGAATCTATTTAATGTTGTATTAACATGGGATCCATATATCCCAATTATACCAAAAGAAAAAATTATAAAATTAACTTATATCTACTCAATGTAAATAATTGTGGATGGTCAGATTAACCAATCCCACAAGAGGAAATGATGAACTCATATTTAACAATATAAATGGAACCCCCATCACATCAATCCTCAGAATCCAATCCTCATAAAATGTATTAGATTAATGATGGGAAGCATATGCCACTGGATAAAAATAATTAAAATAATTTTGTTACTAGTTATTATATCAACTATGATTTAAATTCTTGATTCACTTGATACATTAAAGGAACATAAAAAACGACATGTTAATATTCCCCTAATCCATCTAGAACGGAAGAGATATGTCACCATATATATAGTATAGCATAAAAAGGACAACCATGTGGAGTTACATGTAGTCATATCCTTTATATATAAAGATAGTTATAAATCCATATAGGGAAATATTATTACTTTTATAATATATAAAATGTTGTAAGAAACACTGAAATTCATCGATCCATCATTGATATATTTTAGATAATCAATATCACTACATTATGGAATCTTAGGTGATTAAGATATAGTGAATCTAAATTATTTCCCTCCACCTAGAAAATCATAGTGTATGGTATGAAAAAATAATTTATTATTTTCATGGATAAAAAATATAAAAAATATCAATGAATCCTCTCTAATTTGATGTGTATATATTTTTCATCGAAACATGGATTTCAATATTATGTTATGATGTACATGGATTTATTCATAAATGGTATTAAAATCACCATACCACTGTCAGCTCAATTACATCATCAATAGATATAAAAAATTCCTTTTTATTGAAAGTGTCCCTTTAGAATCCAATGAATATAAATATATTTATGTTGGATAAAATCCAATGGAAAAGTAGGTGTCAATTGATGATAATGTTTTTAATAACACTAAAACCAATATAAATGAACTTGGTAATTCTATAATATTCCACAAAAATAGTAACGATTATGTATTTACATTTAATATTATTTAGGTGATATTTCTATACCCAAGAATTCATTATGTAACACATACCCCATTTGAGTCATTGAATAATTTTGTAACCTTTCAGTAAAATGAAGGATAAGATAATTTTCCTTAATAGAACCACCTATAGTAAAGAGATGTATGTCATACTATTCAAGTTGTTCAATATCACTCCATATCTTCTTTATAATAATTTTATAATAATTAATATCCATCCTCATTCAATACACCAATGACTTATCAACCATGTTGATATGAATAGTATTAAAAAACAAATCATTATATTGGAGAACATTTGTCTTTTTCATTATAGTATTGGTCACCACAAATGATTCAAGTTTTATCCAATAAGTGTTTTATCATTTTCAAAAGGTAATTATATAGATGATAATACTTCCTTTTTATCTCTATGATCCATATAGATTATTGGATTTCCATATTATTTTTTTAAAATTTTTCTTTTATTACTAAGAGAAATAAAAACACCATTTCATTCCTCTCCCAAATCACATAATATAATAACATCTTAAAACCTTAATAATAATGTAGATAAAGGTGGGAATATCAAAAATTTATCTAATAACATTTTTCATGAAAAATAACCTTTTTAGTATAGAGATTGTTCCTCATTTATCACTGAAGATAAAAAATCCCCTATCTCATCTTCTCATCTAAGGAGTTCACTTTAATAACTCAATTCCATTGAAATTAAGGTGAAGTGATAAAAGGATGAATAAGATTATGATCATATAGATTTACCTCCACTATTTTAATAATGGAGAAATCATGCTTCAATGAACTTGTACTGGTCAATGTATGTAAATAGGAAGTTCTGCATAAAACTATTAATAGAGTCAGTTTATCTCATGATGACTAAAATACATACATCGCTTTCATGAAGTGGGTTTGATATGTCTTCTATCATAATTATTGAAATGAAATTCACCCTTTTCTAATGTATATACCGATAATTTTGTTTTTTCCCATAATGAACGTTGTAATAACATGTTATCTAATATAATTAAACCCACTAATACTTTAAAATTTTAAGACAATATTAATAATATTGTTAATTATAACATCATTTGGGATTTCCAATACTAAAAATAGATATCTAATATCATCCTTTTTATGATGAATAGAATTCTTATCAATGTTTTAATCAAAAATAATGACCTAAATAGATATTTTACAATATCATATTTCTCAGTCTCAATCGATGAGAATTTGATCAAAGAATAAGCTAGTTTCAATGAGTTCTTCTTAATAGATGGATGTTTCAGTTATATTCATATCGAGATGGATCTTGATTTTAGGAAGACAATATATTGGGGTACCACTTGGAGTAAAATCCTATCATGAAATTTTCTATGAATTTAAAAAATTTATCACTATATATCAATATTCCATTCTGTATATCATCATTTCATTTTTATTAAAGATAATAGATTTATATGTGGAAAATATGCCTTAAAATATCTATAATACTATGATCATATTACCAATTTGAAGAACAATTTAATAAATATCAATAACAAACCAAAATGGGTGAAATTTAAATTCACATTAAATGTCACATAATGAATTTTTCTCATCATCATATTACTACCTATTGGAATCATGATTGATGATGAGAAGATTAGGGTTGTCTAAAACATAACACCTTCTTGAAATATAATTTTTTTTAGATTGATTCAAGGATTTCATTCCAACATTTTTTGATTTCTAGAAAATATTTAATATATTTTCCTACCATTCACTAATATCGTGAAGAAAGTAGTAAAATGTCGATGAGACTATGGTTTTAAATAATCATTCAATAATCTCTTGAAATTAATCTTAATCCAACTAATGTAGATGAATTCAATAAAAAATACAATTTTTTATATTTATGCATTAGAGTGATAAATTATTTCCTTTCTCTTGGAAAATAATAATAGAGGAAAATAAAATATTATATATTGTCTATATAATACTACAATGAACACTAAGACTCAATATTATGTTATCAATATTAATTTCCTTTCATTGATCTCCATAGTTCATAAATTTAGGTAATACTTATATCAACACGATAAGAATTTTTTCACTCATGATTACCCATAAAAAATATATTATCAACTTATTGATGTTGAATGTATGTTTATTATAGTGGAAGTATTCCCAGAACAGTTTGATAACCATTCCAAAATATAAAGTAAATCAAATGGAATATAATGGAAGATGTAATTGTTGTACATCCCACCTCAAGAAAACATGCACGAGACTGCTAAATTTCATTATGAATAAGTATTCTCCAACTATAAAACTCTCAAATTATGTAAAATATATTTTAATTGTTATTATTGATTTTAATTAACGAGAATAATTGAAATCCTGATGCTCAACAAATTCATCTTAAGTATCTTCCTCATTTCTTCTAAAAAGGTTGTTTTTCCCTGTTATTTCTTATTATCTGATGGTTGCACTGATAATGATCCATAATAAAAATTTATCATTGAGGTCATATAATTGGTGTTGTATATACCTATTTTTTCCCTTAATTCAAGGAATTTTTTAGGATGGTAATTTAAAAAATTAATGGATAATATGTGATTAGTATTGAACATATAGTTAGCCTAGTTCGTTATATTTGAGGCATGAAAAATTAATTCCACTTATAAAGAACACATTATCATATCCCAAATTTATAAAATGATAACAAATATGTGTTGGAAATTATAGAAACAACCCTACAATATATTGAGTTTAATGGGAAAATTAACAATTCCACACATCATAGAGTGTTGTATCTATTCATTAAAAAATATAAAAGGGAACAATGATATAAAAATTATTCTTGATCAAGGAAATCTGATATCCTTGATAATCGATACCACTAATGGGTTGATGTACACCATAATGGCCAAAATACAGTTTTCTAATTATTACATTGAATCAAGAAATAAAAGAGTAGATTTGATGGTAGTTTGAAAATTTTCTCATTCATGATGAACTAAGTTCTCATTATGTTCTATAAAAATGAGGCTTTCATAAATTATTCCTCATATAAATTTATGGTAAAAAAATATCATTGTAATGATGGATTTCCATTAGGGTTAATATAGTTATCAAAAATATAGTTTTACGATCTCACACTATATTAGGAGTCTGGGATACATTACTCCATCAATGTGACAAAAATGTATGGAATTCCCCATGAAATTTAATTCCTTATATATGAATTCCAATTCCATTCATCATGTAGTAAATTTAAATTACACCAAAAAATATTCTTGTTCATTTTCAATATAGGTAAAAGATTTCATACGGCTATATTCCCCCCCAACTACATGTAGGAAGTTCAGGTAAAGTCATACTACCATATACTTATTCACCACGTTGGCTTAGTCTATATACCTAAAGTATGTGAGGATGATGTTTATGATTAATTTCATAAAGAAAACATTAATTACCACATTTGGTTTCTTTCGTATAATTTTTGTCAATAATTAACCCAATTTCTGATCTTTTGTGTTAAATATTGTTTATCATCAATATGGAATTTAGACTAACCACTCATCATAATACTATGTATCATAAAATGGACTGACTAAGGATTTTAAAAAGAGAATATCTAAAAAATTAAAATATATTTGATTAAGAGATGATTTTATGCTTTGAAGGACTCTTACATACCTTCTGTATTTTTCACACCATCATCAGTACTTATTAAAAAGATGACATATAATATCGTGTATACACTGTGGAATTAGACCTTCCTAATAATGAAATTTCTATATTCATAAAATGAAATTAATATTTATGAATCTTTCACAACAAATATACTAAACCCCATGGCATTTTTCCAAAATTCCAATGTCATGCACAATATAGTGGAATAAGTGATATCGTAATTTTCTTATATTTCTAATATAAAGAAAGAATCATGTGAGACTGGAGGTCCGGTTCGATCTACCTATTTAATAAGAATAATAGTCACCATGATTATGTATATGGAATTATTTGGTAGACCATGTAATTCCGTAATCTCCATATAAAAACTTATATTACAAGGCCATATATCCATATATAAGAGTCATATCATTATATGAGTTATTTATAAAAAATTTTCCTATGTCCATGTAAATTACTTCCCTCACACCAATGAAATATATTGTTATATATTTGTGAATAATATAGAACAACAAGTCATTTGATTCCAATTATCAACATATATGTAGTAATGAATGTGTATAATGTCCAAGGCTCACCCAAATAATAAATTAAATAAATTAAAATGAAATAAAATTCCACTTTTAAGGTATATGAGTTAGATTAATGAGGGAAATATATATTAAAGAAATATAGGTATATATTTTCCTGACAATACCCATTCCAGTGGTTCTGGGGAATCCTTTTAGTGGCTTCTTGCCTTAGTGGATTACATGACCTGAAGGTATTAGAGGAATTCATACCAAACATGAATACTTATAAATTATACTCCCAAGTTTTTAGATCATGAAGTCATCTTCCAAATTTCTCACTGATTGTTCAGATAGAAATACCGATTTATAAGAGCACATGCTTGTCCCTGATGGCAATCTTCATACCCTCATGTTCTTCTAAATTTGTATAGAACTGTTTTTGTGAATCCTCCTGCTATGAGTACTCATTTGGAGATAGATCACTTGGTATATACAGTTCCATCAACACTTTATGATCTGAATGAGGTGGAACAAAGGCCTTGAGGTGGTTGGAAGGCCTAGTGGTTGCCCAAATTCCATAACTGGCCCAAAGGCCTTCAGTAACCCAATGTCCTTAAGACTCCATGCCAAAACAAGAAGCCCAAATTTTAATATTTCTTGATACTACAATACTGATGAGTGATGCTACAATACTTGCTACTATACCAAATAGTAGCTACCGCAATACCCATAAACATGCCTCCTCTCGGATTTAAACATGGGTCTTGGGGATGAACATGAAGACTCCTCACCAAACGGGCTAAAGATCATGGTCAAAAAAAATTTATTTTATTATTTATTCAGTATAAAAAGTCAATTTTTTCTCTTTTGTATTAGTATATTTTATAATTTCCATCATTAGAAATTACCTCTTTTGGCTTTTTCTGTTCACTAACATGGGTCCCTATTTTTGACCACTGCACCTGATTAAGTTATATGTTGAATAGTCCCCACAATATTTTTTTAATGATAAAAATAATATTCCTACACAAGAGGTACATGTATGTAGTGATCCTAGTGTATATTTTTATTTTAAATATTTTGGTAAAAATAGTTCACATATTATGTATTAGCTATATCTATACATATTCATTCATTGGGAGTCATATATATTTGTACCAATTATAAAAGTTGTTTGACCATGTATAAGATCTTGATAAACATAGTGACTTTTACTCCATACCTTTATATTTCAATTGTTTTATTAATATTATCCCACCCTAATAGTATGGTTCAAAAAAATTATGATGAGAAATGTCAATTACTAAATAGTAACTATGTGAGTCTTGATTTATATATTTTTTTGGATACATATTGAAAATTAAATCAATTATTCTAGGAAAATCCACAAATTAAAATCAAACCCTCACACTATACTAGTATTTGTTTTAGGAACACCATAAACACACTCATATGTCTTGTGATAAAAACACTTTCATTAAATATTTTATTTGATGACATGTAATAATACAAAATATAATATTATATATAAGTCCATTAATTTTAAAACATATGCATTATATCTCATAATAATATCCTGATACAATGAATTTATTCTTTAGTTTATTTTATGACTATCTAATATGAAATTTATTTTATAATATCTGTTAATATTACTCCATAATTCAACAAAAATATAACTCAATCTAGACTCTTCATAAGTTATACATAGCTTCATAACCTGGTGAATGGAAACATAATAAATTGGTGGGCTATAAACCATAGTAAGGGAAAAATATCTGTATTTATCAATGGGTTAGATATTAAGAAAATGATAAAATAGGGTAAATAAAGTAATATGTCATTTAAAATAACATGGAACAATAAGATGTATCAATAAGTCAGGATAGAGGATCATGTAATCTCAAATAAAAAAACATAAAGAATGGAGTAAGAGTTTATGAAATACATCTAAACATTGAATATGGGTAAATATTTCCTAATATCATCAAATTATAAAAATATCAAAACAAAAAAATGCATGAAATAATTATAATAATTCTAGGATCACAAGAAAGACCACATAACATAGTGTACTTCGGCTAACCATTTGATGAACCATACATGTTATCTCGTGAAATTAAAAGATAACCAAATTTTTAATAGTTATCTTAGGGTTAACCCATTATATTAGTAACATTTATATGAATATTTTTAATATAGGAAGAAAATAAACCATATATCAATCTTAAGTATGATAAAAACCAAGATAATGATATGAGATTCTTAACATTGTCTCCAATCATAACTCAAGGATATATCATAAGGATTCTTTGGGAATAATGAATTTAATTATTTTGGATGTAATATTTGAAAAATAAATATTTTAATTTAATATTATATCCCAATGTAGAAAAATACAAGATGAAAATCAGTTATGAATCATTAAAGACGAGGTAATTATGAAATGCTCTATCAAATTAGTATAAGATATTTTCATGAAAGGATGCATTTACTATATTACATTATATTATAATTGAAACTAAATGGTTTTATATAAAATAATAAGGGTTTTAAATATATATTCATGGATCAAAAAATATTTTATTGATGTGGTACATGACATTAAGTAATAAATTATGAAGTAACAATAAATTTCATTTCAAGAATCACCAAGGGAATATAATAATGTATTATACCAAATAAACAAGTATAAATTTATAAATTTATATATGAAAGAAAAAATATATATAATATGGATGAATTATATGATGATAATATAGAAGATAAAGTAGAAAAATAAAGATAATGTGAAACTCAAAAGTAACAAGGAGGTTCTGATGATCCATTTTTATATTATTAAGTTTCTGCTAAAAACATTTCTTTATAAGGACAATATTTTTCTAAAATTGGAAGCGAATAATATGATGATCACAAGAGATAAAACATTTTTTTTAAATAGCAACAGATAAAATTAGAGAAAATGGAAAGTATGGACACCGCTGAGAAAAATCCATTAAAAAGAAAGGGCATTAATCCTTAAAATGTCTTAACATTTAGTAAAAAAATAATTTTTATATTAATAATGTAATTAACCCAGTGCAAATTTTTTTCTAATATCATTTTTTAATATGGAAATTTAAAAATAAGTGAACCTATAAAAGAGTAGTAAATAATGATATCTCAAGACCCAAATACGGTGGAAATTACACCATTAAAACACTTATGTATTAATAATTATTTTAATTGAAAACCAATAATGGTACATGATTAAAAATAATTGTAAATAACATGTATTTATTTAAATATATGAAAAAATAAATCTCAGGTAAATATTTAAATCACATAAAGGGATCAGGTGTTCAATACCTATCATATTTCAATGAATCAACATATAGATGTGAAAAAACATAAAGTAGGTATTTATTTCCTCTTTTTATGATAATAATATCATGAAAAATAAAAACAATGAATATTTTTCCCTAATATTTCATTTTATATTGTTTATTTATTATCCTTTTTCATTAATACATAAAACTATTTGTCTTATTTTAATTAGTTGAGGCGGTTCAATATGTTTTTGTAAAAAATTTGAAATATAAAAAATGTTGTAAATTGTATTGTAAAACAAATTTAAAATTTACTAAATGGAAGTGGTTAATGTTTTTTATTATTCCATTAGAATTAAATTTATAAATATTTATTGGTTTCTTCCAAATATACTCAATTTATAATGGGTTTATTAATATGTTCATTTAGGGGGTGATATTTATAATTAATGTATAATATTTTTATCAATTATATAATTCACAATATATAAAATATTTATATATTTTATATTTTATTTAATGATATGAATGATATGCAATAATGGAAAATGAAATATTCATTTCTGTGGTAGTGATTGCACATAAAATCAATTAAACAATGATATAATTTCTCGCATAAATGGAGGGAGGTACAAAATAATATATTTAAAATTTTATAATTTTAATAATGTGGTTAAAGTTTTTATATTACAAAATTAAAAAATTTAACCCTCCATAAACGTGGGTTATTAAAATCAACAAATGTTCTTTATGGAGACGGTAGTCCACACAAACACATGACGAAGTCTCCATTTTTTATAATGGTCCTGGAGAATAGTAGAAAACGTATATTCCAAATATATAATATCATTTAATTTTATTAATAATATTAATTTTCTAATTATTTCATTTATATAAAAGAAATTGGGGTATATGAAAAAGAAAAATAAGAGAGCTCAGCTGAGAACATTACCTCTACCATTGTATGTTCCTACCTAGGTAAAACCATAAGCATACATATCATGATATTATTTAAATACCAAGGATTATAGGATGTGGTAAGAGGATTTTTGTTTGAATTAGTATTTTCTTTATAAATATTTTAAATTAGATTAGAAAATATGTGGTGAAGTGTAATACTTATGGCGGAGAGGATTCACATTTTTTAAAACATATAATGGGAAAAGTATTTTTTAAAAGTTAAAATAGATTAATTAATGGAAAATAATTTATATTATATAATGTAATACTAATATACCTCTCATGATATAGTGTTTAGAAAAACATTCAACATGAATTTTGATTCTTAACCTTTGTTAGACCGTTTTTAACATAACTTACCATTATTGATTTTACATGTCCTTTACTTAAGTACTTCATTTTTTATAATTATATTAAAATATAACCTCAGTAAACAATTTGGACCTCATGATTCCAAATGAGGAAATAATTTATTTAAAATAAAATTTATATTGATGACAAAAATTAAATTTATTATGAGCGTGCATAATTTGTATGATGAAATTTAGATAAATGTGTATTTTTTAGCCTATGAAATTCTTGTATCCAATTATAAATTATTTTGACTAATATTTAATTAATATGATTATAAATAAAAATATTTATATTTATATGGATTACAAAAAAATTGAAATCTATATTATAATTTCCAAATTTGTGAAAAAATCAAAAAGCAATTTTTTTTAAAAAAAATGAGTACTTATGTTATAAAATAAAAGACATTAGTTTTCTAAATTCAATATTGTAATTCTAAATGAATAATTTTATTTTTTAAATTCTTTAATTTTCAGGAAAATTGTTTTAGTAATTTTTTAATACATTCATATATAATTAAAAGTCAAAAAAGATGACTGGTCTTAGGAAGAAGTGTATTCACAAACATTACATGAACTTTTATCATTTTAGAATATTTATAAAAAATAATGCAATGCTAATATTGGAAATATAAGTCATATAATGAATATTATTTTTTCACATAAAAAATATATAATTTAAAACACTCTCTTTTAAAATAAAATATAAAATAATTTCAAAAAAAATTAATAGGAAAAAGGATTTTTAATTATAAAATATTCATATTCTTATTTAATGTCAATAAATAAATAAATTGACGTCCATAAATTCATATTAAAAATGTTTTATTTTAAAGATTATATATTTATTTTCATGAAATAAAAATTCATATTATTAAACCAAAATTTCTCAGAAAAAATTATTTTTATGAATAAAAATTATTTAACCTCAATAAAATCATAGAAATTATTAAGGGATGAACATTAATTTATTTTTTATTAATATTATCTATACATTACATTAAAATAATTTTTTATTAAATTATAGTGAAAAATAAATAACATAAAAACACTTCTTTTAAAAATTATTCGTCTTATATTAATAAATATACAAAAAAACAAAATTATAAAAAATATTTTTTATTCTAAAACAATAATTTTAAAATCACAATGATGTAAATATGTTTCTATAAATTTTATTAATATATCATTTCATAATTTAATATTAATAATATTCATAATAATGAATAATAATAAATATTTTTGTATATTATTTTTGTATATTATATTTTTATTTCATTTTTTATTAATAATGAATTGTATTATTTTAAATTTACTAATCACATTAAAAAACTTATGTATACCAATGGGATATATATATATATATATACATATATATATATATATCCAATGACCATATTTCCAATTACTATATTTCTAATTACTATTTTTAACGGCCTATTTTCATTCCAATATATATCATTCCTAAAAAGATTTCTTCCATTAAAACTTCTTAAGTCATATATTTCATTTCCATCATATTAATTTTAGATCTTAAAATTTTATTTATCCGTTCATGATGTTCTCACTAATTATATATCTTCTTTGGATAATGGTGATCCTTATGGGTGAGGAGGAAAAATGAGATCTCATAATTTTAATGATTTTATTTTTCCCTATTTATTATCCAAATTTTATTTTTACATGATGAGGGTATGATACTCATTCCTAGGTGATTTGTTATTAATGATTTACTAAGAATTAATAAAGTTTTGTTAATTAAATTATTATTTTATTTTACTTATTTATATTTCTATTTCTACTCTTTTGAGAAAAATTATGTTTAAAAAATTAAAAAAATTTAGTTAATAGAAGGAACACATTTACTAGAAACATAGGTCATTACATTATACACCATAAAAAACTAAGTAATTGAAATTTTAGGAGTAAAAAATAATAAAAATACCAATGGGTTTCTAAATGGTAATCCTAACAAAAGATATAAAATATAAAGAGAAAAAAACCAATATATATTAACTATTACTATATGGAATATATTTTCCCTCATAATAAGAATATATTATAATCTACAAATATTAATACCAAATATTTCTAAATAGGTATGTGTTAGGGGTTTTAAATACATACCTTTTATATATTCATTTTCAATATCCCACTTATAAAAAAATATTAAAATTCAAATGATCATGATAATATCCACAAAGTCATAGTGAATTTTCATATAAATTTTAAATATCAATTGTATGTTTTCATCCATATGGAAACCTTAATTTTAAAGCAATGAATCTTTCATTTCATATATATTACACTATATTCATCCTAAAATTCTCATTGTTAAACATAATTTATCCATACTTAATTTCCAATATGATTTTTTAACAATAAAGGTATATATTATATCCTTTAATTCCATATAAATCATTCTTAATGGATTATAAAGGTAATGTGAAATAACCAAATCATATCACATCGGAGTGTATATCCAAATGTACTATCTTAGAGCCTCTCATTGGAAAAAAGTGTATAATTGATAATAGACCATCAATTTTTTGTTTATTAATCCAATTTTTTTTCATACAACCTTTACATCCAATTTCATTTCTGCAAAGTGGGATATAATTTTTTGTAAATGAAAAAACCTCTATATTACAAAATCATTACTATTTTATTATAATGTAATTCTCTTTATTATAGTCTTTATTATATTTATATCATCTTAATTCCTTATATATCAATAATAATCCTAGAATCCCCCTTCTCTATTACTAACTGATGCACTGATACCCATACTCTAAGGTCTGATGCTAAAAAACAATATTTAATACTAGATTCGATACATAGTTTGATGTACCAAGATAAATGTACATATTATTCACATTATTTTTAAATAATTACATTATATCCCAAAATAATAACACAATCCTATGAATTGATGTCTTAGTTTCTTTATGGACCAGATACATATGCCATTTTTTATATTACCATTGACCATATGTCTCTCATCGAACCACACTAGATCTCATTACAGAATCCTCACAAGTTATTCTCCAAATGAAGAAATGTAGAATGGAATCATAACATTGGGGTGATATAAAACTCACAGTAAAGGGAAAACATAATATTATTTCATCATGAATTTGACAAAATGAATATGAGAAAAAAATTAGGATAGAAGTGTCTTATTAAAATTAACATGGAACGGTAATATTATTCCACCTAGAAATATAATAAGACATGTAATTTCAAATGAATGAGCATGTATCATAGAATAAATAGAGTGATATAATAATTGGAAAATAGAATAAGTTATTGACTTCAAAATTAAATTTATTATTAAATATAGGGAAAATATCATAAATCATTATAATATAAGAATAAGTCAAGCATCACCAAGAAGACAACGTAACATTGTGGGATTTGACTTACCACCCATGTGTCCTAAAAGTAATCTCAAGAGATAGAAACCATAAAAAATTGATTTTAGTAATATCAAGGAGTACTATTAATATTCATAAAATTTACTTTCATATTTGTGACACAAAAGAAAAAGAAATAATAAATCATAATACTGATAAAATGGTTGAGAAATAAGTGGGTCTCAAAATCACGTGTCTAGGAATTTCTAAAGGATGTATCATAGTGTTTACCATGATAATGTCGAATTAAATTATTTTGGACATTATTATTATATAAATATAAGTATATCTAGATAATTTGGGTCAAATGTATAAAAAAATAATTGAAAATATTAGATAACTAAAAACAAAGAAGATACCCTCAGGTTATGCTTTATAAAATTAGTAATGTCGTTCTTATAGGTGGAAGGAGAATATTTTTTTTAGTTTTTACCTACACTAAACCATCTGTAATTTAAATAAAATAATAATATTTTTGAATATATATTAATGTTTTAATAAATCTATATATTTAGTTTCTATGTATATAAATTAAAAAAATTAAAATCTCAATGATACTTGGTTTGATAAATTAAGAAGGGGACATAAAATATATATTAATCCCAAGAAATAAATGTAAATAGATAACTTTATATAATATATATTTATATATATGATATGGAATAATTACATGAAATGAAAATATTGGATAAGTGACGATAATCAAAATAACATGTAACCCAAAAGTAACAAGAGGGTACATAATATCCCTTTTATGTATTAATATACCATTGTGGAAACCTACTTTATTAAAAGGGAAATAAATAATTTTTTTGAATATATTTAAGGATAAATATGAGTATTTTACAAAATAAATTATTTTTTCATTCCAAACAAATGTGAAAATTACCACAATGATAATGTAAGGATATGGAGGTGGAAGGGCATTCGAAATAATTGTTATTCACCATAATAATGAAAAAAATTGTATGAAGTCAACAAAATATGATTTTTTATAAATAAATAATCATCCCAATATTAATTTTATAATTTATCATTTATAATATCCAAATGTTATAAAAAGTGATCATATTGAATATAAACAATAAAATAACTTAAGTCTAAATTGGGAAAAATTATATATACCCACAAATTATGACATTGTTATCATTAAAATTGATAACCACTAAATTAATAAACATTCAGGTATTTCTAAATCCAATAGATATAATGAAATATAAGATAAAAATAATTTCAGGGTAAATATATACATCTTAAGAAATGAATATGAAAAGAATACTAATGAAATATCATTGTACCAAAATTTATATATAGAAACCCGTACCTTGGGTGATGAATCTATTTTAGTATATGTTTAACATACCGAAATTAAAGAAATACAAAGAAATATTTTCATATATATTTTCTAATGATTGTTCATTTCTCATTATTTATATATTTTTTCAATATATCTCAATTATTTTGGATACATGACGTGATTAAAAAAAATATGACACATCCTCGTTATAATAAAATGGGACAAATGAGTTGTAACATTTATTCATAATCCCCATATTTATAAATATAATATCTTATATTATTTCATTATATAAAAATTACCATTGTATTATAGGTTTTATTAATATTTATTCTAACTATGAAAGGTTATTTGATATATTTATTTAAGGGGGTTAAATTTACTATGATAGTTTGTTGCTTATATCACTTATATAATACCAATTATGATCTTTCCAAAATATTGATAATTTTATTAATATATATATTTTATTTTAAATAAATATTTAATGTTATCCATGTTATGTTATAATATAAAATATAATACATCGTTCTATAGTGGAGGTATTCTAGATTTTTAAATGGAGGACATTATCATTTTTCATAGAATTAGAGTGATAGGAAATAAAATAATTCGTCAGTTAATAATCACAATAATGTTATAAATAATATATTTTATAATTAAATAACCCTTTTTTCCATCCCTATTAAGATTTTATGAAAAAATAGGACACATCATTCATAGAGGTAGTAATTTTAATGTACAAATAATGACATTTTCATTTTATTGAATGGTTTTGGAGGGAGGTAGAAAATGGATATTTCATTAGTATAGTGAAATTAAAAATTAAAAATTATACATATGTATTCAAAATTTAAAGGATATATATGACATGAGGGGGATAAAGAAGGAAAAAATTATGTGTGGTCTACTCAGAAAACAACCACTCATTATGGATGTTCCCTCAGGGAAAAATCACTTAAGTCACCTAGATTGATCATGTTGAATGAAAAACACATCTATAATACGGGGAGAGGGTGGAGGAGAGACTGAGGCAGAGTAGTGGTAGATATAAGGAAGTAAAAAGTGTGGATTCATAGGATAGTGAAGCGTGGTATATATGAGGGGAGGAGTGACATGTTTAGAGTTATATAATAGGAAAAATCACAATTCAATAGTAAAAAGGATCCAATAATAGAATATCATGAAGAGGATATGAGTTATGGTTGAACCAGAAATCATAAACACATTATATAGATTTGATGCATATGTTTTGGGTTTTCTATTTAGGGATGAACTTTTTTTAAATTATGTAACACTTACCATCGTAACTATCACATAAATAAGTAATTAATTATTTTAATCATAAAAAATAAGTTGAACTTATTTAATAATCTGGAATAAAATTTATAAATATAAAATCATTTTTTTAGAATAAACATTTGTAGGGTGATAAAATTAATTTCAATATTTTCATATTAAATTCCTTAAAAACTATTTTTTGATAAAAAATTCAACATAAAAAAATATTTTATATACAATTAATAATTTTTCCAATTTCTATGGAATTAATAATTTAATTATTATCAATTAATGAATTATAAAGCATTAATAAAATGAATGAAAAATAAATATACCTTTTGATATCATAAAATAAAAAAAAAATTATTTTTTATTAGAATAAAATATTACTAATTTATTATAATGTTAAAAATTGAAATTTTTAATTCGACATATTTTTTAAAAAAAAAAAATAAAATTTTTAAATACCTAGTTTTTTATTAAATTATTTTTATAAATGTTTTCAGTTATGATGAAATCATGTTAATATCAAAATAAGTTTTTTATTTTTAAAAAATATATTAACACAATTTACTAAGAAAAAAGAATTTTAAGAATGATATAAAAAATCCATCCCGAGATAATTTTGATATTATAAGTAAAGAAATAAAGTCAATTTTTAGGATTGTAATTATATTATTTATGAATTATACTTTAAAATGGAAGCAAAAAATATATTTTCAATTTTATTATTATGAATTTTGATTTCTAAATAATAAATATTATTATTCATATTTCTTATAATATAATAATTATAATACTAATAATATATTATTAATTTACTTGGTATATTTTATCCATGGTATTTTTAGTTTTATTAAATAATAAAACATAATATCTATAGAAAATTTTTTAACGAATATTTCTTTTCCAGGGTTGAGTTATTTTTTCATTATTAAATCTATATTAATAAATATTTGAGGGATATTAATTTAATTTTTTTATAAATTATAGATAAATTTCATTAAAATAAATCATTAAAAAATATTAATTAAATAATAACATAAAATTGTTCTTCAAAAAAAATAATTATTTTATTTTATATAATATTCATAGCATACCATTAAAATTTATTTTTTATATTATAAAATATTAGTATCAATAATATAATGATATCAATAAACTTAACTAAATATTATATTTGAATAATAACTTATTTTAATAATAATACAAATAATAATTTTATATAACACATTAATATAAATATATATATTAATATTGATTATTTTTTGGTTTTTATTATTATTTATTATTCATGAATTAAATAATTTTAAATTTAACAATAATAACAAACAACATATTTATATTTATAGGATACATGTGTATAAAATAATAATATTTCCCATAAATATATTTCCAATGTCCATATTTACAATGACCATATTAATAATTTCCATATATCATTGTTAAATACATTTTTTTTTAAAAAAAATTCTTTCTATCAGTGCTTCTTTTGTGACAAATTTCAGTTATAATGTTTTCATTTATTATCTCACAATATTCTTTCTCCATTCATGATATTATTCCTTAAATAAATTCAATAATGGTGATCCTCAATGGTGAAGATGATCCTAGAGATTTCATGTTGTTGAAAATTTGATTATTTTCTATTTATTGCGCCATATTATTTCATGGGATTTTATTGTATTTAATATTCCATGATGACTAATTATCCATAGTGTTAAATACATTCATTCATGTTCTTTTTCCATAATTTTTATATTGAACGAACTTTTTATTTTTAGTGTCATTCCTAACTAGTACGAATTTCATATTAATTTATTTAAATTACAATGAAAAAATTAAAAGAAATATTTTTAAAAAAATGCATCATAAGGAAATAATATGCTTCAATTAAATAAGTTGGGTTACACTAGAACCCTTTATTGACATTTTTCTTCACCCATGTATTTTTTACTAAAACACATATTCATCATTTTTCATATAATCTAAAAATAAGAAAATATCCCATAAAAGGTTTTCAAAGTATGATCTTAAAATTCATGAAATCATAGGAACATATTTCGTTATGTTAAAATAAAAGAAATATATCCACCGGACATGAACAAAAATAAATTATATGGAGATATTTATATACCCAATCTCATTTCATGAGATCCAAATCCATGAAAGGATAACCGATATTTAAAGGTCTTAAAAGCATTCATATAGATAAAGTCTCCCTTTTTTTAACATTATATCATGATATTTAGTTCATCCCCTTGAAGTTAAAAACTATATGTTTACAGATTCATGTTACCTTAGGATACACCATGGCCTATAAATCAAATGTTTAGGATCCATACATGGGTAATTATTGATCTTTAATAATTTCAATGAAATCATATTAGCATATATATGGTAAGCCAATTTCGAAAATTTATATATCTAACTTTTGAAATATTATTTCCAATAAATCATACATTACACTTTCAATATTTATGATCACTATTAAGATATCATTATTATCTATAAGATGTTTATTTGACTCCAATGGACACTTATACTTGATTATGCATATATTCCTCTTATATAGATTTCATTATTCACAAAAAATGAATCCTTTCAAAAAGAGTTTTATTTTTTATAAAGAAATTATAATATAATCATTGTATTCCCCTTCAAAATTTCAGCAGAACCATTAATTTTCATATGGCTAGTTGCCATCCCATGAGTACGTGTTCTTTATATCTTCTCCAGATTTGATAACCTCATATGGTTTTTAGTGACTTCACCATTCCTCAGTTTGAATGTTTTTAGGACATTCTCAGTCATCGAATACCTATTTTTGTTTCTATCCTCACCGTTGTGGTCCCTGAATCATGAAATTGATCTTTGTTCACCTTTTATGTGATATATTGCAGATTTATTTATTCCCCATAAGAAATTTTTTATCCTTAATCTAAATTAGTAATGTATAGAAAATGTTTTTCAAATATATTATCATTTCATGTGACCACTTTTTTTGTCCAAAATGTATAACATATAGAACTAACCATCTTTGGTCTAATCCATGACACATAAAATAGAAGACAAAAATGTCATAAAACTTGTCAATATTATGATTCATAAATGGATTCATTAGAAATAGAAAACTCTTCACTCAATAATCCCCAAATTTATAGGGTATATTTAAAATATGTGTGAAAATTTATAACAGAAAAATATATTTAGGGCTCGTTATATGGGACAAAGATGAAGATGAACCTTGAACATTAGAACCACTAGATAAAGAACAAGTTAATGTTGTGAAATACCATAGTGTGTTTCCCAAATTGTGTTTTCATAAATATTTGTGTAACATTTTGATGATAGAATCCTTTATTAATATTCATTCCTTATAATATACCACGTCATTTTAAAAGTATTTGAATTATAAATAAATATCCCAGGATATCAGTAGAAATCATATTTGACTCAAAATGTAAATTTTATTTGACTATTATTATACACCCCAAATATTATCTAAATATGTGTCATAATATGTAATGTCAAATAGGGAAATACTCATCCTAAGTGGAAGATCCAAAAACAATTTTTCATCTATAATTCTTTTCAATGAAACCATCCATTCAAATGTTTTCCATTTTTTTCCCCAACATACCTATCCAGTCACATCATCCAAAATTTAAATTTCATTATTTTGAATTTATACCACTAAAAATCAAAATTTTCAAGTGGATTCATTACCTTTATGTTTCATGATTTTTATTCCTTCTCACCATTAAAGTAGAGATTTTAAATCTTGACCATGAACATTTGAATGGTCAGCATCATGATAACATAAATAGTATGAATAAGGGTCTATGATTCAAGATTATAAAATAAATTCACATTGTTCTAGGGAAATAAATAATGCATCTAGTTTATTTATGAAAATTTGAAATCCTATTTATGATTATATAAATAAATAATCACCATATTTTATCATTCTTCCAAGATGGAATTATCAAAATTTGGAATACTCTAATATGGTGCAAGTCTACCACTGCTTACACAGATGGTTAGATAGATTGGGTAAATTAATAGGATTTTTTATTACCAATTTATTTTTAGTTGATCTCAACATATTAAAATTTTGGTAGAATATATTTCATCATCTGTAAATGAGGAACATTCATGCTTGTTTATTATTTCTTCCATGAGAATATAATTATACCATGAGAAAATGGAATGATTGATAATAATGATGTTGAGAGACTTATTTATAAAGTATACCAGAACCCGTAATCTACCAACTATGTTTTCTCTCTATGATATTAACATATCATCCCATTGATATTATTCTTTCTAGTAACTTTCATAGTTGTCTATATATGATTTTATTTAACATCATCAAATTGATCCCCTTTTCATGCTGACTAATAATCTTTTCTAATAGGAGAGGGAATATTTTTTACAACTATGAGAATTTCAGAATCAATCCAAATATAATAATTATTTAAAAACCTCAATGGATTATGTAATCACATGATAAAATACTTTTCATATATATTTACATGGAAATTTTGTTTCAAATATCTGTTTACAACATGAAAACAAATGATAGAAAAAATTACCCATTCATCGACCCCCATGCCGAACTATGATGGGGTTACTATTTGATATCTCATACATTATGTTTCATTTAATTATTGTGTGAGTATAAAATATAAACCCTTTTGATATAATACTAACCACATGACTATAAGATAGTTGGGCCATGTGGTCTTCCACTCAGTCAGTTGCACTCTTGTGTGCAGAAGCCTTTTGGAAACAAACTTAGTCACATAGTCCAAACTATGATGAAATTAACTCTAAAATACATGTTTAATTAATTATAAAAATGTTTTTACATATTATATCATATAAATAACCATGTAATCACTTTAGGAAAGAAGATATATACTCACATTAATATGAGATAAACGAATTAAATAATAATAATTATTTAATATAAAAGATATACACTATTAATTATCCACAAGAATATTCTTACATGATGGTTGGTTCAAAAATATAGTGAATTAACATATCATATCCCTATAGTCCTCATTAATGAATTTATTACCAAGAATAATCCCACAAGGCTTCAACCTTGATGGATTTATCCCACTTAGATATTTTACAAGTCCAATTCAATCACTCATCACTTATGTCTGTATCATCCCCGTCGAGAGTGTAAAATGAAGGCTCACAACCCTTGTAGGGTCCATATATGGAACAAAAATTATAAACTTTTATACCATGTTGATCCCTATACTCAAAACATCTCCAATGTTAAATTTCTCTCTATCACAAGATATACTAAGAAGACAATTCACCCATGTGAGATTACTATAAGAATCCACATCTTATTTTCCACCCTACTATAAGGGATGATCCGTATTATAATACCTATACAACAATAATGTATTTTTAGAGTAATTCAGTTTTTCATATATTCTGCAATAAAACATTCAACACAATTTAGATTCTTTCATGTTCCTATTATAAAAATATTCCTCACAAAACCTACCTAAATAATGTACTATGCCCCATTTGGGTTGTGTGAAACCCTTCATCTGTTAATTATTTTTTAAATAATATGTAAACTATGTCATGAGACGACTCCGGGGAGTCATTACCTTTATAACCTGTAAACTCATGCAACCAAGCACACAACAAGATACGAACACAAGTAAACTGAATGGTAAAAAGATATTGTAAAGAAAGTAAAAAAGGGTCAGAATACAAACCCAGTAGGGAAGTACATGAAAACTGGAATGTATAAGTGAACTGAACAGCTTATGTGAACACCCGCCAATAATCCTACCTGAAGGGTAGGTACAACTCACTAAATGTCGTCTCTGTGGTACACCTCATCTAAAGTCCATCTCCAAGCTACCTCTAGTCTTGGTACCCCCGTCCTCAGTCAGCGCTATCTGTCATCTGCACCAAACAAAACAAGGTGCGAGCATATACCATGTTGGGATGAGTATAATGACACTCAAAAGGGAACCAGTGACCCTCTATGGTCTCAAAAACCCACAAAGGATAAACCATAAAGCATGTAATCAACTGACCAGCCTATATAGGTATATGCCCATACATATACTTATGTAATCAAGTATACCCATCTCATTCCTGAAGAAAAACAAGGACCAACTCATTATCACCAAGCTCAACTGTTCTATGAAGGATAGGATACTAATAAGGTAACCCCACAATTGTAAGTACCACAAAGGTAATCTACACAGAAGAATACCACAATGGTATCACCATGAAGGTAATTACCACAAAGGTATGCCACACAGAAGAATACCAGAAAGGTATCACCACGAAGGTAAGTAACCCAAAGGTATGCCACATAGAGGAATACCACAAAGGTATCACCCCAAGAGTATGCACCACAGAGGTATTCCACACAGAATAATACCACACATGTATCACGATGAAGGTAGGTACCAAAATGATATTCCACACAGAAGAATACCACAAATGTATCACCGCGAAGGTATGTACCACAGTGGTGCACCACATAGAAGAATACCACAAAGGTATCTTTTGAAGAGTAAGTACCACATAGGTGCACAAAATAGAATAATACCGCACAAGTATCACCACGAAGGTATGTACCACAAGGTATGCCACAGTTAAGAATACAACAAAGGTATTACTATGAAGGTAAGTACCACAAAGGTACACCACATAGAAGATTACCACAAAGGTGAATACTCAGCTCACACTAGGTATAAAAATGGTACGGTAGTAAAGATGATTGGATGTAATTACTGAATCATCTTACTCTGTTAAGAGTCAATCCCACGAAAGATCATAGATCATCAGACCCATGTGGGTTCCCGAATCATTAGACCCACATAAGATCCCAGTTCAACTGACCGACATAGGATCCATGAGTAGTCCCACATGGATTTCTAGAGTGGATCCATGAGGGATATTGGAACACATACCCACATAGGATCACAAATCACAAATCCACATAGGATACAAAAGTATAGACCAACATAGGATCCCAAAGCACAGACCCACATAGGATCCCGTTCTCATGGTACAACCAGCTAGAAGATTACCGTACTAAGATCGCTTGATTCCTAGAAGGTCCACTCCTCAAGCCGCAGGTCGAATAATCCAACTACTACAAAGTCCCAAGAAGATGTATCCAAAAATCCCGCCACATAATAAGAGTGTC
This sequence comes from Viscum album, assembly GCA_963277665.1. Lineage (NCBI taxonomy): Eukaryota > Viridiplantae > Streptophyta > Magnoliopsida > Santalales > Viscaceae > Viscum > Viscum album. Next base: position 392,317,957 of record OY728166.1, read on the forward strand.
AATGCAACATACAGTGCGTCAATCAGACGCTTGGTCTCTATGTTATTGGTCATTTTGTCCTGAGGGCCCAGTTGGATTCATGATCGATCCAACCCGAACATACACCAAAGTTATCCAAATATCAAGTGGGGTATACCACAATTACGTTATCGCTCCATGGTTTCTAGTTCTGCAGAGGGTTCTCCAAACAGACACATGTAGCTCATGTTATGGCCAAAAGAGTGAAAAAGGTCGAAGTTGGTCCGAGTCCGGTCTGACCAGGCCTAGTTCGGGTTGACCCGACCTAACTCAGGTCCAGCTCTAGGTCCATCCTAGAGCCCTGGGTCTGGCATGGCCCCCTTCATGACTGAGCCCACTGGAACGACCTGGCCCATGATGGGTGGCTCGCGGTGCGGCGGCCCGCGGTGGATCGCGGTGCTGCGAGTGGCTAGTCAGCCAACATTCTTCCACGCGGCGTAGTTGCGTACTGTGGATTCTCTAGTGGTCAGTAGTGAGTCATCCAACATTCCTTGACGTTGTGGACATGCGTCGTGTCCCTTCCCCGCCAGGCAGCGTGGACCCGCGACGCCACTTCTTCGTGCAGCTGGCTGCCGCCATTGCACCGCCGCAACAGACAAGTCACAATCCTTCTTAGGCAGCGCCGTCACACCGCCGCCTTCTTTACGGCCGGTCAGAGTGCTAGCCTCCATTCCCAAGCCCCATCATTGTTGGTCGCTGGCACCGGTTGTTGTCTTCCTCCATCGTGAAGATCACAACAAAAACCACAAAGATTGCGGAGTGGTCGTGCCTTGTTCGTTTGGCCCACACCCTCCGCGTTAGAGCGGAAAAAAGCGGCATAGAAGTACTTAATTCAAGAAGGATCTCAATAACGATGTAAAGATATTTCATATAACATTATCTACCTTGAATGTTCTGAAGGATGATGCGTGAGGAAGAATATGAAGTTGTTGGGGATGCCGGAATTTGTCGCTCCCGCAAGAATCCTCCAACGACGTCGCATGATCGTTATTCTTCGGTTAATGGTTCAGGGTCGCTCGTCGCCTCCTGCTAGAATGGGCTCCATCCCCCATGTGTTGGGTATCGCGACACATTACCAGAGATTTGTCGCTTGGTGAAGTCGTGCCAATTACTCCCCCCAAGCACCATATAAATAGGAGAGGTGAAAGGTATGTAACGATCGCGGATTTTATGAAGGTTAATTTAATATGAACCTTCATAAATTCCATTGACACTGTTACATTGTATTTGGAAGGTCAAGACATTTAATTTATTTCGACGCAATTAAATGGGAGGATTCCAAGGGACTTCCCCACATTAATGAGTGGTTTGAGTGGTCCCCACCACCATTAATTCACAAATGGGGTGTTTTCTAGCTCAGGCGGTCCCCACCACCAAGCATTCAATTGGGGGTTAAAAATAAAATAAAATTGTTCATTATTTTATTTTTATTTCCAAAAATAACCTGAAAAATAACTTTCACCCTCGACCAACTGCAGTCGAGTTTAAATCCTCTTTTAGCGAATGTCGGCACTCTGAGTTCAACGGTGCCCTCAGATTTCAATTCCAAGCACTGGTTCAAAATTTATATAACACCGCTCGTGCATTTACTGAACGTACCCAAAAAAAAGTTTGGAAAAATTATAACAGTCTCCCATGACCTGCACCAGTCAAGCATAGGGTATGCCTTAGTGAAACACTCCCCAACGATCAAAACGGTACTCTCGGTTTTTAAATCTGAGTTTCCGTTTAAATGTTATGAATTTTACAATAAAATAGTTGTCTCTTAATTATTCTATTTATGGAAAAAATCTAACTCTCACTGGTGGCCCACGCCAACCAATTCTATTTTCTACCAAAATAGAGTATACCCTCACGAATTCAGTGTTGGTGTCAGATTTTAAATCTGAGTTACCATTTGTAAATTATAAGCATTTGAAAAACAAAATAATTTATTTAATTGTTTTATTTATGATTATGCCATTTTTGTATTTTCACACAGGAGGCTCGCGCTGACTAAACTTAAGTCGTGCCTAGAGTAAAAATGCCAACCTGAATGCAATGGTTCGATCAGATTTTTAATCTGGGAATCAGTTTAGGAGTTACTCTACTTTTTCTGGAAAACATTTTACGTATGTTATTTAATGTTTAAAAAAACATTGACAGACCATTTCGGGCACTTCGAGCCTCGAAATAACCTGTCGTCAGATTTCGTGATTGAAAAATAATTCTATATAATTAAAAAAATTAGAAGGAAATTATGGGATAGTAAATTCTCCCAACCTTGTGGGTTTATGTCCCCGAAATCCAAAACAAAGGTAGAATAGACAAAAGAGGGTACTAAGCATGAATATGTGCCTTCCGCTCCCATGTGGATTTTTTGAGGTTCCCATGCTGCCAACGTATATGCACAAAAGTTATGAACCAACCATGAAAGACACTCTCCTGTCGATCATCAATCTCCACTGGAACCTCCCTAAATGTTTCCCCATCATGGATGTCCAACATGCCCCAGTCAATAATGTGTGAGGGGTCATTCATGTATCTCCTTAGCTAGGATACGTGGAAAACGTCATGCACCCGGTGAAAATGATGTGGAAGAGATAAATGGTAAGCCACCTCACCAACTCTGCTTAGGACCTGAAAAGGTCTGATAAACCTTAGAGATAACTATCATCCCCGATAAAAGCTTTGCAAACATTGTTGGTGTGAGACACGTAGATAGACGTTGTCACCATCTTCAAACTCTAGAGTTCTCTGTATCTTGTTGGCATAAGAATTATGCCTGCTCTGTGCAGTCTTCATCCTCTCCTGGATGATCTGCCCCTTATTCATGGGTAGCCCGTACCATATCTAGTCCCATAAGTGCTGACTCCTCTGGTTAATTCCAGCAAAAAAGCGATCTAGAAGGTTAGTCTTACAACCCCCTGAATGGTGCCATCCCAATGGTGGAGTGATAGATCTAGTTGTATGAAAAATCCACCAAGGGAAGGTGATACTCCCATCTATGAATGATGTTTAGGATGCAAGCACACAGAATTTCCTTGAGGGTTTGAATGGACTACATAGTATGTCAATCCGTCTATGGATGGAAGGCGATTCTCAAATGAAGCTATGTCCCGAAAGCATCCTGCAACCCTTCCATAGAATGGAAGTGAAACATGTATCACGATAAGAGACAATCATCAAGGGTACTTCTTGTATCCCCACAATCTCTTGCACATAGAGGCTTCTCATGCTCTCTACTAAACCCTTCTCTCTGATCGGTGGGAAGTGGGCCGAGTAGGCGAGTCAGTCGACGATCACCCAGATAGAATCACGACCCCTAGACAAACCAGGAATTCATATCACGAATTCCATGGATATCTCATGTCATCTACACATTGGGACCTATAAAGGTTGAACTAATCCTTCTTGTACATGATGTTCCACCTTAATTTGCTGACAAGTGAGTCACCAAGAGACAAACTCTACTAATGTGGTCTTCATTCCCAGCCACCAGTTCTATCTTTGGATATCATAGTACATCTTCGCCACTTCTGGATATACTGCAAGAGGGGATGTGTGGAACTCCCTCAATGCTTCCTCTGGAAGCGACACTTGTACCATTTTACGTCCTCTGAATAGGGTGATGTGCTCCCCACCTTTAGAAAATCTAACAGGTGCATGTCCTGTGGATATATGAGCACGTCAAACCTTTAAGTCAGTGTCCCCTTGTTGTGCCTCCCTGACTCGCTGAAGAAGTGGGGGAGTGACTGTAAGAGATTGAATAAAAGATGTTCCATCTCGATCCACAAAGTATATCTACAAAGCGGCAAGCTGCTCTGTCTCCTAACCGAGCAGCTTTAGGACAGACCTCCTACTGAGTGCATCTACTACCACATTCCCCATCCCAGGAGTATAGACTATCTCAAAATTCACAGTCTTTTAGGAACTCTAACCACTACTTTTGGGAACTAAAAACTGAAAACTCTTACTTCCACGAGAGTACGGCTGGATAAATGAAGAGTAATTGGTTGCACCCTCTTTTCCATGAGTTATCATGTGAGGCCTGTGTTTTATTTTTCTCTGACTAAGGAAAACCTCATCCAAACATTGTAGATAAACAACAACGTTTTTGCCTAATACAATAAAAATGAGTATGAATTGTGGATGTCCAGTCATATCCAAACTAACGTTGTAAGGCTTCGACACTGCCACTAAGAGGATCCAACCGAAACTCTCACCTCAAGGTACAGATCACACCATCAGTGTTTGTGTGATTATCAAGTCTCCTCCCAAAGGTATCTCCAGACATGAGGTCAAGTCAAAGGATTAACTGGAAACTCTTGGTCTTGGAAAAGATTCACGGAAGGAATGATTGGTATCTTCTTCCATTGATACAAAAGCTATTAGTAGGCATAGACCGTACCTCGAATCCTTCATAGAGACCTTGGGTCGCACTCTGTGACGGCCTGCTGTTACTCCCTTCCCTATCCTCTAGCACCCTAATCATGGGGGGGACCACATAGGTGGAGTGGTTGTAACATGTCGAAATGTACACAAACTCTTGCTTCACTCCTAGATCTACTTCCACATCTGATGCCCTGCAGATAAATTTTTCCTTAACTCTTCTTCTTCCCGAAATATTTTACATTCCCATGTCTCTGGGGATGGTTCTAGTTTCTTGCATTTCCACAATTAACATTCACTGACTGTATCTGCTCGGCCAAATAACATTCAACCAAAAATGTCTTCTCTAGCACTCTAAAATAAGTAAGAATGCATAGAGTAATAGTTCTAGATCAGATGTCCTTAAATACACCTCCCACGGAAGTCCGATCCCTAAATGAATTATCATATCGTATTCATCGAGTACCAAGAATGGTCGGTACGCATCGATGAATACTCTTTTACTGACATGTCATTATGCCGATGTTGTAGAAGATATGGGAAAATCTTAGCAACCTCTTCAATCCATTCCTTATCTACCTATGAGTTGGGCTCACCTCGGAACCTCAAGGGTATCTGAGGCTGAAAAACGTATAAGGCACTAAGCCTATATGTGTCTTCTTATGGTACTTCCTGTTGTAACTACTAAAAAACATGTAGTGATATTGCCGGGACACTACCCAAAGGTACCATATTGGGAAATGGTCCATGTTCTAAAGCCTCATTATCTGGAGGACTACACTCATGGTCACGTACAGGAAAAGACCAGCAGCTAGAACCACCATATATTCTACTGGTGTCTCAACTATGTGGAAAACCATATCCATTACCTTCAGCTAGCCCTCAACTGCCTCAGAATCTGACTCGCCTCGAATCCAAGGAGGCCTCTGTTTCTTGAACTCATGCAATACGCTCTTTCCGCGAGCTTCATCCACCAGTGAGGCTGGTGGTAAATGTTTCCCAATAGGTGGTGGTGCTTCTACTACACCACCCGAAGGTGACACCATAGTAAGAGGGACCTACATTAGATCCTCATTGCTCAGTGGTCCATCATCAAATACTATCTCGGGCATCCTAGCTAGATGTCTACATGGAAGAATCCAGAAATAAGAGAGGGGTTCCACAATCAATAAGTTATTTCTAGTGAGATGACTCAAATAAATCACAAAGAAAACTTTTAAAAACACACATGAAATCAGTGTTTTTGTGCACTAAGTCAAAAATCAGAATTTAGGGTCCTGGTCTATGGATACGTTGGTCTCCGTACCGAAAATGGATTCCCTAAAGTGATAACCACACTCACTACACATAACACTATTATCGTTAAAATATCAGAGTCTAATGTTCTACAGTAGAACTGACTCCTTTGATACCAATTTTTCCTGACTTGACCCCCAGGGGCCCGTGTTGTGGCTACCCCAAGCCCACCTTCCATAGGCCAGGGATTTGCAACTAGCACCAATGGCATATTCCCCAAAATAGGGAAGGGAATTCTTTTATAACCTGTATAATAATGCAACCAAGAACACGGAATCATACAAACATGAGAGAATTGAATAGTAAAAAGTGTGTGTACAATCAGTAAAAGGGGACAGAATACAAGACCAACTAGAAAGTACTAGAAAATTAGAAAGTATAAGTAAACTGAATAGCTCATGTAAACACCCTCCAAGGATCCTACATGAATGGTAGGTACAGCTCTCGAACGGTCATCTCCGTGGTACGCCTCGGCTAAGGTCCACCTCCGAGCTACCTCCAGTCCTAGTACCCTTGTTCTCAGTCTGTGTATCTTGTCATCTACACTGAACACAACAAGGTACAAACATTGCCCAGACATGGGTGACTATAATGATACACATTAGGTACTCCAAGACCCTCGATGGTCTCACAAAAACCACAAATGATAAACCACAAAGCATGGAATCAACTGAAAACCCTAATTAGTTATATTATCATACATATTCCTAAGTTATCAAGTATACCCATATCATTCAGGAGAAAACACAAGGCCCAACTCATTATCCACAAGATCAACTGTTATATGAAAGAAATGATACCATGAAGGTAACACCACAAGAGTAAGTATCACAAAGATACGCTACACAAGAGAATACCACACATGTATCACCATGAAGGTATGTAAAAAAAGGTAAGCCACACAGAAGAATACCACAAAGGTATCACAATGAAGGTAAGTACCTCAAAGGTACACTGCACAGAGGAACACCACAATGGAATCATCACAAGAGTAAGAACCACAAAGTTACACCACACAGAATAATCGCACACTAGTATCACCACGAAGGTAAGTACAACAAAGTTACTCCACATAGAAGAATAACCCAAAGGTATCACCATGAAGGTAAGTACCACAAATGAATGCCACACAGAAGAATACCACAAAGGTATCACCAAAAAAATATGTACCACAATTGTAAACCACATAGGAGAATACATCCCAGGTATCACCACGAAGGTATGCACCACAAGGTTGGCCACACAGAATAATACCACAATGATATCCCCATGAAGGTAAGTACCACAAAGGTATGCCACACATAAGATTATCACAAAGGTAAAGACTCAGCTCAAACCAGGTATAACATACGTATGGTAGTAAAGATGATTAGATGTAATTACTGAATCATCTTACTCTGTTAAGAGTAAAACCCATGTAGGATCCTAAATCATTATACCACGTGGGATCCTAAATCATCATACCCGCATAGGATCCTAGTTCAGCAGACCCACATAGGATCCTAGAGTAGTCCCATGTGTATTCCTAGAGTGGATCCAAGAGGGATACTAGAACACAGACCCTCATAGGATCCCAAAACACAGACCCACATAGGATTCCAAAGAAACTACCCACATATGATCTCAAATCATAGACCCACATAGGACCCCTTTCTCATGTTACTACCAGATAAAGGGTTCCTACACTAAGCTCACTTGATTCCGGGTGGGTCATCCCCTCAAACCATAGGTCGATTACTCCAACAATCATGAAGTCCCACGAAGAAGTATCACATAGGATATCCATGTAATAGGGGTCTCAATGCAACAGACGGTGGATCAATCAGACGCCCGGTCTGAAAGTTATTGGCCTTTTAGTCTCGAGGGCCCGGTTGGATTCATTCTCAATCTGACCCGACTGTACCCCACCATATTCCAAATCTCATGTTGGGTATACAAAAAGTACATTATCACTCCGTGTTATATAGTTCCACAGACGTTTCATCAAATGGACACTCAGAGCTCATGATATGGTCGAAAGAGTGAAAAGAGTCGATGTATCTAGGTTCAGGCCGTCACTACCTGGGCCGACCCGACCCAGTTCAGGTCCACTCGCCCCGACCTGGTTCTAGCCGGACCCACCGGTGTGACCCAACCCACTGGCGTTGCCTATCCCACTATGGCTTATGGTGCGGCGGCCCGCGGTGGCTCGTGGTGCAGCGGCTTGCCGGTGTGCCAACCATCCTCCGTGCGACATGGTCAAGCTTGGCGCCTTCACCGGCGGTAGGCAGTGAGCCGACCGACCTTCCTTGCCACATCGGCCTTGCTCTATGGCCCTTCTCAGTCAGGATGTGTGGACATTCACCACTTCCCCTTTGCAAGTCCCGCCGCCACCCTTGCTTCGCCGCGGCCGACAGGCCGCAACCCTTATTTAGCGGTGCGGTCGTGCCACCGCCTTCGTCGCGGCTGGCCGGAGTGCTGACCACCATTCCTGAGCCCCATCGGTGTCAGTCTTTGGCACCAGTCTCTGCCTTCCTCCATCATGAATAAGAAACAAAAACCAAAAATATTGTGGAGTGGTCAGGCCATGTTCGTTTGACCTGCACCCTCCGCGTTAGAGCAGTAGCAATTGGCATAGACGTTCTTAATTCAATAAAGATGTCAAGAATGAGGTAATGATATTAAAAATAACATTAACTACCTTGAAGGTTCTGAAAGAGGATATGAGAGGAAGAAGATGAAGTAGTTGTCGATGTCGGCATTCGTTGCACCCGCAAGAAGCTTCCAACGACGCCACTCGATCATCATTCTTCAGTTTGTCGGTTGGGGTCGCTCTTCAACGCCCACTAGAACCAGATCCATCCTCCAAGTGTTGGGCGTCATGAAACTTTACCAGATCTTCGTCACTTGGTGAAGATGCTCTTATTCCCCCCCAAGCTCCCTATAAATTGGAGATAGATAAGGTATGTAACGATCATGGGATTTATGAAGGTTCATTGAATAGGAACCTTCCAAAATTCCAACGACATTGTTTCATAAAATTTGGAAGGTCAAGCCATTTAATTTTCGACGTTGTAATTAAAAGGGAGGATTACAAGGGACTTCCTCGCATTAAATAGGTGTTTGGGACATCCCCACTATTATTAACTCAAAAATTAGGGGTTTTATAGATCGAGCGGTCCCCACCTCTAAGAATTCAGTTGGGAGGTTAAAAATAAAATAAAAAGTTGTTATTTTTTATAATTATTTCCAAAAGAAACACAGAAACTAATTTTCACCCTCAACCAACTATGGTCTAGGTGAAAGTCTATTTAAGAGAACACCGGCACTGCGAGGTCAACAGTGCCCTAATATTTTAATTCTGATCACCGGTTTAATGGTTATATAACGCCGCTTGCGTGTTTACTGAACGTAACCAAAAAATTGGAAAAATTATAACAATCACCCTAGACCCACGCCATTCAAGGATAAGATTTTCCTAAATGAAAAACACCCCAATGAACCCAACGGTACTCTTGCATCTTCAATACAAGTTACTATTTAAGAGTTATGAATTTTACAATAAAATAATTTTCACTTAAATATTTTATTTACGTCCATTAACTAACTTTCACTATTAGCCTACGCCGACAAATGTTAGTATCTACCTAAAGAGAGTATACCCTCACGAGTTCAGTGGTGGTCACAGATTTTTAATCCAAGTTACCATTTGTGAGTTATATTTATTTGAATAAAAAATAAATTATTTAATTATTTTATTTACGTTCATTCCATTTTGGGTTTTCTCACAGGAGGCTCGCGCCAACCAAACATAAGTCGTGCCTAAGGTAAACCCGCCATCCAAAATTCAACAAGGCCCTCATATTTTTAATCTAGGAATCCGTTTAAGAGGTATTCATATTTTTTTAAAAACCTATTATCCACGTTATTTAAAGACTAACAAAACAACGACAGACCATTCCGGGTACTATGGGCCTCGGAATAACACGCCGTTAGATTTTTCTTTCACGAAATAATTCTATATAATAAAAAAAATTATATAGAAATTCTGGGACATTATAATCCACTTATTGATAAAATTGATTTCTGAACCGAGAATAGAACAACATAAGACTTGTTCCCAAATAACCATATATACACTATCAGGTTCTCTGGGACACTGAACTACCCTACCAGTGATCATGAACACCCTTGATAAAAGGTGTCTCCTAGATTTTTTTATTAACTAATATGTCCCTCAATGAAATCACATTATTCAATTACCTTAATAACGCAAGTCACTATCATTATGACGTCAATGAATCCATCCTTGAACCATCAAAACAAATCAATCTAATATTTGTCCAAACCTAATTTCCATAGGTTCATGGTAGACACATGAGTCCATTAAAAGTTAATAGAATCCAAATATGAAGTATAACCTATATCTAACTTTAAATACCTGAGATATGGACTGAACCTCATTTATGTTTCCCCACATACTAAAAGAATGCATAGGAGAGGAATTTCCACCCACATAGTGTAGGAACCAAAGAATAAACTTTCAATATCTACCTTCTAGTTACAATATGTTATGTAAACCCCATAATTCCAAACAAAAGGTAATCTTCCACCGATGCACTATTTTTTACCATGTTTTCCGCGTATAATGTTAATATGTAAATATAAACTTTCATTGTCAGATAAAAAAAAATTCATTATAATTTCATTACCAAATAGATATAAAATATAAGGTATGGGTATTTTAGATGACCTTTAATTGTGAACCTAATACTCTATGATATTTATTTACTATAATTCTTCATGTATAGGAAAAATATAACTGGTTCACACCCAACATTATCAATAAAATATTTTCATCATCACATGAATGAATTTACCATTATTTTTTTTAATCCTTTCATAACTTTGAATTGTTCCCTATGTGTCAAAACATACAATCCACCAGGAACATGTTCCATGGGAACTATTCTCATTAGTCCATTTTATTGATAAAATTATCTCCCACCATGAGGGATGTATTCCTTCGAAGAGTCAGCATGTTCCTTATATTATGAAATAATAATATTGAAACCATATCCCACTCTATGAGCCATATTAAAGCTTGAAATAATAACCCGACACCTCAAATTGAAATATTCCTAGTTAAAACAAGCTATCATCATTTGATCATATTCCATTAGGGTCCAAATAGAGTTGTAATATTCGTTGTATGTACCACAAAAACCATCTTTATGAATCATTTTCCTAATAGTTCTCAACAAATAATGATAATCATAATTAATTGTTCCTTATCACAGTTCCATCAATGTCGAGACACATACCATAATGTGTAACTGAATAAAATGGTTTTTAACTCCTTCACAAGGATACAAAGGAATCCCACATCAAGGGAATGATACAGACACAGAAAGCACTAACTAATTCCCTAGATTGTTATAAGAATCATAGATCCTAGTAGTGTGTATTTATACATTAGTTCATAAATAAAAGGTTTCTGTAATTAGAAAAAAAATTAGAGAACAACAAATTTATATTAATTTTCACATTAAAAAAAATTAATGACAAACACACAACTACCTGAGACTATTCCTTTATTTGGATTTGGTTTATATTCTCATATATGACACAATTATGTAAAAGAGATGAATTTTATGCCAAAATCAGTACAATAAGATGATATGATTCAAAATTTCCACCCTCCTAGAAAATTTTCTTCCTAATATATTTTTATAAAATCCTTAGTGACCACCTACCTTTCAAAATAATTTCCTCCCCAAATCAAAATGAGGATGGAATGATCATGAGTCTAAGGTTTCTATCTGATCAAATGTGATTACAACACCACATAATTCTATCAAAAAGAATGAAAACGATGATAAAAATAGAGTAATAAGATATCCAAATTATGATGTATATACTTTCATTCTGTTACTAAATTTAATACACATTCCCTTCACAAGATAAAAGAAATAAAATACAAACTGATATGGTGTAATAGTTAAATTATGTGAATGGAATTATATAGATAAATGCAGATATATGGAAATCAAATATGGGTTAATATATATAAATAAGGTGAGTATTTGAATATATCTGAATAGTTTCTACCTTAAATATTCAGAATAATTTATAATTTGTAGAGAAAGACCTATAATGTAGAGACCCAAAGCTTGACGTACATTGAAAGTACATTACATTAGCAGAATACTTAATACATAACAAAAACAAACACACAAGGATCGTAATAGTTTAGTGTCTTTGGAAACATGGAACGTAATCTTCTAATCCTGGTGAAAGATCTTCAACATATCCCATAAAGATCTTTCCCTTTTTTTATACCTAAAACCTTTATTTATATCCTGGGGAAAAGAAAACATAAAAAGGGTGATCTCAAATGCTCAGTAAGGGTAATCATGGATAAAATAAAACATACCATATAAATTTGAACTTAAAAACATGAACATAATGTTTAAACATCAAAATCTTGAGAAATGACATAAAACATGGAAGTACGTAAGGAATAGATCATAAAGAAACATTAAGAATGAAAAAAAAGCATGGAAATAAAACATGTAATAGTGGAAACCATTCAGAACATGTCATGATTTCCATAGTATCCAAGGCATTACTGCCAAGACCATCTTAGTGGACAAAGTCCCTTTCTAAATTGAGTTCACTCCCTGTTTCAGTCCTGTAACACTGAACCAGATTAACATACCGTTCCAGCCATGTCTATATCATGAGATATAAAATCATTACCCAATGCATTGGAGGGAGATATATGTCCCACCCATCACATAATTAAATCATTTTTACTTGTGCCACAAAATAAACATACATCATTCATAAAAACCCAATAAATAAAATGGGTTTCATAAACATCATCCCATCTTCACATAATCCATATAAAAGAAATGGATATCATTTCATAATAGTAGAAGTGAAATCATGTAAATCATAGAGACATTATACTTGAAACATACACATATATAATAATGTCATCTTAGATGAAAAATGGTTTTGATAAAACACTTGAAATGAATTCTTGAGGAAAATATCCATTTTTCTTCAAAATATTTTTTTTTTCACAAAATGTCATGTAATTTTAAATGAAATGGATTTTGTTGAAAATATTCATTAAATATTTTGGAGGAAGCTTCATGAAAATAAGGCAATATAAAACTGTAAATATCCGTTCGTGCCGTATAAGTTAAAAAAACATTCTTTTCGTACTTTTGCCGGAAAAGTCAAAAAGTACCTTGTAACGTAAACAAAAGAAATATTCCTCACATAACATGCAGTAAAAGTAAAAATGGGTAAAAAGGACTTTAAAAATACATGAAAACAATTTTATAAAACATGGACAAGGATGATAGAAATATCCCCAGTAAATACTTACGAATAAGAAATCTCGGATAAAAATGAGATTTGCAAAATTATCCCTTACCTTATTTCTGATATGCTTCATACGTATACAAACCTCATGTATAATGATTTAAATAATGTTATTGTATTATTAAAGAATCATATTAATTGTTATGATATCATATATGGTTCACTTATGACTTTATATTACCCGTTCATTTGTAAATTCAATGTTAAAGAGCATTTTGGAAAAAAAAATTTCATTTGTCGTCCGTGTTTTGACTTGTAATTATTCATATGATTACATAGATCACGATTACATAATTCCAGAATATAAAAAATTATTTATATATAATATATATTCATAATATAAATATATATAATAGATCGATAAATGGAAAGAAATACACCGTTCATGGAGACGGTAGGTCGTACGTACGCATGAACGCTGTTTTCATTTCCTTATTGAGTTGAATGGAAATAATTAGATGAAATAAATATATACATAAATACAGTAGCTTTATAATGTCATATATTTTATTATTATTGCTTATATATACTTTATAATCATTCTCAAATGGTTAACATGGAGAATGAATCTCATCGCGTCGTGGAGACGGTAGTCCGTACGTACGCACGAGTGATGAAATCGTTTCCATAATTATTGAATTGGATTGGAGTGGATGATACAATATATCAGAATATGTATGATGTTATAATAACTATGTATAGTTATTCTTTACACCATTATACCCATCCATCTAAGGTGTTTGTGGAAAAACATATTACACCATGGCGTGGAGAAGGTATTCCGTACGTACGCAAGCGTGGTGATTTTGTTTTCCGTAGGATGGATAGAAGGTGAAATGGTGTTGTTTCATATTTATAATAAAAAATCAGTATATTAGTGATACTGATGTTTTTACATTATAATGAAACAACTAAAGAAGAAGAAGTTGAAGAAGAATGAAGTTTGAAAGAATCGGGAGAAGAAATTACCTCTTCTTCGATATGCCTCTTTGAAACATCCTCTTAGGGCCCTATGATTGGACTTTAAAGTAGACCAGAACCTCTACGATATTTCTAGGGAAGTGGAGAAGATAATTAGGAAGGGGTTCGCCGAGCTTGAAGGCTCAAATTGGAGTGAGGAGGAGAGGGAGGAGGTGCCCTTTTATAAGGGAGGAGAGGGGCACCTTTGGAATTTTTAAAAATATTAATTTATAATAAATCTAACCCCACTTAAAAACCTCCAAAAAATGACTCACATTCGAATATTAGATGAGATAGGGCTGTAATATCACCAAAAAATCAAATTTAGACATGTTTGGATCTTATTTTAAACCTTATCATTTTTATTTATCCTTATTTAATCTATTTAAGTTTATTTGTGGTAATAAAATTCTAAATTTTAAATTATAACAAATAATTACATATTTGTTTTGAATTTTACATAATTGATTACTTTATAACATTATAGACCATATAAATTTAAATTTATAATTTTTAAATATATTTTTGATTTTTAAACAATTTTATAATATATTATTTTTAAAAAATAACAATAGTGTCAATTTTGACACTATTCATTTATTTGAATTTAAATAAAATATATATAGAAGATATGTTCGAAATAAAATCTTTAATAGATTCATAAAAGGTTATATGTATCTATAAAATTATGGGATCACATTAAATTGTTCATATAATATTTATTTTATTATTTTTAAAAACATTTATTTGGTTTATCTCTTAATAAAATAATTACTACAACATTTTTGTGTAATTATTTAATATACTGATTTGTTGCATAAAATTTAAAATTAAATCCTATGATGAAGATAAATATATTAAATTTCACAATAATAATTTTACTAGAATTTATCATCTTAAAATGACAATATTTAAATTTTTATATTTATTAAATTATGAAGGTGACAACTTTGGCATCATTTAAAATAAAATAATATAAGTGTCATAATTGCTTGTATAAGACTCCAAATGATCAAATATTCGACCATTGGATGATTATAGTTTAAATTTCCATTACCAATAAGTTTTTTTCAAGGTTTCGTGCCTTTTATGGTCACTATTAGATTAATAAAAACTATATTCTTGATTTTTCACTAGATAAATAATTTCTGCATCACTATTATGTCACAATTAATGATAATTATTTAATCCCAAAAATTTCTAAATAAATTATCAGGATATATATAATTTTTTTAGATTTATGTATACTATTAATGTTCTATGTTTCAGGAATTTTATCACTAACATAAAATTATAGTACTTATAGTATTTAAGAGAGTGACATGTTGTCACTTTCTTTGGTTTTAATAATAATTAAATTATTTTCATGGAAAAAAGTCCATTAAATGAATCTAATCCGACCCTTAGGTGATATGGGTCGACTTTTAGTCATCAAATAGGATTTTTCAAAGTGTTAGGCTAATTTTATAATCTTATATTTACCCTTAATTACCTAATTTACCTTTAGCTATAGTAAATAAAATTTACCGTAGTTACTATTCACAATGCCAAAAAATAAAAAGTAGTTTATTAACATAATTTGGACCCACTGATTCCAAATATGGAATCAATTTTTCCAAATTTAATACACAAAAGTTTCAGAAATTAAATTAAAATAAATCCCGTTGTCGAAAGAAAACAGGTTTTTCTTTAAAACATTGCAAACGATTGAATTGATTTAGCCTACGAATTCAAGGTAAAATCAATGCTAATGACATACATTATATTAAATGGTAAAAATAGATTCTATTTATACTTTAAAACAATTCAATATTATAATTTAACCACATAAGATATTATGATGAAAAAGTTGTTTTTAATTAAAATATAGCTTGTTTTTACTATTCATTAAAATATGAAAGTCATCAGAATAAAATGAAAAAATTATCCAAAGTAAATTTTTATTTCTTGATTCCAAAGAATAATTTTATTTTGTAAAATGGAACTTATAAACATGTCAAAAACTAGATTTAAAGTGGGTGCGCCCTCAAAAGGCGACAAAACTGCATTTTTTAAAAAATACTTATTTTACCCGAAAAATTTATTTTGTTCTTATACGATTTTCTAGAAAATGTTTAAGATGAATAATAATTTAATAAAATTAAAAAAAAATTAATACTATTCATAATGGCTAGTTTATAATAATAATATAATAATATATCGTTTTTTAGTAAAACCCGTTATTGCGTACAACACACGCTATCGAGGAAGGTCGTGATTGCATGTAATGCAAGCCAAGTCAGGGTTGCGTGTTGTGAAAGAATCCTTCGTTGTATCGTATAATAGAATCCAACCATAATTCATTTATACATTGAATATATATATATATATATATACTCAATGTTGCGTAGAATAACTATTATCAAAATTGTGTGTAACACGATCCAAGAATAGTGTTGCGTATACTGCAAGCTAATACGGTGTTGCGTATAGCGCAAGGTAATTTTGGTGTAGCATAAAACACAAGAAATTAATGAAATTAAAAGAATATTTTTCATAAAATCTCGGGATGTTATATTCTACCCCCTTAAAATTAATTTTTCCCTCGAAATTCGTCGGGGTTATAAATGGTTTACTACTCGAAAGTTTGTTTAATAGAAACCCACATCGTAAAAAGGAATAACAAAACATGGCTTTAAAAACTAAAGTATGAAATGTAACGGTTACTGAAATTAACTCATCACTGGTTTTCCACGTAGGAGGACATAGGTGAAAATATGGATATGGAAGAAAAATCTAACCATCATGTTATGATGGAGAGTGGTAGAGAACATGGATATGAAAAAGCCAACAATCAAAAAGATATTGATTTGTGATGATCTAAGGTACCATCTGATTCATCAGATATAAGGGAACTAGGACAAATTTTTTGGTTTTCAAGATCATTTCCCTAAAGTGGATGAATTAAAAGAAATACTTGCATGATTTTGGTACAATCATACTGTTGTTCATGAATTAAACAATTTCCACTTCATCCCTTAATGAAATGAAGTTGAATTTGTTATTTGTGATGTGTTAGTAGATCATGTGATAGAATGATGGGTCATTCCATCTCTTTCAAACAAAAGGTTAGCAAAAGATATAAGTCCATCTTATGGTTAGATTAATCGTACATGGTTCCAAAAATGAACTTATACTTCATATATCATACCTCTTAATAAAATAAAACTAGTTTCTACTAACCAGGGACTTCTTGTAGGCCAGTGGTAGAAGATAAATGCCAGTTTCACTTCGGTTGTGGGTTCGATTCCCACAGCCTTGTCCGACGCGATGGGCTGTCGCACGTCCTACAGGTTGTCCTTTTTCAAAAACTACATTACTATATCATCCCATGACTAATATTGAAAAAAGGTTCTATCCTTAATCAATACTAACTTATGTCCAACATAATCCATTCCAATCTTTAGGCTTCTCCATAATATTGTATTCCACTCTCATAATATATTGAAAATGATTACCAGAGATTTAATACCATCGTTGATCCACATATATCAAAAGATATGTCTTGTTGGTCACATTACAATTGTTCGAAGGCCTTAATCATGTATTCTATTGAAAAATGAATACCCATTGAACCTTAGTGAAAACATGAATGCTGTTAAAAGTTAACAGATTCCACATACCAAAATCCTCAAAATTCTATATACTCAAACCATGATATCACTTAGTCCTTATATCAATCATGAGCTCATTAATAGAATCAAACATCTCATTATCTTCTCATTCCTTCATTATGCGCATATCATCTACTTTACAAAAAATATTTGAATAAAAATCTATGGTTACTGGTACCATTGAACATATACATTCAAATACTTTTTGAAAAAACAATAGTGTAACAATCCTTAGATGAATCTTTATTCCATAGTACCATTAGCTATAAAACATAACTCTCGATAAACATACAATCATTCCACTGCCTTCTAAAACAACTGAATGAGCATAAACACTTCTTTCAGCTCATATATCATCTGTAGTCTCCTCATCATCATCCACATAAATACTACCCATATGACCATGCTGATTCTCTTCATGAGATTTTCCATTGGGGATTGGTTTTCATAATGCACGTACATTCCACATTTAAAACATCTAATCATTTTTGATGTCATAGAAATACCATTATCCTTGTCCATGGTGTTAACTGAACCATTTCCTTTGCACTTAATGGCTTTGTGTCCTTTTCCACACCCAAAGAAGCTTCCAGTTCCTTTGAAACAATCTCCCCGATGCCTCTTCCCACAAGATTTACATGAGGGAAATTGGACTTTCTTTCCTCTATGATCATCATGAAACTCCATCTTTCTCTTATTATATGAGTCGGGAAACTTACCAAAGTTGAGATTATTGATCATATTATGTGATTGTTGATTAGGAATAATAACGATGTTTGGAATTCTAGATCTCGTTTCATTTGGTTTCTCATGAAGAAAATCATTCCATTGTTCGTCATATCCTCCATTATCATGAATCTTCTTATTTCCAGCCATTTTCTAAAACCAAAAAGAATAGTGTGAGAGGAAAAAATCATGCTAGGGAAAAGAACATAGTAAAGGGGGAGCACCCTCAATATCTAACATCTTAGGTTAAATTCTAAGATCGTTACCGTAGTTCTAAGACTATATCCTATACGTATTCTTATCCTTAGGTACATCCCTAGACATACCATAGAAATATCTATAGGGATCTCACTAACGTTTTCGCATCCTATTTTCCAATGGTTGACTAAACCTTTCCTCTGATACTAACTGTAGAGACCCAAAGCTTGACATACATGGAAATTACATTTCTTTAGCGGAATACTTAATACATAACAAAAACAGACACACAAGGACTGTAATAGTTTACTGTCTTTGGAAACTTGGAACGTAATCTTGTAATCGTGGTGAAAGATCTTCAACATATCCCATAATGATCTTTTTCCTTTTTGTTATTACCTAATACCATTATTTATATCCTGGGGAAAAGAAAACATAAAAAGGGTGAGCTCAAATTCTCAGTAAGGGTAAGCAAGGATAAAAGAAAACATACCATATACATTTGAACTTAAAAACATGAACATAATGTTTAAACATCAAAAGATTGAGCAATGAAAAAAAACATTGAAGTACGTAAGTCATAGATCATAAAGAAACATTAATAATGACAAAATAGCATGGAAATAAATCATGTAATTGCGGAAACCATTCAGCACATGTCATGATTTCCATAGTAGCCAAGGCATTGCTGCCAAGACCATCTTAGTGGACAAAGTCCCTTTCTGAATTGAGTTCACTCCTCATTTCAGTCCTGTAAAACTGGAACAGATTATCTTAATGTTCCAGAAATTTCTATCTCATTAGATATAAAATCTTCACCCAATGCATTGCAGGGAGATATAGGGCCCAACCATCTCATAATGAAATCATTCTTACTTGTGCACAAAATAAACATACATCATTCATAAAAACCCAATAAATAAAATGGGTTTCATAAACATCATCCCATCATCACATAATCCATATAAAATAAATGGATATCATTTCATAATAAGAGAAGTGAAACCATGTAAATCATAGAGACATTATACTTGAAACATACACATATAAAATAATGTCATCTTAGATGAATAATGGTTTTGATAAAACACTTGAAATGAATTCTTGGGGAAAATATCCTTTTTTTCCAAAATCATTTTCTTTTCACAAAATGTCATGCAATTTTAAAAGAAAAATATTTTGTGGAAAATATTCATTAACTATTTTGGAGGATTCTTCATGAAAATAAGTCCTTATAAAACTGTAAAGATATGTTCGTGTCGTATAAGTTAAAAAAACATTCTTTTCGTACTTTTGCCGGAAAAGTCAAAAAAGTACCTCGTAACGTAAACAAAAGAATGATTCCTTACATACCATGTAGTAAAAGTAAAAAATGGGTAAAAAGGACTTTAAACATACATGAAAACACTTTTATAAAACATTGACATGGATGATATAAATAACCCCAGTAAATACTTACGAATAAGAAATCTCGGATAAAAATGAGATTTGCAAAGTTATCCCTTACCATATGTTCGATATGCTTTGTACGTATCTGAACCCCCTGTATAATGATTTAAATAATGTTATTGACTTATTAAATAATTATATTAATTGTTATGATATCATATATGGTTCACTTATGACTTTATATTACCCGTTCTTTTGTAAATTCCATGTTAAAGAGCGTTTTGGGTAAAATCGGTTCATTTGTCGTCCGTGTTTTGACTTGTAATTATTCATATGATTACATAGATCACGATTACATAATTCCAGAATATAAAACATTATTTATATATAATATATATTCTGAATATACTTATATATAATAGATTGAAAAAAGTAAAAAATACCCCGTTCATGGAGACGATAGGCCTTACGTACGCATGAATGCTGTTTTCATTTCCTTATTGAGTTGAATGGAATTAAGTAGATGACATACATATATACATAAATACATTAGATTTATAATGTCATATATTTCATTATTATTTCTTATATATACTTTATAATCATTCTTAAATGGTTAACATGGATAATGAATCTCATCGCGTCGTGGAGACGGTAGTCCGTACGTACGTACGAGCGATGATATCGTTTCCATGATTATTGAATTGAATTGGAGTGTATGATACAATATATCAGAATCAGTATGATGTTATAATAACTATATATAGTTATTCATTACACCATTATACCCATCCATGTAAGTTGTTGGTGGAAAAACATATTACACCATGACGTGGAGACGATATTCCGTACGTATGCACGCGCGGTGATTTTGTTTTCCATAGGATTGATAGAAAGTGAAATGGGTTTGTTTAATATTTATAATAACAAATCAGTATATTAGTGATACTGATGTTATTACTTTATAATGAAACAACTAAGGATGAAGAAGTTGAAGAAGAAAGAAGCTTGAAAGAATCGGGAGAAGAAATTACCTCTTCTTCGATACGCCTCTTTGAAACCGTCTCTTAGGGCACTAATATTGGCCTTTAAAGTATACCAGAGCCTCTAGGATATTTCTATGGAAGTGGATAAGATAATTTGGCAGGGGTTTGCCGAGCTTGAAGGCTCAAAATGGTGTTAGGAGGAGTTGGAGGAGGTTCACTTTTATAAGGGAGGAGAGGGGCACCTTTTGAATTTTTAAAATATTAATTTAAAATAAATCTAACCCCACATAAAAACCTCCAAAAATGACTCATATTCGAATATTATATGAGATAGGGATATAATAGCACTAAACCAGCAAATTTATACATGTTTGGATCTTATTTTAAACCTTATCATTTTGATTTATCCGTATTTATTCTATTTAACTTTATTTGTGTAATAAAATTCTAAATTTTAAATTATAACTAATAATTACTTATTTGTTTTGAATTTATCATAATTATTTACTTTATAACATTATAGACCATATAAATTTAAATTTATAATTTTTAAATATTTTTGTGATTTTTAAAGAATTTTATAATATGTTATTTTTATAAAATAACAATACTGTCAATTTTGACACTATTCATTTATTTGAATTTAAATAAAATATATACAGAAGATATGTTCAAACTAAAATAATTAATAGATTCATAAATGGCCCTATGTATCTATAAAATTAGTGGATAATACTAAATATTTCATATAATATTTATTTTATTATTTTTAAAACCATTTATTTGGTTTATCTCTTCATAAAATAATTACAACAACATTTTTGTATAATTATTTAATATACTGATTTGATGTATTAAAATTTAAAACAAGATCCTATTATGAAGATAAATCTATTACCTTTCACAATAATACTTTTACTAGAATTTATCATCTTAAAATAATACTATTTAAATTGTTATATTTATTAAATTATGAAGGTGACAGCTTTGGCATCATTTACAATATAATAATATAAGTGTCATATTTCCTTGTATAAGACTCCAAATGGTCAAATATTCGACCATTGTATGATTATAGTTTAAATTTACATGACCAATAAGATTTGTTCAGGGTTTTGTGCCTTTTATGGTCACTGTTAGTTTAATAAAAACTATATTCTTGATTTTTCAGTAGATAAATAATTTCTGCATCACTATTGTGTCACAACTAATGATAATTATTAAATCCAAAAAAATTCTAAATAAATTCTCATGATGTAGATAGTTTTATTAGATTTATGTATACTATTAATGTTCATAGATTAATGAAGTTTATCACTAACTTAAAATTATTATACTTATTGTATTTAAGAGAGTGACATGTTGTCACTTTCTTTGGTTTTAATAATAATTAAATTATTTTCATGGAAAAAAGTCCATTAAATTAATCTAATCCGACCCTTAGGTGATATGGGTCGACTTTTAGTCATCCAATAGTATTTTTCCAAGGGTTATGGTAATTTTATAATCTTATATTTACCCTTAATTACCCGATTTACCTTTAACTATAGTAAATAAAATTTACCGTAGTTACTATTCACAATGCCCAAAAATAAAAAGTAGCTTATTAACATAATTTGGACCCACTTATTCCAAATATAGAATCAATTTTTCCAAATTCAATACACAAAAGTTTCAGAAATTAAATTAAAATTAATCCCATTGTCGAAAGAAAGCTGGTTTTTCTTTAAATCATTGCAAAAGATTGAATTGATTTAACCTACGAAATCAAGGTAAAATCAATGCTAATGACATACATTATATTAAATGGTAAAAATATATTATATTTATACATTAAAACCATTAAATATTATAATTTATCCACATAATATATTACGATGAAAAAAGTTGTTTTTAATTAAAATATAGCGTGTTTTTACTATTCATTAAAATATAAAAGTCATCAGAATAAAATGAAAAATTTATCCAAAGTAAATTTTTATTTATTTATTCCAAAGAATAATTTTATTTTGTCAAATGGAACTTATAAACATGTTAAAAACTAGATTTAATGTGGGTGCGCCATCAAAAGGCGGCAAAACTGCATTTTTTTTAAAATACTTTTTTTACCCGAAAAATTTATTTTGTTCTTATACCATGTTCTAGAAAATGTGGAAGATGAATAATAATGTTATAAAATTAAAGATTTAGTTAATACAATTCATAACGGCTAGTTCATAATAATAATATAATAATATATCATTGTTTAGTAAAACCCAGTATTGCGTACAACACACACTATCGAGGAAGGTCGCGATTGCGTGTAATGCAAGCCATGTCAGGGTTACGTGTTGTGAAAGAATCCTTCATTGTTTCGTATAACAGAATCCAACCATATTTCATTTATACATTCAATATATATATATATATATACTCAATGTTGCGTAGAATAACTATTTTCAAAATTGTGTGTAACACGATCCATGAATAGTGTTGCGTATACTGCAAGCTAATACGGTGTTGCGTATAGCGCAAGGTAATCTTGGTGTAGCATACAACACAAGACATTAATGAAATTAAAAGAATATTTTTCATAAAATCTTGGGGTGTTACATATAATGTAATAGTACTTCCTATTTTTAATCATCATCTTATTCTCCCAAATATACCTCTTTCATTATTGGATGTATTTCATGTGTCATTACAATAAAATTTCTTAGCTTCCAACCATTTAAATTGAATAATTGTGTTCTATATATATAATTAATTATATTTATGATATGATGTATTTTTTTAACATTAAAATAGAGTTACTATTTCATATTAGGAGTGATAGGATTTTTATTAATAAAATATTTAATTTTAATAAAATGTATAGTATCAAAGATTAGAGAAGGTTTTTATTGTATTAGTAAATTTAAAAAATGTGTGCTAGTAGAATTATATAAATGCTTGGGAGAGTAAAATATTATTTCTGTGATTAGAGGAAATCAAAAATTCATTTAAAATTATTTCAATGAGTAAAGAGTATAAAATATATGGTATTAAGTAACATTATGTTTCATATCAGTTGAACTATAAGCCCAATAATGATTAGTAACATCACATCTTCCAGAAAATCCACTATCGTGGTAGCTCTGTATATAATAATAATGTCTATACTCCCCATGGAATTTATATTTTCTAATTGTTTATTGAATTCATTTAATTCCTTTAATTATGTTTCTATTATACACTTTTTACTCTCATTCCTAAGAATTCAATGATTATAGACATATTATATTCTTCAGGTTTCCACTCATACTCCACCCCTCACACTCAAATTATTCAAACATTTATTAAAATATTAAACCATTATGAAATAATGATATACCAATATAAATATAGATTTCAAAATTACTAAGAAAAATTCATCCCCACCTAATTTTCCTAATGAATAATTCATAACACAATTATGAACTACAAAGTAATAAGATTGTTTTATGGGGTTCTACAACCTCACATCCTCTTTATATAATAGTTTCTTCAACTTATTGATAAATATCGTGAATGATAGAATATGACGTAATATGTATTTTTTGGTATGGATATATTCTAATAAGAGATAACATAATAAAATATAAAAATAGATAATGAAGTATAATTTGGTGATTAAATTTTGGAAAAAGACTAAATGAATCACTCCCTATAGAAATGAAATTTGGAATCATTCAATTACTACCAAGTGTATTCATTGATGCATGGGATGTCATCCATGTTTCTTATACTACAACATGATCATATACATATAGAACAGTCAACTAAAGATAAAATATGTTTATTAAAGGTTACTATCTTCCCTTTCATTGGGTATACACATGTTTTTTTACTATGATACTATTTTTCTACAATCTATATACATTATTATTTTCAATAACAAATTAAAATTCTAAATTTAGTAAAATAGTTCAAAATGTTCTCTTCCTTTGTATACATTCCACATGTATTTCAAATGATATTATTAGTTACTCATTATCCCAACAGAAAAAATCTAATGTGATCCTTTTTCCTTCTTAAAGGCTCATCATGTTTCACTTTATTACTCTGTATTCGTGGTTATCTATAGTATTATGTCTATGTTAGAGGTTGAGGTTACATTGGTAAGGGTTAATTGTATTTTAGGGTTTATTAATATATTGTGTGAGTTTTGGTATATTTTTTAATTCATGAATTAATGGTTAACATTCACATATTCCAAACTCTAAAATGCATTTATTATACTATCATAAAATTGAAAAATTTGATCATTTGAAGAAACAATGAAATATAAACATCATAAAAAAATAATTATAATTTTTCATGAGTGACCTGCATTGGAAAGTATTTCATGAGTATCTTTTCATTCTAATATAGGATCTCGGTGATCTTATTTGGTAATGAGTGATTTCAATTTAATGAATCCAATATGAGACAATAATAGTTTGTGAGGGAGCTCATGTGGACTACTAAGATCATTAGGATTCCTCTATATGATTATTTGTACTAACCTAGGCATTATCATGAATTTCAAAATGAATTTTATTGTGCACCCTAATTGGAATCCCTCCCATATGAAAAAAAATTATTATGGAAGGGGAATGAATTATAGAAATATTTCATTCCAAAATCATTTATATAGTTTAGAATATGTTATTCAGGGAACTAATGCATGTGTAAAAACATCCTCTCAATCTAGTGGAATATCTCAACGTTATAGAATCACAAAAACCATAATATTTTTTCGGGATTTCCCTTTCATATATATTGAATCTAATAATTCGTCAAATGGTTTTTTAGGATTGTGTAGAACAACCTTTCATTATGTATCCAGGAGCCTGAGTTGATAAATTTGTTGATAAATATTTACTTGTGAAAAGTATTAATTATAATTAGTTAATTTTTATTAACTAAATCACTTTATCATAATTTCCAAATTAATTATTTCTATTTATCCTTTACAGGTATATAAACATAAATTAGTGTCTCAAATTACATGGCATAGAATAAAATTTCCAAAATAACAATATTTTATCATTTTAAAATTATATAAATTATTTACAAGATTTAATATTAGTTAATTAATAGATATAAATTACAAAAATATCTATTCATATAAACACCATAATACATAGAAATATTTAGAGATATTTTTAAATAAAAACTTATATATATAAATCTTATGAATACCACAATCACAAATGAATCCATTATCCTTCGGTAATTTTTCATTAGCACTTATCCCATGAATAACTTATATAATATAAATATTTGTCCATAGTCAATAAATTGTAATTTTCAATTAATTATTTGTATCAAAATAATTGAAAGAAGTAATTCTTCAATTTCCCACCACACAATATCATCATTCAACTATTCATTCTCACCTAGTAAGGTCACATCATTTTCTCGGTATATCCCTACCAAAGTTATCTTCTAAACATATTTCAGTTTATTTTTTCTTCATCATCAATCCATGGTGGTAATGTTTAGTTATGATGTAATAGTTTTCTGAATAAATGTAGAATTAGAATCTGAGGAACCCTGCGAAAATAGGATAAGATCCATGTGGGGAGGGGTTCAGTGACTTTAATATCAATTTATGGAGTTTGGGTATAAATGGTTGATGTTTTACTAAGGTTTGTTCATATATTGAGAAGCATTATTTGGATTTCTGGTTTTTATAAGGAAAATGGGCTGATAATTTATCTATAGAATAGTTATATGTTATGTAACTATAATAAAAGCAATGTAATTATTTACAGACACATGTTGTGAATGGTTAATGGTCATGAAATGATTAAAAAAATAAATAGTGTACACATCATTTAATAATATTTAATATAATTTAATATTCGATTAGAATAAATAATTATCCAAGATGATAGGTTTTTATTATATCCATCTAAAAGGAATTACATTTTGTTTAAAGTAATTACACGTTGTGTATTTTTAAGATCATGTTTTAAAAAGGGTTTCATTATTCTAATTTTCCATTCACATCATGTGAAAATATATCATATATAACCTATTGTAAAATCTCAATGATTTTGGGGCGCATCCATTGATTATCGGTGTCACAATCACATGTTTGACCCCAAGTATGTGGTTTTGGATGGATTTTTCCTTTATTGACATTTTTTTTTGAAACTGTTGTTTTATAATATCTTTACCATGTGATTTTACAATTTTGATCCAAATTCATTTTTATCAATGATCATTATTGTAACCATCTTCACCATTATCTTCATGAGAGTTTGTTGTTGGAAGCATTGAATGTTTCACCTATTAATGGTAGGGGACTACACCTTAACCCTATGGTTTGATAATTTTAACGTATGTGTGATATTGAAATTTCTCCATCATAGTATGTGACTAAATTAAATAAAATATGAGTTAGATTATTCCTTGTAGTCCCTTTGTCTGTAATTAACTCTGACCATGCTTATAGCTACAATTTGAGTGAAAAAAATTTATTTTAAAAAAAATTTAGGGGTTTAATGTGTGTTTAGCATCACCTAGTATTTCATTCATTTCATGATATAGAATAACTATGGATTAGTATATTTATTGATAATATGGAAATGTTATTTGTTATCACCAAAGGAATAATGAAAATTTTAATTGAACGATAAACTATATTTTTTAGAATTAACCATTGATCTTGATTTGTTGTTATGTTAATATCATTGATCTAATGAAATGTGTGGTTATTTAAATGTTGTAATGATTATGTATAGAGTGTTCTTTTATTTTACATGATTAACTGATTATATATTGATACTTTACCAGAGAAACATAATGAAATTATTATATATCATTCTTGGCCCTAAGGCACATGTTAAAATGCTTAAATAAAGTGCTTGGCCCAAAGACACATGCTGAAATTTTTATATAAATATCTTGAACTGGATAATTTTTGAAATTCATATATATCATGAGCCACCCTAATTAAATGATGAAATTATTATTTAGTGTGTTTTGAACCATATTTTTTGGGATTTTTACCTTCATTATAAGGTTATGGTTGTCATTGATATGAGACATGCTCAAAGACATTCCAGAATGGGGATGTGGATAGTTATGATTTACCATAGTTATATGTTTATGGTTGGCATGGTTATGACAGATTCTAATAGACATTCATACATGGTGCAGGGGTAGATTGATGTGCTATTAATTTAATAATTTAATTAATTAATACTCTTGTTTATTCTATTATTAGAAACAGTAATTAAAAAACTGCTTATATTTAGACATGGTAGTGTCAACCTACTATTTTATAATCACAAATTATTCATTATAACATTTGGTACCTGTGTATCTTTCATGGCTGTTTGTTTGGACAATTGAAAAGGACCATGTTTTGATTTTTTTTTCTTGTCGAATGGGATGGATTTTGGAGACTAGACTGATATGGTGTTTCTGACTGAGGATTTTAGAGTCTTTATTTGATTCTTATAATATTTTACTTGAATTTATTCTAGAATATAATTTTGTTACATTAAACCATGACATAGAATTATTCACTATTTATTTTTGTAGGATTTTTTAGTTGGATTTCATTGTTATTTTTGTGCTTTCTTGTTTCCATAACTTCATTACACTACAATTTATTTTTTTTATTGGATTATTCCACTTTGTTTTTACTCTATAAATAGGAGGTATTGTCTATACACTATACATGTCACACCCCCTCTTCTAGTTGGAAACCTCTCTCATTCTGGTATGTTCCCATGAGGTCTTGTAAACATCATGTTTCAGCCACATTAGAGATTTCCAGACCGAGGGACATTTGAAAGTAGTGTCGAAGCACAACGTGTTTCTTTTCTATTTAATTACTATTTAATAAATTTATAATGTATACAATGATTTTTTGGGACATTATAATGATATTGTCCTTGGGAGTAGCCGACCCATGTATGAGGGGAAATCCGAGTTCCTAGGGGTTGATTTCTGTTAATACAGTATTCTAGTCACAGTTGATAACATTTCACCTAGAGTGATTCACATGCTATATGAGTTTATTATTTAATAATGTTAATGGTTATTAGAATTTATAATTGTGTCCTATTATGGAATTTTATGAGTATGAATACATATTTATAGGCATAATTGGATATATATTGTCTTGAATTTTTTATCATACAAACATAGTTATTTCAGGTGATATATACTTTCATTTTTTACTATGATAGAAGATACATATTATATATGAAAATTTTAATAAATGAATTATTATATGATGATGAAATTATTGTATGTAATTTTTAGAGATAATAGAAGAATTGGATTTATTTTTTTCACTTGTTGAGGTTTCCCATTCTTTAGGTAGGGTTCTGAAGAGTTTGTTTATTCTTTTAAAGAAAATGTATCATCGTCATCTTTGAGTTAAGCTTCTAGAGAGTGGGAATTTTCATTATTCTAATGGTTATGAACCATATAATCATGTATTTTGAAAGGATAATTTGGATTTTCACATATGAAAAATCTTTTTGAGTGGAATGATATCTATGTAAAGAGAGACTATTCACTCAGTGACATCAATGTCTATGTTGAGGAGCGACTTCCAACTGCAGCATCTCACAATATTTAAAAGGGAGGGATTCCCCCATGAAGTAGTGTTATAGATGGATTCCATCAATATAATCTTTTAAAATTGTGTGACACCTACAAATAGGAGGGTAAATCATGAGACATATATTCTTTGTGTACTAACCATAAATTAGTGGGATATCCTTGAGCACATATTGTTGTGTGATGAGTTATCCTAGAAAGACACTAAGAGGGTGTTCTTAAGACATTTCTATCATAAGATATTTAGGGATGATAGTTCCCATGAATTCATGTTGTAGACACATTAGTTCATGTCATTTATGGACTATGATGAACATTCCACCGACCTTATATGGTATGTTTCATCTTATAAAGTTGTTTTGATCTCTATTGTGACACAATTTTTATGGTATTATCTATGAGATTGAGTCACATGTTAATGCGTTTCAGCTGACTGGTTTATAAGACATTATTATTTTGAAACCCATTACAGATTGGAATATGAGAGATTCACCGAGAAGTGACTCGGTTGTTTCAGTATAGAAAATGTTAATATATTTATCTAGTGTATATAATTTTCTTTATGATAGTTTTCTAAGGAATATGCAGTCAAAGTAGTTAGGGAAGTATGAATCCATCTCGTGGCAGTATTCTATTATAGTGGTATTATTATAGAAATATGGCCCTCAAATTGACTCAATTTCTATACCTATATTTGGAGTTTAATTATCTTCAAATATTGGGCCAACTACAAAAAATTTTTAGGGGGTTCCATAGAATAATAGTTGATTGGAATTTAGATAGGTAATAGAGTCTGGGGAGGACTCATCATATTTTCAACAAATATATATATGGATTTCCATAGGATGTTTTTGATGTGCTATGGGATGTGGTACCCAAGTATAGGAATGATAATACCATGAGTAGGGAATATCTAATGGATGTTGTGATTGGTCCCTGGAAAGACCAGCTGGTCAACTGCATGTAATTCATACTACACTGGCTAGAATAGATGAAGGACAGTCTACTACCATAGGTCTGATTATTGTGTGTTATACCCTTTCATGTGATTTTTATGATACTATAGAATCACATTCCTTTTTAACTTCTCTATCATTATAAGGATTTTATTGGATTTGGAAATATTTTATGGTGTTTTGACTATCAAAAAACTATTGGGAGTGCAATTATAGAATATCAATCATTACAAGGTGTATTCTCTAGGGATTGGTGGTTATCATTTTACGAGGTAACCATTAATGCTAGAAATGATAGGCATTGATTTGATTTTTGTAATGAACTGGTTTCTTCAATACCAATTCCATGTCGATTGTTACCAGATATGAGTTTCCTTTTCATTCCTAAAATAAGGAATCTATCCCCTCCAAGGTGAGATGAATCTTCAGTATGGTTTCTCATGATCAATTCAGTGTAGGTTGGATTTTCTCGTGGTTTAGATAGTTTTTATTACTCTAGAAAATGGTGGAATGCAGCCGGATTATTTTTCTGGTAATGGCACTCCTATTTTTTGAATGTTTTTTCTAGCTGAGTTCTATGTCTTACCACCTGATAAGGATATCAATTTTATGATTGAGTTTGTAAGAAGAATATTCTAGTCTCTATAATTCCATATATAATTGATGAAAAAAATATTTTAGGATTGAATTTACTTTAAGAATATATAGAATTTAAAGGATTCATACCACCTAGTACATTTCTATCGGCTTCTACAATTCTCTTCTCAAATAAGGCTAATGAGTATTTGTACATATGTGTGGATTATCATATTTTAACCCTCAAAATTTTACGAAATGGTATAATATTATATGAATATATGATCTCCTCTATAATATATGATATTAAAATATCTTCTCAAATGTTGATTTGAGATCAGAATACCATAATTTGAGGGTGAGACCATCATACGTACATCATACTTGATTTAGAAGATGATATGGCTTGTATAAATTCATAAATATGTGTTTTGGAATGACCAATGAACCTATGGTATTCATGAATTAGATGAATAGGATCATTCATCCTTTTGTATATTGTTTTGTGGTGTGTTTTTCTATGATATCTTCCTGTACAATTAGTCAGCATGGAGTAGTCCCGATATATTGAAATTACACTAAGTACATTGAGAGAGCATCATATTTATTCAATGATAACCAAATGAATGTTAGAGATTCATAAAGTGCACTACTTGGTAAATTTCATCTTAGAGGAAGGAGTATCAATTTACCAAGATAAAATGAATATGTGGTATATTGTGGGTATCTCCAGAATGTCTTAGATATTCGGAGCATTCTGCATTTATCAAGTTATTATCAGTGATTTATTTGAGACTTCTCCCATTTTTCCACACTGATGTTAGGGATGAAATAAATGTGGTGAATTGTTTTGGTGATATGATTGAAAGATATATTTTTTGGAGATAAATATAAGGATGACCTTAGGATCAAACAACACTTTACCTATGCTAGTTAAATTATATATAATGTATGATGATCCACCAAGGATTGTAATTGAATTAGTTCTGATGTAGAAATATTGAGTTGTTATATATTGATCCAAAATTATGGGACTGAATAAGAGTAAGTAACTTACTAATTTTTTGGATTTAGCAAAAATGGTATAGTCCAAATGATGTTGGAGGCGTTATATCATGTGGTGATAGGATTGTAATATATACTGACCATAAGAGCCTCAAGTATATTGTTTCACAACAAGACCTGAACCATTGGTAGAGTAGGTGGTGGAGTATCTTCAATATTGTGACATTGAGTTAGATTAATAACGGGGAAGGGAAATGTTGTTTCTAATGGATTGATATGAATGATAATAAAAAATGTAGTATGAGAATCTTATGATGACTGGTAGGTGAAATAGCTCTTTGAAAACATATATCTAGAAAATTAAGAGTGTCTGAGATGAGTATCTTTAACCTTTATATTTTGTATAATTTTTCTCTTGTTACATATCAATATTTAGTAGATATTAGATATAGAGGGATTTTTTCTGAGAGATTTATTATATTGTTGGGCAATTCCATCGGGATAGTCACTTGGTAGTGGTAGTTCTATTTATTTCCATGGTAGATTATCGGTTCTTATGGGTTTGGATGAGAAGCTGAAGTGGGGGTGGGGGTTCATTATTCTATAGGTGCAGTACATGCTAATTTAACTAAGATGTTTCATGATGTCTATATACAATAATTTTTATCAGTAATTATAATAGAGGTCGCAATATTCTTGGCTAGATGTTTCACTTTTCATAAGGAGAAAGGATTGCATTAGATGTTTCAATTTTCATAATGGGCTAAATGCCCACTGGGCCTTCGGGCTATGTAATGGGTCTCCCTCTACCCAGTTAAAGAGGTCTTTTCTTTGTTTCAACAATAAAAATGAGGCTTCGGCCCCATCCTTTTAAAAAATGATGATTTCACTATAGATTTTGTGAGAGGATTGGATAATAAGGTCTCTATAAATATTGTTTTATAGGTTCTTGTGAATACCATGACGATGGTATGACACTTTTTCATATCAGTTATGCCTTCACAATTGATGATCTGTGTAATATTTATGTTTATGAGGTATTTTGGATGCACATTATTCCCAGGAGTATCATCTCTAATACTGATCCTTGGTTCACATCACATTTTTTTACGTGTATTCTGCAGGCTCTAGGATCGCAGTTTCTTTGCAGTATGACCTATTATCCTTAGTCATATAGTAAATCCAAGAGGACTAGTCATGTTTAAGATGACATGTTACGATCCCATGTTTTGGATTTAGATTGTTTTTTTGTAGAATCATATTCCACTCATAGATTTGGTATATAATAACAGATTTCAATAATCGATCCAAATGGAAACAATAATAGACATTTATAGAAGCTTATTCCATTTTCATCTTTGTTGGTTGGATACATGGGAGTTAGTGCTCTGTGGTCCTAGTCTCATGGAGGAGGAAATTTAGAAGGATTAGTTGATCAGAAAGTGGTTAGTGACTATGTAGAGGACGCTGAAATACAATATTTACCAATAGATCTGACCTCTAATGTAAAAGGTTAGTCATTATGTATTCATTTATGATTCTCATGGTTTTGGAAAATACCACATCAGGAAACCCAGAAATCTAGTGCCCAAGTTAGTTAGATCAATTTAGATAGATGATAGGGTCATTAAAGTGGTTTACCTTTTAGAACATCCATGGAACTTCAGTTCCATGCATGACATGTTTCACATGTTGCAGTTTCATAGATATTATACTATCTATTCTCATCATCTAGGTATAGATGAAATTGATTTTAGTGCTGATGAGTCCTTTGAGGACCATCTGATACTAGTTTTGGTATGTAATTAGAGATATCTCAGGGGTATTACTATACTATTGGTTCTACTATAGTGGAATAATGGGAGAATTTGGAAGGATTCTAGGGAGGGGGTTTCTGATATGTGAGTATAATGTCCATGACTATTTGTTGAGACCCCTGAATAATTTTTGGAGAAGAAGTTGGACGAGCTGTTATATGGTGGAGAGGTTTCAAGATCCCCTATTTTTCTAGGAACATCCCTATTATATTTTTAAAAGTACATTTTGTTGAGTATTACCTCATAATTAAACCATTGTGGACATGTTTTGTAATTTTTTTTGAATAAATGAAGACATGGGTTGCGAGGAATCTTGTGAAAACTAGAGAGGATCCACATGGGGAGATTTTTGGGGATTTCCATTTGAATTAATGGAGTCTTGGTATAAATGGGTCATGTTTGACTTTGGATCTGGGTATGTTATGTGGAAATAAATGGGTTTTGGGATTTTATAATGAGGAAGTTCCAAAAAAACATTATTTAGAAATATTAAACTCCATGTAATTAATGCGATACAAATGTCGAGAATGGTTATAGGTGAAGAGATAATTCACAAGATTAAGAGAGTACATGTCATGTAAATATATTACCAATTTTGTAATATTTAATTGTAATAAATAAAACTCCATGATGATGGTATTTTCAAAATATCCATCTAAGAATAATTTCAAAATTTTTAAGGGAATTCCACGTCGGTTAGTTTCCCAATTTCGTTTTTGAAAAGGATTCATGTGGTTTGTTTTACACTCAAATCATATGAAGCTGTTTCCTATCAACCCTATGGAAGATTCTTGGTGATTTTGGAGAGCCTCTCATTATATAGTATTTCTTAATCATATATCCAATCCCTAGTAAGTTGTTGTGGTTTTATTTTTCCTTATTTACCCTTTGTTTTACAACCACTATTGTGTAACTTCTAGAACATGTGCATTGTTGGTTTTGATCCTAATTTGTTTAAATAGGAGGTCCTTATTTTTATTACATACACCATTTTACTCACAAGTATTTTTTAGTTGATGTGATGTGTGCATAACTGGCTGAATGAAAGGGGTCTAAACCACAACCCAATGGTTTCATAACATTCAAGTCTATGTAATATTAGAATCGTTACAATAGATTGTGTGCCTAAATTACATAAATTATGAAATGGATTATTCCATCATGTATATATATGTATAATTAGCTCAAACATGGATTATTGCTATCGTATGGGTGAGAGAACCCGTGATTTGTAAGGAATTGTTTAATAACACAAATATTTTATATCATGAAATGGGATATGACTGGTTTCTTTATATATATATACTATGGAATGGATTATTTATTGATATATTTGGAATGATATTGGATATTACCAAATGATAAATAAATTTTTTAGCTATGATATAAATGGTAAGATTCATAATTAACCACACATATTGATGTTGTTATATTGTGATATCCTTACTACTATGACATTTGATAGGATTTAAACATTTTAATGCTTATATATTGTCGTTTGCCCCGTTTACAGGATTAAATACTTCCAT
Organism: Viscum album; assembly: GCA_963277665.1. Classification (NCBI taxonomy): domain Eukaryota; kingdom Viridiplantae; phylum Streptophyta; class Magnoliopsida; order Santalales; family Viscaceae; genus Viscum; species Viscum album. The sequence goes on from OY728166.1 coordinate 392,353,385, forward strand.
AATAATATTTTCCTTAAGAAACATGTAGAAAATATTATATTTCAGGAATGGACCCAATAAACATGTTTAAATTCTTATATACAGGCTTGGAACTATGACACATGTTGAAATTATAATTTTCGAGGCTTGGATCTGGTACATGTTGAAATGATTGTATACCAAGAACAACCAATCCTAAATGATAAAATGATTATATAGAATGATTTGACCTATATTTTTTTGATTTATACATTAGTTATAGGGTAATTTGTATCATTGTTGCGAGACAAGCTGAAAGAAATTATGACATGGTACTTGGGGAGGTTATGCTTTAGTAGGGTTATATGGTTATGATTGGCATGGTTGTGAGATATGACCAATGAAATTCAGGCATTATGTTGGATAAGGTTGATGTGGTATCAATTTAATTATTTAATTATTTAATAATATTGTTTATTTTATTACCTAATACACTTATTATCATACTAGTTATATTTAGACATGGTGGTGTTGACCCACTGATTTATAGTCCCACCATATTCAGGTAGCCTTTTGTAACAGAGAAGATTACATTGATGAATTTTTGGAAAAGGGAAATGTAATTTGTTTTTTATTTTTCAATTTCATTTGAATCAATAAAAAGGTCCTCATTTCTATCTTTCTAAAAAATACATTATCTTATTGCTATTTTTATTTGATTATTCAGCTGACCTTCATTGATTGGTTTTCCATTATCTTGTCTTGTTTATATTACATCCACAATATTATATTTACTTATTGTGTTTTATTATTTCACTATATTGTAACTCATTAACCATGTGGTATAGTCTCCTCACTATACACATCACATGCCACTACAAGTTGATAGCCTCTAGTGTATGGCGAGACATGCTTGATGTCTCATAACCAACTAGTTTTGGCCATGTGAGAGTTTTACAGATCAAGGGAAATTACAAATAAGATCAAGGATTCTCCAATACAGAAAATAAAAATACATTCACTATCATATTACTTATAATAATTCAACATTTTTTGTCCCATCCATTATTCTCAATAACATGATGAACATTAAACTTTTTTATAGACTGGTCGTGTGCAATTCACTTATGTAATATTTCATTCGGACTCAAAAGAATTATGAAATCCCAAGCATTGTACATCTACCAAGAAAAATATATTAGTTTTAGAATATAATAATTTTTTCTTAGCCAACTATTACATTTTCATAGTAATAATAATTTTTGTGTTTTCTTACACTTATTAATTTATGACATGATAAATAATGATTTTTTATTATTTTTATCACAATTATTCATGTAATATGGGCTAAATTTATTAATCTTCTTTTTATATACTATTAAAAAATAATTTTTTACTTATTTTTAGAATAATAAAACAATGATTATTGAATAAATAAATCCAGTTTATGCATTAAAAATTTTAATAACCAAAATAATATTTCATTAATCATAAATTAACAATTTCTAGAAAAAATTAATTCAATTTATTTAGGATGAAAATGTATTTTAGATATTTATGGAATGATTTTGATCAGTTTTTGAATAAGGAGATATATGAGTCCTTTAACTTGAATTATGGATTCGTTTGTGATCAAAACTAAATTAAATTAATTTTATAACACTAATCCTCCATTATCATTCATTTTAAAATAGTTCACATAGAATTTACTATCAATTATTCATCATACCTGTTTTATAATTAAATTAGATAAAAATACATTGATACAAACCAATTTTGGTGATATTAATAAAAATAATTTTAATAAGCATGAAAGATAATGTAAAATTAATATACTAATGTTTCCATTATAAAGAACTTGTTATAAATATTGAAATAAAATTATTACCCATTATGCTATATAATTTATTCTTGAAAATTTTAATTTCCTCAGTCCAAACAATAGTTATTTTTTATGATAGGATTTATCATTAACTCCATCTATTTTTAATAATGAAATTTCATCATTGAATATATTTCCTTGTTACTATATTTAATATGTTATTATTTTCATGTTAATCTACCCAACATCAACTTCAATAACTTATTTTGATATGGAATCATTGAAAAGTTATTTTTATTATACTTTAAACCCTTTTATACCTTGATTACATTATTCAGGAAGTGAAAAATGAGACTTATTTTATTAACCTATTTAAATTCATATATACCCAACTTTTATTAATATTCATGGGATATTAATTTTCAATGTATCACACTATTTTATATTTATTTATAGTTGTAATTTAGCTTCCAGGAACAATGAATATTTCCTGATCCAATTTCAACTCTCTATCAGGTATTAGTAAAATAGTATTATGTTTTTAATTCTTTTAATCATAATTTTTCATTTCTATTATCTCTCATTTCTCACTTACAATTGTTTTTTTACTTCTTCCAGAACCCAATTATCAAATACTTACTTCAACTGAAAAATAATAGTAACTTTATAGTTTTACACTTTAAATATATATGTTCCACAGTTATATAATTTTAGTGACTTCTATCTCTATTAATATCCACTTATCAACATCATATTGAATTAAATCATTGACGAACTTTTAATTGGTTTCTTTTGACATCCCTAACACATTGTATTAGAAACAATTCACCCCAGATTATCCTTCTCCTTATTTTCACTCTAATTATTCCTTTTAACTAGATCAATAGGGTAATATTTTTTGGATTCATTTTTATGTTTCTTGAGAAAAATTTTCTATCATTCTATCATTTTAAGGAAACCCAATTTTTAGTACACCGGATATAATATTTTTTGTTTTAGATGAATCTCTTATATCAATCTACACTTCATGAATATTTTGATTGAAATATATGAATGTTCTTTTTTATTAACTCAATAATATTTTAATTTAACATAGAACCTGATAGTTTATTATCATTAATTCATTTTAATAGTGTAGGATATAAATATAATTTTTGAAATATTAAATTTATTTTAATCATCATCAACCCTCCATGATGTGAAAGAGTAATTCCTTCATATTTTTCTCTAATCATTTAATTTTTGAGGTTTACATCTAACAAGAATTTAGATTTCGCCCACTTTATAATATAATAATTTTTCTTCTAACATTGAACAAGTTAATTTGAGAGTTATCATCCTTTCAGACATAATTTTTACCACATCCTATATTATTTTACTCCAGAAATAATGAAGGAGTTGTTGGAATTAGAAATTTCCTGTTTTTTCTTAGTGATACTATAACATTCCATATGAAAATAATTTTCGTTCATTAATCATGATTATCTAGGAAATAAATCCTCCTATATATATTTGGAAATTGGAAATCTTTGAATACACATCACTAATGGACATGGATTCAATTAAAAAATATTTTTATTCAAAATCATAAGGGAAAAAATAAGATTTGACAACATTATATTATTACTTTGATAACAATAACTGGAGGATGTTTCAGTTAACTACTTTGATATTATGTATGGTTATAATAAAAACTTATGAAAAAATGGTTTTTAGAGTTTTTTGTTAAGTAATACAGGGAATAGATTGCACAATTTGGATGTGGATTTTAATACATTATATAATCATAATAAATATAAATTTTCAGTGAAATATATATTTTTATCAAATTTTGACACTCATCTATAAAATATTATGTGGCATGAGTGGGTTGTGTAAGAAAAACAAGAAAACTGATAGCACCAAAGAGTTTTATAGGAAATTATATTAACATGATCATACATCTACTATCACAACTCTATACCCCTAAGATATATTTGAAACACTATAAAAGGTATACAACATTTAAGGTAGAGTAAAAAACCGTTACATCATCCCTTTTCAACATTGAGGCACATATCATTTTTCTTATGTTTTATAGGTTTCAAGAATAAAACATCTTTCTAAATTAAAAAAACTAACCCTATACTTTTAGAGGTGAAGTCCTGACTTCATTTATTTTGTCGGTACATAAAAAACATAGATATTCAAAGGTGTATCCCAAACTAATTTGATTATAATTTGTTATAATGATATAACAACTAAGACACTTATATTTTATAGATGAAAACCCATATTTTTTATTATTAAGGATCATAAAATAATATACAAAATATTATAGTAATGTAGATTGAAAATATAAAATATTTAATCATTTGATATAAGAAAAGATAATTCTTATGTAGATTCATGTAGCATAATCCCATTAAAAATGAATTAGTACAGTGATGCTTCCAAAAAAACTAACACAACTGGAGAAATCCAATATATCTGTGTGAGAAACGTAGTAGAGGGATATTATTTTACTTCAGTACTTAAGTAAATAATTTTTTCAATTCTATTTCCTTTGGACTTTATTTAAACAAATATATAATAGCTATTTCCTTAATCACAATCTATGTTCTTGTTGTCATGTGACCAAAACCAAAAGGTAAATTATATTTAACAATTTTTAGAATAACATAAATATGGAAATGTGAATTTTCAATAGAAATTTATAAAACATAATATGTAACACCCTTAGATTATAATATATGAATATTATATTTAATACAATATATTAAAAGAGACATAAAGATTATATGATAATGTAACACCTTTATTCTTTACAAAATATTTCTTTTTAAATAAATTCAATCACTTCAAAATCTTGCAATAAACCCAACACTGGGTTTGAACGAAACATGATAACATGTTAAAATATTTGTAGTTCCACTTAATTAAATTAGTTTTTTAGAATATAAATTATGAATATCTTAAATTTATATGGTCTGAACATGTATAAAATTTCAAAGGGTATATAATTATTATAAAAAGATGTTTTAATCATTCGAATGGAAAATAAATTTCATCCAGAAATCTATATATTTATATAAGTTGATTTAGTCGCACATTGTAAAAAAAATTAAAATTAATTTTTAACACTTTAAAAAATATCATATTAAAAAGGATCAATTTTTAATTAAAAATTTAAAACTGATCTTTAGGTTTGGTTTTTGTATTTTTTTGGAAAATATTCATTTGATGGTGAATAGTGAAACTATAATTTTTACTAAAATATTCATTTAAATAAAATAATTCACAAGGTTAAATTAGATTTTAAATTGGTTTTAAGTAAAAATAGTTCAAGTATATTTCAATTTTACTATTTTTGTTCACTTTAATAAATTTCATTAAAAATTATGATATAGAAACTTTTGAAATTGCAGAATTTTATTCTTTAGAAAACCAATTTATTAGACGTGTCTATGGATTTAATATTAATTTTGATTCTTCAACATCTTTAAATTGAATTTGGATAAGTCGGTTAAATATTTAAATTCATATTATGTTATATTTTCTTATAATTTCATATTAATTTTTTTACTATAATGAATAGAGAAAATAAACGAAATTAATTTATGTGGTTAAGGTAAAAATGAGCTTACAATGGTGTAAACTAAGAAGGAACACTTTAAGAAGTACCTAAAAATTTTAAATAACAAAATTTATGGCCATATATAATCCTTTTAACCTATAAGGATAGATAATTACCATTTTTATATGCTTCTATAGTGATAAAAATGTGGATAACAATTTATCATTTCAAAAGATCATTGTGCGTCCTCCACCGACTTATAAAAGGGAACTCCTATCATTTTCTGTTCCAACTCCCACGCCTCTTTGGATTGGACATGATGTTTCCACGTATCTACCTTACATACCTTCCCACATTTTAGTTTCCCTATTTTGATTAAGATTCAGTTCTAATAATACTTTAGCAACAAAACTAATGAGGCTCTCTAAAGAAGAGACAAGATTATTAAACATTATTATTTTTATTATATATTCTTCTAAATGCTTATGATAATATTAAAATAATCTCATATACATAAATCATTTTCTAATAAATACTATGATAATGTTATTGTAGTGGTATAAACCATATCCAACTACACTTCCATCAAATGTGAAACAAAACTGTCGATCATGTGTAAGGAAGACTACCATCTCACGAACTAATGTAATTCATTTTCAATCAACACTTATAAAGGATATATATAATTGTTTATTTTACATATTTATACAATATTAATGATATTATTATACATATATAATTATTATATCACATATACCTTCCTATATTCCATTATGTGGGGGTGATAATATTGCATGTGTGTACGGAAGACTACCACCTCATGAAGTGATGAGATTCATTTTTTGATTACAATTTAAATGGACGACGGTAAAGAAAATGTTTATAAATATATGTTAAATTTGCGAAATAAAAATACCTCTTTAAATAAAATATAAAATATATCATTTTTATTTCCAATTTAGTGGTAAATAATAACATCTCTCAGGCATATATTTTTACAACAACCACCACATAACCATGTAAATTATTTTTTATATTGTTTTTAAATTGATTGTTTTAATGATGTATTTTCATAATATATATAGAATATATGAACTATTATTTATTATGTAAAGGTGAATTAATATTTATTTTTCTTTTTTCACACCCATCGATAAAAAATGAAACATTGTTCATATATGTGTGTATGGCCTACCATCTCCTATAACGATGTAATCTATTTTCTATATTTAAAAATAATATATTAAAGTAGATACAAATATAATGAATATATATTATATTTACATTAGTTATATCAATATTTAGGTTATTTAAATATGATATTTATATAAGTAAAAAAAATTCTCACCAAAACATACATGAATAAAAAAGCAATTACCAAACACAATAGTTTTTTGTGAAGAAATGTTAATTAACTGGTGAATAAAATTATAATTTAATTAATATGTGGTATTAAATAAAATATTATGGTTCTATAACAGATTTATAATAAACCTATATTTATTATACATGTATTTTGAACATGTTTTAGGGAAATGAGTCCTAATATAAGAGGTTCTAATACAAATTTTACTTCTTTAATAAATACACCATATTCAACACTCATTAATTTTTTGTAGTGTATAAACTACCCCTTCTGATATGATATATCACGATTATATTTCTATTAATGAGATTTAAATTTGCATTAGATGTTATATTTTAAATATGAAATTTAATTCAATGGTAACCAAATTGGTAAGTGGTTTTTTTCTTATCTAATATTAATCACAATTTTCTACACATGAACTTCCATTAAAAGAAAATTATAATATAATTTTTTGAAATTTATACTATTATGAATAAACTTTTTCTTAAATATGTTATTTAATTGAAACACTTTTCTTCACTTATATATATAAATTTATTGACAAAATGGTTTTAATAAAATCATACTTTCCTTCTCTCATCAATCAGAAATTATTTTTCTTTTAAAGACAATTTTTAAAAAATTCTTTCCAAACATATATTTTCATTAATTAATTTTATTTATTAAACAAATATTACATCATGTTTTTAAATGGACCTTCATGAAATTATACATACAAGAAAAATTTTAATTTTACTAAATATGTAAAATTAATATTTATTTATACATTTATTATAGGGAATGATTTTACCTCCATCATAACCACTCAGTGTCTAGAAGTTTCAATTATATTATTCAAGGGTTAATTTCAGATAATTGTTTTTCCAATTTTGTTACTTTTATTTAAAATTTGATATTATGAAAGTGAGTTGATTATTTTCCATAATAACATTTAAAAGAATTTTTTTTATATTTTCTATTTCTATGAAAAAAAACTATTATTCTACATATTCTCAATTTTGTACATGTTTTAATAAAACCTCCAAAATATATAATTGGATTTTTATGATTTTTTTTGTAGATGTAATATTTTTTCACCATTCAGTAGATTGTATAGGATATTTTATAATTCTTTTACTGCATTGGTGTATGTATTTACATATAGTAAGATAATTTCAAATTAAAAATATATAAGTTAATTATGTTCCAACAAATTGGTATGGGGAATTCATTGGAATTATTTTGTTTTGGGTGGTACCATAATTAATTATCCCCCTTGTTTCATTTGTATTTATCCAAAGAAAATTACGTTTTCCAAAGGATATAGATCATATCGATATTTGTGAAATTCCTTGTGAATGTGATAGATAGTATGTTTTAGATGTCAAGAATTTTGAATTATATCATTATGAGATAAGTTATTAATATTCCATGTCATTCTTAAATTAGTTATTATATCAATGTTTATCTTTGAATATGATATCATTATTCATATGGAATGATTTTATTATCATTTATTCATGCCCTATTATACCGAATTTCTTGTTTAAATAGAACGTTTTTATGTTATTTACCGAACAATATTAATTATTCTCATTTATTCCTGACATCTTCTATTGGATGCATAACCATATTGGGAATATATACTCACCCCTTTTGTATGTTTTATTTTCCCTAAGGTTATGGGAAGTGTTTTAGGATTTACATATAGGGATATTGTTAGTGGGAATATAGAAATATCAAATAAAATACATTATATATTTTATATTTCTAAATGTAATATGATTATCAATTATGTTTCTAGTTTTACAACACTGCTATACTATTTGGTCCTTTATAGTGTTATTTATTATATCAATTGAAAATTTAATATAGTAACCATCTACATGAGATACAAGTTTCATGGTGTTAAAAGTTTGTTAGTAGATGTATTCTATTAGAAAACTTGGGAACTATATTTATAAAAACATATATGGTGGACCTTAAACTTATGATATTCATTGAGGATTAATTTTTATGAATATCTGAAATTATTGGTGACAGTTTTCATAGAAATACATCCATTTATTGAAAATAAATATTAAAATGGTTCTTGAAAATTGAACCTAGGCATAATAACTCTGAATATGGACTATCAAGGATGACTATTGGTTTACCAAGTACAAGACAATGGTCCTTAACGCATACCGATTTCAAATCTCTTATGGGATATTCTCAGAAAAATTACCATTTTTTTACCTTAGATAATTAATTATTTGTAAATATTTTTATAATTTGGAATTATTTTAAAAGAAATCATGATTATGATTACAATTTTACCCTTGCATAAATTATTCAATTAATGATAAGTGATTTTGTAGTTTAGGGATTATATATTTTTATATATAATTTCATTATCTAATATAGGGTATGCAATTATTTTGAAATTAAAACTAGATGAAGCCATGTGAATTATATCAATGAATGTAATATAAATAGTAATAATGATCATTTCCTTGAGGCTGTTAAGATAATATTTTTAATAGAACTTGTATCCCAAAAATTCTCATCAAATGACACCATAGTATCATTTTTTATCAATATAAATAAATAATTACATATGTTTTATGTTTAATTGAAATATTCAAGGGAATAATATGATGGAAGGGAAAAAAGGATGCAGGTATCAAGTGAAAGAATGTTTTTCCAACATATGGTAATTATGGAATGTAACATGCATGTAATTTCGTTAATAGAATTGTAGTTTTCATCAAGTGTAGTGAGTTTATCCATTAAGAATTTCAATACATTTTTATGAGATAATACTTATACATTTAGTGTTTAAACTGTAAAAATTAGGGAACTATGAAAACCAATATACCAATCATGATGGGAATATATCTAAGAAGACAATAATGGATAAATGTCAATCTTAAGCTATTACTATAGATAAAGTGGAATGATTTCTGTTCTTTTGTTGGGATTAAATAATTCTGTTATAGGACTATTTTAGAAATGATATACATGTTATAAAAATTCTAAAATTCATATGGATTGTATTGAATTACATTTTAGGTTAGGATATAAGAGAATATGTTGAATGGTGATGATGATTAGGATAAGTGATTTAGTGAAAATATGATATTTTTGAAAATCCTATAATTGATTGATTATAACCCTTAATACATACTTTATTTTGAGATAATAATTCTAAATTGGTATTTATGGGATATTATTGGTGACCATGAAATTGGTTAGTGAATTGATGTTTTATGTTAACTATGATAGATTTTTCTTTATGTTTTTATTCAGGGAATATATTTGAAAACCTGAGATATTTTATGAATAATGCATGATTTAATTATGTTTCTATAGAGATCATATTATTCACATATTTAAAATGATACATTAAGATATATATTATGTTTTTTATAGAATATAATGTTATATTTATTTGAGAAGATTAGTGACCTTGAATTTAAATTTTGGACATTGAATTTGGTCAAAAATACTTTTGATGAGTCCTAAGGTTAAATATTTATAAAACAATTATGTTTAAATTTATGGTTATTGATCAGGTTTTATTTATTAAAATAATATTTTTAATCTTGTTCCAAATATTTTATGTTTTGGAAAATATCTTCAGACATGAGAAATTAAATTTATATAGATCCTACAATCAGATAAAATATAATTTTATTTCATCAATAATAAAGAAATTAATCATTGATATTCATTTATTAGAGTATCAAATGATTTTTAAGTTGAACAAATAGAAAATAAAAGTTTAAAATTTTTGTATTTCTTCTAGTGTTGATTATCATGCTATTAAAATAATCCCCCAATGTTAGAGAAAATATATTTAGTCAAAAATATTTTCCAATTAATTTCATTTATATTGAATCATTTTTTAACTGATAAGAAATTAAATTTTTTGGGGTTGTAAACATTGCCATTAAAATTTTTAATATCACTCTTTATTAATCACTTGGTGTTATTATTCTCTCCCAAGTCCATGTTTTCATTTCCCAACAATATTACACTATAGGAAAACCTAGTAATGAGTTATTATAGATGAAATTAAAACATAAATTTATATTATAAAAAGTATGTCTTATTAAACATTTTAACAATGTGTTTTTTCTAACAATGTTATTTTCAAAATTGTAACCCTTATTTTGTGATACCAAGAATAAATTATGGTGATATAATTTATATAAGGTGGTATAATTTTACACCGTAAGATTTTAAAATAGGCATGCCATATTTGATAGAATATTTTATAAATAACATCAATATTAAAATATAATTTAACACTCTAAGAATTTATATGATATATTTATTTTTAAATAATTTCAATCTATTTGATAACTTTTAATGCACGCAACACTGAGTTTGACCAAAACTCAATAACATATTTAAATATAATTATAAAATTATTTTTAATTTTGAGGGTATGAAAATTAATAACTAAATATTAATTCTTATTTGGTTTACACATGTATTAAATAAATTCATATATATATATATATATATTATCAAATATAATAAAAACGTTAAAAAGAAAAAAAAATATTTTCATGAAAACTATATTTTTATAAAAATCTACTTTTGTAATTCTTTGGTCACCCAATTTAAATTTAGTTTTCAAGTTTCTCAGAAATTATTTGAGAAAACAATCTTTATTTTTTAAATCTAAAGGTAAATTTTATAATTAGGTTATATTTTTCAGATTTTTCCAAAAAATATATTTTTTCATGAAAAATGAAAAATATTTATTTATATTGAGAAAAGAATTTTTTGAATTATTTACTTTGTTAAATGATATATTCAATTATTTTTAATGTAACATTATTAAAATTATATTAAAATAAAATTAATTTAGTTAATTGCAATTAATTTTATAATGTATTATGATATAAATTATTTTTAATCTTTTAAATGTTTTTCTTTAGAAAAATAATATTTCTGACGTGTTTGTGGGATTAATATTAAATTAAATTGTAAATATTTTTGAAATTAAATTTGGAAAATTAGTGTACATATTTGAAATAAGAATAATTTTATTATATAATATTTTCTACCATATTTTAAAACATACTGAATAGAGAACCCCAAAAGACTAATTATTATGATTAATGTAAATCTACGTTTATTGGGGGTTAAATTAAGAAAATAAAATATAAAATGAAATAAAAAAATATCAAAAATAAATTTATAAAATTATTTCCTCTTTAAAACATCTTAGGATATAAAATAGACAATTTTGTAGGCTTCTGTAAGGATAAAATGGTGAATTCACTTTATCATTTCGAAAACATTACGTGTATTCTCTCCCACACTTATAAATGGCCACCAACTCTCATCTCCTCTTCACAATCACAAATATATTCAACTCTTAACTAAATAAATGAATCATATTCCTTAATTCAATAACCATAACCAATTATCCTTATTTTTATTTCTATTCCCTCATATTATGGATATATGAATAATCCTAAAGAGGATCTCCGAAGAGGAGCTTAAATTCATAAAAGTGTGTAATTTTTTATTTCTTCCTAATCATCCCTAATATAATATAAAAATTTTAATATAATTAAAATTGAATCCCCTATATAGTTATATCTTATTATATTAATGGTGTAAAAAATATATATCTCTACATTCATAAAATGGTAAATGAAACTCGTGATCTTATGTATGGCGGACAACCTCCTTATGAATCAATGTAATTTGATTTCCATCGGTATATTTAAAGTCCATATAAAATGGGGTATTTAAAATAATTAAATGATATTTGTGATGTTTTTATACTTCTAAAATTATCAAATCCCATATACCATCCTAGATAACATTTTTTGGGAGGGGATACGATAACATCACTCATGTGTACGACAGACTACAACATCACAAAATGATCTGATTTTTTTTTTCAAATATGATTTACATGTAATGTATTAAGTATTATTTTAATAAATAAATATTTTATTTATGAAGAAAAATATGTGAATAAATATAATATCTCATCTAACTTATTACCTGTTTAGCTATTGGATATCAATAATGTCACTCATCTATACTGACAGACTATCACCTCCCAGTAGTGATATGAAATTTTTTCATTCTATTTATACATAGATCATAATAAGGATGAAACATAATAATATTATTTTTTATATGAAATAGTAATGACTCTTGCGAATTGAAAAATAGTTCATTTCATTTCCTTCAATCCATGGAGAAAAAATAGAAATAACGGTCATGTGTGTGTCTGTCTTGCTGTGTTCATGAATGGGGTAAACAATTATATATATATATATATATATATATTATAGAGTAAAATAACTACATAAATATTTAATATATTATATATTTGAATAATTTTTTATATTATTGATATTATGTAACCATTCTCGAATTAAAAGGAATAAGATTAATGTAATAAAAATAAATGAAATTTGAAGCATTAATAAACTGAAACTGTGATTTTAACAATAAAATTTTCATATAAGGATAAAAAAGACAATAAATAAACAATATATGGTTTAAAAATATGGTTATACATCTATAAAATGTTTATAATAGATAAATATTTAGTATATATTATTTCTAATCATGTATAAAAGTAAATATTCCAAAAGTCAGTTTTCCCCTCTAACTTCTACATCCACAACACATATGTCATATTCACCACTCATCCCATTGTTGTGGTGTATATAATAAAATTTTGATATGTTATATAATGAATATAATTCTTTTCAAATTATTTAATGTTTAATTTATTTTAATTATTTCCTTGGGCATACAATTCAAAATTTACCAAAGTTGTAAGTGACTTATTTTTCCATCTCATATTAATCTGGATTTATTATGATTGAAATTACATTAATGTGAATTATTTTATAATTATCTAATGATATTATTTAATTTTCATATATTATAGGGATTAGTTAATTATTCATAAAATATTTCCGTTTTACTCTCTCTGATACATAACATGATTGAGAAAACATTTTTTATAATATATGTCATCAATTCTTTCTTTTGTCAAATATGATTCTTAATACAAAAATTGTTTTTGAAAAATTTTTCCCAAATTATTTTTGACATTTTGAAACAGATTTACAAAAATAATTATACAATTTTTTTTAAAAATTAATCGTCATGTCATTTTCTAAAAAGGATTATTTTTTAATTTAATGATAATGTAAAACAAATAATTTTTATTCATTTGTGGCATGAAAATAATGTCTCTTCATCATGATCACTTAATGTTTTGAAGGATCAATAATATGTTTCCATCATTATTCTAAATTAATTTAACGTTCATATTTTTTGTAAACTCTTAGTTTAAAAAGTTGACTTTTAAAGTGAATAGAATATTGTCCTCATGAATGTTTTAAAGGAATTATTCAAGGAATTTCTATTGTTCAGTGACCAAAAATGTTATTCTTATTATTTTCCAATACATATGTTTTTTAATGACACAATCCTTATTATTTCTGTGGATTAATTATGATCATATTAACTAGGGTTGGAATATTTTATTTTTATCCACCATACTTCCAAAGATGTTTTTTGATATTTTTTATCGATTGAGGTATGTATTAACATTCCTATATATTGATTTCCAAATATGAATATTTATGTTGATTATGGTTCACAAATTTCATACGATGAATTCAATGGAATTATTATGTAAATATTGGGACATTGTATTATATAAACCATTGATGAATTAGAATGTATAATGAGAAAAATCATATGGAAAGACTAAACTGGTTTTCACACATCAATTTTTTTTAAAAAAATGGGAGGTCTTGATTGTATGTTTACGATATCATGCATTATGAATTCTTTCATTATGAGATTGGTTGTTTATGTTCCATAAAATTATTTGACATGTTAGAATATTTGTAGTTATGTCTTTACCACATCTGATTATTCATATAGAATCACTTGATGTTCTTTTATTCCAAATATATTAAGGATGTGTTATTCTTTAAATAGAATGTATTTTAGTTACTTACCATTCGATATTTAATATCATTATTCATGCATCATGTCTTTTGTTTTACACATTCCCTTACTATGAATTTAAAATATCCCCTTTCTAATGTATTATTTTCTTCATGATACAAAAAAGTGTTTTATTATTGATATAATGGGTCATTATGATGTGACATATGTAATTATCAAAAAAAAACACTTCATGTATTTTATATTTTCAATTTCTATTTAATCATCAAGTGTGTCCTAGTTTAACGGCGATATACATATATTTGGTCTTTTTGGATACAATTACATATATCTTTATCCAATTTAATAAATTATCCATGAACATTTAGATACGAGGTTTCGAGACATTACATAATATAATTCTAACATGAATTACATATATGTAATATAGATAAATAAATCTGCACCATCTTATACATAGTATAAACAGAGCTTAAGGAAATATGTGAAATATTTTTTAATTATATAGAAGATAATTATTATAATTATGAACATCACATTTCGTATGTAATATAATTTATAACCTAATAACATAGCTAAAATATTTAATTCATCAAATAAATCTTCACAGATAAATCTTTTCTTACAAAATGTTAAAGAGAAGGTTTTTTACATTGAATAATAAATTAATTAACCAAAAAAAACACAATGCATAGGATGACTAATATTATAAAATCTTCATATTTATAATAATTAATATGTATTCAAAATACATAAGATATATATAAAATATGAGATATTTTAACCCTTCTGAAAAAAACATGTACAATGATATAACAATATCCACCTGTATAAATAAAAGCATACAATTTGATATGTTTTTATGAAACACATATGTTATATTCTCAAATCACTACGTAATATATTTAAAATCTTTAGATCTTATATAATATCCTGTATTTATAAAAATCAATAAATATATGTGTTTTATATCAATTTTTTATACATTATTCACAATACAAAGCCTATATAATTTTGTAAATATTTAAATAATATTGGTACATAAGTTATTTTAAAAATATAATATATTATATGTGTGATATTATACATAGATAAATTTCAAAAAACCAAGGAATAATATATATTACATAAAAATTGTAACTATTATATATTAAAAGAATAAAAAATATGTTGAATATATTATATTTAGATAAATTCAATATATGTAATTTCTTAATGATAATACATAAGTGAAATTTTATTATATAAGAAAAAATACCAAAAAATGATAATTTTAAAAGTCTATGATAAATTGCTTTTAAAAAAATGAAAAAAATCCCATGAAATAAAATTGAAATTATGAGTTTCTAGAAACATTTGAAAACCAAATAACATAATTTACACAAAAACTAAATCACTATAGACTTTTCTATATAATAAAAAATTAATTTCATGAAAATTAACAAATAATTTACCAATTTTAAGCATTAATATGATACATTTGTAATGAATAATAGTTTTAAATAAACATAGAAAAAATATTTATAAAGAATTAATTAATAATAAATTTAAAAAATATTATACTGCATATGAAAATATAAAAACAAAGATAAAGGATTTAATTAGAAAAAATAAAATAAATGAAGTTTCAAGGATCCACTAAATATTCTTTCTTTTTTATAAATAAAAGATTATTGAAACCATACATCTATAAACCATTTTTTGATTGATTAGAATGTTTTAAAAATAATTATAAATCACAACTAAATATATCTACCCCTTTTAAAATTAATTGCTCCCCTATCAAGTAATATAATAAAAAAAATAAACATATAAAACCTAAAAATTACTAGAATTATTAAATAAACACAGTTTCCTCAACCAAATTTATAATATAATATGACCTCTAAAAAATATTGACTTCAAAGTTATGTGAGATATACATAGATCATAATAGTCCAAGAAAATAATTTCATGGATAGATATCCACATGGGGAAAAGAATATGGTTATAGGCACTCAATAAAGATGATTTGTTAAGAAACTACAACCCCATAAATCATAATAATGTTCAGCGTGTGTTGAGTTTGAAAGATAATGGTGTTATAACTAATATAAGTATTTACAGGGAGGATATGTACTAGGATTCATTAAATATGGATAGTAGAATTATTGAATAGGGGGAATCATAACCCCTTTTTAAAATGATTGCCAAGACATATTTATTGTAAAGGAAAAAATATTCTTATATTGATTATGATAATTTTTTTAACATTATTTACATTATAAAATAATAGTTCTTAATATAATTTTTTTTACGAATATGGTATAAATAAATATAAAATAACTTAATATTTCTATCTATACTTGAGCTGAATAAGGGTTTATTATATGATACCCTTAGCTTATATTTATCTATAATCCCTGATAGAACACTACTGTATATGTAGGAATTTTTCTAGTGGATAATGTGACAATGTATTTTGTTTATTAGGTTTCAAGATGATTGGTTATTCTGAAAGTGATAGGTGAGAGACAACATCGTAGATGGTTCATGTATCATTTACCTATTCTTTTATGAAATTATGATAACAATACTGTAGGATTTTTGATCGGGTTACCAAATTCTCCTAGAATAAATGATAAAATATGATTTATTTTTTAATCATATTAAAAAATCAGTATATTTTATCTCTATAATAGAAGCATATCCCATCAGAATCATGCGCTACTCAACATTAACTATGTTTTAAGAATTCATGGTGTACTTGTTTCAATTGTGTCTGATCATGATCCTGTATTTTCATCAATATTATAAAATAAAATATAATTTTTTTTGATATGATGCTTAATTTGAGAACCACATATAAACTCAGCGTGTTGCATCATGTAAGTGGACTATTAAAACATTATAATATATGTTAAGGTCATTCTCGCATGAAATTAAATTTATATGTGATCAATATTTTCCATTGGTATAGTTTTACAACAAAAACAGTTTGTACTCAAGTATTCAAATGGTGTTTTATGATTCAATTTGGTTATTACTCTGAATTGATGAGATATTATTAGTGAAAATTGGCTTGTAGTTCTATAATGTGAAGTGGAGACAATGAAAAATGTAAATACTACTCAAGGACATATTAAATATTCTATAAAAGACAATGTTCTTTGAAAATAATTGAATGATTTTTTTTAATTTCACATGGAATATTGTGTTTTATTTATACTATATCCATATATTTTTGTTATAACAATCAATAAAATAAAATAAAATTGCTCGCCAGGAACTTTCATCCCTTTTAAATTATTGATACAATTGGATTCAATGATTACCATTAAGAAATTCCACCTATCATATCATATGTTTATGATTTGTTCCATATTTATATATTGAAGAATAACATTTAAAGTCCAAAAAATATCCTCAAATTTGAGGAAATATAATTTAAACTTTATTTATCTTACAATAAAGTTTCATTCTAGATTCTAGACATTATATTTTGAGTGTTGAGGAATCAGATGTATTTTCTAGTAATGACTGTTTAGAGAAATCATAAAATAGAAAATAAAATGTTGGTACCTAATTTTTTCTGATACATAACAATAAAATTATGTTATTGAGGTGAAATTTGGGAATTATCGAGGAAAAATGTTTTTTATGGAGGAATGAATGCACAAAATGATAATAAATTATTTTAAAATATTAATTATAAATACTCAATTCCAAAATAAATTTTGTTATATTAGATAATGTAAAAATTTCTAAATTTTAATGTTCTTAAATTTGAATTTTTTATATATTAATTTATTTTTTAAAATATTCCAATAAAAATTAAATTGTGGTCCATTATTGAGATATTTAGGAAATTAATAATTTATTAATGAAAATAAAATTAAATTTTTATTATCATATATTTTAATTTAAAATCCTTATATTTAGACATCTAATTATATTTTGGATTTGGTCCTTACATGATATATTATGAATTTTATTATGAAAGAATATAATTAATTCCCCAAAATTCGTTTATTTTTATAAAATTCAATATATTTACTTCTTAAAAATGTATTCTTATAAAAAAAATTTATTCATTTTAAAATTTTATACTAAAATTAATTTATACCAAATAATGTAATTGATTCATGAAAAAATTGGTAAAAAAATTTAATTAATGAGTTTTAAATTTTGAAAATTGGGTTTTGTTATTTTTTGTCACTATAAAGAGTATACTTTGTAAATATTTTTCACATAGGTAATGGTAGAATGGGTAAAAAATTTAAAACAATTATATGTAGTCTTAAAATCAACCACTAAATTAACATAATTTAATTTCTGATGATAAATTCTTAAATATGAACCCATATTTTTTATATAGGTTTTGTTTCCCATTTTCACTTATTAATGAAAGTTATTATTACATAAAGTATAAAAATTTCTAAAATTATAGTCATTTGATTATAATATTTATAAAATTAGTATATAATAATAATATGTATTTCATTTTGATTTTAATTTTTACTTGAAAGAGTAAATATTTTTTCCCCTTAATGATTTTCAAAAACATTTGTGATGAAATAATTACCTTAAATGATTACATAATGTTGATATATCACTTGAGCATGCATTTAATAATCATTTAAATAATAAAAAATATAATTTTTTTTTGTTTGGGTGAGTTATAGTGAAAAATTATTTTTATGGATGAATATAGCATATTCAGTGTGTCGGCACATTTATTATTTGAATCCAAATTTTGTTAGGTTGTTTATACCATAAAAATAATTGAATACTTTAAAAATGAAATTAATGATATTTTTTAATAAAAATTATATTTTATTAGATTATATAATAATATAAAAATACTGAATATGTAAAATTATTATGATATTTGGTAAAAGAATTAATTTCTTTAACAATTCTGATCCAATTTTTAACTTATAAGTAAAACTATAAACCTTTAATATTGAAAATATTTTTGTCTTTATTATAATCAAAAGAGGATACTTTAGAGTTAATATAAAAATATGGTTAAAAATGATAGAAAAAAACATTCTTAAACCATGTTTATTTGATGCATATTTACATTAATATTAGTACCATAAAATATGAGTAAATTTTGCACCATGATTCCCTGAGAAATACATAATACTATTTGAAAAGAGTGAAAAATTATAAGTGTGCCAATAAACTCAATTATAAAAGGGGACCTCCCCCCCCCCCTCAATTATTAAAATTTATTAATCCATATACCATACCAAAATTAATATATTATCTCAAAAAAATCATTAAACACCTTATATCAGTTTTGGTTAAACCCAAATTCAAACCCTAAGGTCCATAATAATAGATGCAAAGGAAGTTTTTCATCGACAATATATTTTTTCTTACAACCCTTTCAAAATAATTTATTATTTTAAATCAAATAAATATATTGAACACATCTGTAAAGACCCATATTATTCCATGTAATTTTTTTTAATTGTATAGAAATATTATGAGCCAAAGAAAATTGACGGTGCAGTATTCCGAGTCCCGATTTACCCACGTTGAATTTCTTAACTTTTTTAGGTATGTTCTCTAAATGTGCAAGTGGTGTTTGGTTAACATTTGAACAAGTCCTTGGGATTGAAATCTGAGGGCACTGTTGAACTCATAGTTCCGATATTCCCATAGGTTGATCATCACTTCTACCGTAGTAGGTAGAGGGTAAAATTTAGTTTATTGGTTTTTCGTGGGAGAGTTAAAGGAATAAAAAAAATTATATTATTTGAAACCTTCTTTTTGAATTCTGGTGGTGGGGGTCATTCTGAACCCTTCATTAATGTGGGGAAACCCTTGGAATCCTCCCAACTTAATGTGACAACATTATTTAGTTAATGTTCCAATAATTAATTTAGTTTATATGTTTAACATAATTAAGAGTGTCTCCTCAACTTTGGTGAGATAAATCATTGGAAAAAAAGAGAGATTGGGAGAAACTTTGGAGAAATATCCTCAAATGAATATCTTTTTCATGATCAAGAACGAGGACAACGCATGAACCCGACTTTGGAAGCATGTGGCGGGAGCGATGAAAGTTGGCGCCCTCATCATCTTCTTTCTATTCATATTTTTCCTCATGACATCGCCATTAGAAGGACGAGGTAGGGGTTTTAAATTGAATCCTGATTAAATCTATTTTTTTGATTCTTCATATTATATATTCACAACAAGGATGGAAAAAAACATGGCCATCATCCCAAACATATAACTTTCCCCCTTTTTTTCTTTTCATTTTCTTTGTGCGTTCATCAATGTAAAATATTTAATAGCATTGAAAACACAATATTTTTTTGTGAGCGATGCATGGATGTGGAGCCCATTACCCGAGGATTGTTAATATGAAAACTCTTTATTTTTTAGTCTTAGAATAGAGATGAGGTGAACCGCGGAAGAGGAGGGTGGCCGGCACACTGGCCGACCGTCTAGAGATAGGGCGGCGCCTGTCCACGCCGTAGGAAAAGCTGGAGGATGCTTCCTGTTGGCCCCGATGGAGATGGATTGTGGCCGAAAGGCCGGCCGGCGGTGCGGAGGAGCGGCGGGGTGCTTTCACGCCACCGATGGAGCAGGAGGTCATGGTCGTTGGGTCGTGGTGGAGGCCAAAGGGCAGCTGGAACTAGGCTAGCCGTAGAGTGCAGTGGTGTCATCACACCACCGGGAGGAGGACCAGCCGAAGATCCGGACGGCCGTGGCGTACCGAGCATGACCCGCTCCGGTGGGTCCTGATTCCAAATAACGAACAATCCATTGGTCGTTCGAGTGATCTAGGAGGTGCCTCGCTCCCAGTCATCGGCTAGGGAGGAAACCTATTGGGTGTTCCACCAGACAGCGGGCCGCACCATCGGGCCGCTCCTGGTGGGCCATGGACAGCAGGCCACGCCCAGTGGGCCTGGATGGGACATCCTCTTCACAGGCGGGTCCAGACCATGGAAAAGTGGGTTGGGCCCGCCGTGGCCCAGACCATCCGGGCCGGACCCTGGTCGGGCCATGTCGACCAGAACTGGGTCGATTCAGACCGGACCTGGGCCCATCTAGACCTAGTTTTACCTTTTTGAACATAACATGAGAATCAGAAATCCGTTTGACGAACTGTCTACAGAAATACAATCCTTAGATCTTGATGGCCCTTTTGGTATACTACACATGAGTTTTGGATAAATTTGGAGTTTGGCTGGGATGGATTGAACCCCAAATCCAAATGGGCCCCCGAAGTAGAAATGCTAATAACATAAAAACATGGAGTCTGATTGACGCACCGTCAGATAAATTGGGTCCCTTATGACTTGAAGGACCATTGGGATACTTCTTCATGGAAATTCACTACGGTTGAGATATGACTGATGAGTTGAGGATTAGATCTCTCAAACGTGCTATTAGTCGGAATCCAGTGGCTAACAGTGGCGCGGAGGTTAGAGACAGACCATACAAAGTTTAGTACCGAGCGATCCGATGTGGGTCAACACTAATAATGTGTTGGTAAGATCCTTTGTGGGTCAGCGCTCAACGATCCTATGTGGGTTAGCACGTATTGATTCTATGTGGGTTTGATCTTGTGTGGGTCAACACTCTGAGACCTTGTGTGTGACTGCGCATATCAATCCTATGTGGGACAAATCCTGTGTGGGTCATTGCAGCGGTTAGTACCTGTCAGTCTTATGTGGGATAGACTCTGTATAATCAGTAGTAGTTCATATGTATATAATATGATGATCTAGCTTTGCGAAAAATCATTTGTGCTTCTATACATCACTAATACCTATGTGAGTTGAATCTTTTACCTTCACGGTGTTAACATTGTGGTACTTTTACCTTCGTGGTGTTACATGTGTCGTACTTTTACCTTCGTGGTATTACTTGTGTGGTACTTGTACTTTCGTGGTGTAACATGTGCGGTACTTCTACCTTCATGGTATTACCTTTTATATCTTGATAACATAGGTATATGTATGTGCATATACCTAAGTTGAGTTGATTACTATTTCTTCTTGCATCATGGTTTTTCCTTAATGTAACTCTAGGGTAACTATGCGGGTCTCGGCCTCCCTATTGAGTATCGTTATACCCACCCATTCATGGGATATGCCCGCACCATGATGTGTCTTTTATAGACAACAAAGAGAGTTGATCGAGGTCAAGGGTACATGACTGGAGTCTGATCGGACTTGGACATAAGATGAGGCGATCCGCAGGGATGACTGTTCTAGAGCTGTACCTACCCTTCAGGAAGGGTCCTTGGTGGGTAATCACAGGAGTGGTTCATTTTACAATTTTACTTGTAATTTCGTTTTGGTCAATTATTCTGGACCTTTTACTCTCTATACACACCCTATTTAGTTTATAGTTTATCTTGTTCTTTTATTATACTGAGAACGTGGTTTGGATGATTTTACCGGTTTAGATGCAATGCCTTCCTGGTTTCGGGGATATTCTTTTCTGTTACTAGTCTCCAGTCACTGGCCTATGGAAGGTGGTTTGGGGTAGTCACAGCATGGGACCTGGGGGACGGGTAATAAAAAATCGGTATTAGAGGAGTTTGGTTTAACTAAAGAACTAGGACTCTGATATTTTCGGTGTGGAGAAATAGTGTTTAGTGTTTTGTGTGTGGTTTTTAGTTCAGGAAGTCCAGTGTTGGTGTGGAGGCCGACATATCCAAACATGAGGACCCGAAAATTTTATTTCCAACTCAGTGGACAAAAAAACTTATTGCGTGTGTTCTTTGGAAAATTAATCATTGTGATCACTTTGAGTCAGTTAACCCGGTATAACTTAATTACTGTAGTGCACCTATTTGTTTTTTCTAGATGCCTCCACGTAGACATCCAGATAGGGTTACAGGTAGAGTACATGATGACAAACCACGTAGCGAGGAGGATTCAGTGTAGGGCCCCCTTACGGCAGTTTTACCATTGGGTGGTGTACCAGCAGAACCACCACCCATTCGACCGCCGATGACGCTATCTTCAGCAGTAGAGGGTGCACACCGATTTAGTACATTCCATGAGTTCCTTCACTAGAGGCCACCGAGGTTCAGGGGTGAGATAGATCCACAGGCGGCTGAGGACTGGCTAGAGGCTGTGGTTAGAGTTTTTTACTGGTAGGGACACCAACCGATCTCATGGTGATCCTTGCCACCAGTCTTCTTCAGGCATTAGTGGGTAGATGGTGGAGGTTGATGCTCTCGGTTCACAAATATGTGAAACTAATATAGGCGGACATAGAGAGACTTTTCATGGCAATGTTCGTATCAGCGAACATACTATCAGCTCATGTAATGGATCTCCTCCACATACAGAAGAGAAGCATGACTATGGATCAATATTCAGCAAGGTTCACCGACCTCTCATGCTGCTCCACTGATATTGTGCGGGACCCTTTTGTCAGGCCCGAACCTTCATGAAGGGGCTCAAAAAGGATATTAGAGCTTCAATGGTTTCTCTCAGTATCCCAACGCAGGTGGGGGTGCTAGAGAGATCACCCTTTGTGTAGAGAATCTTTGCTGAGTAGTCACTGTCAGTGAGACCCACCACTGGACAAAATGTGGCAGAGTCATCGGCAGCTAGCAACATACAGTTGACGTAGAGATTCAAGAGGACCATCCCTATTGGTGGACGACTGCAGGATATAAGGTCGGTGGTACGGGTCTCTCTAGATAGATCTAAATAGGCAAGGGACATGCAATGTTACTCGTGTGGCAGGAAGGGTCACATGAATCACGACTTCCCAACCCCCCATTACGGACTACCAACAGACTGTCGAAGGACCACCTAGGTGGAGGCGAAGATTCGATCGAGGAGGTCCGTAGATAAGAGGAGAACTTGGTAGAGGAGTACGTCATGCAACAGGTGGTGGGAGGCGATTCGAGGTTCCACCACCACCACCTCGTGGTGGTCCACCCCGATCAAAATGATCAGGTGGATTGGGAAGGGCACAACTCAAGGAAGTTGAGGCCTACGACCATTGTGCTCCATATATGATATGAGGTATGATATGTGTCTACTCCAACATTACTCTAGAACATATAGACACATGTTCTAGTCATTCATTTATTTTGACGACCCTCGTTTGGAGCATGGAGATTCTGGTGGAGTTGTTGACTCGATCCATACAGCTACAGACTCCTACGGGAGAGGATTTGACGATTACACACTAGTGCCGGCAGTGTGAGCTTACTCTAGGATGAGAGAACTTATGATGGGATCTTCTAGTAGCGGAGTTGAGGCCTTACGATGTCATCATGGGTATGGATAGGTTATCCACATTCCATGCTCAGATTGTCTATATTAGGCATAAAATGTGGTTTTTCTGCACAGATGGGACTGGGTTTTCCTTCACTGGCGAGAAGGGAACCTTTGCAACATAGGATGGACTTACCCGGATGAGGGTGCAACCGATCACACATCAGTTGGAAAGCCTTAACCTCAAAGAGGATGATGTTGAGAGTATGATCTATCCTGTAGTGGTGGACCAGTATGACAATGTCTTTCCTGATGAGGTTTCAAGACTACCTCGATGCAGAAAGGTAGAATTTTGCATCAAATTTTACCCCCAGATGTCACCAATATCTACACCATCATATAGAATGGATCTCATAGAGATTCAAGAGATGCGAGTATAGCAGGAGGATGTGTAGAGTAAGGGATTCAATATCCCCTATATTTCTCCTTGGTCAACCCTGCTGTTTTTCACCAAGAAAGCAGATGCGATTTTTTTGACTCTATGTGGACAATCAGTGCCTGAAACAGCTGACCGTGAAGAACAATTACCCACTCTCATGGATCGATGATCGCTTTGTCCAGCTGAAGAGTGCACTGTTGTTTTTGAATATAGACCTCAGATCAGGCTATCACCAGCTAAGGGTATGAGACGAGGATGTGCAGAAGATGGCCGTTAGATGTCGGTATGGCCATTATGAGTTCTTGGTTTTGTAATTCAGTGTGACCAACACCCCGAAAAAGTTCATGGGAATCATTAAAAGGATCTTCCAGCTATACCTTGATAACTTTGTATTAGAGTTCATCGATGACATCATGATATATTCAGTGATGGAGGGGGAGCATGCCTTAAATCTATAGATAGTTATGGACACACTCTAAGAGGAGCAGATTTATAGTAAGGTCTCAAAGTGAATGTTTTTGATATCAGAGGTCCACATTCTGGGACAAGTCATCTCAGATGCTGGAGTTATGGTGAATCCAGTGAAGATTGAGGATCTACTTTCTTGGGAGCCACCCAGGAGCATGACGTAGGTGTGTAGTTTCATGGGTTTGGAAAATTACTACTGATGTTTTTTGCTGTAATTTCCCAGAGTTTTGGCACCCTTATCATCATTGAAAAATAAGGTTAATCCCTTCGAGTGGTCGGAGAGATACCATTGGAGTTTCCATGAGATAAGGAAATGACTGACGAGTACCCCTATCTTGATTCTACACGAGGAAGGCATTGGGTATAATGTTCACTGCGATGCATTAGGGGCTGGACATTGATGTGTCCTAATTTAGGAGCATGTAGTGATCACCAATAGTTCTTGAAAACTAAGAAAAAATGAGAATAACTACGCTACCCATGAACTAGAGTTGGTAGAAGTGGTCTTCACCATGAATATGTGGCGACTTTACTTGATGGGCGAACATTTTATGGTTGACTCTGATCACAAGAGTCTTAGGTATATCTTCTCTCAGAAGGATCTGAACCTAAGACAATGGCATTGGATTTAGTCCCTCTAGGACAATGAATTTGAGATTTTCTCTACTCCTAGGAAGGGAAACGTAGTAGCAGATTCACTCAGCGAGAGATCTGGTATACAGTTACTGAGTGAGGTAATAGAGAAGTTATCCTCTTTGAAGATATCCTATGTGTATCAAGATGGAGCAACTTATCTTCAATCTCTGATAGTCACTCACCAACTCATTCAGAAATTCAGGGAATCATAGCTTGGGGACAATTACTATAAGGCTTGACGTACTTAGATATCCACCGGACAGGAACCTGATGGATTTTCTAAAGGTGGGGAGCACGTCATCCTCTTTATAGTATGTACTATGGTACCAGTAGTGCCTCTGGAGGATGTATTGAGGGAGTTCCACAATTCCCCTCTAGTGGTACATCCTGGAGTGGCGAAGATGTACCAGGACCTCCGGCATCAGCACTAGTGGCTGGGAATGATGAAAGTAGTAGCCGAGTTTGTCTCTCGGTGACTCACATTTAATCAAGTGAAGGCAGAGCGTCAGGTTCCAGAAATATTAGTTCATCTACTAGTGGTTCCAAAGTGGAAGTGGGATGGAATTTCAATGGAATTCATGGTTGGACTTCCACACACATCCATGGATCATGATTCTATCTAGGTGATCGTTGAAAAACTCACCATGTCGTCCCACTTCCTACTTATCAGATAGAATGGATTAGTAGAGAGATTGGGACTCATCTACATGCAAGAGATTGTATGGATTCATTGAGTTCCATCTATTATTAAATCCAACTGTGTTGCACATTTCACTTCCTGGATATGGAAGGGGTAACAAGAGGTGTTCAGGACACAGCTTCGGTTAAGCACTTCCTTCCATCCTTAGACAGATTGTTAGACAGAGTGGACTATTCACACCCTAGATGACATGCTATGTGCTTGAGTCCTAGATTTCAACAATTGCTTGGAAGATCACTTTCTTTGGCAGAATTCGTGTACAATAACAGATATCACTCCACTATTAGTATTGAACCATTCAAGGCATTCTACAGTTGACCTTTCAGATCACCTCTGTGCTGGACTGACCCAGGGGAGTCAAAACTCGTGAGACTAGGGATTGTACGGGCTACCACATAGAAGGTGTAGATCATCCAGGAGTGGATGAAAACTGCACAGAGTAGGTATAAGTCATATTATGAAATCATACAGAGACCTATGGAGTCCAAATATGGTGACAATGTCTTTCTACAGGTCTCACCTCGACGAGGTTTATAGCTATTTGGATGATATGGAATGTTATCTGTGATGTTCATTATACCCTTTTAGTTCCCCAGCAAAGTTGCTGAGATAGCTTATTACATAGCTCTTCCCCCTCAGTTTCACTGGGAGGATGACATTTTCCACATATCCCAACTGAGGAGATATGTACATGATCCTTCACACATCATTGACTGGAGCGAGCTGGACATCGACAATGGGGAGATGCTTTCAGAGGTTCCATTAGAGATTGAGGATCGACAGGAGAGTATCCTACGTGGGAAATCTATACATCTGGTGTGGATACGAATTTACCTCGTGAACCTCTAAGAGAGAACATAGGAGAAGGAGGTTCAGATTCATGGTCAGTATCTCCACTTATTTCCCAAGTTTGTGTTGTGTATTTTAGAGATGCAAAGCACTGAGGTAGGGAGAATGTAAAGACACAGATTATTTCATATGATATTTTATTTATATAGAAATATTAAGAGTCCGCTAAAATTGACAACACATGATTCAGAGGCCCAATGTTTCCAAAATTAATTTCTAAACATATTTTTGGTACATTCAGTAAACACACATGCAGTATTTTGTTAACTTTTGAACCGGTGCTATGAATTGAGATCTGAGGGCACTGTTGAACTCGCAGTACCAATAATCACTTAAGGATACCTTCACCTCGATCACATTATCTTGATGGTGAATGATAGTTTCCATAGTGTTTTGGGTGAGTTAAAGGAATAAAAATAAAATAAAATAATATTTTTTACATTATTTGAAAACCCCATTTTGAATGATGGTGGTAGGACCACCTGAACCCTTTTGTAATGTGGGGAAACCCTTGGAATCCTCCCAACTTAATGTGCCAACGTAATTTAATTAATTTTCCAATAATTAATTGTGTTTACATACTTAACATAACAATGAGTGGATCCTCACCTTTGGTGAGTGAAATAATTGGAAAAATAAAGGAGAGATTAGGAGAAAATTTAGAGAAATATCCTCTAAAAAAGAAATTTATATATATCAAGAATGAGGATGATGTATGGGCCAGAATTTAGAATCTTGTTGCAGGATAGACGAACGTTGGCACCCTTACCGTTCTCTTCGTCTTCATCCTCTTCCTCAAGACATCTCTAGGAGAAGAACGAGGTAGGGTATTGAAACTTAATCATGATTAAATCAATTTTTGATGATTCTTCATGTTTTGGATTCACAACAATGATGGCCAAAAAAACATGGCCATCATCTCACACATTTACCATTCCCCTTTTTCTTTTGTTCTTTGAGAGTTCTTTGTGTGTTCATCAATGCATAATATTTAACAGCGTAAAAAACACAATGTTTTGTTGAGTGCGATGTTTGGATGTGGATGCCTCGACTTGAGGATTGTGAATATGCGGTTATTTTATTTTTCACGCTTAGAATGGAGATGTGGTGAACTGCGGAAGAGTCGGGTGGCCGACACACTGACCAACCGCATGCAGATAGGGAAGCACATGTCCGCGCCACCGGATGAGAAGGAGGTTGCGACCCATTGGCCGTGATAGAGTAGGTTCGGGGTTGGCCTGTCGGCCAGCCTTGTGGCGGAACGGAAGCACGCGTCTGCACCTCCGATGGAGCAGGAGGTCGTGACAAAGGCCGAATGGCGGCCAGCACCCATCCGGCCATGGAGGGTAATGGAACCATAGCGCCATTGAGAGGAGGACAGGTCGGTGATTCGGCCTGTCGTGGAGCTCCGAGCAGGACCCAATCCGGTGGGTCCTGATTCCAAAGACTGAACAACCCTTTGGCAGTTCGGGTAACCTAGGAGGGGCCTCCCTCTTGGGTGTCGGCTAGGGCGGACCCCTACAAGGAGGTCCACCTGAACGCGTGCTGCACCGTTGGTCGTCCTACTGTTTCGAACTATGGGGTTGTGCCAGCGAGGCATGCTCTGTGGGCCGGGCCGATCCGTCCCATTCGTGGGCCAGGACGAAAAAATGGACCAGTGGTTCAGGCCCGCTGTGGCGCAGGCCCTCCGGGCCGGACCCAGGTCGGGGCAGGCTCAGGACCATCTAGACCTAGTTCTTCCTTTTTGGATATAACATGAGAACCAGGTGTCTGTTTGATAGACCGTTTGCAGAACTAGAATACTAGTATTGAGATGGACCTTTTGGTATACTCCACTTGAGATTTGGATAAAGTTGAAGTATGATAGGGTTGGATCGAACCCCAAATCCAACCAGACCCTCGGAGTGGAAAAGTTAATAACTTACATACCAGGCCTCAGATTGATGCGTCGTCTAATGTGTTGGGTCCCTTTTGACTTCATAGACCTTTGGGATACTTCATCATGGAATTTTGTGGTGGTTGGGGTATGAATGTTGACTTGAAGTTTTCATTTTCCAAACATTCTTTTAGCTGGAATCCAATGGTCGGCAGTGATGCGGAGGTTAGAGACAGATCATATAGAGGTTAGTACCGAGTGATCCTTTGTGGGTCATCACCGATCCTGTGTGGGTCAAATCATGTGTGGTTCAGCGCTCAGTGATCATGTGTGGGTCAACGCATATAGATCATATATGGGTCAGACCCTATGTGGTTCAGTGCACAGAAATCCTGTGTGGGTCAACACATATCGATCTTGTGTGGGTCAGATCCTATGTGGGTTATTACGGTGATTAGAAACTATCAAACCTCTGTGGGTCAGACGACATATAATCAGTTGTAGTATCTCTTGTTAGAATACAATGTTCTAGCTTCGCGACTAATCATTTGTACTTCTATACTTCACTAATACATTTGTCAGTTGAGTCTTTTACCTTTATGGTGTTGCTTTTTTGGTACTTTTACATTCGTGGGGTTACCTGTGTGGTACTTTTACATTCGCAGTGTTACTTGTGTGGTACTTGTACCATCGTGGTGTTACCTATGTGGTACTTCTACCTTTATGGTGTTACCTTTGTATATATTGATAACTTGGGTATATGTATGGTCATATATCTAAGTTATGATGATGTCTACTACTTTTCTCTTTGTGGTTTTTCCATTATGGAACTCTTAGAGACCTACGAGGGTCTTAGGGTCCCTACTGAGTATCATTATAATCACCCCTGCACGATCTATACCCACACCTTGTTGTGTCTTGTGTAGACAAAAGACAACACTAATCGAGGTCGAGGGAACCGTCCTGAAGGCTGATCGGATTTTTCATTAGATGAGATGATCCGCAGGGAAGACTATTTGAGAGTTATACCTACCCTTCAAAAAGGGTCCTTGGTGGGTGATCACACGAGATGTTCTTTTCCCATTTTAATTTGTAATTTCTAGTTGGTCTTGTATTCTGCCCCCTTTACTTTCTATACAGACCATGTTTACTTAATTGTCTATCTTGTGCTTGTATCTTGTTGAGTGCTTGGTTTGGGTGAGTTTACAGGTTTAGAGGTAATGGCTTTCCAATTTCAGGGATATTCCTTTCCGGTGCTAGTCTCTTTCCCTTGGCATATGGAAGGAAGGATTGGGGTAGTCATGGCACGGGCCCCGGGGGATGGTTCGTGACACCATCATTAGATAATAAATACAGTATGATATTTATATTTACATTTTGTTATTATTATTCTAAATAAAATTTAATCTCTTTTACATCCTACTAAATGAATTAAATATATCTCATGCGTACATATGATATACCATCTCCACATAGGGGTATAATTCATTTTTCATCAACACATTTGATGGATTTATATATATATATATGGAAACAATTTATATATATGATACTCAGAACCTAATTTTTATTATGAAATTATATAATCATATCTACCTTCATACTTTCAAATCCATGAGAGAATGATAACATCGCTAATGCGAATGTGTGGACAACCTACATCATGAAGATATGTGACTCGTTTTACAAATATAATTTACATTTATAATAATAAGGATAAATTTAAATAATATATATTTAACGTATAAAATAATAATAATTTTTTATGTATTATTTTTTTATTTACCTTTCATTTGTTCTATCTATCGAAGAGTGGAGACTATGTCCATCCTTGTGTATGCCCTATGATCCATATAAATGTTGTAAGTAATTTTTCCATCACCAATTTAAAGGATTATTAATAATATACATAATAAATATATATGATATTAATATAATTATTAACTTACCTGTGATTATGGAACCATGATAATGATTCAAGGAATGAAACTACAAAATAGATACATACAAGTAAAATGAAAAAGTTAACACTCAAAAATGAATATTTTGATAAATATTTCTTTATAGGTATTATAGTGTCACAAGATGATAATATATGATATTATAAGTATGTATATAGTTTTTTGTAGGAGTATAGAGTTATCTACAAAGAAATCTAGATAAGAGGTATGTATTTCTATCCAATTCTCATAATTATTTGAGATTGTTTATATTTAGATCTTTATTGGGAGAAGTATATGATATTTATTTATTAATCTAATATATTTTATTTTATTATCTTTATTTCTAAAAAATGATAAATTTTAATTAATTTTCCCTATATATGAACTCATTATACATATATAATTTCTTTTAGGGAAAAACATTTTTTCAACGTAGTCAAAAATAATTTTCTTCCATGTCAATATTTTCATTAAAATGTTTTCAATATTTGTTTCAATATTATAATATGAATTTTTTAATTCATTTATGAACATTTTATAAATTATATAAAACTATTTAAAGGGAATCTTCCTTTTTTCAAATGAGTTACTATTTCACTCTTTACAAAATAAATTATGGAAATAATTTTTTACTTACTAAAAATAAAAAAACATTCCCACCATCATGACTATAAAATTATTTTATGTTTCAATAAATATTTCAATGGTTAAATTCATGGAAAATTTTTCCAAACTTTTTTTGAAATATTTATAATTTAAATATGTGTTTTCCAAATGAAAATGGTATTTTCATTAATAAATCATTCCCTAATATTTTTAATCAAAAATCATTTATGACAACATTATTTGGTTAACATAAAAATTTAATGGGGATGTACTCCTTTGATATTATTTAATATATTAATCTAGATGGTTTTTGATTTTATATACTGATTGGGAATATTATTAACATTTCATATTTTTCTTTTTCAATACTAATATTTATGTTGATAATGTTTCAACCCATTCATATAATGAATTAATTATACTTAGTAAGTTATGGGTGTGTCTCTCTATATCTTTTTGATGCATTTTCAGGTCACATGATACAAACATGTTTGTGTATTTTTTATTCTCCTTCTAGTTTATATATATTGACTTAGTACAAGGCCTTGACAGTAATATTATGATTTCAAACATTTTATATTCTATCATTGTGAAAGTATTTATTGTTATTCACGCGATTATTTAAGTTTCTATGTTATCCAAGTACTTATTGCCGATAGATTTTATTAGTTATATGGAATATTTGATTATTGATTTTATCATACACATTATTCACATTTTAACATTTTATGATATGTTTTATTTTATACACTCCCTTATTGATCATTTTATACCCTTATTTATTTCCTCTAGACATTTAAAAGTGATCTATGAATTAAATAAGAAATTTTCTATAATATATTATATTATTCTCATAATATTATTTATTTTATATTTCAATTTTTATGTTATAATTTTTTGGCCATTTATGTATCTATTATTCCAATACTATTAAAAAATATATTCAACCAATATGTGAGAACCTATACTAATTACAATGTTGAAAAATACCCACAAAATCATGTATACTAGAGTCAGGGTGTTATAATGATTAAATGGTAATGTATTGATGGACATGAGGTTGTAGTGATCCCTCATCTAACAATAATTCTTTAGTAATGAGTGAGCATAAATTCATGTATTATAGTGGTTGAATTTTTATATGAACTCTATGTATAATATACATCTACCATAAATTTTATAACTTATAAATTATTGGGATTCCTTCAATGTTTGAGTATATAATTTTAGTCAAATTCATTCATTGTATTCTCTTTGGTATTATGAGAAGCCTTAGTTTATCATGTGATACAACATTCATATATTAGATCTAGGATGAGTGGATCATATTATATCCCAATTATATCTTCTCAGAGATCATATAGTGTTTATCCATCATTTTTATTCATCTGGTTAATATTTAGTGAACATTGTTTTGATATGACCTGGTGATTAGGTTTTCCACTCATCCATTCTTCTTTTGACAAATCATAGTAATAATTTATCTTAATTTTTCATTTTTCCTCTATAAATTTTTGGGTGTCCTATTGTATATTAATATACTCACCAATTAATTTTCATTGAGACCACATATATTCTATCTTGGTAAGAGCTGTATAGGCTCAGATATAATTTTGGGGGACATGGAGGTAGTGTGGATCGTTTTGAGTGACTGTTATGTACTGTATGGTGACACATTATGATCATGGTGAATCATGATGTTTTGTGGGACCACTAGGGATGGAGTGTTATCTAGAAGTAATTATAGAATGGAGGGTCACCTCGATGATTTTTATGTCATATATTATCGTATGTGCTATTTCCATTATTTATATTATATGGGATGTAGTTCTGTATATTATTTTATGCATTTATTATATTCAGTTTAGTTTGGATGAGTGAATATACATCAAACATTTATTATGGATTATATTGTGTATTTGAAATGTGTTTTCTATGGGATTTCATTAGTTGAGGCATTCTATAATGTGATATATGCATACATGTTTTTATTCACCAACCCTTAGTCAATTTTATGAGTTAATGTAGAGCAACTCACATATTACTACCAACCTAGGTAGAGCCCTAGTGGGTTGGGTCATGTCAGTATAGAATAATTCATTAAATAATGACCGACCCCAGCACATCTAAAATAATAACCAATGAAATACATTCGTCTTTAAATTTTAAATTTCATTTCTTGTATATATGATGTAAAAACTTAGAATAACTAATAAGTTCTTAATTTTCATTATTGAATTATTATTTTTTGTGTAAATTATTCCTTTTGAAATTTTTTCCAATATTGAATTTGGATAAATCTTCCATGAAATTTTCTATCTTATAATTGAGTATCAATGTTTTCTTTTACATAGCTTCAAAATCATAAAACTCCTTCCGATATAACTATAAAAATTATTATTTGGTTATAATTCTATATTATTTATTATTTTCAATTTATATATATATTATAATTAATAAAATAAATATTCATTAAATCTTTTTTGAAAATGTGTGTCCCTTATTTACATTTATATATGAATCACTAATAATAATAAAATTTATCATTTAACTCATAAATTTTTTTCCAATATTTTAAACACAAAGATCTGTGTTCGCATATTCAATGTTAGAATTATAGTCATAATCATAATTACCTCTTATTTCCATTTTATTAATTAATATAATATTACCAACAATTCTAGTTTATTTTACCAAATCACTTAAAGAATACAATTGACAGAAATAATATGTTACTCATGAATTATTTTACATAAAAAATTCACCACATTAATTTATTCATATTGATTCCCTACATTAATAGGAGCATTGTAAATTTCAATAGGTTTCCATATAATTATTCCCTTTCATTTTAGAAATACATTTATTCTTTTAGTTCATTAATATTCCCAAGTCTGTATTAATATACACATTATTTTCAAATAAATAAAAAGTTAGATGTGAATTATTTGAATTTTATATAGTATTTGCTTTCCAATAAACATGTTTGTTCAATGATTCTCTTCTTTATTTATTCTTCATAAATTTCTCAGAAACTCAACTAAAAACAATTATTAGCCTCTAATATTCATCTATTGTGGAAGCTGAGTCATCATAATAAGAGATATAAGTGATAATAAATTATTTAAACGTAATACATTTCATTTATGAACCGATGATATACTATATTATTCCATATCAATCACATATTATTTTAGTGATCCAATCATGTCATCCAAATAAATTTCTATAATTTTATTTTCCACATATATACAAACATTCATGCCATTTTAATTAATATGTAGTGATCTTAAAATTCATTCAACCATGTTCTTATTTTACAATTTTTATCCACGTGTATTCATCCAATTCATAATGTGAGATTACATGTGAAACATAAAATTCATAAAACCGGTCTATCCCAATTAAAAATCATTTTAGTTATCTCTAAATATGCTGAGATTTATCCTCTTCAATTAATTTTCTCTATAACATGTGACTACTTAAGTTACCTAAATATCATAGGTAGTTTTAAAATATGAACATGTCTAAAAAAAATTCTGTTAATTCCAATATATAAGATATTCATAACCTTATAATTTAAAACATATTTATCCCACTGATTTCTTTAATATATTTATGGACAGTTTAAAATAATTGATTTTTTTATTTTAGAATATTTCTCCCTATAAATATTTTTAATATAATATGGAATTTGATATTCTCAGTAACCCAAATAATTTTCATTGATGTAAATTCACCACAAGGCAATCCATTCATCATTTAAATTTAAAATTATAATCTTATAAAATATTAATTTACCAATAATGTTAATTTACCAATATAATGTAGTAGTTAACAATATTATGAGAATAAATAATTATATGATAATAAATAATAACTAGCATTATATTGTCATTCTATTATATAATTTGATAGATCCTAATATAGTTTATATAAATAGAGGTGGGGTTCATCATAAAAAATTTGATTTTCAGAGTAATTAAATTATATAGTGTAATTATATGAGTTCAAATATTTAACAAAAAAATCATCGAATCATTATGGGTTGTGACTAAAATGATTGGGTGGAATAAGAAAATATATATATAGTATCTTGGTTTTTGGTGTGTATCCCCTATGTTGTGATTTATATGTTTATAAAGTTTAAGGGTGAAGGATAATATATTTTTGTGAACATTCAATAAGTTTTTTGGGGATAAAAACAATATGGAAAGCTTAATAGAAACTATGTGATATTGTAGACTTTGGATAGTAGATTTGGAATCGTGTGTACATGGTTAGGGGGAGCATTCTAGGTGTCCATGTAAGGTGATCTGTATGGTATTAGCCAACACACAATTAGCCCATGGTTTTCCTAAGCATGTGGACTAACCATGCATCGGTTTAAAACCACATACATAAAAAGTAAATCATGCATGGATTTTCCTTCAATGGACTCATTTATTTCCCAATACAACTCTAACTCGGGATTGTGTTTCTCTTAAGGCCAAAGAAACATCTCCCATTGATCTGTAGGCAATTAAAATTCTTCCCTTGGTGATTTGAAGTTGGATTCTTCAGGTTTTTTATCGTTCTTGATCGGTTTCATAGATCTACATTGATATACTTCTCCTCGCTTCTTAGTTTCATATTTCTACATGAGTTATACGTAGATATAATATACTGAATTCCAAATATGATATTATGTTGTTTTTTCTTGTGGGAGAATATATCTAAAAAGGTATCATGGAAAATGAACTCAGTTTTATTAAGTGTTCTTTTTCCGTTTTCAATTTTCATAAAAACAATTGAAGTGGGTGGTTTCAATCTTGACTCCTTTTAATAGAAGTGAATGGAATGTCTTCAAATTGACAACTTAATGAGGATTGGATTTGAATTGGATGTTTTATGATTGCTAGAAACCCACATTTGTGATGGGTGGTGAAAATATAATGAATTTGTGATTTTGATTAAAGTAATAGATTCATGATTTCAAAATGATGATTTTAAATGGGGAATACTCTTGATTAATGGTGAATGAAATTGAAAAATTGTTTTTAAATGAAATAAATTATTTTATTTTAATGGAATGGGTGATTGGAATTTGGTTTGATTAAATGGGTTTCAATAAAAGAATTGTTTTATTCAAGTAGTTTTAAATGGTTATATGAAATGGTCGTGGTATAGTATTTGTGTCTGGGTATAATTAATTTATGAGTATTTGTTGGAATTTGTTTGTGTGATCATTGATAATGGTGTTATGGAATATGTGGTATAATTATCTTGTTATTACATGGTATATCAATGAGATACCACTCATGGGTACGAAACTGTCATAATGAAGCATGCCCAGTTGGATGTGTGAATAAGTGGAACAGAATGGTTATGCCAAAATGATATTGATACATGTTTTTAAAAGAATAGTTTTGTTGTTTTTTCTGTAAATATGACTTACTGGAATATTGTTGAAATATAACATGCAAAATTTTTGTTTTAAGTGGTTTTGATGTTTTTATATTTAGTTATAAACTATGTTGGGAAATTGTTTAATGTAAACTGGTTTATATAAATGTTTCTAACCTTTATATCATAGTGGAGTGATTAGGGAAGTCATTGGGGAGAGGATACTAAGTTTTATAATCACCCCTTCTTTGGAGATTTGGTGATTTTGGATATTATATCTTTTGGGACATGGGAAAAGGTAAACTATGACACGTATTTATCACCACCACATGATACTAGGGTTGTTTGGTGATGATAGAGCATAGAGATTGTGGAGAATTGTAGTATTGCAGTATTCTAGGAGTTCGTGAAGTTATCTTAATCTTTTTAATTTGACAGTTTATTTTCTTATGTTGTTGCACAATTGGTTTGGTTTTTCTTATAAATGATGTTTTTTATTTTTCTTTCATTTTTCATGCATCATATTGTGTTTGGTTGGTTATGGTTGTTGGTTAATGGATTTATTTGTTAAAGGGAAAATTATGCACGACTTGAATATGAAACCCTTCAGCATTTATTTTCTGCCATTGGTGTCATGGGGTTGTCAGTTAAGGCATAGTAATGATTCATTAAATTCTCAAGACAATTAAAATAAGTGGTTTATTACAAATGGTATCAGTTTGTTTGATCTAATTTTTTCATTTATAAAATTGTACCAGCTTGTTCGGTCCATGCGAAACAAGTTGTCATCAGTTTTCATGGTCTTGGAGTGGAATGCCATTATTGTCTATTCCTTTTTTTTTTGATCATATAATGTATTAGGATTGACAAGAAGTGAAATATAGAGTATAAAAATATGTAGCTAATATTTATATGCTGAACATCATGTTTGTAGGTATTTGGGTACATATGTAATTTGGAGTCACATATAGTATTATGTAATCTCATTATCATGGGTATAGCTAATGTGAATAGCATAACATGCATTAGATTATCGACATCCAACTTGGATATCATATTTAATTTGGATTAATGATTTATGATTTTTTGAAAAGGTGTAAATTTTTGAAAAATACATAAATTGTTATTTAATGATAGACATTGAAAAATCGTGGTTGATATAAATTGAAAATGGTTTGATTTTCAAAATAAGAAATGGATTTTTCAAAAATTATTCAACATGGAAAAGGTTGATTTTCTAAAACCATTTTCTGATAGTGGATGTGATATAATTTGAAATTCTAATCCATAATTTTCTATAGATTGAGTCTATAGAGATGTTTTGTATACAAAATGGAAACTGGTAGGTGTCATAGAAACCAACCAGATGAAGTTGTGGAGAATGAGGTTGTACTAGAGCCATAAGTGAAGAATGATATGGTATAGAGTATCATTAATGCATTTAAATATGTGGATAAAAGGAAATAGAGGGGTGATCTGTGGCATGTGGATCTTTCCATCTAGTTTCAGAAGCAGGATCCATCAATCTTCTAGGGTGATTTAAAACCCAAAATAGAAGTGGTGTGGCTAAATAGGATGAATTTTATCTTCGATTTCCTCCGCACACAATCATAGTTGAAAGTCAAGTTGGGGACTTATATTCGTGAGGATCTTTCATGTCAGTGTTGGGATCTATTGGTGTAAGATAAACATCACAACTCCTTAATTGGGAAGATTTTGAGGAATTGTTTCAATAAAAATTATATCCTCACATGTTTAGGATCCATAGAATGAAAGACTTCATCTGCCTAAAGTAGAAAATTGTATTAGACACATAATATGAGGCTAAATTCATGAATTTAGTTCTATTTTCACTAGATGTTTTGGAGAGTTTTTCCATGAATGAATTCATTTTTGAATCAAGGTTAAAGTAGTGTATTTTTTTCATGATTGTGGTGTTATGTATTACAGATTGTACAAAGATAGTGAATAATGATGTAGTATATGAACATGATATATTGGGATCTGTGGGAGGAAGAACTATGATGATACCTTTGGAAAATGGTGGTAAATCTAATTCTCGGAGAAAATAGAGGAGGGACACCTATTTCCAAGGTGGGATCGAGAACCATAATTAAATAGCTTGATCAAGGAAACTTCCCCCAGAACCCAAGAGATGAGTGGAATGTTTCTAATTTGGATCATTTTACCACATGAAGAGAAAGTGAAAAACACAACCAATATCATGCTGAAATTGAAATAACATTAGACATCTTAAGCGCTATTGTCACAACGCTCTAAGGTTAGGTGCTCGAGACATATATGAAGTGTCACAGGCATCATATGCTTTGATTGGATGGGGACAATATAATCAGTCTTGTAAACATAGAAGTTATAGTCATAGTATTTCTAGGAACACCATGACTCCTCAGAAAGGTCGATCAAAATGGGGAAACAGAGAGTATATTGTGGAAAAAATAAATTATATGGAGCTGATAAGGTGATTGTAGATGATCATGTTGGACCATATATAAAATGAGGTATGGTTTTTTTGGCTTCAACCCTTATGAAATTGTTTTTTTATAATACTGTGTCACATTCCTTCATTTCATATTAGGATATTTATATACAATTTTTAAAACTTGAGATGATTCCCATTATGTAAAAACATAAAAATCCACTCGGTGAAAGAGAATGTTGAGACTTTAGGTGTAATTCATGTTCTATAACCGTTGATAGAGCTAAGCTAATGTTAAACTTCTCAGTGTTAGATATGGATGCCTTTGATGTAATCTTGGTAATGGATTGGTTTACAATGTTAAGTCTAACTTTGAATGTTATAGTCAAACTTTTAGTTTCACAACTTAGGAGTATATTGAGTATCTTTTTAGAGGAAAACGAGTTGAAAAGAGTGTTGTAATGCGGTTGTTTACAACAATATTAAGAATTAACTTAACCAGTTGGTGTCATTGACTCTATCAATGATAAAAGATATCAAGGATACAATTTTTTTTCATATTTGTTGGATAAATATTAATATTTCTTCCCCAATAACATCTTAGGGTTACCACTGATAAGGTAAGTGGAGTTTATGATTGATCTCCCTCTAGGGACCCGTCCTATTTCCCTTCAATTTTATATGATTGAACCGACAAAGTTAAGGGGATTGAATGTGTAGTTTGAAGATATAGAAAGAAAAGGTTTCATTTGACAGAGAATGTCTTTGTAGGCATCATCAGTCTTGTTAGTGAAGAATGTATATGGAACTCTAAGGATGTTTGTGGATTATCCTTAATTTAACCAAGAGACAATCAAGAATTGGTTTCCAATTACACGCATTAGTGATCTGTTTTATCAATTTTGGGGAGCCCAATGGTTCTCTAAAATTGACTTTTGGGTAGGATATTAGTAATAGTGAGTTCAGAAGGAGGTCATTTGGAAGACAAAATTTTGAATCAGATATGACCACTATGAATATGTAGTCATGCCTTTCAGTCTTATGAATGCACTATCTATCATTATTTCATTGATGAGTTAAATATTTTAGAGAAATCAGGATTCTTTTTTCTGGTATTTATGGATGAAATATTGGTGTATTAGAGGACAATGTCTGATCATGAGAAACACATTATGATAATGTTGGAAATCTGGAGACATCATCGTTTGAATTACAAACTATCAAACTGTGATTTTTTGGACAAAATAATCACGCTATATTAGACATGTTATTTCTAATGATGGTGTTTTAGTACACCATAATGTGATATAATCTATTATCTCTTGGAAACCTGTGAAGAATGTCTTTTAGATACTTTGTTTTCTTGGTCTAGCTAGTTGTTACTATTTCTTTGTGTGTGATTTCTCATGATTATATACAATAATGAAATATTTGAAAAATAATAATGCACCATTCCGATAGATTTAGTAATTTTATATGTATTATAACGATTTTAATGATCATCTTACAATGGAACCTATCATAATTTTTCTAGAATGAGGATAAGAATATGTGGTGTACTATGATGCTTCTCGATCTGGGTTGAGTTGTGTTCTCATGAAAAGAGACCATGTAGTTTCTTATAGTTCAAGGTAGTTGATTTTTCATGAGAATAATTAACCCACACAAAATTTAGAGTTATTTTTGGTCATCCATGCATTGAATACTTGGCTTCATTGTCTCTTTCATGAGAAATTTTCATTTTACTTAGACCACAAAATTTCAAAACATATGTTCTCACAATGGGATTTGAATCTAAGGAAAAAGATATGGATGGAGTATATTTAATTGATTGACTTTGACCTAATATATACCATTGTAAAATGTAATTTGGTGGCTGATTCATTAAGTATAAATTCATATGCATTGTTTTCAAAAGAAGCATTATATGAATGGTAGTAGATGTTGGTCCAGGACAACATGCATCTAGAATGTGATGACCAAGGATGAGTTTCAGTTTTTTTCAATATTCATGGTTCTTGATTTGGTAAAGATGTTCAAATAAGAACAAAAATCTCATGTGTAATTTTTTCCCTTGAGTTAAAAACATAATGGTG
Source organism: Viscum album (assembly GCA_963277665.1). Lineage (NCBI taxonomy): Eukaryota > Viridiplantae > Streptophyta > Magnoliopsida > Santalales > Viscaceae > Viscum > Viscum album. The sequence continues at coordinate 392,395,659 of OY728166.1, forward strand.
GGGAGAGTATTGATGGATGGAAACCTAATGGGAATTTGGTTGTGGTGTTCAAAGATCGGATTTTAGTACCTATATCCTACCAAGAGATATTTTTTCATGCATACAACCATTATAGATAGAATGTGAATACATGTATATAGAATATTTATAAAGAATTATTGGATGAGTTTTTGTGGATATTCATGAAAAGTAATGTGGATAAGTTCATATCAAGGTGGTTAACTTGTTATCATGTTAAGGAAGATCATCAAAGATCAGTGGGTATGTTATAGTAAATACTAATTCCAGTCTAAGAATGGGAGTAAAATGAGATAGATTTTTTTAAATTTCAATCCATGAATGGTCCATAATCACGATTCCATATGAGTTATAGTGGATCGACAAACAAATTCATCCCATTTCATTCCTATTCATGAAACTTTTTCAATGGAGGATATGTCCAAAATATATATCCAAAAGGTGGTAAAGAGACATGAAATACCCATTTCGATAGCCATAGATAGAGATATGAGGTTTATGCCTCATTTATGTAAATCCGTATACATATCCCTTGGGAATAATTTGATGAAGAGTACAATGTATCATCATTATATGGATGATAAATCTAAAATAATGATAAATATATTGGAAGACATGTAGCGAGACTGTTTAATTGATTTTAGTGGTTCATGGAAAGAGCATATACCTATAGTGGAGTTCCCATATAATAACAGCTCTCATGGATCAATACATATTTCCCCATTTAAAGAATTTTATGATATTATTTGTTGTTATCCACTTTTTTGGGTGGTAACAGGGGAGACTTCACTAGTTTTTTCGAGCCTTGCCCATGAAATGAGGGAGATGATTCTGTTGACAAGAAAGAGGATGGATATGGCTTAGAGTCATAAAAATTGTATGTGTATCATCTTCGAAGACTATTTTACTTTGCGGTAATAGATCATGTGTTCTTGAGGATATCTCTGATGAATTAAAATTATCATTTTGGAATGAAAATAAAGTTTTCCCCCCAATATATTGGCCCTTTTGAGAGGCTATAACAAGTTGGAGAGGTGGCATATTAGTTGTAATTTCCACCACAGTTCAGTTTTTGTGGATAATTTGCTCCATGTTTCTATGTTGAAAAATATCAACCTGATCCTGACCATGTGATCAGATGGGATCACATTGACCTAGTGTTGAATGCTTCATTCGTACATATCCCGGTGTGGGTTATGGATATGGAAGAGAATATCTTGAATGGAAAATTAATTTGTCTATTGCAGGTTTTATGGAAACATGGTGAAATTTTGAAAGATACACGGGAACGTGAGAAGGAAATGAAAGAGAAATGGTCGGAACTATTTTAATGAAACTATGTTTTTATACATTCTGATGAAGGAAAGACCAATGGTGGGGAGATTTTAGTACCTTCAATTTCTGTTATGTAACCATTAAATGGTGATCTAGATTTTTATAAAGTTAAATAGTCTAGGATGATAGAGTTTGGTTAAATTTCAATATGTTTTGGGGCTAAATGAGAGATGCATGGGTTGTTCAATGTTTGTCGAAACCATAGAGAATACCTAGTAGAAACAGTGTGAATTGGAAGATTATGGATAATAGATTCAAAACAGAGTGAACACGATTAGGGAGACTGTGTGAGGAGTTCATGCACGGTGATCTGTAAGGTAGTAGATAACGCATGATATTCACATGGTATTCCTAATAGTACGGACTAACCATGCGCAGGTCAAAAACCTCAATAAAAAGTGTATATGGGTCTTACTTTCCTTTAATTGACTTGTTTTCCCCAAACTAGATCTAACTCATGATCCTTCTTATACTAAGGATAAATGGGGTTCTCCCATCAATCTGAAGGTAATCCAAAGGCTTCCCAATGTAATTCGAATATGGATTCTTGAGGTAAGTAATCATTATTCATCGTTTTTGATTGGTTTCTTATATGTACTATGATATACTTATCCTCTCTTTTATGTTTCTTATATCTACGTAACTTAGGTTTTTTAAAATATATTGAATGAAAAATATTATATAATGTTTTTTTGTAGGAGATGTAATTGAAGGTAGTTTCATGCATAAACAACCTTGTTTTTTTATTGTTCTTTGTCTATTTTCTATTTTCATAAAAAAAGTTTAGGTAGAGGGATTCACACTCGACTCCTATTTGTATAACTAAATTGAATAGTTTCAAATTAACATATTAGTTTTTATATGATTTCTTACTAGATTTTTTGATTGATAGAAACTCTCTTTGGTGATGGGTGGGGAAAATCAAGAAAATTGATTCTTTTGATTATTGTTTCAAATTCATGATTTTAAAATGTGGATTTTAAAATTGGTCTTCTCTGAAATAATAGTGAATGGATTTCAGAAAATGGTTTTAAATAAAAAGAATTATTTTATTAAAATGTAATTGCTAATTACAATTCAGTTTTTTTAATACGATTCAGTAAAATAACATTTTTATTGAAATGGTTATGTGAAATGGTATTGGCATAATAGTGGTGCATGTTTATTATGAATTTATGAGGCATGGTACAAATATGATCTTTTTCTCAATGCCAAAGTTGTAATGGAACATGGTGTATAATTATTATATGATGACATGGTAGACCGATGAGATACAAATCATGAGCATGAAAATTTCATAATGAAACATGAAGAATTGGATTCGTGAATAAGTGGAACTGAATGGTTGTTCCAAAATGATATTGACAAATGGTTTTAAAATACTTGTTCTGTTGTTTTTTTGGACGTATAACCTGCTTTATAATTTTTGAAATATCACTTGTTCACTTTTTGTTTTAAGTCATTTTGAAGATTTTTTATATTTAGTTATAAAGTATTTTTATAATTTTTTTATGTAAATGGTTTTATATAAATGTTTCTATCCATTCTATCCTAGTGGGAAGAGTAAGGAAGTCATTGGGGAAAGCCTTCTGATTATATACTCACCCCTGCTTCGGAACATTGGTTCTTTTAAAGATTCAATCTTTTGGGACATGTGAAAAGGTAAAGTATCACACATATTTAGCACCACCTCAAGATACTTGGCTTATTTGGTGACGATGGAGCATGGATATTGTGGAGAATAGAGTCTTTAGGTTTTCTTGGAGTTCTTGTATTTATCTTAAAAAGAGTAATTTGATAGTTTCTTTCCTTCTGTTGCATGACAATTGTTTTGGATTTCGTAAAAGAATAAGTTAGTGATTTTTATTTTTTAGTTCATGCATCATATAGTGTTTGGTTTGTTATGGTTGTTGGTTAATGTTTCTATTTATTAAATGGTAAAACATCCAATAGTTTTATTGGAAACCCTTAGGCATTTATTTCAAACCATAGGCATCTTAGGGATTTCACTTAAGGCCTTGTAATGATTCATTATATTCTCAAGATAATGAGAATAAGTGGTGCATTACAATAGATTTATATATACATAATGATCTGGATTATCCAACATCTACACATCAATTCTATCTCCTAGTAGGATAAATTCCCAAAAGAAATGTTCATAATTTTTCCTGGAGGATGAAAACTCTTTACATCCTCAATTTTCATCCTAGAGAAAAAAACTAATTTTTTCTTATCATTTATTCTTTTAATTAATAAAAAAGTATTTTAGAATGATAAAATATAACCAATATTTTCAATGTTCCAGTTTTAACATCTTACCTTTTGTGGATATAAATATAAACCTGACATTCTAGTGTGAAATTCAGACCTATGTGGTATTTATTTTTTTATATGGTTAGTTTAACTTTCTAAAAAAAAATTTGTTAGTATAAATAATTCATTGACTTTAGATATAGCAAAAAAATTATGTGATAGGAGTTGAAGATCGATAAATATTTAACATAACCTACTAATGAAGTACAATGTATAAACAATATTTAATGTTAGATATTAGAAAATGTATAACTAGTATAGACAAAGTGGGTTCTTTCTCTTAGAATATATGTAGAACATTGTATATTTTTAAAACCAATATATCCCTTATAATCTTGAGAAAAACTGTGCATATGATGTTTCATAGGAACTTTATAGAACCATGGTAGAAATAAAATCAATTTTTTATTCAATTATTCTTAAATCATCCTTTATTTAATGAAAAATTATCTAATATATTATTCCTTCATAAAAATATCAATGATCTTTACTCACTTGACTATTTACTAAATTTTCATGGAAGATAGAAATGGATTGAATAATAAATCAATATAAAATGACCAGTATGTGAATATTAAAATGTCGTGCATTTTGGTATAAAATAAATAAATCATTCATACAAGTCCTATATAAATATATTATATTTCTTAATAACTTGTGATACTTAGTTTTTTTACAATAAAATAAAATGATACATAAAATAACTCTAACATGAAAGAGAAATATGTGATATAATTTAAATAGTAAATATAATTTTATCCATAATAAAAAAATAGAGGACATATAATATAATTTATAGTCACAACTAATATAACAAATATTATAATCATCATAGTGGATATTTTATATAACATAATTTTACTAATCAAATAAAAAATATTGTTTTTAACAACATTTATTATATTTTTAAATAGAGAAAGAAAAATTTTATTGATGATTTACTCTATAGAAATCATGATATTCAGAATATGAATATTTCATTGAGAAATGTATATGATGTTCTATGAATAGAACATATGTTATCCATTATGACATATCCATAGGAATGAGGATTTAAAATCTTCTCCAAATATATGTAAGAAGTTTGTGACATAAAAAATTAATAAAACATCATATATAATATCCTCATGTCAATATGTAACATATTTAAAATCATTATACAATATATAATATCATGTATATTATTATTTATTTTAAATATTATTTCAATAAATAGGTAATATATTATTTACTATATATGTTTAAATATTATTTTTAAAATAAATTTTGATTATATGTGTGATTTATATAAAATTATCCAATATATGTATCATATAGTACTTAGAAAAATTCTTAAATTCTATAACATAAGTTATTTTACTTAATAATAAATGAACACATAACCTATTTAAACAAAACAAATAAGATGAAAAATATTTTATATTTATTGACATTAATTATATGTGATAACATGATGTTTATCCACGATATGTATTTTTTACTTAAGATAATATAGATCATGCATAATAAAATTTTCAATGCATAAAATATATGAAATAAAAAATAAATAATACATCATAAAAATTAGAAATAATTATTTGATTCCAAATTGATTTTAATATTAATGAAATTTCCCAAAATAAAATAGCATTCAATATAAAATATGAAAATTAACCAAAAATTAATAAATCTAATAATACATAATAAAATAATTATGAGAAAAAAATGAAGAAATTTATGTTAATAGTAACACTATAAAAATAAATAAAATGAGATTATGATATTCCATTGTATAATAAATAATAAATATTCGAAATGAAATATAATCTTCAGTAAAAATTATAAAAGATATAACTATTTTAAAATAAATGAACAAATTGGGATGAAACCAGTCAACAATATTTTCATTTTTTATAATTAAAAACCCAAAGAAAACTAAAGCTATCCCATTTTAAATTGTTCAAAACGTTTAAAAAAGAAAAAAAATTAATAAATAAATAAATATCCTATTATTATAAAATAAATTTTCTCTTATTTACAAAAATAATAATCAAATGGTAATATGAAATTGTAAAAATAGATATATTTTCATAAAGAATTAATTTCATAATAAAATTTAAAATTGAAACCAATATGAAAAAAATTAAAATATAGTGTCATGAATATGTAATAAAAAATGTAAACAACATATCCATATATTATATAATTCAAATAAAATGTCCCCTTTTAATGTAATGTATTATTAAATGAGATTTATTGTCTATTAAAATAGAGTAAATAACCTCAAAAATAAAATAATAAATTATCTTAATAATAACATCTTTCCCTAACCATTATAGAATATGACAATATAAAATGATCAAAAATACACGTTATTGAACAAAAATACCCCCCCCCCCCCATTATTAAATATTATCTTACTACTTAAGAACAACATATTTAAAATTATATTCTATTATAAGGATACAAGATTATAGGTAAAATTATAGTGAGGGAATTATTTATAATAAGATATAAAAAATTATAAATAAAAAATTGAATGAATTTAAATGTAACCAACAATATACAAAAATACAAGCAAAACAGTAAATAGATATAATTAACACATACATATTGGTTGAAAAATAATACATATTAATGTCAATTTAATGACACTATGTAATTGAACCAATAATAAAAAACTGCATCCACATATAAATTTTTTTTGGGTATATAGAAAGGAATTATTCCTATCATATTTGAGTAAGACCCTTTTAGAACCTATATTTTTAAAGAATTAGCTCAAATCACATTAAAAAGAGATGTGAATGGGAAATAATTCTTATGACCAATAGATTAAAATATTTTGAAGTATAATCCCTTTCATAATAACTATTTTTACCAAATATAAAAAATTACTACTAACATAATATTATGATTACCATTTAATCATCAATTCATATACATATGAGTTAGTCTCTCATAAAACCCAATATCATTCCCATTTTTATTATATCATGTTGTCTTTTAAAGTATCATAAATTAATTAATATGATTCCATGAAATAGTGAGTTTTTTTAATTTTTTTATTAATTTTTATTTCATTGAATTACTTTTATCATATTACTTATTTAAAACATCGAAATAATTATTAACATTCCATCATGTTATAAATGAAATATTATTCAATTTCTCAATTTCATAATTTTTTTATAATCTTCTTATTTTAGATAAGAATTTTCAGAAAAAAATTTATTATATTATAATAATTAACATATGTGATCCTTCTTAATAATGTATGTATGAAAAAATAGATACATACTTTTTTAATTGAATAATATTCATTTTAGTATTATTTACACTAGTCTTAGAGTATTAAAAATTAATTTTTTAATTACAATAACAATCAAAATTACATTATTTATAGAAGATATCCCTTATAAAATATTACTATACATTCTGGAAAATTCTCCCAAATTTCATAAATAATAATTGATAAAAATTCTATGTGGTAATATAAAAATTTTAGGTGACTAGGTTCCTTAAAAATCATTTATTCACTAATTGATTTTAAACATTATGAAATGTTCATGGTTTCTGTAACCACCTTTTTTTAACTTTTTATCTACATATGCATTGATTATTCATTCCAGGGTAGTCTTACTAAATAATCTGTTTTATCGTTCATTTATAACATGCTAGATCTAAAATATTAAAATTAATATTAAAATTAAATTTACTCTCAAAAATCACATAAAACCTTTCCCTAAAATATTGATTCTTTTAAATCTTATTATAAATACCATTAAAACATTAGCTATTTTCCCCATTCTATTTTTTGTAGATTTTGATTCATCATTATAAGTTTTTGATGAATAAGTTATAATTTTAATTCTAATACATTTATTCTTATTTTCAAATTTATCTTCAATTATCATTCTTCTCATGTTCATATTGATGAAGTGACCCAATCAAGTCATCCAATGTATATTCATTTTATATCCCCGAGCCATATTGACCATTTATATGGGAGGGGAGAATCTATGGTTTACTTTTATAAATTCTTTTTCATTTCAATTAATTGTCTTTAATTTTTTATAATTTTTATCCAGAAAATATTATCTCTTAAACTCACATTATATGAAGTACTGAAAATATAAAGAGTAGTACAAAATATCTAAAATGTTCATCATAAATACCTACTACATGCCATGTTTTTAAACCAATATGGATTTCCCATTATACTTCACTATCATACATGTGACCACAATGGATTTCATCTCCAACTATAATACTTATAATATCATTCAAATTGAGATACACCATTTCATTTGGATCTAACCAAAAGACTTCATGCTCTAAATCCAATTGAGAGGCTCTGTTTACTCATGTATCCTATAAGAAGACTTCACATACTCCTGGAACCAACTAGAAGGATTAACCTCTGTTCAATTTCTTGATCCACTATATAATGATCATAAATATTCCTCCATGAGAATATTAGATATTATTTTCTCATGTTCTCTTCATGTATCGTCAAAAACATTTTTTTGTTATGTTGGCCTTGATAAAAAAATTTGATCACCTGTAAAAATGATTTTCGTCAGTGAAAAAATTCACAGGATGATTATTTATTCAGCTAATGTCTTCTCTTCATTGAGATGTGTGAATGTTAATCACAAAATGTTCTATATTATTTTATGCACAAATAATAATTTCATGATATGAAACTACTTCTTTATTAATTCTCATCTCAGTTCCTATTCACATCATAGATGTATTTTATGGAATCCAAAACACAAGATAATTCAGTATTTTATTTATTTTATGTTCTTTCCAATTATGATTTAGATGTTTATCAATGTTCTCATGTATGTATTTAAGAATGCAAGAACCCTGATAACATTATTTTTCCCTCAGTCAATCTCCTTACAAATATTTCATAGTCCATATATATTATTCATGAATGATTGTGAGAAACTCACATCCCCTTCTTATTCTTCTCACAATCATCATAGAATACTCTAATACTAAACATCCTCAAATATTTTGTTTTTCAATTCACCCATGACAGTGAATTTTACTTTTTGATGTCTCACAAGATCCACTTCTCTCTCTTATAAATATTATCGCAAGGATTGATTCTTCATTATGAACTATAGGTGTTCGCAGTACTCTTATTCTCAGAAAATGAAATACACACACAAATTATCACCAACACACCCTTTGTAAATGGATCTTCAATTTATTGTAATGTTTCACCACTAAATATATACTTATTATTCTTTATAAATGAATCATTAAAACTCATCAAATATAGTTGATTCATGGTTCTTTAAATACTTGAAAATATTGGGTTATTAAATCTTAATGAAATGCTAAATAATATGTAGTCTCAACTTCATGGTCTTTGTGGTTACATATGCACATGCATGTGATGAGGAATGCATAGTCCTCATTTATATCCATGATCGAACTCCCTCATCCCCAAATAGACTCCTGCAAATATCATTTTTAGTTCGATCATCTCACATTTAATTATTTTTTTCATTTTTATGATTAATGTAGTTGCATATGTGATTTATAGATGATAAGATGATTCTCATTATGTTAACTAACACATAAAATATGGATAAAGATCGATAATTTAAGGCTTATGTGGTAATCATTCATATTAGATCTCCCAAAGAAGGCTAGAAGAGAAAGGTGATCGATGAGATCGATCATACGGCTCTAATGATCCACAATGTGCAACTGAACTAATGTTTTTATTTTTAATATGGAAGAAAAGTTCACACTTAGTACACATCCCATATTGAAATGACCATGTTTCTAGGTTGTAGTAAATTAAAAAACCACTTCCATTATGTGAACGAAAATTAAAAATCCTCTATCATCATGCCTCCCCGCATGGTAGAACCTCCTATTCTTCGTGCTCTCTTGGGGAATTATACATGGGCCCATGGGAATGAGATCATTTTCCCATCCATTTCACATATTGGCTTGGCCTAGGTGTTTTCTCATATCCATGGATGACCTTATAGGGTCCCACATATGGTTGGGTTGATTATGACAATTCTGACACTTTTGTGAGCCATAATTTTTAGGTAATCATTCAATAAAAATTACTTAGAATAAATATAATTATAAATAAAATTTAATCCCCATGAAAAATTAAAAAAAATCACTTATCATTTTCTCTTCCTATTTCTTATATATTATTCATTGAACATATTTATGAAAATAAATTTTTTCATGGATGTTAATTTGTTTTATGTATGTTTATCTTTTTATGGACATCACGGTGGTATCTAATGTGCAAAACTCTTTAGTATATATCATTAATAATTTAAATAATATCTTAAAAAATCATCAAATTTAAACATGAATAATTTTATAAGAGTTAAATTCATTTAAATAAATTGAAACTATAAAAATTATCTACACATCTCTAATTCTAATAATTATATTATCAACCAAATGTTGACAAAATCATTGATAACAGATCAGACACTGGCCAAAAAATCTCCCCCTTTGTATTTTTTTATAATAATAATTTATGAAATGATCTAGGAATAAATATTTGTACTCAATTTTATAACCCCTTATTGGGAGTCAAATAAAAATGAAATGTTGGGATTTTTTCAATAACATGTTCTCCTTCATTTGAGGATTATTTCAATAGTACCTCTAATAGAGGGATAATCTCACATGGTTATCTTAGAAGAAATGTTTTTTTAATTAATTATATGACTATATGGCCCAAAACAAGTGTAAAAATAAGATATACATGACCATGGATTTCAACGTTATACATATATAACCATACGTTTGAAATAATTAATACAATGTCTCAAATATAATCCAAGGGGTTGTAAATAATCATATATATAAATGATATGATAAATCCATATCACACTTCAACAAAATAATTCGGATGTTCAGGTGGAAATGACAATTATTCCCATCTATATTCAACAAAACACACCCCATTAATTGATAATATATTACAATTATGAACAAAGGATGTAAGTGTGATTGGAATACCTAGACATTCAATTTTATGACGATGTTTAAATGATTCATATTCACTATATAGTGAATATTTATCAACTCTATCTCATCAACACTCCTAATAGAGGGATGAATCCTTATTTCAATGCATAGTCATTCAAAAGAATTTATAAATATAAGGGAATAATGAGGGTCCATACATGTTTCTCAATGTCAACAAAAAGGATGAGATGTTTTTTCTCAACCATGTTTCTCTACTTTCTCCAATATTCATGCTTCTATATTTGATTTTCAAATATAATTTATCCTTTGGTAACATGGATCTAATAAATAATACAACATAATTGATTGAGATAGTTTTTTTTTCCTTACAATAATATGAATATCGAAACGATTGATTCATTCTATTCAAGGATTCTCGTTGTTCTTGGAATATGATTAAACATCCCCTTGTATGGTGTCCATAGTTATTTCATCTCTCACATAGAACATATTCAATACATTAATTTTAATTTTCTCATAACCTCTTATAATATTTTTATTCATAATGTTAAATATTAATTTTTTATAACTATATTTTTCTTGTGATTCTTCTAACATTTATGCTTCCTCCAAATCATCTAAAAATATCAGAAGAATATCAGTGTGAATTTTGATAGCATGTTTGATTTTTAAAATGAATCATTAAATTTAATTATCCCTTCGATATAAGAAATTATCTATCACTGTTATTCTTGGTAACTATTAGTTCAATAGCATTTTTATTTTCCTCACAGCCCAAGGATTACTTAGCACCATTTTTATTCTATGGATTTCTCTTTTTTAGTATATTTCTGGAATTTTCTTTGGCTATTCTTCCACTAGATGAAACCAATATGTGAATCTCATGATTTTACATGTTTTACCCGAAATTTAATGAATTGTGTTAAAATTTCAGAAAATATATCAATATCATATGATCATTCTTCTCTTATTTTGTGATGTAGTCACTCTAGGTAACATGGATTTTTAATTTTTCTTCTCATGAGTAAAACCATCACTCATTGGAAAACAAATTGGTGGTCATATTTTAATGATTCTTTTCTTTTAATCAATTTATGTGTTTTATTTGACACCATTATTTATAATCCACTATTTTCCATATGTTTGTTTTAAACCTATAACAACACATGAATCATCTTTAGTATATTATTTTGTTTCAAGGTTATGAGTGTAACCACCCTACATGTAGTAAATGAAATTTACCATATGATTTAATTAAATGTATTTTTATATAAAATGGTTATAGAGAAAAAATGATCTTATTGGGTTTTAATATATTATATCAGTTTTAAATGGATGATAAGAATATTTATCATTGAAAATATAGTCATTGGACATGATCACATGATTAGTATTAATATAGGGTTTTAACAAATCCAACTGAAACATACAAAGGATGTGACGGCCTCATCTAGTAGGATCATACCCCATGAAACCCATTTGTTGGATATTTTGAGTTATATATCATCTAGGGGCTTCACCCCTGACCAAGACCAAGATAAGATCCAACAACATAAGAATGAATGGAGAAATTTATGGGAAAATTCCAAGCTCATTGAGATCATGGATCAAACCATGTCCTCTGAACCACCCCATAAAAGTATCAATATCGCTCACCTTTCTTCTAGGTTGTTCTATAGTTTTTTAAATAAATATGTATTAGGACCGTAGAAATATGAGTATTTTAATTACTTTTTTAATGAATAATGAATGTATTTTCATCTAGCTATTTATATTTTATGATACAATAAAATAGAAATATTATTTTTGGGTAATGGTCAAATTAAATTTAGGGACTTGTTTTTATGAATCAATCGATTTTTGAGTTAAATAATATTATAATCATATATTATTATTAAATTATTTTTATCAAATATAAATTATTATACAATTTTTATGATGTCAAATGTAATTTTTATAAGGGTTTGAAAACTGTTATTGTCAAAAAAACCCATCATTTCTTATTAAATGAGGAGTTTTTTAAAGTAAAAAATTCAAATATATAAAAAATTATTTAGATATATTTAATATTATTTTCAAATTCAGAATTTCAAAATTATCTAACAATGATTTTTTTATAATTTTTTGAGATAGTTTAATTTTTGGGTAAAATTGAAATACTATATAAACATACTTTGTGTATTATGACATCACAATGACCCAATAGTGATTTAATACATAATATAAATATTATCCAAAAACAAATATACGTTTTATATTAAAAATAATTTGATATATGTTTATTTTATTAATTTGATCAATCTATTATAAATACTCCAAATCCATTAAAATATTTCATATTTTTAAAATAAATTCATTAAGAGTACGACCCACCTCTATATAAGAAGGGAAATTATTTTATTAATTTATTCCATTAGACTTATAAAAAATACATCCCACTCCCATATGGAAAAAACATGGTCAAACCATGGGATGTTTTGTGGTTTTGTTTATTATGTTATATAGAGTCTAAAACCTACGATTGAGAAATAAATAAGAAATACCCATTAATTACCTATATAAACCCACCCAAGATCCAATTTACCTTCACTAAATATCCCTTTATCATGTCATTAATATTATATATCCTATCTATAGTTTTCCAAAGGCTCCCCAAGCTCTTAATAAGCCCCTCTAATGCATTTCGTGTCATACACTAAAGCAAGGGATCATTTTCTTTCTCCTCTTTATTCAATTATCTTCTTCACCTTATGTATTTAATCTTAATTTCTTTATTATGGGATATATTATTCTATATCCCCCATACATTTCATTTTATTTAAAAATAATGAGAGAATTGTTTCCCCGCATCAACTTATTTTATGAATTTTTTAGTGACATAGTTATGCTACTAAAATTCTACTATGATTTTCCATGGAAAAACTATTGGGTAGTGCATACCATACCCATTTAATATAAAGGTTTTTAACCTTTGTACAATTAAAATTATTTTAAATGGGAAAAAAATAATTTTATTCTACCCTTATAAATTGTGGAATAAGTTGTGATGGTGAATGAATCCATATTCTATGATCTATGTGGTACACTTAATCATGAGAATGTAATCAAAGTGCGGGTCCCCCTGCCATATATAGTGCTCCAATAAATTGGGTAATTTTTAGTCTCATGAGACGTCATGTTGGAATAGGGATTGAATTATATTCTATTATGGGACTTCTTCCATCTTGACATCTTGGAAGATAGTCTAAACCTATGTTTATGATACAATGTTTTATATTGTTTCTGCATTTCCCATGTTATACTAATCATTCTATATCCTTACATATTATTCATGTTCCTTTTATTCTCCATTCACATTCCTATATTATTACATGTTTTGTCTTATTTCATTTATATTCCCTTAATATGATTTATCTACCACCCTTATCTTATTTATATCCCCATGTAATCTCATGCCATTTAAAAAGTCATATAATATTATGATCATGTTAAGGATGTTTTCAAAAAATATGAAGTATTTACAATTTTTAGATGTTATGTAAGGTAACGAATTCCCACTGAAACTATAAATATCGATATTCTTGGTTTTATTAGGTATATTCATATGTAATAAATCATGTATTAATATATAATAAAGGACATCGATTTAATAGTTGGAATCAAAGGAAAAGTTTACTTTTTTGTGATTAGGATTAGAAAACTCTAGAGAAAGACCAAGGGATAAGACTACATATAATAAACCATATCTAATTTTTTTATGTACATTGTATGTGGTTTATCAATCAAATAAATCCATTTCTAGATAATAAATGTGATCGTGGTTCTGGAAGAGATGTACCTATGGGTAAAAACTATGAAAATATGTTTTAATCTTGAATATATGTAACCTAGTACATTAAAATGGGCCTTAATGTGCACCTATTGTGATAATCCAAGGGGATATTCGTTTGTAAATTCATAATCTCATTACAATCACTTTTTATGGGAAAAAATTCTAAAAGAGTAAATATCTGGAGATGGACCAATGATAACATATATTGAACCCTATAATTTAATATGTTAAGTAAATAGATGTAATTTATAAGTTATCCCATTAATTTCATTGAATTCTAATTTATATTTTTAATATTATTAAAATAATAATCCCTATATTTCAATTTATTATATAAAATGACTGGAAATATAAAGAATCAGGTAAATAATCAATGTGATGGAAAATGTGATGGCTACCCCAATGAGATGCCCAACGAGAAGGGTGTTGCAATCACTAAAATTGTGTAGATACATTCTCAGTTAACTCAGATTCTGAAAAGAAACCTAGATCATGAGGATAACCGAAATCCCCCAAAGTGAGAACAGGTTTTTATTGAAACCATTATGTGAAAAAGGCCTCTAACTTTCAATGGGACATATTATCCCTTAATTGAAGAACAATATATAATATCCATTGATATGATCTTCTACATCCTTCAATTATTTGAACAATAGGATGTTCTACTTGTTTTTTATTTTATAGAAGGATAAACCGATCATCGGTGGACATTGATCAATAATTATAACCTTGTGTAAGAGATCAATGAAATAATGTGGAAGGAATCCTAGAAAAAAAATTTAGATAAATATTTTCCTCATACTTTATGACATAATCTTGAATGGTATTTCCTTTCCTTAAATTACAAAGAAAAAAATATTTTGGGGTGTGTAAAGAAAAATTTACAAGACATGAATGATATGGCTCTATATTTTTCATTACCGCAAAATTTAAGGTTGACGTCTTCTTTGGTGGGTTAAAATTTAGTCTAAAAAATACATTATGATCAAAAACAGTTATTTATATGAGGTAATTATCAGATGTTCCCTCAAATTTGAGAGACAAATCAATGAATACCATGTGTATCATGAAGATAAGAAGTAAAATGTGGAGATCAATTATGGTGGTCCGATGTAGAAATCTAATGGTCCCATGAAATTTCAGCATACCACTTTTCAAAGGTGGGAGAAGAAGTACCTTGAAGTTATCCTAATGGGAATGAGTAATTTCATTATGTGTTGGAAGGAAGGACACCTAGATAATGATTTATGAGAGGAGAAACCCACAAATGTGTTTGAAGAGTGGAATTCTTCGGTTAACCCTCCTTTAATTTTTCATTTCATTAAATTTTTGGAACCATGGATCTTTGTAAACAAACTCCCTAATGTAAGGGGTTTCAGAGACAATCAATAACCTCTAAGGTATTAAGGGTGATCATTTTCCCTCACAACCAATAAGGTGGATCCTGAAAAAAATGTAGTGATATGTATGCTAGTTATTCATTTGGGAAAAGTTAATATACTTTTTGATTAGGGTTATATGCATTATTTCATATCACAAATCTTATGTAGCACAATTCAAACACAACCACTATTCATTTTTTTAGGGATATCAATGAAAATATAAAATCGGAAAATCATTTCATAACAATTATTATTCATACCCTATTAAAATTTGTGGAATGAACTTCCCAGAAAACCTTTCTATACTATCTTCAGTCAAATTTGATTCAGTTTTTTGTATGGATTGGATTTAACTATATATATCTAACATATGTTTCCATGAGAAGTAAATCACTCTATATATTTCAATTCGACCCCCTATTCTGTATATGTGCAACAATGATGATGATTCTTCACAAAACCAACACCTGATGCACGAATATTATTTTCCTATAATCAATCTTATCTTAATCAAAGGACAAAGTATAAGAAAATATCCATCCATGAAGATATATCTATTGTTATTGAATACAATAATTTGTTTCTCATGGAATTTCTTGGACTTCCCCTACCCTAAAGTATGAATTTTCAATCAATCTTATACTTGGGGCATTTGAATTATCTAATAATCTATATAGAATGAATATATTGCAACTTCATGATCTAAAAAACCATTCTATGATAATATCGATAAATGGTTTATAATACCTGGTACTTCACCATGGGGTGCACTAGTCATCATAATCAATAAGTTGGGAAGTTCAATTACCCTTTTCATTGATAATCATGAGCTAAACAATATCTCAATAAAGACTTAGTATACATTGATTGGGATTGATGAAATTTTAAATCAGCTATCTGGATCACAATACTTATCCATGGTGAATCTACATTTGGGATATTTCTATGTTAGGGTGAAGAAGGAGGATATCCCAAAGAATTCATTTTTTACATGGTATGTAAACTATGACTTCATATTAATACTATTATTACTCAATAACACTATAGAAATATTCATGGTCTTAATAAATTGTCTTTTGATATTTCCTTGAAAATGTTTTGATAGTCGTCCTATATTAGATTCAAATATTCTCTAAATCCATGTTGGATAATGAGGAGAGTTTTAGTATTGTGATAACGACCATACAGAAGGAGTAGAATTATGCCATGTACATAATATGTGAGTTTGGTTGAAGGAAGTATCATTTTTTGGTAATATCATTACAAGAAATGGGATATATATGGAAACATTAATGATAGAAGGTGTTGAAGGATTGTTAAGGCCTATAGCTGTGAAAGATACAATAGTTTCTTTTTATTATATTGTTAATATTGTCGATTTGTGATAAATTTATCATGATATTAAAAACCTGTAACCAACATAACTAGTAATAGAATCTAGTATTTTCTCCGTGATAAATGTGAAGAGAGTTTAATTGAGTTTAAGTGGAGTCTTATCGCTGCCCCTATAATCACACTACCAACATGTGGTTATATTTTTGTGGTATTCATCTATGCTTAAAATACGTGATTGTGTTGTGTTCTAATAAATAATGAAAAATTGATACTCTATGCTTCAAGGAATTATAATGTTCGTGAATAGAACTACCCAACACATGATATAGAGTTGGACACAATGATCTTTTCTTTTAAAATATTGTGGTTTTATATATTTGGGGAGATGTGTGAAATATATACAGATCAAAAAAACCACAAGTATATATTCACATAGATTGAGAAGAATGTACTCCAACAAATATGGTCAGAACTGATTAAGGAAAATGTCTGCTCAATCCACTACCATGCCTTTAAAGAGAATAAATTTTCAAAAACTCTAAGTCGAAATAATCTAGAGGTTCTATAATTGATGATAATTTTTGGGATATGATCTTCTTATATTTAAGAAGGATGGATATGGTAACTATAATGAAAAAAACATCACCAATCCTTTCACATATGATTTCTCATTCATACATCTAGATATAATAAAGGATGATCAAAGAGATGATGTCAGAATTCATAAGGAAGTAAAAAATATAATAAAAGGGAAATATCTATAGTTCAATTTTAATGATGAATGTGTTTGTTAGATTTGGTTCAAGACTATGTGTACCTAAAAATCCAATGATAAAGAATGAACTGAAGGATGATGCACATAGTTTGACATTCTCCATTCACCTTGGAATCACAAAGATGAATCAAGATCTTTGAGGGTTCTATTTATGGGATAAAATGAAAAACAACATAACTGAATATACATCAAAGTACCTAGTATGTTAGCATGTGATGTCTTAAAAGATGATGCCGAAGGGTATGATGAAACCATTACCCATACAATAATTGAATTGTTAATACATCACCATGGTATTTTTCACTGGTATTCTTAAGAAATATGTAGGAAATAATGTTATATGGGTTGTGGTGTATCTTCTTAAAAAGTCATCACACTTCATGGTGATTTGAGAGGATTTATCAATGGATCAACCTGTATAGATATACATTTGAGAAGTGGTATGGCCTCATGTAGGGACACTATTTATTATGTCCAATTGAGATACCAAATTCACTTCTATGTTTTGGTGGAATATATAACACATTATAAATACTATATTAAACTTTATAATGACCAATCACTCTCAAACTAATCGTCCATATTAGTATAATATCCAAAAAATTTAGGATATGTAAGGGAATACTAAACCGGCTTTATTGGATGATGTGATCAAAATCAGCCCCTAGTTGATTTCTCTTACAACAACAGTATCCACCCAAGCATCCAAATGGCTCTGTATGAATCCCTTTATAATATGGGGTGCATAAAAACTACATGCTAGGATGGAATTCGTGAACAAAAAATTCTAGGCCCTAAAATGGTTGATTAAATGGTAGAAAATGTTAAGACAACTCAGCGACACATGGAGGCTTCTAATAGTCCCTAAAATATCTACGAAAAAAATCATCAATGAGTCTTATAGTTTGATATTGATGATATTGTATTTCTCCACATATATCCATGGAATAGATTCATCATATTTGGGATCAAAGGAAATCTTACTCCAAGATACATCGGTCCCTTTGATATATTGATCACATTAGAGTGGTGGCCTACTGACTTTCACTCCCACCTAACCTATCTCAAGTACATGATTTATTACATGTACCTATCATGAGAATGTACATATCAGACTCCTCAAATATACTCAATCCTTGGTGGTAACATTTGAGATTAACCTTTACAATGAATAGTATCTGATGATGATCTTAGATCAAAGAGAACATGTTCTACAAAATAAGGCAATTTACATGGTCAAACTGTTGTGGAGAAACCAAAATATTGAAGATGCAATGTGGGAACTAGCGGGAATAATGAATTTGAGTTACACTCATCCTTTTTAGCATGGGAAATGAGAAATTTTCAGTGTGATGATTCTTAATGGTAAATATTGTAATGATCTAGACTATTAAAAATGAAATTTACCTGATGATTTAATTAAATGTATTATTATGTAATATAGTTATAGAAAAACATGCACTAATTAGGTTTTAAGGTACACTATCATATGAATATTATTGTTATAAAACTTTAAAATTGATAATATATCCAATTAACCGTGATCACATGATTAGTATACATATAGGGTTTTAACAAATCTAATTGACAAGGAAAAAGGAAGTGATGGCCTTATCCAGAAGGATCATACCTTATGAATCCAATTTATTATTGCTCATCCAGATCATGAATCAATCCATGTTTATCGGACCAGTCCATGAATGTATCACTATTGCACACCTTACACGTAGGGAATTCCCTAGTGTATTAAATAGTTATTTATCAATACCCTAGTAGTATGAGTATGTAAATTATTTCATATACAATAATGAATATATTTTCAATATATTATTGTTACTTTATTATACAATAAATCACAAATAGTATTATTGGGTAATGTTAAAATTCATTTAATGAATATATATTAATGAATTAATGTATTTTTTCAGATAAATAATATTTAAATAGAATATTTTTATTATATAATATTTATCAAATTTAAATGATGATAAAATTTTTCTGAAGTCCAATATAATTTTAATAAGTGTTCAAAAAAATTAATTATAAAAAATTCACCATTTTATAATAAATTTTGATTTTATTTTGAATGTGAAAATTAAAATATTTATATAGTTAATTATAAAAAATCATAATTATTTTTCTGTTCTGAATAAGAAAATAATTTAATGGTGAATTTTTAATATTATTCTGAGATAGTTGAATTTTCAGGTAAAAGATAAATAATGTATAAATGTACATTTTTGTATTATGACCTCATAATAAAAAATAGTGAATTAATAAATACTATAAAAGATATCAATGTACAAATATATGTTTCATCATTAAAAGACTATGATTTGACATTTATTTCTTTAATTTTATAATCCTTTTATGAATAGTCCAAACCGGTTAATATATTTAAAATATTTAAAATCATTTGATTAAGAGTATGACTCGCCTCCTCATAAAGGCATGTATTATATTATTAATATTATATCTTATTCATATAAAATAATTAAAACCATTTCCATTTGGAAGTGACCATAGGAAAAAATCATGGGAAGGTTCATATTTTTGGTTATTTTATTTTGTAGATTCTAAAACATATGTTTGAGAAATAATAATTAAATCCCCACTCATTTCCTATTCAAAGACACCCAAGATCCCATTTCTATTCACTCAAACTACTTGAATCACATCCTTACTCTCCCTTCCACTCTATATAGTCCTCCAAACCATCCCCCATCTCTCAAGAATCACATCCCAATCATTTTGAGTCACACGCTCATGTAAGGGATCAGTTCCTTTCTCCTCTTTACTCAAGTATCTTTTTTGCCATATGAATTTTTTCTTCATTTTCTTATGATGTTATATTTCATTATATTTCCTTATTATGGACCATTTTATATCCAAAAGTTGAGAGGCCTATTTCTCTCTCATTAACTAATTTTTATTAATTTGTATTTGACGCTGTTATGAAACCTAAATTATGCCGCTTGTTTCCATGCCAAAATAATTGTGTGGTAAATAACACAACCATTTCCTATAATGGGTGTTCTAAATTATACACTAATACTAATTTTTATAGATATTTAAACGTATTTATCCCATAAATCATCATTGACAACTAAAATATGATGATAACTGAATCCATGATGTAGGATCTATGTATAAAACATAACGATGAGAATGAAATGAAAGTGAAGAGTGCAAAAAAAAATTTATAGTTCTTCAATGAATTGTATAATGTTATGTATAATGAGACATAATGTTGGGAAATATTGTGAGCATGTTCTATTTTGGGTCTTTTTATATCATGAATTTTTTGTACGTACGCTTGAACTATGTTTATGATGTGGTTCTTTATGTTGTTTCCACATTTCAAATGTTATAATTATCTCTCCATATCATGCCTTTTTATCCATGTTCCTTTTATTCCCTAGTGATATGAAAATTATATAACATGTTATCACTTGTTCCTTGATAATTCCCAATTTATAGATCACCCATTTCATATGTATGTCTTCATGTTATCCCATGCATGTTTTGAATCCATGAAATAATATGATAATATTAAGGATGTTTTAAATATAATTGATATATTTTATATTATATTTTGTTTTGTAATGTACCTTATTCTGTAAGGAATTGGAATTACTTATCATTAATGTTGTATTAAGTTTAATTGTATGTAATAAATTGTGTATTAGTATTTAAGGAATAAAATGGTTGTTATAATGAGACACATTATTCTTGAAGGATATTCCATATTGATTAGAGAATGATTTCATGTCCTTCTTGGAATCATTATCCTTTAATCACCCTTGTATATAAACATATCATTCCACAATAATAAGGGAACATCTATCATGTGTTTATTCCTAATTCATTAATCTAACCTCTAAATCTAATCATTTCATTTTGAGAGATTTATTCTCTTTATTATCTAATCACATATTAATTTCACATTACACTTTTAGCATATATTTTTCCATCCATATTTTTTTATTCTTATAATTAAATTTTAGGCCATGTTACCCTATTATATTTTTCATCTGATTTTATAGTGTTAAAAGCCATAAAAAATTTGAAAAAAATTCAAATTTATGGATTCTTTATATAAGTAAAATATCAAATCATTAATTCTCATAAAAATTTCCTTTCAATTCATCGATAGATTTATCATATCTTTCATTTCAAAGGAAAACTATTTTTTTATTTTCTTTCAACTTTTTTAGAGTATTGAATATGAAAAAAATTTAAGCTAATGCATCTTCCATGGAATCATATTCTACTTCCAATTAATTTTTTTAAATCGAAATAGTCTTGAAACCTCATATAATAGAATTTATAACATCCTTTGGGTGTTTATTCTGATTTTATTTAAATTTAAAAAACATGATCACTATGTTATATATTGTCATCACAACTTGATAAAGATTCATTAAAAGAATCATGATTGAATGAATTATTTCATATTATACCATGTAAATTACCTCTTATTTGATGTGTCCATTCATTTATTATATGATTCTTCATCATCTTCCTTGTCTATCTCTTCATATTGTTCAACTGAGTCTTGGATGAGATCTCCATTTTAGTTTTCTCACTCATTTCATTAAATAATAACTTTATAAAGACTATATTAGATATTTTTATGTGACATATGCTCTGATACCACTTGTAGAGCCCCATGCCAGATTGAAAACATAGAGGGGAGGGGTTGAATCAATGGTATATTTTTACAAACACATTTTATTTTCAATTCAACCTCTTTCCCTTGTTATGGTTCTGAATCCACTCAATATCATATCCCAAACTCACCTAATGTGCAATAACAAAAATTGAAAGTGTGGCACACTGTAGTTATAATTTCGTTCATAAATGCCTACTATTTACCATGTTGGTCCCCCAAGATACATTCTCTAGTATAAATAATTATAAGAAAAGTGATTTCACTATATTTCATCTCAAACTGAATGACTTATAAACTGGATCCAACCAAGAGACTGAATTTATTTTTTCTCCAACCGAAAGGGTTCTTTCTCTATCTCCAATCGAAAGACTATGTTTACTATTGTATCCTACAAGAAGACTATACCAACTATCCTCAATAACCAGAATACATCACCTATATTAAAAGGCTTGATACACTATCAGAAAATTTTCAGTCCTCTTCTAAGATCTTGTGTGATATGACCTACTGAAGTACCCTCCAAATTTATTCAACAATATATGGTTGGGTATTTTTTTCGTACTTATTAATTATGATCACGTGTAATGAGTAGTTTCCATAGTGAATCAATGCTTGGGTTTATTCTTACTTAAACTAATGTCCTAAACTCACAAATATGGGTGAAATTTGTGCACACAATATTTATTATTATTTTATAAATGAATAATCATTAAACAATCTCAATCTCCTACATCATGAATTCTAAATTAAATTCATCTAGAGTTAATTCATGTGTTTAATTTAATTCAATATCTAGCACATTAACTAAAGTTATTTTTATTATGTTCTTCTCAATTCTGTTTTAGGTACTTATAAATGTTTCAATGTGTTAATTTACGCATGAATTCACCATGTTCTCTTTCTTTTTCCAACATTCACACACTGTACTTATATTCGATTTACCAAGTAAATTAATCATGAAGGGGTGTGAGAAACACTAACCACTTATTATCCTTCTCACAGTATTTTTAAAAACCAATTATACACTACACTATTAAATATTTATTTTGTTGTGCATGTTCATCCAGGTATTTTATATATCACACATGTAAATATAAATTTATGCCAAATGTGTAGGATTACTCCACTATTTTTCTTACATATTTCCACTATGATAAATGTGTATAATATTTTGATGCACAAAAGAACTTATTTTTGAGCTATAGTGTATGTTTACCCAATCTCAATGTCTTAAACCTCTTCACACAAGACAAGTGGGTATGAGGTCATGTGGACAAACACAGACCAGTGATTAAAAATATTTGCAATTTCTCTATTTATTCAAGGAACACTCTCTTCATGAACCAATATCGGGAGTGATTTTCTCTTGCTGAAGCCTTTATAGATCATTATATATTATGATTAATTCATATCATGAGGACAGGTTCTATTTTTGGAACTAGAGGTGTTTGTAGTGATATATTTTTCTGAAAATGAGAACCTCTCACAAATTCTCACCAACACACCCTCAATTGATAGTTCCTTATTTTATAGTATAGTATCCCCACCTAAGATATAATAATTAGGATGAATTTACATATTATTGAAAACTATAAATATAAAACCAATTAATATTTTTTTAAATTCCTAAATATCTCAGGTTTTTTAAATATTCATGAGACACTAAAAAAGATAACATCTTGGCTTCATGATCCTCCATTATAGTGATCTCCTTGTATGCATTCGACAAGGATCTAATAAACCTCTTTTATATTCATGATCGAACACTTTCAATCTGTACATTTATTTATTCAATAACATGACATGTTTTTTTAATATATTAATAGTTATTCTGAACATTGTGGACTTCAGAGGACTGGCTGTAGACATTATATTAAAACTCATTGATTACTCATGAGGGGTATTGATAAGGTTTTGTTGTAGTAAATAGTCCTAAAATAGTTATATATTTTCATAATTTATCTTAATAAACCATAACAAAAATATTTGAAAAAACTCAGTCTATGGGGAATCCTAATTCCCCTATACATGATAATAACTCTACCAAATAATGTATAATCAATAAATTATTATAAAAAACAATAATGGTGTTATTTTATATCATAGAGTATGTATAAATGATATATCATTCTATGTTTCTTATCAATAAGACAACCTCTAAAATTTCAAGGTCATTGATGAATTATAGGGAAATACATATATATAGATATAAACTACCTTCCTTATAAATAATGATATGTTCCTATTTTCAAAATAAATTTTATAAGTAATATCCCAACAATATAAAAATATAGAATACATTTATGAGTTAAAATATTTCTCAAAGGTAATTATTTTTTATCAATATGTAGATGTTCTAAAATTTAGAATTTTATAAATCTAAAATGAGTTTATAAAATCATAAAAATGTATGATCATAAGTTATTATACTTGGATATTCCAATTCATTTTCATTATATACATTTTTTGATGAATTATTCTCTTCTAATAGTACACAAGTATACAAAATTATGTCATAATTAGGTTCATTCCCATATTTATATTATTTACCAAGTTAATGATAGATGAATAATTATAATTATAAATACCATAATATAAATACAATGTGAAGAGAATAAATCATGGTTCATTTAATTTATTCCTTTTTAATATTATATATCATTTAGTTTATATTTTTAATATTAGTATCATTATATCGTTCCCTTGTTTTCTAATCCATATGAAAATAATCTAAGGAACATAATGAACACATAGAATTATAATATTCTCTTCCAATGTAATGGTTTATATAAAGATAAAAAATGAATCAGATATACTCTTAGTTGAAACACTGATCCTTGTGTATATGATTTAGATAAAACTCACGAATAATCATGTTTTATAAATCATTCAACATATTTTGGTTAACTTCTCACATGGATAATCATTCTAGAATTTATTAAAAAACCTCTAAAAAAATTAAATTATGTAACCTACTATATACATGATACATAAAATTATTAAACTATCCATAAAAATTATATAACTCCTCTTGTAAGAAAAATTAGTTATACAAAATCTTATCATGGATGACATCGACTACTGTCTTCTATATTCTATAAATATATTAATTTATTCAACTTCACTATCAAATAGAAATTTCATAAATATCATTACACATGATATTGTTTAATAATGATATTTTTTATTACCTTTATATGATTCCTCTTTATTGTATGTGTTATTATATATATATTCCTCATTAAATCTTTTTGAACTCCATTAATATTTGTAATAATGAAATTAGTTGGATTCTTGATCATGAATTTCATCGTGATGTCTATGTTCCAAAATTTATTCATCAATATTGTGTTTAAATTTATATGTGGATAAATTAACTATTAAAAAAGGGAGGATTTTTTATATATCGTAACTCCCTTGTATATGTAATAAATTTTCATTAAATCATACTTGAATAGAGGGTCTTAAATAGATTAATTACATCTCAACAAATCTTATTAAGGAGAATATATTCAGTAAATATATTTTTTCATCAGTATAAATGTGGTTGTGAAAAAACTAATTCTATATGTTATTAGTATAGAGTGAATATTATACCTATAAAATTATGAATGAAATATCAGTTTATAGTTTTCATTAATATTGGAATGATCTCTAGAGCATAAAGTCATCTACTATGGTGATGTGTTTTTATATATGATCAGACCTATCAGGTAAGGTGGTGAGGGTTATGCTATAGTATAAAAATAAAAATAATGTAAATGGATTTACTATATATCTTAAAATAATTTTAGATGACAATTTTTTAGTCTAATGTTTAATGTATGATGATAATTTATGAAGATTACACTAGAAATCGAAATCATTTTTGAAGTAAATAAGATGATATTTAATGGGGAATAGGTTTATTAATGTGTGATCTTTTCATGAATATATATCATATTATACCAGCCCCGGATAATAATACATTACTACCATCTCATGAACAAAAGTTATTTGTATTCAAATTTTATACATGGAACTTACTTCACTTGATCATGATGAGTGAAATAAAATATTAAATAATCCTTAATAGAATATTATATATTGACTATAAAAATATATCTTCAACATCAAAATATTCCATAGTATAGTTTTCCCTTGGATTATTAATATTATATGAATATATATTCATTGATTATTAAGAGCGAGGTTCACATGTTATCATTGTAAATATTGAAAAGTAGATCAGTAAAAATATGTGTGATCATGATTATCAAATACCTAGATCATGGTCCATTGGCTCATAATTAGAAATAAATAATATTTAATCATTACTTACATATGATTATACTATCTTCATAGACCCAGTCCCTAGTGCACTACTAATTAACTAATATGCATTTTTACACACAATAAATCCATGTATCGAGGTCCCTATACTCATCAATTCTAAACATATCCATTAGATCATCACAACAAATGTTTATGCAGCCATCACTTACAATAAATATATTTTACTCGCTCATTGAAAAAATATGATTCCATTGGATTATCACTAACAGGAATGAGGTATAGGGTTCCTTCTAGGAAGTTTTTGATGATCAAATATCTCTATAGTTTAAAACCTTTATGCTAAATAAGTAAATGTTTACAATAATTTTTTTAAAAAAATTGAAAATTGAAATCATCTCTTAAATGGATCAATGATATTGAGATTCAACTATGCAAAAAATACTATAAAATTATATATTCTCTTAGAAACAGAAATTTCATGAGATTGTAGTTGGGTTCTTCATGAAAACCACCTGCTCTATAATGGCCTAGAATATTATAAATGGAATTTCCATTCTTATAATTATGTCAAAAGACACACACATCACATAGATATCCCAATATAAGCACAACTCTTATAAATTAAGAAACATAAAATGGTCAAATAATAATCAAATAAGAATGAAAATTAATACCGTGGGTTCATAAATAGAAAATAATATAATAATAAAAAAAATTTGATATACTCGATCAATTAGAATTATCGCAGTAATGAAAAAAGATATAGAAATAAAACATAATGTTATTAATATAATATAAAACTTGAATATGAATATATTTAACTAAGAGTGAATGTATAAGTGAATGGATAATTTATGAAATAAGTTGTATTTATAGAAATTTAGGAGCATATATGAACATTATAAATCAGACCATTGGAATATAAATCTGGCCTCTAGGAATAGTAATTTGGTTGTTAAAATTTTATCCTCCCATATGAATGTTTATAATAAACGGTTGGTATCTTATAAATAAAAAATAAAAAATTTATAACATTTTATAAGTAAATAAATGTTTTCAAATTGATAAATTTTGTATTGGTATATTTTTGTGAAACTAAAATGTGTGTTTACAATTTAATAAATAAAATATGATTTAAAAGAATTTATTTTCATAAAATAGATTCATAAGTTAATATTATGGTTTATTATATTTATAATACATTTTTATGTGTCATTAGTTAATTTTTCAATGGGTCAAAAATCTATTCTTATTTGAAAATCAATATTTTTCGCATAAATGATGATTTTGATTAAAAATTAAATTTCTCATATCCTAAAAATTATTTTCATAAAATATATATCATTTTTGAAATCCATATATCAATAAATGGATATTTATAGTTTTTTGGATATTTATAAAATAGTTGACTTCTTAGTAAATAGTGAAATATGATAATGTAAATTATTTTACATTATAAGGAATTTACATGATATTTTGAGTAATAGATGATGTAATAACCCATTAGTTCAATCTATACCAAACTAATTTCTATATTTATTAAATAGAATCAATACTATTGATATTCATGATCCAATATATTAAATTATTTTATATAATAATAAAAACACCCCTCTCCTCTCCATAAAAATATTCATGTCACCACCCCATATACCCACAAATTCTAAGACTTATAACATGTCATTATTGAACCCAATTCACCTACAAAGCTTATTACCCACTTCCAGGAGATTCTATTCTCAATGAAATACTTATTACTTGTTCCTTAAGGGTCCCTTCAAGGATTTTGACTTCAAAACATAACTTTCTCAAACCATATCTGGTTTAATGTACATTATTATTCTCTTACCTCTTTTAAAGGCTATTTGTTTCCTCTCTAAAAACGTTTCTTAATTGGAACGTTTCTATTTTTACTTAACCCATTTTTTGTACATGTATTCAAATTAGATAGAAATAATTTATCATTATATAATATTTTTCATTGTTTAATTTCCATGTATGCGTTAAATAAATTCTTTCATAGATACCAATATGATACACCCTTTGGTTATGCCTTAGGGAATTATTATGATGCCAATTTCATTCCATGGGTAACACTTCTGTGTGTTCTGTATACTTGATTTCTTTTTCTGGAACACATATCCAAGAACATGTTGTTATGTTTTATCTCATATTATTATCCATATCATTGGGTAATTTTTTAGTCTCATGAGATGTTATGTATGATATTATGGACTAAACCTAATCAATTATGGGGATTCATCCACCATGTGATATAGTATTTATAGTTATCCTTGAATCATGTATATGCCCTGTTATATGTTAATCCAATTTATTATGATTTCATGATATCATGAATCCAAATTTTATATTTTTTTATTCTATATATTTATTGTTGAACTGTTCCTTTTATGTAACCAGGTTATTCCTTTTAAATAATGTGTTATACTAAATTTCTATGTTTATTCCGTAACTAGGATTTCTATGTCATCCTTTTTATGCAGGTATTCCTAATGGTATATTATGAATTTATAAGAGATAAAAGGAAGTATTAATCTCATTATAGAGATTAATAAAATGATTTTGTGTTCTATTTACATGTTTTATAATTATATACATATTCTTCCAAATACACTATAATTTTGGACCATGTTTTTCATCTTATCTAAAATCATACATAAAATCATGTTATAATAGGGTTAAAAGTCTAGGGTTTCTATAGTATGTTTCAAATAATGGTTTAGTTATTTGGGGTATTATGACCTGAAAAATTTCATAAAACCCCTATGATTTGTTCTATATAAATGTATAACCTATGATAAAACATTGGGAATCATAATTTAGGTTATTTTCTAAATTATAAGTCATTAAATCCTTGTTTGTGATATTTTTTGTAATGACCCGAAATTTTGAATAAATCTTGTTTCCTAATTTTGTGTGTTATTTTTTATATATACTCAACAAAACTGTTTCATTTGATAACATGAGTATAATTAACATTAGACCGTTGGTTTTTGACTGTTATATAACAATTTCTCAATATGACCACTAGAAACTAAACATTTAGATTATTGTCTCTAAATACAAGTGATATTGGTTAATTAATATATAAAGAAGATTCAATGGCCTCACCCAGTAGTCTTGGACCGATCAAATACCATCTAACATAACTTGGGAAGGAGGTAACACCACTGGGCTTTGCTCTAGACAAAACCAAAGCCGAACATTATCATGTGAAGATAGAATGGAATCACCTTCATGAGATGTTCAAATTGAAAGAAATTACTACTCGTGAGATGTTGGACGAGCCTCCCTCGAATTCTCTCACCTTAGCACACCTTACACTTAGTTCCTATGCTGGTGTGATAACGTGCTATGTAAGGAGACCATAACTGCCTTGTGTAATCCTTTGTTTTAAATAAAAAATTTGATTTCTTCTTATGATGAAGTTTATGAATTTTCAAATGTACGAATAAATATAGTGTGCATATTTATGTAAATTTTAGATAAAGGATATTTTAAAAAAAGTATTATGTAAAGCATAAATAATTAAAAATGTGTAATGATTTTCAAAAAAATGGCCTTCTAAAATTATGTTCAGTATGAAATTTAGAGTCTAATAAGATCAACTTAATTTTTGATGAATAGAAAATTATGAATTGTGATTTTATGCTTCAGATTAGTAATGTGACCAAATAGATTATTAATCTCACTTAAATAATGTATTAATATAATCTAGGTAACTTGATTAAGTAATGTGATTCAATAAAATGGTTAAATAACGGTTCATTAATTATTAGTCAAGTATTAGTTTTTTCGGGTGAACAGTGTTTTTTAATTAAATATTAAATTAAAATTCTTTAGAAAATTATTTTTATAAAATGAATTTCATTTTTGAACTTAGATAATCGATATTATGTTAAGGTAATTTTTGGGGATTTTTCTGAAAAAAAAGGATTTTTGGTGAATAATGTATTTATTTAAAAATTAAATTTAAAATATTTAGAAAATTATTTTAATAAATTGAGTTCATTTTTGAAATCATAGCATCGCTATTTGGTTAAATTGAAATTATGGGATTTTTCTGAGAAAGTTGAATGTTCGATGAAGAGTGAAAATACAATTTTTAAGTTATGGGTGTTTAATGATATCATTAAATGATATATTAAGTATGTAATCAATATGGTCGACTTATGAATAGTATTATAAGGTATGAGGTGTCCCAAGTGGCCAATATCATGGGAAAATTCCATGGGAAAGCCCATGGTTTTTTCAAAACCACCAATGAGGTGTCCCTTTTCCATTAATGTCTTGTCCCCTCACTTTCCCTATAAATACCAAGACATCCTCACATCCATTATACTCCCAACACTCCCCCAACCAAGCTTTGGTATCATTACCTGACAAGAAGTCCTCCCAAGGTGCCCCTGAACCCTCATGGTCCCAACCTTTGAGTTTTAAGAGTTACTTTTTAAGGTAAAGGATCCCACCTCTCTCTTTCTTTTCAAATAATCTCTTTTATGTCATTTCTTTTATTCTCTATGCTCTTATGTTGGAGGATGTTCTATTATATTAATCTTACTTCCCTTTTCATTTTCATATGATGATATACCCCCTCTTTCTCCAATCAATTTGTTTTAAGAATGTTTTTGTGGCGTCGTTTGGCTGCCGAATATTTAAGGGATTCTTTCACCTTTCTCATTTTTCAAAGTTATAACTTCATGTCAAGTCTATTATGTTACTTTTTATTATGTTTGGGTATGATATCTATATATATAATACTGAAATTTTATGTTCATATAATGAGTGAGCCTATTTGATCTTGTCAATTCATTTTTGTTGAAGTTTAAGTGGCGCCGTTAGCCTGCCGAATTTTTCATAAGACAAATCTAATTTTTGTCTTCCTTCCATGTATTTCATTTAAAATGGTATTTCCTTAAAATTTCATTAACATGTTCATATATCCTTCATTTTCTATCCCTCTACTGGTTTATGGGTCATTTATGAATTTTTGACCCATGTCTCCACTCTTTTCAATGTTTTCTAAAACCCCAAAACATAGTCGTTATGCTGCAGAATTTCCGTCTCAAAATTTCTCACTCTTTTTCAAAAAAAATATTTTAATTTATTAAGTGAATACTCAAATATCTTACATATAAAGGGCTGTTCAGCTATATATCAAGATTCTCTATTTTAAATTCTAGGATTTACATATATGAGACATGCTTTCCTTTTCCGTGGGTTTAAAGTGACATAAATATCATGTCTTAGAAGCAGTTTTTAAAAGGTTATGATTATGAAATGAAACCCATTTATTTTATACTATATTTGTTATTTATGAAAAGTTGATGATGATATATGTGGAACACATGATGATAAATACAAATTTAAGGGTGCACCCTGATAGTACCCCAATGAATTGTGTAAAGACTTAATCTCTAGAGATGACCATTTAGACTGATAACTTGGTGAATAACCTTGGTAATTTTTATTAACACCTTGGGGATGGACCTTGGTGAAACAGAAATGATTGTATTTGTAAAATGTTGTAGCCAAATCTTCAAGTTATGAAAAATGTTATTTTTATTATGATATGCCTTATGATTTCTTTCTCATTCCTTAAAGTTCTTTTCATGACCTTATTGAAGTATCTCAAGTTCACATGTAAAATGTTTCTCTTGTTTCCCTTACTGGGCCTTCTGCTCACCCCTTGTTTTGATGTATGTCCCCAGGTTATGAGATGCAGTAATGAACCTAGGATGAACTTAAGGAGAACCCTTTCAAGTGTTTAAGAATAAATTTTTATGTTGTTTTCATGTATTATGTTCCTAGTTTCCAAGACACTAAACCTTAAATATCCTCAATTTTTTGTAATGTAATGAAAGTTTATGTTATAAAAAGGCGGGATGCTAAAGTTGGTATCAAAGGATGGTTTAGTTATTTGTGGAAATTAGGATATGAAAAAATTAATAATAACCATATATAAATGTTTAAATATAGGAAATATTCTTGGTATTTTGGTGAGTATTATGTAAGGTGTTGCCAAGTGAATACATACATGTCAGGATACGCGCAAGTAGAGGTGGCTCTGGCATAGATGTACATAGGGGTAAAACCTGAAAACACTACTTTGAGATGGACTCTAATGGGAATTGGTACACGACAACGGGCCATACTGCACTATTGGATACGACACTCCTAGGGGATATGCTTTTGTAAATTCATAATCTTAGTATGAACCATTATTAAAGTAACAAAGATAGAATAAAATAAAGATTCACATAGGAATATATGATCATAGATAAACTTGATTGTGACCTAGGGGATCACAAGTTACGGTATACTTTCCTTCTATAACTTTATCTTTCGATGCTTTAAGCTTCCTTTCCATGATTATTTGCTAAGTATTTAAGCCCCCTAATTATACTTTCATTTCTTAGTAAATGGAGGGTAATGGAAGAACATGTCCCAACAACCAATGTGATAGGAAATGTGAAGATTGTCAGATTAATGTGACAGAGATGACAAAATATCATGTTGAACATATTGTGATTATACCAAACCATCTATCAAAAATCACAATTAACATTTGGTACCTAGTTGAATGCCCAAATTCATCAAGGAAGTATAAGATAAAGTATCAAGGATGTTCATCAGATATAGTTGATAAGTGAAAGAAGACCGAATTTATTTTTTGCAAAATGTGTGGGAAGAGGCACCATGGAGAATTTCATAATGGAACCGGGAGATGTTTTAAGTGTGGTAAGATCAGGCATAAATTAGCCAATTGCTTAAAAAAATGGATAATGTGATGAATGGAGATAAGGTTCGGTCTAATGTACCTTATACATTTTGATGCTGTAAATGTGGAGAATTTAGACATTATCCAAGGAAATGCTCTCTTGGAAGGGATGAGATGCATGATGATCATCAACAATCTTCGAGGACAGGGGAACAATGCAAGTCATATGCTGAGATAGATCATGATGACAGAAGTACCTGTAACTTCTTCGTAATAATTGTCTATGTCATATTTTATTTTAGTTCGTGCTCTATGAGCATATCTTTTATGTCTTCTAAGATCATTGAATCACTACCTAAGATGGTTTTATATCATTAAGGAAAAAATTTATTGTTATGTACCACAAGTTGATGTAGTGAAGCTGTTCTTCTAAAAAAATGGGAGATTAGGGGATTAAAAGATGATTATTATTTTGGAAGACGTTCACTATTTTGGGAACCCTATATGATTGAGGGAAATAGATTAATATGGTATTTTATTTGAGTAATAAAGGTTGACTTATATTTTGAATAATAAACGAATTTTAGGCGAACTTATGGTAATATAGGTTACATATGGAAATGATTAACCTATCCTGGGGAAAATATGTTTAGGTTAGTTACTTTTGTTGTAAGACGTTAAGAGTGGTTGAATTTGTTTGGAGATGAATCACAAAGTTTATCATGGAAGACTATGTTATCAAATCCTTCTTGTTTTTGGGTTTCAACCTAAGTTTGGTTTATTTTGTGGAATTTTAAGGATAGTTATTTATGGAATGGTCTATTATGAACTATCGGTAGTACTGTAGAACTTTTATGATTTAAAAGTAGTATCCCTTCCTATGGGATTGTTTCTTTTTGAAGAGTTGTTTTATCTTACCCTTTCTGTTTTTGGGATAATGTTTAAAGATAAAATAAATTGATAGTTAATCTTTTGTGGATTACGTGACTCTCAAGAAGATGATTCTTGTGTTTTCATGAGACTAAGTGTTTTTGAATACTCATCGTTTAGAGAATAGATTAGTTTTGGTAGAAACTTATTAAAGGATGAAACTCTATTTGAAGGTGGGTATATTTCCTTATGTTTTTGTCCTATGTAGTAAAGAAATTGCTCAAAATTATGAAAAGGAACGTAAAAGAAAAACGTTGTTGGTTTACGTTTCCTACTAGGTAATCAAAGACCGTTTACACACATCATAAGTTTGTGATTTTCTTGTGGTTAACTTTCTCCTAATCATGTTTTCCATTACTCGCCCTCAGAAAATGACCCTTTTTTTCTCCTCCATGTCCATGTTTTCCTACATGGAATCCTATTTTGGTTAACTCGGGTGACCTTTGTACTTCGTTTTATTTCTTTTAAAGTAATAGTTTTACTGACTCCTTTTCCAATGTGGGACATTCAATTTAATTTCAAAACCCAATTTTAAAAATTTTTAGGATGCAATTTCATAAGGGGGGATGATTGTAACGACCCGGAATTTTGAATAAATCATGTTTCCTAATTTTGTGTGTTAGATTTTTTATATATACTCATCAAAACTATTTCATTTGATAACATGAGTATAATTAAAATGAGACTTTTGGGTTTTGACTGTTATATGACCATTTTTCAATATAACCGCTGGAAACTGAAAGTTTCGATTATTGTCTCTAAATACAAGTGATCTTGGTTAATTAATATAGAAAGTAGATTTGATGGCCTCACCCAGTAGTATAGGACCGATCGAAGCCCATCTAACAGAACTTGGGAAGGAGGTAGCACCACTAGGCTTTGCTCTGGACCAAACCCAAGCCGAACTTCATCATGTGAAGCTACAACGGAATCACCTTCACGAGAAGTTCAAACTGATAGAAATTACTACACGTGCGATGTTGGCTGAGCCTCCCTCGGATTCTCTCACCTTATCACACCATACACTTAAGTCCTATGCTGGTGTGATAAGGGGCTATGCAAGGAGACCGTAACTGCCATGTGTAATCCT
Organism: Viscum album; assembly: GCA_963277665.1. Taxonomy (NCBI): domain Eukaryota; kingdom Viridiplantae; phylum Streptophyta; class Magnoliopsida; order Santalales; family Viscaceae; genus Viscum; species Viscum album. Next base: position 392,431,339 of record OY728166.1, read on the forward strand.
TTGTTTTAAAAAAAATTGATTTCTTCTTATTATGAGGTTTATGAATTTTAAAATGTCTGGATAAATATAGTATGCATATTTTTGGTCAATTTTTTAGAAAGGATATTTTAGAAAAATGTTTATGTAAACGTTAAAGAATTAAAAATGTGTAATGATTTCAAAAAATTGTATTTTACAATTATGTTCAGTACGAAATTTAGAGTCAAATAAGATCAACATAATTTTTGATGAATAGTAAATTATGAATATTGATTTCATGATTAGTATTGGTAATGTTACCAAATGGATTAGTAATTTCACTTAAATAAAGTATTAATATATTCTAGGAACCCTGATTAGGTAATGTGATTCAACAAAATGGTTAAATAACGGTTTCATAAATTAATATTCAAGTATTAGTTTTTTTAGGTGAATAGTGTTTTTTAATTAAAATTTAAACTAAAAATATTTAGAAAATTATTTTTATGAAATGGATTTCATTTTTTAACTTATAACATCAATATTATGTTAATGTAATATTTGGGGATTTTTCTGAAAAAAATGAATTTTCGTTGAATGGTGTATTTATTTAAAAATTAAATTTAAAATATTTAGAAAATTAATTTTATAAAATGGAGTTCATTTTTGAAATTAGAGCATTTATATTTGGTTAAGGTGAAATTTTGGGACTTTTCTGAGAAAGTTGAATTTTTGTTGAATAGTGAAAATACAGTTTTTAAGGTACGGGTGTTGAATGACCTCATTAAATGATGTATTAAGTATGTAATTAATATGGTCGACTTAGGAATAGTAATATAAGGTTGAGGTGTCCCATGTTTCCATTACCATGGGAAAATACCATGGGCAAGCCCATGGTTTTTCCAAAACCACCAATGAGGTGTCCCTTGGCCATTAATGCCTTGTCCCCTCACTTTCCCTATAAATACCAAGAAATCCTCTCATCCATTCGACTCCCAACTCTCCCCCAATGAAGATCCGGTCTCATAACCTCCCAAGTAGTCCTCCCAAGGTTCCCCCAAGCCTTCAAGGACCCAACCGTTGAGTTTTAAGAGTTACGTTTTAAGGTAAGGGATCGTACCTCTCTCTTTCTTTTCAAATAATCTCTTTTATGTCACATATTTTATGCTCCATGATATTATATTGGAAGATGTGATTTTATATTCCTCTTACTTACCTTTTCATGTTAATATTATGACAGACCCCCTCTATCTCTTATCAATTCATTTTAAGAATGTTTAAGTGGCGCTGTTAAGGTGCATAATTTTTAAGGGATTATTTCACCTTTCTAATTTTTCAAAGTTCTACTTTCATGTCATGTCTTTCAAGTTCCTTTTTATTATTTTGTGGTATGATCTCTATATCTATCATACTGAACGTTTATGTTCATATTATTAGAGACCCTATTTGACCTTGTCAATTCATTTTTGTTTATGTTTAAGTGGCACCGTTAGGCTGCCAAATTTATTATAAGAGAAATCTAATTTTTGTCTTCCTTCCATGTTTTTCATATCAAATGGTATGTCCTTAAAATTTCATTGCCATGTTCATATATCCTTCATTTTATGTCCCTCCACTATTTTTGGGTCATTTATGAATGTTTTACCAATGTCAATCTATTTTCAATGTTTTCTAAAACCCCGAAACATAGCCTTTATGCAGTAGAATTTCCGTCTCAAAATGTCTCTCTCTTTTTAAAAAAAATATTTTATTTTGTTAAGTGAATACTCAAAGCTCTTACTTCTAAATGGGTTTTCACCTATATATCAATATGTTCTATTTTAAATTCTGGGATTTACATATATGAGACCCGATCTCCTTTTTCGTGGGTTTAAAGTGACATAAAGATCATGTCTTAAAAGCAGTTTTTAAAATGTTCTGATTATGAAATGAAACCCATTTATTTTATTCTATATGGGTTATTTATGGTATTTTGATGATTATATATGTTGATAAAATAATTATAAAGACAATAAGGGTGTTCCCTGATAGCGCTCCAATGCATTGGGTAAAGACTTAAACTCTAGAGATGACCATTTAGACTGATACCTTGGTGAATAACCTTGGTAATTTTTATTGACACCTTGGGGATGGACATTGGTTAAACGGAAATGATTTTATTTGTAAAATTTTGTATCCACATCTTCAAGTTATGAAAAAAGTTATTTTTATTATGATATGCCTCATGATTTCTTTCTCCTGCCTTAAAGTTATTTTTATGACCGTATTTAAGTATGTCAAGTTCACATGTAAAATATTTCTCTTGTTTCCCTAACTGGGCCGTCTGCTCACCCCTTCTTTTGATGTATGTCCCCAAGTTATAAGATGCAGTAATGAACCTAGGATGAACTTAAGTAAAATCCTTTCAAGTGTTTAAGAAGAATGTTTTATGTTTTTTTCATGTATTATGTTCCTGGTTTCCAAGACACTAAACCTTAAAGATCCTCAGTTTTGTGTAATGTAATGAATGTTTATGTTATAAAAAGGCAGGATGCTATAAATTTATTTTCCCATTTGAAAATTTTTATTTCACCCTTTTTGTATTCATTTCAATTTTTTTAATCAATTTTGGGAAATTGGAGAACTCGTTCAAAAAAAGTGATAGGAAAAGTGATTCTTTCCCCAATGAGATTTAAAATCTAATGTTAATGGGAGATTATAACTTCATGATAGTACTAACTAAACATGATAAAGTAATGAATCATAAAAAATTCATGTAAAAATACCACCTTCTCCTATGAATGATAGTGATTCTGTTGAATCATTCATGTGACAAATACCTCTTATATTTTGTGGATCTTTAGATCACCTCATAATGGAACAATGGATTAACTACATTGATAATATACTCTTTGTTCTTAAATAATCAAAATAATAGAAAGTCATATTATAGATTTATAATTTTTATGGTGAAACTGTTCAGTGGTGGAAAATGGATGAAATAAATAACGTCTAGTGACGAAATTGATTCCATGGATTAGAAAGTCTTGAATAAAATATTTTTCAATATATATTTTCTTCATACATTATTTTTTATGATCGAGAGTAAGTTATTCAGACTAAATAAAAATGAATATTAAACTATAATTTTATAAGAAGAAAAGATTACAAGGATTTCATGATATTCCTCCATATTTTATATGAACATCAAATGTAAGGTGGATCCCTTAATTAGTGAATAAATTTCAAGTCTATGAAGATAATTGGTGATTTGAGACATTGAATTCCTTAAGGATATTGTCTAATGATCCCTAAAGGATGAGATGGATATTTCCAACTCAGAGTGGTCTTGTGGGATATAATATAAAATAAGGAAAATTTAGTTTAATATAGTAGTATCAAAATAAAAATACCATGAATAAAGGAAACCCCGACATCCCATATGTCAAAAGTGTGGGAATAAGCATCCCAAGAACTATCCTAAGGGAACCAAGAGATAACTAAAATGTTGATGCGACACACATCAAGCTAATTATTATTGAATGTATATGAAGAAGGATAATATTACAGAAGAATAATGGAATGTTCATATCAACACTCACTCTGTAATTTAGAATTTATTTTACAAGAAACATGGGAATTATTGAGGCAATTTCCTAATCCAATGCTTTTTTGAGAAAAAAACAACCTCGAATGAAGAATGTATGGGAATATGTTATCTCTACTCTTTAGGTGGATACTAAAAATGATGTGGTTATAGGTATTATGGTTATTAATTTAATAACAGAGAAAAAACTATTTTATTATTATTATAAGAATTATTACATATAATTCATTTTTTGTATAAATTTTAAAAGAACCGCGAAATATGATTATTGAGTTATCTGTTAGAAAATAAAATAAAATACTTAATCTTAAAAATATAACTCCTCCCAAGTTAATTTTTTTAATTAATCTCCCAAAAAATATTGTTTTATAATATTTGGTGGATTTTGATTCTATATTGAGAATATATTTTATTAATTTATAAAATTCAAACATCAATTGCGGGCTAATAGAGATCACTTATCAAGTCCCGAGGCATCCACCGCTTATGTACAAGTTTAAAGAGGTGGAATAATATCATCATGAATCAAAATATCAATATTTTATATTATTTTCCTATGATAAATAATTTCTAGATTAAATGTTTGTGAAATAAAAGAGGATCATGCTCAAAGACATTCCCCTTGTGATGGAATACACTAATATGTTCCCAAACGAATTTCCTGATCTTCCTTCTTATTGAGATGTTGAGTTATAAATTAATATTATACCTGGATTTCTACACATATTAATCATTATTTATAAGATACACATGACATAGTTTGAAGAATAAAATAATAATTTACCGAATAATGTAGAAAATAGTTTTGTACACCTGAGTGATTCACGATGGGGTTCTCTAGCCCACTTTATTAAAGAGAAGAAGAACCGATCAATTAGCCTCTATAATGATTATCATGAGCTGAAAAAACATGATAAAAAATTATGATCCACAACTATTGATAAATAAATTTTTCTAAAAGCTAATTGGGAGAAATTATTTCTATCTTCTGTACCTTTGGTCGGGATATCAACAATTAATGTTGAATAAGTAATATATTAACAACAATTCCTTTCAAAAGAGGTATAGAAACTATGAATTCATATTGTTGTGGTTTATAATCACTAATAATCTGGTAATATTATTATAATTAATGAATATATTCTATAGATATTTCCTTAACAAAATTTTCTAAGTCTTTATAGATGATATTTAGATATACATCATGAGTAATGAGGAAGACCGAGTGAATTTCAATACTGAGATAAAGACTTTGTAAAGGGAGAAACAATATGAAATTTATCGTAAATTACTATTATGGATGGAGGAAGTATATGTTGGAACCAGGATCTTCAAATCATGATTTGGTGTATGGTTTGTGTTTGTTGTCAATCCTCAGTAGAAGTTCCGAATGTGTTCCAGCAAACTGATCATACAGTTCAAGCAGACAACAGTTTTGAAGGTGGCGCTGTTTCCCAGTGTTTGCCAAATTTTTGGGCCTCAAAATCGGAAAATGAAGACATGGATTGTCTGCAAAAGGAGGTTTGCAGAAAAAGGAAGTGGTGCGCGAAATTTTTAGAGGCTTGCGCGAAATACTTATGTTAGGCGCGAAAAACAGCGGGATGCGCGAAATAGGGATTCAAGGTTTTTCGCGCAAATAGTGTTTCGAAATCAGTTCGGTGAAAAATGGAAAAGGCATGGGCTGCGCGGAAAATAAGGGTTGTGCGCGAAATACTTAAGCTGGGCGAAATATTACGCGCCAGATGAGAGGTTTTCCGCGCCGAAGGGGATTTTGCGCGCAGTGGTCTCAGTCGCCTATAAATATGAGGTGACCCCCTTCATTCGGCCGGTTGGAAGACTTAGAGAAGATCCGAGGTCTGATGCGCGAAAAAGGATCGCGTAAAGGAGCTTGCGCGAAATATTTGGAGTTGCGCGAAAAAGGGGATTTTCGCGCGAAATATTTTTCTGCGCCAAAAGAAAATGTTGCGCGCAATAGGATGATTTTGCGCGCAAATGGTTGATGTTTCGCATATTTTTCAGTAAGGTTTGTCTTCACGCTTTGGTTATCCAGTTCAGTGGTTCTGTGCGTTCTAGTGCATCTCTTCCAGACATCGATGCAAGCAGAGTCTCGTGCTGAGCAGAGGCAAAGACTTCAATGCAAATTTATTGAAGAGACCTTCACGTCTATAAACTGAGTGAGACTTCACCAACGACAGTGAACCAGGGGGAGTCAACGGGAGTGACCCGAGGGAAGCAGTGAGCTATCCTTAAACCTTATGTAAAGGCAGTGAGCCTGGGACAGAGTGTCTGTACCCGAACTTTTGTATCCGCAGCTAGTGAAGCATAGTGGATTTAGGTACGACCGACAATCTGTCGGCGTATGCTCCTTGGACGTAGCCCTTAGTGGTGAACCAAGTAAAAAATTGTTGTGTCATCTCTCTGCATGTGAATGTTTAATTGCTGATCATATCCTTCATATAGGTTTAAGAAGTTCCTGCCAATGTGGGAACAAGATCCACAACTTTAAGAAGAAACAGTTGCCACCTTGATTCACCCCTCCCCTCTCAGGGTGTCCCGGGGTCCTTCAAGTGGTATCAGAGGGAGGTTTCTGGTCTTAAATCTGTCCTTTGTCGCCATGGAGAATGCAGCCAATGTGAGGGGAGTCCCTCTCTTTGATGGTAATAATTTTCAGATCTGGAAGAATAGGATGCGATCTCATCTAATATCTCTTGGAATGGAAGTTTTGTTTTCTATTGTGCAAGGAATACAAGTCACTGATCAAACAGGACTGGCTATGACTGACACAGACAGGAAAATTCTTGATGTAGATGCTAAAGCTCAAAATGCACTCACCGCATCTCTTTCTGATCAGATATATCTAAAGGTGATGAGTTGCACTTCAGCAAAGTCTATGTGGGATAATCTTGAAAACATTTATGAAGGAGATATCAAGGTAAAGGAGGCAAAACTTCAGGTTTTACATAATAGGTTCGACGACCTAAAGATGCATCCCAATGAAAATGCAGATTCATTTTTTAATTGAATTACTGAAGTAGTGGGAGCAATTCGAGGTCTTGGAGAAGAAATAAAAGACATTGATATCGTTAAGAAAATATTGAGAAGACTTCCTCCCATGTACAATGCAAAGGTGTCAACCCTTGAAGAAAGAGATCTATCCAAACTTTCTCTGGATGATTTGTTAAGTAGTTTAGTGGCATATGAGATGAGAGTCAAACCTGAAGATGCCACGACTCGCGTGAGAAAAGAAATGGCATTCAAAGCCATGGACAAACTGAAAATTTCAGAAGATAGTAGTGGTGATGATGACGAAGGAAAATAAATTATTTCCCTCATCGCGAAGAAGCTGAAAAAGGGTAAAGGTAAATTTAGAGGTTTGTTACCTCTTGCATGTTTCCGTTGTGGAAGAGTTGGGCACATTGCCTCTCAGTGCCAAAGAAAGTTGGAGAATGATGAGAGCGAAGCTGAAGACATTGAAAAGCCTCGGAAAAGGTTTTTCAAAAAGGGTGATTTCAAATCTGGAAAGAAATTGCAGAGGAAGAGCTTTGTCTGTGAGGAAGAAGATGATGATATTGAATTCTGTGAGGAAGAAGAACCAGAATTTAAAACTGAAAAACATGCTTCCATGATGGCTACCACTGAAATATCAGATTCTTCAATCAATAAAGGCATAGATAATCAGAGTACTGCCCTTGATAATCCAAAGGTTCAAATTAAGGATGCTTTCTCCAAGATTGAGAGTAAATGTAAGAAATGTAATAAGTGGAAGGAAATGGTCAAAGAGTCATCAGAATATTTTGATGAACTTGAAGCTGAAATTGAACGTCTGGAAGAGTTTGTGAAAGTTCAGTCTAAAATCATTGAAAGCAATGATGATGTATTGGATCTTAAGATAAGAATTGAAGAGCAGGGAAATGTCATCAATGACCTCACCTCAAGACTGGAAGAAAAGTCCAAGACTACTGAGGGTCTTGAGGAGGAAATTGTTACTCTTAGGAGTAAACTTGAGACCGAATCTTTTTCAAAAGAATCAAGGAAGAAAATACAACCTAGAAGATTCTCAGATGCTGAATTATTGGCAAGAGCCAAATGTGGTTCTGATGGAGTTGAAAAAATCTTGAGCGTTCAAAGACCCGCCTGCATGGGAAAGCGTGGAATTGGATGTGAAGCTGAGACATCAACTGTAGGAAATAAAGAAATCCAAAAGAAAGACAAAACGAAGGTTGAACATGTTGAAACATTGTCTGAAGTGCTGAAAAAGGAACCCTCAATCCAAACTAGAAGAATAACTGACAATTACCATCAAACATTTAGAAATGATAGGCAGTTCAACGACTCTCACAGGGATGAAGGTATGAGGAGAAATTCAGGTGTGAAGGCATTCCCTCACATGAAGTGTCAATTCTGTGGCTATCTGGGCCATACTATGCCATATTGCGAAGAGGCAAGGAGCTACTTTAATGGAGAAGATCTGGGAAATCAACAAAGGAGACCGATTTCATATCCTCCATCTTATAGAAGAAATATCTTCTATGGTTACTGTTTTAATTGTTCTAACTTTGGCCATAAAGCTATGTTTTGCAGGCAGCGGTATGACAAGAGAAATTCATGCAACACCCAAAGACGGGACAAGGTTCATCCTCCTGATGATGTTGTTCTCAAAAATAGTTTTTCTCTTCTGGAAGAAGATTATGGGTATGAAGACTCAGATTATGTGGAAGAAAGTTTTAAAATTCCATCAGTGTCTTATGCTCAATCCAATATCTCATGGAAAGAAAAGAAGAAAATCGAGAAATCCAATCTTGCGGAAGTAGCCCTCAAAGCTACAAAGAGTAGCAGCACCTGGATTCTTGATAGTGGATGTTCTTCCCATATGACAGGAAATTCTGACCTTCTGAAGAACATTGAAAAGAAGGTTGATGGAACAGTACGGTTTGGTAACGATGGCGCTTTGAAGATTAAAGGTAGTGGGAATACTTCTCTCGCCAACGGAGAGCTGAAAAAGTCTGAAGTTCTTTATGTGGACGGTCTACGCCATAATCTCCTCAGTGTAAGTCAACTCTGTGACTCAGGGCTCATAGTAACCTTCAATCAAAAAGGCTGCACTATAAAAGGAAAAACAAGGAATTCTCTTATGAAAGGTTGTAGAACAGATGGAAACTTATATCAGGTTGACAGCAAAGTGAACTCTTGTTACTTGTCTGTTGACGAAGAAAACAATTTATGGCATCGAAGGCTGGGGCACATTAACCAACAAGACATGGAAAAGATATCTAAGCTGAAGATAGTCATGGATATTCCCATTCTAAAACGCGAACGGGAAAAATCTTGTGATGCCTGTATTCGTGGGAAGCTGGTCTGTAATTCGTATCGTCCAAAGAAGAAAAGGGCATCACATCTTCTTGATCTCATTCACACTGATGTATGTGGCCCAATAAATGTTGCTGGAACCTATGGAGAGAGGTACTTCGTCCTTTTCATTGACGATTATAGTAGAATGGCTTGTGTAATGGTGATTCACAGGAAGCGACAAGTACTTGATTTCATGAAAACTTATCGCCGAATTGCCGAGAATGACACTGGACGGTCAATAAAAGTCCTACGATCGGACAATGGAGGGGAATACACATCCATTGAGTTTGAAAACTTCCTAGAGAAACATGGAATACAGCATGAGGTAGCTGCTGTGAGAACTCCACAACAAAATGGAGTTGTTGAGCGTCGAAATCGAAAGGTCAACAATATGGCCAGGACTATGTTGATTGAGAGTGGTATCTCTCGCCATTACTGGAAGGAGGCTGTTGAAGCTGCAGTTCACATTCAGAATCGAACAGGGCTCTACATGGGAGAAACGAAGACACCGTACGAATTATGGCATGGAAGGAAGCCTTCCTTGAAATACTTTCGGGTTTTTGGAAGCAAATGTTTCATCCGGAATAAAGAAGGAAACCAAGGAAAGTATGGTGACAATGCTGATGAAGGAATTTTTCTTGGGTATCCAATGAACAGTAAAGCTTACAAGTGTTTCAATAAACGCTTGGGGAAGATTGTGGTAAGCAGTGATGTTAAGATAATTGAAGAGAAAACCACAAATGCTTCAAGGACGCCATATGCGGATGTGATGGACAATCAGGAAGAAAGTGAACGTGAAGAAAACACAAACACAGAGATAGAGGAAGTTGTTCAAAACTCTCAGCAATCACATCATGATGTTGACTCAGAAGAAGAATTAGAAGAAGAACCTATAGCTGAAAAGAATGCCACTGAATCTCTCAGGAGAAACCGAAGAGCTGAGATTGATCCATCCAACATAATTGGGGACATGAATGCACCCACTCAAATAAGGAGGATGAGAAATAACACACCTTCTGCATTTCTATCAATTGTAGAGCCAACCTCATTTGAAGAAGCTGCAATGGATGAATCCTGGGTGAAAGCCATGAATGAAGAGTTAGATCAGATTGACAAAAATCAGACGTGGGATTTGGTCCAGAGACCCAAAGGTCACAATGTGATTGGCACTAAATGGATTTTCAAGAACAAGTTTGATGAGCATGGCAATGTTATCAGAAACAAGGCTCGACTGGTATGTAAAGGGTATTCTCAGATTGAAGGTGTTGATGTTGAAGAAACCTTTGCTCCAGTGGCTAGATTGGAGTCAATCAGGATATTCCTTTCCATGGCTCTCCAAAGAGGATATAAAGTATATCAAATGGATGTCAAGACAACATTCTTAAATGGTGTACTCGAAGAAGAAGTCTACATTGAACAACCAGTGCGTTTTCTTCTTGGTGCTGATGAATCAAAGGTCTGCAAGCTAAATAAAGCACTTTATGGATTAAAACAGGCACCAAGGGCATGGTATTCTAGACTAGATTCGTATCTCAAAAAGCTGGAATTCAAAAGAGGAGGAGTTGATCACAATCTCTATGTGAAGAATTCTCCAAAAGATCAGTTCATGGTTCTTGTTTACGTCGATGACATTATATTTGGTGGCAGCAAACAGAAATCAGTGGATGAATTTTCCAATCATATGAAATCAGAATTTGAAATGTCAATGATTGGGGAGCTCACATATTTCTTGGGACTGCAAGTGACTCAGAGGAAAGACTACACTTTTATCTCTTAGGAAAAGTATGCAAGAGAGCTGCTGAAGAAGTTTAACATGCAAGACTCCAAACCAATGTCAACTCCGATTGCAGTTGGAACCAAACTTGGGAAGCATGAGGATGGGAAATCTGTAGATCCCACCCTGTACAGGAGAATTATTCGGAGCCTATTGTACCTGACAGCGACACGGCCAGATATTTTCTTTGCCACATGTCTTTCTGCCCGCTTTCAGAGTAATCCAAAAGAGGAACACATGACAGCAGTGAAAAGAATCATGAGGTATATTCAAGGTACTTACAAGTATGGATTATACTTTGCTGTAGGAAGGGATAGTGAATTATCCGCATTTTCTGATGCTGACTGGGCTGGCGATGTTGTGGACAGAAAGTCCACAAGTGGTGGAGCATTCTTTATCGGAAATAATTGTGTTGGCCGGTTGAACAAGAAACAAGAAAGTACTTCTCTTAGTACTGCTGAAGCTGAGTATATATCTGCCACAAAGTCATGCACTCAACTGCTATGGATGAAGCAACAATTAACAGATATTGGTGATGAGGTAAAGCAGCCAATGGTGATCTACTGTGATAACAAAAGCGCAATTGATCTCACGAAAAATCCGGTTCAGCATTCTCGTACAAAACATATTGAAATACGGTATCATTTCATCAAAGAAAAGGTTGAACAAGGGGTGATTAGACTGGACCATGTTGGAACTAATGAGAAAGTGGATGATATCCTAACCAAGCCATTGTCCTCGGCTGTGTTCGAGAAGCATCGGTTGAACCTCGGTGTTCGACCACCTCCTACTACATAAGGAGGCACCGGAAGTCCCCTCTCCCCGTTTGTCTTAACTGTTTTTATCTGCTTATGGCTGTGATGCAGGTTTATGGGGGAGATACTATCCAGGGGGAGTATGGCTTGAGCTGAACGTTGAACAAACTTTTCGGTCTTTGGTTTTATTGTCAATGGGGGATAAAGGAATAAATTCAAGGCAAGAGAATTCAAGGCAAGAAATTCACGGCTTCCGTGATGGAAGTGTAAGATTGTGATGAGAAGTTTAATAAGGATAACATCGGGCGTCATGGAGAATTTCAAAACACTAAGACCCAATTCAAGCTTCCTCTCTTGTTTTCTACACCGAGCATTGCTCACGTAGACTTAGAGTGTTGGCTGAGTTGATTCTTGCGTTTTGGATTTGCTCATGGTTGGAGATCTATTGAATTTATTCTGATTGCCAACAAACCCAAAGGGGGAGATTGTTGGAACCAGGATCTTCAAATCATGATTTGGTGTATGGTTTGTGTTTGTTGTCAATCCTCAGTAGAAGTTCCGAATGTGTTCCAGCAAAGTGATCATACAGTTCAAGCAGACAACAGTTTTGAAGGTGGCGCTGTTTCCCAGTGTTTGCCAAATTTTTGGGCCTCAAAATCGGAAAATGAAGACATGGATTGTCTGCAAAAGGAGGTTTGCAGAAAAAGGAAGTGGTGCGCGAAATTTTTAGAGGCTTGCGCGAAATACTTATGTTAGGCGCGAAAAACAGCGGGATGCGCGAAATAGGGATTCAAGGTTTTTCGCGCAAATAGTGTTTCGAAATCAGTTCGGTGAAAAATGGAAAAGGCATGGGCTGCGCGGAAAATAAGGGTTGTGCGCGAAATACTTAAGCTGGGCGAAATATTACGCGCCAGATGAGAGGTTTTCCGCGCCGAAGGGGATTTTGCGCGCAGTGGTCTCAGTCGCCTATAAATATGAGGTGACCCCCTTCATTCGGCCGGTTGGATGACTTAGAGAAGATCCGAGGTCTGATGCGCGAAAAAAGATCGCGTAAAGGAGCTTGCGCGAAATATTTGGAGTTGCGCGAAAAAGGGGATTTTCGCGCGAAATATTTTTCTGCGCCAAAAGAAAATGTTGCGCGCAATATCATGATTTTGCGCGCAAATGGTTGATGTTTCGCATATTTTTCAGTAAGGTTTGTCTTCACGCTTTGGTTATCCAGTTCAGTGGTTCTGTGCGTTCTAGTGCATCTCTTCCGGACTTCGATGCAAGCAGAGTCTCGTGCTGAGCAGAGGCAAAGACTTCAATGCAAATTTATTGAAGAGACCTTCACGTCTATAAACTGAGTGAGACTTCACCAACGGCAGTGAGCCAGGGGGAGTCAACGGGAGTGTCCCGAGGGAAGCAGTGAGCTATCCCTAAACCTTATGTAAAGGCAGTGAGCCTGGGACAGAGTGTCTGTACCCGAACTTTTGTATCCGCAGCTAGTGAAGCATAGTGGATTTAGGTACGACCGACAATCTGTCGGCGTATGCTCCTTGGACGTAGCCCTTAGTGGTGAACCAAGTAAAAAATTGTTGTGTCATCTCTCTGCATGTGAATGTTTAATTGCTGATCATATCCTTCATACAGGTTTAAGAAGTTCCTGCCAACGTGGGAACAAGATCCACAACTTTAAGAAGAAAAAGTTTCCACCCTGATTCACCCCTCCCCTCTCAGGGTGTCCCGGGGTCCTTCAGTATAAATCATGGGTAATGTTATACCCAGTAATGAAATATCTGTGGAAACATCTATAAAAAATGCAATTGAAGTGTGTCCCATACCAATATATGTAAAATATATTTTTAGTTTCATTAGTTTTGTTGGGTATTATTGATTATTTTGGAGAGACTTCTCACAATTCTCAATGCCAATATCCATGATGGCTCGGAAGGGAGTAAAATTTTTCTCAACTAGAGAATATGAAGGCTATATTAGATATTTGAATATGAGGCTTATCACTTCACCAAATATTTCACTATAGGCAAGTCAGGAAATCATTGAGGTATACAATGATGCCTCAAAGAAGGCATTATGTTGTTTATTTATGAAAAAATGACATTTTTATAGCTTGTTCATTATGTGCTTTGAAATTAGATGAGAAAAAATATCCAACACATGATCTGGAGTCAGTGACTATGTTCTTCTTGCGGAAATTTTTCCACCATTGTCTATATTAGTATAACATTGAGATATATATTGATCATAAGATCTTAAAATATATATTCACATCGAATTAAGATAATATGAACTAGTGAATATAATTAGTTCTCATCAATTATTATGATTTGTTAATTGTCTCTCATCCTGGTATAGAAGATAATGTATGAAATTATCTAAGTATAAATTATCATGTAACTTTATCAATTATGATAATTAAGATGGATCCAATCTTCTTAGACCGAAAATGGAAATACATGGGATGAATAATGGTAGATACATCATCATTAGTTTTCCAAATGACTTCTCAACCACTTTTTTTAAAGAAGATAAATGATTCTAAATGAAATTATGTAGAAATTATGAAAAAGAAATAAGCTATTAGAAAGAGGAAATCCAAACATTTTAATATTTATGAGGAAGGACTTTTAAGATTTGGGTTACAAGTATATATGCTAAATAATCTCTAGATAATGAAAGATATTCTGAATGATTCTTATTTCTCAGCATTTTATACTCACCCAGGGAGAAAAAATGAGTAAAGTTCTATGAGAGAACTATTGGTGGGACAATATGAAGAACGAGATCGCTGAATAAGATAAAAGTGGCTCGTATTTTACCTAGAGAGGGATGAAATAAAAAATTATATAGGGATGTTGCAACCATTACCAATGCATACTTGGAAAGGGGAAAAATCACAATGGTCATTTTCACTAGACATCCATAAAAATCCTTAAGAAATAATGAGTTGTGGTTAATTTTGGATCATCTTCAAAAGACTTGAAACATTATTGGGATTTGGGAGGACATCATACTCAATCATATTTTATGGATATACATCATATAATGGGTGAGGTTTAATGATGTAACATTATTTGTTATATATGATCCTGATCTAAGATTTACCACTACGTTTTAGAAAATTATCCAATGTGAACTAAATACAGAGTTGATTTTCCTTATGTATTATCACACCCAAAATGATGTCCAATATGAGTAGACTATTCAGATAGTATAAGACATGATGGGATAATTATAACTATAAACCAATAGTGGATAGGATTAACATATTTCTTTTGTTGAGTTCTATTAAAATAATAGTTTCCACTCAATAATCAAAATGGCCCTATATGAATCTCATTATGTTAAATGATGTATAAAACATTCTTAATGGGAACAATTATATTAATGAAAGAAGTTGGGACCTAAAATGGTAAAGGAAATGGAAGAAAATGTAAAGAACATCCAAAAACATATTTGAGATTACCACAGTCCCTAGAAGGGATATGAAGAGAATCATTTATGGGAAATAGATATTTTGGTTTCTGAGAAGGTATTCCTCTATATATCTCCACGGAAGATGGTTATGATATTTGGGAGGAAAAGCAATGATAAGTCTTACGTACATCATCACTTTTGAAAGTTTTGATCCTGTTAGAGTTAAGTCCAATCGAATTGAACTTCCACCCTCCATATCTAAATTAAAAGACATATACCATGTATCCCCCTTGATGATATACATATCATATCCATCAAACATACTAAACTCATAGTTGGTTTACCTTCAAAATGGCCTCTCTTATGAGGGTCTTCCAGTAGAGATTTTGGATTGTAGAGAAAAATTTCCACATAAAAAGACCACTCACCTGGTCATGGTAACATAGAGAATCCATAAATATGAAGAGGTGACATGGTAATTTTATTATGTGATGATGGAGAAATATCCCCACATCTTTTTAAATTTTATTTAAAAAAACATTTGAGGTTGAAATATCACTATAGGGGAAGAACGTAATGACCTTGATGTTTTTCAGTGGAATTTACATTCATAAATATATGTCATAAAACACATACATTACATAGATAGAATTATAATCACATTATTTTCATAAACAAGTAATGATACATTAGTTATAAAAATAAAAAATAGAATACCAAATATTAAATTTGTTCAATAAATTGAAAATAAGATAATGTGAATGAGAATATTTGGATCTTACTGATCCACTACAATGGCCACACTCAAGAACAATGCAATAAAAATGAAATATATTGTAAATAATATAATATTAAATTTAAATATGAAAATATATTTTCTTGATAAATAATATAATCGAGTCAAGAATGAGTGAAATTAGTGGTTGTTTAAACATTGTTTCATCGCATGGATGAAAAAGTGACAAAAGTAAAAATCATTAGAAAAATGGTGAGAAAAAAGATGTAGAATATCAATATTGGAGTAGGAATAAAAATTCCCAAGGTAGAAAAATTAACTGGTGGTGCACATGTAATTACACACCACCCCACTTTTGTGACCATTATCCTTCTCCCAATGTACTATATTTTTCTATATATATAGCCTTTGGGTCTTAATTTGTTTGGATGAATTTTCACAAAGGAAGATTTTTTATCTGATCAACATAGTGTTTCACTAAATTCATTTACAACCTCAATGGTAGATTAATAATAACTAAAGAGACAAAATTACAGGAGGATTGTGAGACTTAAGTCCATTCAGTGATAAAAATAAACAACACTTATGAGACCAGCTTACCCATCCCATGATTTAAGAACACATTCATGATCATTAATCCTTAAATATGAGTATGTTCACATTACTTATGTTGATAACTATAAATACCATTGATGTCTTGAGCTATGTCTCACCAAATTGTGGTCATTCAGGTTGTTCATTACCTATGGTACAACAAGTTCACACAGGAATTCATGTTTCCACCCCTATTCACACTATCCAATTTTGTAATCATTATTGGTTCACCTAAACATCTCATTTTATGATAACCATTCATGATTCCTCTTTCAAATCCAATAATGGAAAGCTTTATCTTTCACTAGCTCACTTTCACGAAATAAACAATTTTGAAACCTCCTCTAGGACCTCCTGATTTATAAAACCTTGTGGAATGGGTCATCTATGTGTATCCCATTTGGATTTCGATGCCGATGGTCATAGGATTCCCACACATGTCCTACCCAAGTGTAAGGATCCTTATGGTGTATATAGATTTGGATATATATTTTCAGATATACCGTTACCACAAGGAAAGTGTTGATGAGTTCCGGAACTCGAACTCCGAGGATTAGACTCTATCTATCCATTTTCATCTATGAGATCTGGAGCCTCTGATTCCACATATTAATGGTAAATATTAAACTTGGTTTTCCATTTTATAAAGGAAAAATATCCCTCCTCTCATGGGAACAACTTTTAGGGTAACCATCCTGGTGTAATCCCCTATCCAATAATGTAGGAGGATTAAACATATCTCATCTCTACAACCATAAACTTCATTCCTTATTTATATTTTTCCCCTGTCAAATTTAAGTTGAAGATAAGGAATATTCGTAGCCATGACCTCTTCCATTGTATACATGACTTCTTCTGTCATAGCTCTGTCCACTTCCCCTAGTGAAGGAGGAAAAGTGTGTGTGGATTGTTGAATATTTCGCATATTATTAATTCTCACATAGAGAAGAATCATGTGGGATTATAGGGTTTTAATGATAACAACATGAACCCAATCTATCTTATGGGTGGAACTATGAAAACTTTGATTCCTATTAGTTGGGATACATAAGAATCCCACTTAGGAACTAAGCTAAATGAACATCTTTTTTAAGAATGACCCCCAATCATAATTCCCTTAATATGGGCAGCCTATTCAAGTTTAATCCATAAATTAAGCTCCATAAATCTCAAAAGGTGAAGACATATTTCATGGACCCTATTACAATGACATCCATATTAGGATTAATCCCCCTTCAATTTTTGTTAATGGTAAATACTCCACTATGAGACTCACCACACTACATAGGATTTTATTCCCATAAAAACGGAATACATAGTAATCCTCACTATGGTTAAAAACCAATATTTATAATAAACCATGTTCTATTTGGTTCAAATCCATAGCAGAGTCTAATTCAACTAGGAATCTCATATTCCTCCTAATGTCCTCAGGTTGCTTGGGCATAAGTTACACACCAAGCATTGATTATGAACCGTCCCCCTAGATGTCCTTACCAAATGACATTAAATTTTACGATTGGGACCATATCACATGACCATAGAAAGGTAGTATGTGTCCCATTACATAAGACCAAAATATGTGGGTTCTGATTCCTTTCATAAGGATACATAGGAAGCCCAACTGTGGGTTTTATCCCAACATCATAAAAAAATTTCCCTAGATATTGATAAATTCTCGAGTAACATTCGTCTACCTAGATGAATATAAAATCCAGAGTGCCCCACTATTTGTCTTAAAAACCAACATCCTTGTAATAATGACCGATGAATCTCTAACTAGTATATAATAGGATTGTATTAGTGTGGAACCCCAGATACACACAGATATATCCATTGATGATGAACCACGAATACATACAGATGATTCTAAATTCCAAGTATGTTAATAATTTATTTATAACACTTTGATAACTTACACCATACTTGGGAATTCATGAATGATTCAAGAACATATCTTAAATATATATCTGGGTCCCGAAGTAGGAAATAATTCCACCCAAAAGGGTGTGATGACCCTGACCTCCCATCATCTCAACCAATGTGAGTTCTTAATTAACCTAGTTCATCAAACCTAATATACTATTACCTTTGGAAAATAGGAACCTTTTTTATTTAAAACCATATAGTGTTTTTGGTTACATAAATGAATCTTTTGTAAACTATTCAGAAATAGTGATTTCTAATCAGAACATGCATTCTGAGGGAAAAATGGTGGACCTGACGTGAATCCATAACCAAGATGATAGTGTTACCCATTCCATAAAAGAAAATAAATAATAATCTTTTTCACTCAAAAGAGAATCGAGAGATAATTTTTGTGTTTTTCATATATACAGGCACTCCTTAATAAGAACATCTGAAAAAAATGGATTCCTTCAAGTTTAGACTTCTGAACACCTCGGTTAATAATCATGTCAGATCCTCATCCACATGAATATTTCCATCACTGACTCATTTTCATCAAAATTGGGTCTCTAATGCACTGATTCAAGAGAACCATCAACAAGGTACCATTCCAACATTGGATGCTTCCTTAATGTTCCTCTAGATCAATAATAACTTCCATCGTCTTGTCAATGACAACCAGTGGTCTAGAAGACTATGGTTCTAACCACCATCTTAAAATGTTTTGAGATCTTATCTCCAGAATGCAATCATTAATCCCTCCCCTATTATAGAGATGTCAACCAAGAGGCCACCTATGACCTCATTGTAAATATTGTGTGGTAATTATATAGGGATCCTTCCAACAATATCCATCACAAACGTCACATGGAAGTAAACCCTCAACATGATGAGGGTGTTTTCTACGGCTCTCTGGCCGAGGTACCTCACACCTGGGAACACAAGACAGCCCACTGGGGACCTAAACTAGCTAACCGGGAGTAGTATCATACCTTTTCCCACTTCGAATAATCCTAGTATCCCAGTTTTGTGGCAAATAGTGAGTGGGAACATACAACCATCCACTTTCACTTCACTTTCCAATAGAATCATTAGGAGACGCTCAATCAATCTCTCCATTATAATCTGATGGAGTAACACAAGAAAGAAAATACATATTCATACACCTATGAATACTGTTAGTAGCCTCATTTGGAACCACATGGATAATTCAGTTAGAAATTCCTAACGATAAGTAGAGGGAATAATCAACTCTCTTCCCCAACAAAAAAGTCCGATCAATATCCACTAACAAGAAATAGAAGTCAAGAGAAATTATAAACCCCTAATCCAGACATGGAATGGTTGTATATTCCCATTTCATTTACTGAAGACACCAATCATATCTCAAAAATGGTGAATGGTTTGAAATAATTCATTCTTATTACATAGAGACATCCCAAAATATCATAATTTTGAAACCAACAATACATGAATGAATTAAGCATAGCTATGTCCCCACAAGAAAGGTGTCTTATTATCATGTTTCACTATAGAAGATACATACCATTGTTCTCATGTAGGAGAGTCATGGGGCATCATTCTCCCATTACATTTTGAGAACCGTATTACGAACATACACCAATTCCAATTAGAAATAATCAGCCTTTTATAAAATCAACTCTATGTTAGGCACATACACATTCCCATGGAGACCACTTCTCCTAGAAATTATTCCCATCTACATGTATGAAGGAATAAAAAAAGAAGCCATATCATATATAGTTATAAATTGAAGATCCAATTTGTGATGTGTATTCGCTCAATGATGGAGTTCATGAATCCCTTAGACATATTTTTGTGCATATATACATCATACCCTTCTATTATACTAAATTATGGTAGAAATAATAGAAAACTTGAAGGTCCTCATTGGGAACTTCCTCATGAAGGATTTCTTCATAAAAATTCAATCAATGTCAAGACCCGATCTCTTGATGAGGTCAATGGTAACTCTCCTTGTCACCATAAGACTAGGGATAAAGAGGGTATTCACCTTTATGTATTCCACCACGATGGTCCTCAACATGATGGAATTTGTTATGAAAGTTATCTCCACAGTAGTGATTCCCATTTTCAATAGAATTTTTGAAATTACAATTTAGTTGTGAGGAATCCCTCTTATATTGATGCACTTGAAAACACAAGGTCAGTCATGTATGATTACATGTCACTAGTGGGTGAAATTATTTCTCAATAATAAGATATCCTATGGTGATCGTGAATCGCTAAACCACCCATGTGAAATTTATCTTCCAATAAAATTGACGAACAATCTTATGATCTTGCAAATTCTAATAAACCACCAGGAAAACACAATCCGTGATTAGATAATATAGAGAAACCTCTGGAAAAATATAATGAGGATACATTGAACATTTGGAATCAACTGGATGAGGGTGAAATAAAAGTCATGTTTTGTCCTTTGGAAATGTATTAATACAACATTATAGAGATTTTGGAAAAATATGTTATTCATGATACCTGCCACATCATATAGAAGTCTCACCGTCATCTAAGCTCTAATCTGTTACCGTTTAACGAATATCAAAGGCATGTCAATGTAATAGAAAAGATGCCATGCCGAATTGACTTATTATCTCTTCTGGATTCCCAATATCCAAAAATTGGGAAGCAACAGGGTGCCCTTCAATGTCAATGTCTAAATGAGTTAATGAGGATGCGAAAATTTGTCATAGATACCCCACCTAGTTTTTATATCATAGGATGGGGTGCTCATGGAGAATTGCATTTCACTATACCGCAAATCCAAAAAATTCCACAAAAAGTGGTCTCATGTAGTGTTATTTTTCCGGTCTAGCTACAATAAATGAATTATGTTCATGACTGGAGAGATGCTCAACAAGAACATGCCTCGACCAGTTTCCACCAATGTTAAGACCAAAGAGAGTAACCTATTGAGATAAATTTTCATCAATCGTATGTGAACATTTAGTAGGAATTTTTCACCGAGGATATCATCCATCAGATTAAAAAAATTTATAAAATAGCACATCTATATTCCAAAGAAGTCAATTTATGTGTCATTTGGTAATTAACCCAGTAAACATTGAGACAAGATTTTGTAATATTATAAGAGTAGTTGCACTGATATAATCCATTGATGTTTAGGAGCCACCCTAGCTCATAGAGATAAGGTATTCATTAACCCAACCCTCAGAGTCAACAAATAGATCTTGAGGGGTTTATAAAGAAGAACATGAATAGCCCCATCTAGTAGAGCTAGGGAATTTTCACATTTCCATTCCCATTCTCAGTGGAATTCATTCTTCTCCCGATTAGGGAAGAATCCAAAAAATTATTGCCCAACTAAACTATCATAGGCTTCTATGTAGGTAATTATCTTCCAAATTGTTCTTAGGGAACAAACAAGTAGTAGGAAAAAATCTCATGGAGGGTGCCGAATAAGTTGATTAACAAACATACAACCATAATTCTGGTAATGCATCATGCATCAGTGAAAGTCATCAATTCAATCATTTTTCACCTTTATAAAATGAATCTAGTTCAGTGTAGTTAGTGGATGATGTTCGTATTCATAATGTGGTCTGCACTGGAAGAAATGAAGGATGTTATTCTACCCGAAATTATAAGATTTCTCAAATTTTGGTATACTATAAAATATTAAACATTCCACAACATAAAAGGGAAGTTAATAATGGAAAATATAAATGGAATACCTTGTTTCACCCCCCCCCCCCGGAGAATTTAAATCCCTTTTTGTTTAGGAACAATTTTCATGGTAATATTAAGAGATTAAGTAGTTTATGTAACGTCCTGGTTCCGAAAGCCACACAGAGGCACCCCGTACCCAGTAGGTCACATGGCCCCAAGTGCATTTCCCCAAATGCCAGAGGCTACCGACTAGCACGAGGGCCTTGGGACGGATAGTGGGGAAACTATGCCCTCATTGGTAGAGTACACAATAGAAGAGAAAACAATAAGAAATAGTGGAAGCAGTAAATATCCAACAATAATAAACAATCCACAGATCAATAAGCAGTAGTGAAGAAAAGAGCTAAACACAAATAGGAATCCCTATAGAAAGTTCTCACAACCACCCCCTCTGGTCCTATCCAGGAATTACCAACAACCCTCTAGGTGGTACACTCAGCCTAACCCCTCTGGTTTGTTCATACAAAATAATTATCTCTCTATGGAAGCACGCTCATTCAATTCCACCTATAGTCTAAGGTAGTCAGGGACTCTCTGAGGATGATCACATTCTCAATTCCTCTTATAACCCCATGTTCTAGAGACTCTCTGAGGAAGATCACTCGGTCAATTACTCTTATAGCCCCAAGTCAATCATAGACTCTCTGAAGAAGCCCACTCAGTAAGTTCCTCTATAACATGGAATGTTTTATGGAAATTCAAACAAAACTAAGACTCTCTGAGGACGCACACTCAGTCTACCCTTTTATAGTCTATAAAGCTCAAGACTCTTTGAGAAATCTCACTCGGTCTATCCTCTTATAGTCTATAATATCCAAGACTCTCTGGGAAGCTCACTTGGTCTATCCCTTATAGTCTATAATGTCCAAGACTCTTTGGAAAGCTCACATGGTCTATACCCTACAGTCTATAATGTCCAAGACTCTCTGACGAAGCTCCCTCAGTCTATAACCTTGTAGTCTATTGCACCAGGTTCTGAAGGACCCATTCCAGTCAGTTCATAATAATGATATATGGACAATGTAAACCAACAAAGATCATTGGATAACTATTCTATAGCATAAAAATCATGCCAGAGAACATCACTCCATCCTACGATCACAAGGCACAGATAACAGGTATAACGGCCAAAGGTGGAACAAGACTAAAAGGTCGTAAATAGAACAAGGCATGGGATAAAAATAGAAACATAGCAATTATCCTCTTTTATAACGAAATTACCTCTACACAAGCATACAAGAAAGGTAGGAAAACTGTAGGAGGAAAACAGTAATCACGCAATACCCCATTCAAGGTTATTGGTGGAAATTGCACACAAAACTCAAAGAATTTGAACATAAAGGCGGAAACCACCTACCTTGATTCTTGTAGATGAATATACTTGAACCACAAATCATGAATCTCCTTAAAAAATCATAGATCTTTGAAAACACACAAAACCTTCAACCCACATGAACATCCAAAAGAAGAGTAATTGGAAAACAATGCTCTATAATAAAGAATATCTTACCTCTATGGTTCCAATGCAATTGATGATAGTTGATTTGGAGAATGGACGAAGGCTCAGGGGCTCGAAGGAGATCTTCAGTCGTACGGGACACTCTCAGTCAAAGAAGCTAGAGAAAAAGTTTGTTATGGCGATAAGACGTGACCCCGGTCCATTTAATGAAAAAATATATACAAGGCGTGTACTTTTGGAGTACATGATGTGTACTAGGATTTTCCATACTCCACTTTGGGTGGCCTCCACATAACCCCACACGACCGTGTGTGTGGCCTGGACATGGCCAACACACAGCCTCACACGGCATCAAAGTACACAGTGTGTACTTAAAAAATTTCCAAATACTCCTATTTAATAAAAAACACTAGAAAACGGAAAACATACCTGAAACGAAGGTCCAAATTCTTAAAAACATTCCCCCTTAAAGAAATTTTTCCCTGGATTTCCCGTAGAAGAAGAAACCACGAACAGATCTGGCCACTGCGATCCTGCATCGACCTCCCTCTCCCAAGTCTCTTCCTATACTCTCTCATGTTGCCGTAGCACCCATATCAGAGGAATAGACTAGATAAGGATAACCTTCATACTGTGAATGAAAAACCTAATAGGATGATCCTCAAATGATGCATCCGCTTCATGCTCAACATCTTCAGGTTGAAAGACATGAGATGTGTCTGAAAAGTAACGTCAGAGCTACGAAACATGGAAGACGCCATGCATAGCCTGGTACCTCTGAGGTAATTGCAACCGATAGGAGACCGAACCAACTCTTTCCAACAACTCAAACGGCCAAACGTACCTTGGTGAAGGCTTACCCTATCTCCAAATCCTCTTGTGTCCCAACCTTGTTGAGACATGCAAGAAAAAATGATCACCAACCTCAAACTCCAGAGGTCATCTCCATTGATCAGCATAAGACTTCTATCGAGAATGTTCCATAGCCATCCTCTTTTGAATCAACTCTATCTACTCTGAGGTCTCCTGAACAGGACGAGGTCCCAGCAAAGCCACCTCTCCTTCATCCAGCCAGTATAAAGGTGATCGGCATGGCCTATCATACAAAGCCTTGTAAGGTTCCACTTGAATAATATACAGAAAACTATTGTTGTAGGCAAACTCCACAAGAGGTATATGCTTATCCCAAGAAAATAAAAATTCAAGAATGCAAGCTCAGAGCATATCCTCAAGAACCTGAATCGTATGATCGAACTAGCCATCTGTCCAGAGATGGTATGTTGTACTAAAAAGTCCTTGTGTACCCAAATCCTTCTAAATCCCCTGACAGAACTAGGAAGTAAAACGCGCATCTCGGTATAAAATAATGGATTGTGGAACTCTATGTACACATACAATCTCTCGGATGTAAAATTGTCCTAGTTCATCAACACTGAAGGTCTCCTTGATCGGAAAGAAGAGAGAAACCTTCATAAGCCTGCCGACGACAACCCAAACAGCCTCATTCACTCGAGGTGACCTTGGAAAACAAGTCACGAAGTCCATCACGACATCATTACACTTCCACTCCAGAAGGGGTTACGGTTGCAAAATACATGCCGGTCACTGATGCTCCACTTTCACCTGCTGAAAAGTGTAACACCTCAGAAAAAACCATCAACATCTCTCTTCATACCAGGCCACCAATACTGGCGGTGTAGATCACGATACATCTTGGTGACTCCAGGATGAAATTCCCAAACTAAGGAATGAAATTCACTCATTAGCTCCTCGCGTATATATGCTGGCACCCATACTAGTCCCTGGAAATACAAGATCTCATCCTCACCAACTGTCCATCCAAGAAGAGGTTCCCCCCCTAACACACCATCCCACAGGACTAGGACTTCTGAGTCTGATAGCTGCCTCATCCGTACCCGATCGAGAAGAGTAGAGGTAACAGCTACAGTTTATATAAAAGTCTACCCCAGTCTTCCATGCACCTCCAAATGCATATCAGATGTAGAGACCCAAAGCCTGACGTACATGGACATTACATTACTTTTGCGGAATACTTAGTATATAACAAAAACACACACACAAGGACCGTAATAGTTTAGGGTCTTTGGAAACTCGGAATATAATATTATAATCGTGGTGAAAGATCTTCAACATCTTCCATAAAGATCTTCTTTTTTTTTCTAAACCTAAATCCTTTCTTTATGTCCTGGGAAAAGAAAACATAAAAGGGTGAGCTCAAATGCTCAGTAAGGGTACACAAAAGAAATATCAATCACGTCATATTCATAAGAACATATCTTTTGGAAATCTTAACCTGCAAAAGAGATCATAATTTCATAACATGGGATAAATCATAGTAGTGAAATGTAATCCCAATAATCATAACATAAAACATGAAACTTTGTGTCATACACACATAATCATAGAGAATAATTTCTTGTTAGTCAAGACTCAATTCCAAGACTATCTCAGGGGACAAAGTCCCTTTCTGAACCCAGTTCATTCCTCGTTTTAGTCCTGTTTCACTTAACTGGTATAACCTACCGTTCCATCCATGTCTATCTCATGAGATATAAAATCTTTACCCAATGCATTGGAGGGAGATATAGTACCCACCCATCTCATAATGATACTATTCTTATGTGTGCCACAAAGTCATAAACCATACATCGTAGTATAACCCATGTAATAAAAATGGGATTCTTAAACAACATGACATCATAAAAAAATTCATATAAGATAAAGGAATTCATAAAAATAATTCCATCACAACATAATCAAATCAATGTAATAATAGGGATAAAAACAGAACCCTATATTATCTTATATGGAAAATAATTTTGATAAAACACTTGAACTCCGTTCTTGAGGAAAATATCCTTTCTACTTCAAAAACAATTTTCCTTTCTTAACATGTCATACAATTTTAAACTAAAATAAATTGATTAAAAATAAACTTGAAAACTTGTAAAGGAAGCTTCTTGGAAATAATGTTTTAAAAATCCATTCATGCCGTATATGTTAAAAAACAGTCTTCTCGTACATTGGAAGGAAAAGTCAAAAAGTACCTCGTAAAAGAATGATTCCATACATACCATGTAGTAAAAATCAAAAATGGGTAAAAAGGACTTTAAACATACATTAATACACTTTTATAAAACATGTACATGGATGATAGAAATAACCCTATTAAATACTTAAAAATAAGAAATCTCGGATAAAAATGAGATTTGAAAATTTATCCCTTACCTTATGTCTGATATGATTTGTACGTATCCAAACCTCCTGTATAATGATTTAAATAATGTCATTAACTTATTAAAGAATCATATTCATTGTTATGATATCATATATGGTTCACTTATGACTTTATATTACCCGTTCTTTTGTAAATTATATGTTAATGAAGTGTTTTGGGTAAAATCGTTTCATTTATCGTAGGTGTTTGGACTTGTTGTTCTTGACATTATTATTACTTATATCCTGATTTACGTACATCCAAAATATAAAACATGATTTATATATCATATATATATTCAGTATATATATATATAATAATTAGATAAATGAAATGAAACACACCGTTCATGGAGACGGTAGTCCGTACGTACGCATGAACGCTGTTTTCCTTTCCTTATTGTCTTGAATGGAAGTAAGTAGATGATATATATATATATATATATATATAAATCCAGTAGATTTAACATGTCATATATTTCATTATTATTCACTATATATACTTTAAAATCATTTATGATTGGTTAATGTGGAGAATGAATCTCATCGCGTCTTGGAGACGGTAGTCCGTACGTACGCACGGGCGATGATATCGTTCGCATGATTGTGAACTTGTGTTGAAGTGTATGTATACTATTTCAGTATCAATATAAATTCATAATAATCATATATAGTTACTAATTACACCATTATACCCATCCAATTAAGGTGGTGGTGGAAAATAGATTACACCACGGCGTGGAGACGGTATTCCGTACGTATGCACGCGCGGTGATTTCATTTTTCCGTAGCATGGATAGAAAGTTAATTATAGTTGTTTCATATTTATAATAACATATCAGTATATAATAAATACTTATGTTATTACTTTATCATTAAAAAACAAAATAAGAAGAAGTTGAAGAAGAAAGAAATTGAAAAATATCGGTAATGGATATTACATCTTTTTGACGCGCCTTTTCGTAACCTCCACATAAAGAACTAAGGATGGTCATTGAAGATAACCAGGACCTCTAGGATGATACTAGGGTAGTGGAGAAGAGATTTTGGCAGGGTTTTTACGAGCTTTAATTCTCAAATTGGTGTGAGGAGGAGAGGGAGGAGGTTCCCTTTTATAAGGGAGGAGAGGGGCACCTTAAGAAAATCTCAAAATATTATTTTATATTAATGTCAAATTCGGTTTATAATGGTTCCAATGGGTCTTAATTCGAATCTAATGTGGATATGGGTCGCAATCCTCTCATACAATAGGATTTATACAGGTTTAGGTTATTATTTTAACCTTGTCAATTAGATTTAACTCTAAGTTAAATAATTTAACTTTTACCGTGTCTTTTTGTTTTCTTACACTATATGGTTAATAAACTTACCATAACAAGCCAAAAAAATCCCAAGTTGTTTATTATTAATATATCTATCCTTATCTACGTCATTTTGCCGAACCATAGATTTTTACGAATTAAATAACAATTAATAATAAAATATTTGTTTTAAAACCGAATTTATGTCAATTTTGAAACTATTTGGTACATGATTTTTAATGAAATTCATAACAAAATGATAAGTTCGAAAAAAGTTACTTAAATAAACAATAACATGTCTTATTAACCTATAAAATTAGTGTAATTCATAAAAAGTTTCAAATTACATTTATTTGGGCATTTATAACATCAATTATGTTAATATTTTTTTAAAAAGGTAATTACTGCATCATCATTGTGTCATAAATAATTTAATTTATTAGATGTCTAAAAATTCTAAAAAAACTACTATCATGTATGAAATCTTTTTAGATTTCCAATTAATATTTATAGTCAAAAATATTCCTTATATAACACCATATAAAAATTAATTACTGAAATATTTTTTATGCCTATTTTTCCTTAACATTAAATTAATTAGTCTAAATTGTCATTATCACTTAATGGGATCCCAAAATCGACCCAAAGATGAACATGGTCGTTAATGACTCAACCAATAATGTTTTTACAAGTGTAAAGGTAATTATGAATTATTATAATATTATTTTTAACCCTTATTTACCGGATTTACCTTTAACCATGGTAAATAAAATATTTACCGCAGTAATTATTTAAAATGTCTAAAAATAAAAGTTACCTATTTACACAATTTGAACATCCTTATTTAAAATATGGAATCCATTTTCCCAAATTCTAAACACATAAGTGGAAGAAATTAATTTAAAATTAATTCCCAATGTTAAAACAAAATGCGTGTTTTTATAAAATAATATCTATCAAAAGATTGACAGTCATTTATATCTATGATCAAAGTGATATTAATTACATTGACCACCATTGGATAAAATGGTAAATATATATTCTATTTATACTTTAAAACCGTTCAATATTATAATTTAACCACATAAGATATTACGATGAAAAAAGTTGTTTTTAATTAAAATATAGCGTGTTTTTACTATTCTTTAAAATATGAAAGTTATCAGAAAAATATCAAAACATCATCTAATGTAAATTTTTATATCCTTATTCAAAAGAAGAATTTTATTTTTTCAAATTGAACAGATAAACATGTCAAAACCTAGATTTAAAGTGGGTGCGCCATCAAACGGCGGGAAAACTGCATTTTTTGAAAAATAATTATTTTACCCGAAAAATTTATTTTGTTCTTATAACATGTTCTAGAAAATGTGTAAGATGATTAATAATGTTATAAAATTCAAAATTTAGTTAATACTATTCATAGCGGCTAGTTCATGACAATATTATAATAATATATCGTTGTTTATTAAAACTCGGTATTTTGCACAACACACGCTATCGAGGAAGGTCGCGATTGCATGTAATGCAAGCCAAGTCAGGGTTGCGTGTTGTGAAAGAATCCTTCGTTGTTTCGTAAAATATAATCCAACCATATTTCATTTATACATTGAATATATATATATATACTCAATGTTTCATAGAATAACTATTATCAAAATTGTGTGTAACACGATCCAAGAATAGTGTTGCGTATATTGCAAGCTAATACGGTGTTGCGTATAGCGCAAGATAATCTTGGTGTAGAATAAAACACATGACATTGATGAAATTAAAAGAATATTTTTCATAAAATCTCAGGGTGTTACATTCTACCCCCCTTAAAATGAATTTCGCCCTCAAAATTTTTCGGGGTTATAAATGGTTTACTATTCGAAAGTTTCTTTAATAGAAACCCACATCGTAAAAAGGAATACCAAAAACAATCTTTAAAAACAAAAGTATGAAACGTAATGGTTACCCAAATAAACTAATCACTGGGTTTCCACATAGGTGAAAATATGGATATGGAAGAGAAATCTAACCATCATGTTCTGATGGAGAGTGGTAGAGAATATGGCTATAGAAAATCTAGCAATCAAAAAGCCATAAATTTTTGATGATCTAAGGTACCATCTGATTCATCAGATATAAGTGCACTAGGACAACATTTTGGGTTTTAAGGATCATTTCCCTAAAGTTGATGAAATTGTAATTAGAAGAAATACTTTGTTGATTTTGGTATAGTCTCACCGTTTGTCGTTCGTTGGACAATTTCCACATCATCTCTTAATAAAATTAAGTTGAATTTGTCATTCGTGATGTGTTAGTAGATCATGTGATAGAATGATGGGTCATTCCATCTGTCTCAATTAAAAGGTTAGAAAAGTTATCAAAAAAAATACATAAGTCCATCTATAGTGAGATCAATCTTATATAGTTCCTAAAATGGACTTATATTGCTTAATATAATAAAACTAGTTTCTACTAAATAGGGAATTCCTGTAGGACAGTGGTAGGTGAAAAAGGCCAGTCGCACTTCGGTTGTGGGTTCGATTCACACAGCCTTGTCCGACGCGATGGGTTGTCTCCCATCCTGCAGGTTTTTCTTTTTCTAAAACTACATTACTATAAAATCCCATCAGTAATATCGAAAAAAGTTCTATCCTTAAACAATACGTAGCATATGTCCAACATAATCCATTCCAATATTTAGGCTTATCTAAAATACTTCGGTCCAAACTCATAGTATAGAGAAAATGATCACATGAATTCCATCATTTATCCCAAAAATATCTCGTTCGTCACATTCCAGTCATGTGAATACCATAATCATGTAATCTCTTGAAAAATGAATACCCATTGAATCATAGTGAAAACATGAGTGCTGTCAAAAGATAACTCTTTCCACATACCAAAATCCTCAAAATTCTATATACTAATTCCTTATATCAATCAAGAGCTCATGAATACAATCAAACATCTCATTTTCTTCTTGTCCCTTCATTATGCGCATATCATCTACTTTCCAAAAATATTTCAATCACTTTTTTTCCTACTTACCAGTATCATATAAATATTGAAAACCAATACATAGATATTCCAAAATTCCACAATACCATAAATGGGATTACATGATAATATTTTGAAATCCCATTACATAAACACTTAATAATTCCATCACCTCGTTGTCATATTCATCATTGCCAATAGTGATCTCATGTGACTTCCCTTTGTCCTTTTACTTAAGCGATTGCTCATGTCGATCATCACTAACCCTTGGATTAGGGCATTTATTAGCATAATTCCCCATTTCCTTGCACTTGAAGCATTGAAGTGTTGGTGGTGCATTATCTGTAGTCTTTTCTTTATTCACATCATTAGAAACCCTTTTTCCATTACATTGACACTCAACTGCTCGATGACCTTATTTTCCACACATAAAACATTTTCTAGTCCCTATAAGACAATCTCCACCATGCTTCTTTCCACATGTTGTGCATAAGGAAACATTCATCTTCTTTTCACCATTATTCTGAGATTTCTCCTTGAACTCCATCTTTCGTTTCTTGTCAAAACCATGAGATGGATATGTAACACCAACTTCCATTTCTGCCTTGATAGAACAATGCACAATTTATTCATAGCTATCGATGTCTCTTATAGCTAATTCCCTTCGAAGACGTGGTTTTAAGCCACTGAAAAATCGATCAACTTTACTTTCAGGTTAGATGATAATGCCAGATGCATACCTTGCATGTCTTGTAAAATCCGCTTCGTATATACCAACAGATTCATCATCCTTCTGCTTCAACTCATGAAATTCTGTTTCCATCTTTGTTCGAAGAATACGAGGGAAGTTCTTACTGAAAAAAATGTTCTTGAACTCGTCCCATTCCATGACTCAATTTCATCTCTTGGCCTCGTATTCTTGATAAGATTCCACCATTGATCAGCTTAACCTTCCAAACGATATACTTCTAAGATGAAATTATCATGTTCACAACATTGAAGAACAGAAAATATCTTTTTAGTGGTACTGATCCATTGTTCAGCAACAAGTGGATCAGAAGACCCACTGAAAGAAGGTAGACGTTGCCTCATAAAGGACTCAATAGAATATTTTTCCCTTCTCTGCTCATTTGCAAGTCCAGAAGGATTCATAGCTTGTGTAAGTATTGCAATAAGATTTTGAACTCCATCTCCCATAACATTTGTTTGTTCCGGAGGAAAATCATTTCATTTTCCATTACAGTGATCAACACAGTTCCTTCGGGTTCCAGCCATCCTCTAAAACCCAAAAAGAATAGTGTGAGAGGCAAAAATCATGCTATGGAAAAAAAACATAATAAAGGGGGAGTACCCTTAATATCTAACATCTTAGGTTAAATTCTACGATCGTTACCGTAGTTCTAGGACTATATCCTATACATATACTTACCCTTAGAGACATCCCTAGACATACCTTAGAAATATCTCTAGGGATATCACTAACGTTCTCACATCCTAGTTTCCAAAGGTTGACTAAACCTTTCCTCTGATACCAACTGTAGCGGTCTGGAATTACTTCCAGTTGACTATAATTGATACCTATCAGGTCACTCCATGGGCGGCTACACCCCCTAGGCGGGACACACCACCATCCCCAGTGGCAGCCATTTCCTCATGAAGCCCTTGGGCGGAGAGCCATGCTTCGTCCAACGCTCACATGTGAGAGTTCCCAAGGATCAGATACATTCCTACCTCCTTTGCCTCTGATACCATCTGTAGTAACCCGAAGCCTGACATACATGGACATTACATTACTTTTGCGGAATACATAGTACATAACAAAAACATACACAAAAGGACCGTAATAGTTTAGTGTCATTGGAAACTCGGAATATAATCTTATAATCGTGGTGACCGATCTTCAACATCTCCCATAAAGATCTTTTTTTTCTAAACATAAATTCTTTCTTTATGTCCTGGGAAAAGAAAACATAAAAGGGTGAGCTAAAATGCTCATTAAGGGTAAACAAAAGAAATATCAATCACGTCATATTCATAAGAACATATCTTTTGGAAATCTTAACCTGCAAAAGAGATCATAATTTCATAACATGGCATAAATCATAGTAGTGAAATGTAATCCCAATAATCATTACATAAAACATGAAACTTTTTGGCATACACAAATAATCATAGAGAATCATTTTTTGTTAGTCAAGACTCATTGCCAAGACTATGTTAGTGGACAAATTCCCTTTCTGAACCGAGTTCATTCCTCGTTTCAGTCCTGTTTCACTGAATCGGTATAACCTACCGTTCCAGCCATGTCTATCTCATGAGATATAAAATCATTACCCAATGCATTGGAGGGAGATATAGGTCCCACCCAGCTCATAATGATATCATTCTTATGTGTTCCACAAAATCATAAACCATACATCGTAGCATAACCCATGTAATAAAAATGGGATTCTTAAACAACATGACATCATAAAACAATTCATATAAGATATAGGAATTCATATAAATAATTCCATCACAACATAATCAAATAAATGTAATAATAGGGATAAAAACAGAACCCTATATTATCTTAGATGGAAAATAATTTTGATAGAACACTTGAACTCTGTTCTTGAGGAAAATATCCTTTCTACTTCAAAAACAATTTTCCTTTCTTAACATGTAAAACAATTTTAAACTAAAAGAAGTTGATTATAAATAAACTTGAAAACTTTTAAAGTAAGCTTCTTGTAAATAATGTTTTAAAAATCAATTCATGTCGTATAAGGTAAAAAAACATTCTTCTTGTACATTGGACGGAAAAGTCAAAAAGTACCTCGTAAAAGAAAGATTTCATACATACCATGTAGTAAAAGTCAAAAATGGCTAAAAAGGACTTTAAACATACATGAATAAAATTTTATAAAACATGGACATGGATGATAGCAATAACCCCAGTAAATACTTACAAACAAGCAATCTCGGATAAAAATGAGATTTGAAAATTTATCCCTTACTTTATGTCTGATATGCTTTGTACGTATCCGAACGTCCTGTATAATGATTTAAATAATATCATTAACTTATTAAGGAATAATATTCATTGTTATGATATCATATATGGTTCACTTATGACTTTATATTACCCTTTCTTTTGTAAATTCCATGTTAAAGAAGCGTTTTGGGTAAAATCGTTTCATTTATCGTAGGAGTTTGGACATGATGTTCATGAAATTATTATTACTTATATCATTATTTAATTACTTCAAGAATATAAAACATTATTTATATATCATATATATTCAGTATATATATATAATAGTTATATAAATTAAATGAAACACACCGTTCATGGAGACGGTAGTCCGTACGTATGCAAGAACGCTGTTTTCCTTTCCTTATTATCTAGAATGGAAATAAGTAGATGACATACATATATATATATACATAAATCCAGTAGATTTAAAATGTAATATATTTTATTATTATTCATTATATATACTTTATAATCATTCATGAATGGTTAATGTGGAGAATGAATCTCATCGCGTCGTAGAGATGGTAGTCTGTACGTACGCACGAGCGATGATATCGTTCTCATGACCGTGAACTTGTGTTGAAGTGTATGTATACTATTAAGTATCAATATCACTTTATAATAATCATATATAGTTACTCATTACACCATTATACCTATCCAATTAAGGTGGTGGCGGAAAATAGATTACACCACGGCGTGGAGACGGTATTCCGTACGTACGCACACGCGGTGACTTCCTTTTTCCGTAGGATGGATAGAAGGTTAATTAGAGTTGTTTCATATTTATAATAACATATAAGTATATAATAAATAATGATGTTATTACTTTATAATGAAACAACTAAATAAGAAGATGTTTTATAAGAATGAAATTGAAAAAGATCGGTAATGGATATTACCTCTTTTTGACGCGCCTTTTCATAACATCCAATTAATGAACTAAGGATTATCTTTGAAGAAGACGAGGACGTCTAGGATGATACTAGGGGAGTGGAGAAGATATTTTGGCAGGGTTTGGCCGATCTTGAATGCTCAAATTGGTGTGAGGAGGAGAAGGAGGAGGTTCCCTTTTATAAGGGAAGAGAGGGGCACCTTAGGAAAATCTCAAAATATTATTTTTTATTAAGGTCAAATTCGGTTTATAATGGTTCAAAAGGGTCTTATTTAGAAGCTAAAGTGGGGATGTGTTTAACTCCTCTCATCCAATAGTATTTAGACACGTTTAGGTTATTATTTTAACCATATCAATTAGATTTAACTCTAAGTTAAATAATTTAACTTTTACCGTGTCTTTTTGTTTTCTTACACCATATGGTTAATAAACTTACCATAACAAGCCAAACGAACCCCAAGTTGTTTATTATTAATATATCTATCCTTATCTAAGTCATTTGGCCGAACCTTAGATTTTTATGAATTAAATAACAATTAATAATATAATATTTGTTATAAAAACTAATTTATGTCAATTTTGACACTTTTTGGTACATGATTTTTATGAATTTCATAACAGAATGATAAGTTCTAACCAAGTAACTTAAATCAACAATAAAATGACATATTAACCTATAAAATTAGTGTAAGTCATAAAAAGTCTCAAATTACATTTATTTGGGCATTTATAACATCAATTATGTTAATATTTTCCTAAAAAGGTAATTACTGCATCATCATTGTGTCATAAATAATTTAATTTATTAGATCTCTAAAAATTATAAAAAACTACTATCATGTAGGAAAGATTTATATATTTCTAATGAATATTTATAGTCAAATATATTCTTTATATAACACCATATACAAATTAATTAGTAAACGATTGTTTTTTATGTCTATTTTGCCTTTGCATTAAATTAATTAGTCTAAATTGTCATTATCACTTAATGGGGTCCCAAAATCGACCCAAAGATGCCCATGGTCGTTAATGACTCATCC
Source organism: Viscum album (assembly GCA_963277665.1). Lineage (NCBI taxonomy): Eukaryota > Viridiplantae > Streptophyta > Magnoliopsida > Santalales > Viscaceae > Viscum > Viscum album. Next base: position 392,467,096 of record OY728166.1, read on the forward strand.
AATAGTGTTTTGACAAGTTTTAAGGTAATTTTGAATTATTATAATATTATTTTTTAACCCTTATTTACCAGATTTACCCTTAACCATGGTAAATAAAATATTTACCGCAGTAATTATTCAAAATGTCTAAAAATAAAATTTACCTATTTACACAATTTGAACATCCTGATTCCAAATATGGAATCAATTTTTCCAAATTCAAAACACATAAGTGGCAGAAATTAATTTAAAATTAATTCCCGTTGTTAAAACAAAAATCGTGTTTTTAAGAAATAATATCTATCAAAAGATTAACACTCATTTATGTCCAATATCAAAGTGATATTAATTACATTGACCACCATTGGATCAAATGGTATAAATATTTTCTATTTATACTTTGAAACCATTAAATATTATAATTTAACCACATAAGATATTATGATGAAAAAAGTTGTTTTTAAATAAAATATAGCGTGTTTTTACTATTCATTAAAATATGAAAGTTATCGGAAAAATATCAAAACTTTATCTAATGTAAATTTTTATATCATGATTCAAAAGAATAATTTTATTTTGTCAAATTGAACATATAAACATGTCAAAAACTAGATTTAATGTGGGTGCGCTATCATAAGGCGGAAAAACTGCATTTTTTGAAAAATGCTTATTTTACCCGAAAAATTTATTTTGTTCTTATACCATGTTCTAGAAAATGTGTATGATGAATAATAATGTTATAAAATTCAAATTTTAGTTAATACTATTCATAACGGCTAGTTCATGACAATATTATAATAATATATCGTTGTTTATTAAAACCTGGTATTGCGTACAACACACGCTATCGAGGAAGGTCGTGATTGCGTGTAATGAAAGCCAAGTCAGGGTTGCGTGTTGTGAAAGAATCCTTTGTTGTTTCGTATAACAGAATCCAACCATATATCATTTATACATTGAATATATATATATATATTCAATGTTGTGTAGAATAACTATTATCAAAATTGTGTGTAACACGATCCAAGAATAGTGTGCGTATACTGCAAGATAATACAGTGTTGCGTATAGCGCAAGGTAATCATGGTGTAGAATACAACAGAAGACATTAATGAAATTAAAAGAATATTTTTCATAAAATCTCGGGGTGTTACATCAGAGAAAAGAGCCATAAGGTGACAATCACTACTGGACTCTTGAACTTCCTATATCTAAGTTCTCCTACTCCACACATCAGCTACTGTGTTGCCTTTCCCAGGTGTATAGGAAAGCTCAAAGCCAAAGGAATGAAAATACTCGACCCACCTATGTTGTCTCAGAATAAGATCACATTGAGTGAATATATACGTGTGACTTTTTTGGTTGGTGAAAACCACAAAATTCTCACCCAAAAGATAATGTCTCCAACAGTGTATGGCATGGACAACTACCCCCAGCTCGAGATTGTGCGTCGAGTAGTTCCTCTCATGTGGCATCAACTGTAGAGACCCGTACGCTATGATTCCATCTCCCTGTATCAGCACATCTCACAGCCGGATACCTGAAGCCTCACAGTAAACAGTATAACTCTTCCCCGAATATGGAAGGACTAGTATCAGTGCTGATGTCAAACTCCCTTTCAACTCATGAAAGGCTGACTCATAAGAATCTGACCATACGAGCTTCGCGCCCTTCTTGGCCAGACCTGTCAGTGGTGCTGCTAAGCGTGAAAGACATGTATGAAGCATCTTTAGTAACCAGCCACCCCTAGAAAACTCCTCACCTCAAAGATGTTCTTCAACTACTCCCAAAAAACTACTACTCTCACTTTAACTGGGTCTACTGATATTCAAGTCTCTGAGATAACGTGACCCAAGAAGTGAATCTGCTCCATCTAAAAGTGGAATTTCGAGAGCATATCATATAGAAAATGCTATCTCAGTGTATTCATAATGATCTCAAGATGGTTAGCATGGTTGTGTCGAGTCTGAGAGTACACCATGATTTCGTCCATGAAAACCACAAAGAAGGAATCTAATTATGGGTGGAACACTCATTTCATCAGTTCCTTGAATACTACAGGTGCGTTCGTGAGACCAAACGACATAAACATATACTCTTATAGACCATACCAACTATGGAAAGTTGTAAGAGGTATATCAGATGGTCTAACGTGAAACTGATGATAAATGGATCTCAAGTCAATCTTTGAGAACACACGGGCTCCTCGAAGCTGATCAAAGAGATCATCGATCCTCGGGAAGGGATATCTGTTCTTGACCGTCAACTGGTTTAGCTTCCAATAATCCATAAAAATACCTAGGGATTTTTCTGCCTTCTTCACAAACAGGATAGGTGAACCCCATGGAGAAGTACTGGGTCTGATGAAACCATTTTCCTTCTACTCCTCCAACTGCTTCTTGAGCTCCTACAACTCTGGTGTAGCCATCCTATAAGGAGGAACCGACATCAGTGGCACTCCTGGCCCAAGATCAATCGAGAATTCTACCTCATGTGCCAGAGGAAAAAATGAAAAGTCCTCAGGAAAGACTTCTCTGAAATGATTGACTACTAGAGGAATGTCTAACTGTGATGTCCCCAGGTCATCTGGATAAAGACTTTCAATCTGGGCTGTAACTATCCCTAACCCAAGATGCTCTGGACCCAACTTGCTCGTCTCGATGTCCCACTCACCCTAATGAAGAAAAGATCCACCCTCTGGTGATATGAAACTCACCCTAGGGAGATAATAGTCGATGACCGCCTGAAAGGGAACTAACCAGTCCATTCCATGAATGACATCATAGCTTGTCATCTCTTATACATAGAGGTCCCATGAGAGGTGACACCCTGAAACCTCAATAGGGAACTCTCTGCACTGACATACACTAACCACTCTAGTCCCCAATGGTGTGTCTAGTGTCAAGGTATCGGTAGAGGAAAGGATGTAGAGCCCAAGGATCTCCACAACAACAACAGAGATAAAACTATGCGTAGCACCGGTATCAAAAATAGCTAAAGATAAAAATGAGGCTACTAAGATCATACCTAGAACTGTAGAAGGGATGAGATCTTGCTTATGATGGGTCTTCTCCACTGCAAATGTCTGGCCTTTACCGAGACCCTGTGACCCTGGCTGACAACTCTAAGCTGATCCACTCTGTTGTCGTTGCTAACCTGGTGACTGACCACCAAGGACAGGACCTCCACCTCAGGCCGAATGGCTAGAAGAACTCCAGTTCCTAGACTGCTGAGAAACTGGTTATGCATCTCCTGAACGCTGGGTCATAACAGAACCCCTACCACCAGTTATAGGTGAGAAGATCTGACAAAAATGATGAAGATGTCCCATTTTTACGCAAGATCAGCACTCCATCGGGTCTCTCTGGCACTGAGGCCTAGTATGCCCGCTCCACATGCACTGGTAGCATACTACCTGGTTACCCGAAGATATATTCCGACTAGTATGATATCCTTGAGAAGACTCCCTACGGTGCATCCTTCTATCAATATGAGTAACACTAACTCTGGATGTCGAACCGCCCTGTCACACTTCTCCAGATTCCCTTAAATTGCGCTCAGTGAACAAAGAGTAAGAAGACAATAGTACAAGTGGTGAACAGGAGAATGAAACATTCATGTTTTACATAACATGACTACACGGCGTGTATAAAAACAACACGACGTGTTCTTTAAAGCCATTCACATGGGTGGGTACTTCTGCCACAAACGGTCGTGTAATTCCCCAACCACACGTCATGTTATCTCTACACACGGCATGTACTTGAACTCTATTCCCCATCCCAAGTCTCCTTAGATAGCCAACCCACAAGGTCCTCATAATCCTTTACTACACGGCGTGTTCACAAAGGACACGGTGTATACTAGAAAATGTTTCAATGACCCGTGTTGTTAGTCACATGGAAATCTACACGGTTCACTCGACACGGCGCGCTCCCTGAGAACACGACATGTACTTGAATGTTTTCCCTGACCCGTGTTTTTTGTGACACGGCTAGGTACTTAGGTTGCATGGAACGAAACGTTATAACAGGACACATCATGTATAGTCGATGTTTCATCCATCTGTGTCGTTAGTCACACGGGTACATACACGGTCACTACAACACAGCATGTATGTACCGCACACGGCGTGTTCCTGATGATTTTTCACAACCCCATGTTTCTGCCCACATAGTCAGTGACACAGTTTAAAAACTACATGACATGTATTAATAAATTACACACAGTGTACTCTAGGTTTTTCTAAGCAGTAGCACAGAAACGGCTCTGAAGCCCAGAAAACACAGGAAACAAGAGTTAAGGGGCCAAATTCCGATCCGTGAGGGCCTATACTCTCCGTGAATCAAAGATTGGCATCGTAAACAAGTCATAACCAGGAAACCCATTAATGATCCACCAAAATTCCTGTCCATGAGGGCCCATAACACCTCAAGAACCAAATTTTGGTTTACATATAAGCAATTTAATAGACAAAAAAAATTTCTATCAAATAGCAGAGATTCTATCAAAGCATCTATCAAAACAGCATGCATAATCTACACAATGTCTATCACAAGAAAATGCAATCTCTAATGCATCCGAGATGGCATGGAAAAAATTCATGTAATGTGATTTCTAACAAGTGCCTATATGATGCATGAGATGGAATACCCTCGTCTCATCGGATTACAATAGAATATAGCCGCAATGACAATAATGGTAACAATACAATGCATGTGAATCACCCAACTGGGAAATCATATCAACTATAAAAATTTAAAAACCAAAATAAATTAGAATCTATGAGGTAGATTAGATTTTACCTGTACATGGGTTAACTACTCCCGGGAACAGCTTATTACTATGTACCTATTCCATCATATCCCAAGATATAGGCTCCAAAAAGTAATTCAAGAGAAAATAATGTCTTTGATACCATTTTGTAATGTCCCGGTTCCAGAATCCACCTAGACGCGCCATGTACCTGGTTGGTCACAAGGCCTTAAGCGCATTTCTCCAAATGTTAGAGGCTGCCGACTAGCAGTGAGGGCCTTACCTGTGATAGTGGGGAAGCTATGCCCTCATTGTAATAGTACACAACAGAAGAAAAAACAATAAACAATAGCGGAAGTATTAAATATCCAACTACAATAAAAAATCCACAGATTAACAAGTAGTAGTGAAGCAAACAGCTATCCACAAACAAGAATCCCTCTGGGAAGTACTCACAGCCATCCCCTCTGGTCCTATCCTAGATGTACCAATAACTCTCTGGGTAGTACACTCAGTCTAACCCCTCTGGTTTGGTCATACAAAATTATAAAACTCTAAGAGGAAGTACGCCCATTCAATTACATTTATATTAAAAGGTAGTCAGGGACTGTCTGAGGATGATCACGCAATCAATTCTCCTTATAGCCGCAAGGTCTAGAGACTCTTTGAGGAAGCTCGCTCGGTTAATACCTCATAGAGCCTCAGGTCTATCACATACTCTCTTAGGAAGCTCAATCGGTCAATTCCTATTATAGGATGGAATGTTTTAAGGAAATTAAATCAAAACAAAGACTCTCGGATGAAGCACACTCGGTCTACCCCTGTATACTCTATAAAGATCAAAACTCTCTGTGGAAGCTCACTCGGTAAATACACTTATATTTTATAATATCCAAGACTCTATGGGAAGCTTACTTAGTATATCCCCTATAGTCTATAGTGTCAAAGACTCTCTGGGAGGCTCACTCTATCTATCCCCTATTGTCTATAATGTCCAAGACTCTCTGAGGATGCTCCCTCAGTCTATCCCCTTATAGTCTATAGCACACGGTTCTCACAGCCCTGTTCCATTCAGTGCATAATAATGTTATAAGGCCAGTTTAGACCTATATAGATACATGTCTAACCATTCTATAGCATAACATGGATTCCAGGGAACACCACTCCATTCTAAGGTCACAAGGAACCGAAAACAGGTATAACGGCCAAAGGATGAACAAGACCAAAAGGTCGTAAACAGAAAAATGCATGGGAAAAAAATCCTAGCATAGAAATTATCCTCATACGTAACCAAATTACCTCTACATAAACATACAATCAAGGTAAGAAAACTACAGGGGAAAAATAGTAAGTAAATAATACCCCGTTCAAGGGTATTGGTTGAAACTGCACAAAAAACTCAATGAATTCTAACGGAAAGGCACAAACCACCTACCTTGATTGCAGGAAATCAATACACTTGAACCACGAGGAATTAATGTCCTTAAAAAGTCATAGATCTACGAAAACACACAAAACGTTCAACCCATGATAACTTGCAAAAGAGGAGGAATTGGAAAACGATGCTCTTGAAGAAGGAATAGATTACCGCCGTGGTTCCAACGCAATAGACGAAGGTTGATTCAGAAAACGGATAGTGGGTCAAGGGGTCAGAGGAAATTCATAGCCATATAGGATGCTCTCGGTTGAAGAAGTTGGAGAAGAAGTGTGTTATGGTGATTAGATGCCACCCCAGTCCATTTAATGAAAAAAAAGTACATGACGTGTACTATTGGAGTACACGGCGTGTACTAGGATTTTACATACACTACTTTATGTGGACTCTACATCACCCCACATAATGGTTTGTGTGGCCCGAACATAGCCAGCATACAACCTCGCGTGGCATCAAAGTACATGGCGTGTACTTCAAAAATTTCAAAAAACTCATCATTTCTCAAAAACTCCAGAAAAAGGAAAAACATACCTCAAAAGATGGTCCAGTTTCTTGCAGTTGAGAAGACACAATATAGAGTTACTCTGAGGTAGAACTTCTACCAGATATGCTAGACAAGAAGATCCTTAGATTGCATTTACAATAAGAGCACCTTAACAAAGAGGGATTATTTCAACTACTAATGTAGTAAATGAATTCTCTCCATTGAAAGTACAACAATGGAAGGGACAATCACATCCTTACAGGCATATTCTTATGGGTTATCCATATAAAATACCAATGGCACCACCATCGGTTGTCCTACCAATCATTGCACCTATTCAGGCACTCGGTGTCGCACCTATTCATGTCCCAGCTCATCCAGATGTTCCTTGAATGCTTATGAGATCCATTGAGTCATTGAAAACATGTTTGGAAGCTATGAAATGACATTGAGAAATGGTTCAACAAGAAAATAAGGCTTATCCAAAATGGGTAGATCTTAACCATACCCCACCAAAATTTGGGAATCCCACATTTCCAATCTTCAATGGCACAGGAGATCTAGTGAATCACTTGAAACATTTATTCTCTTGTTGTAATCCCATGATGACGAAACTTGAGAAATAGGAATCCGTGAAACGTAGATGCTTCATACAATCATTGCATTGTGAAACCTTTATATGGTACATGAGATTGCATTCTCGATCGATTTATGGATAGGCAGATCTCCATCAAAATATTATTTTCCAATTTACCTCAACACAGTATAAGATAATAATATTTGATCCCTCAAACAATAATACAAGGTATAATTAACGATTTTCATATTTCTTTGATCAGTGGAAATGATTAACATACTCCTTGAATATACCTCTCCCTCAAGAAGAGTTGTTTCATATTTGTGTATAAAATCATTGTGATATTTTTTTCACACCAATAATCCCTATGAAATACACATGGGGGTTTCAGGATCCGGCCTCAATTTCTATATAGCTATAAAACTCCATAGTAGAAACTATAACCAACTCCCAAGTATTCCAATTAACACCAAGAAGAATAATATGAATATAAAAGGTTGTTATAGTTACACTTAAGAAGTACCATGTACCCACTTATACTTCAAATACCTTATCATACCATATAGATCCACCTCCCAAGAATTAGTAGAAATGAACACCTTGTCAATATGATCAAAAATATAAACGAAAGATATAGTTTGAGGAGTTAAAAAACATGTTCTATTATTTTTTAAATTACTATGTCCTTAATTACTTCTTCTCAAGTTTGGAAAAATATTGGTCAGTTTCCAAGGTAAATGAAATCTAAAAAAGTTGGAGAAGAGGAGCACTCAATATATTTATCTTCACATAAAATGGTGGAGAACCCCATCCCGAAGTATTGAGTTTTTATGGACCTCTTATAAAAGATGGTGGACTCTGGGAATGTGTAGTTGAAAATTTCACAACCCCAGGTAGCTTTTGATACTGTTACCAATATAGAGGAGGAAGGATAATTCAAGGACACGAAAGTATGAATTCTAAAAAATTTCATGATTATATGGTTATGAAAACAATCAACAGAACTCATTAATTTCTATAAACACATTTGAAACGGTAGACTGTGTCTCCTACTGCTTCTGTTTCAGCAAAGTAATCTTCATCAAAAGTCCAGTCCTCTAAAGGCCAATACTAAAAAATGAGATAATTAATAGAAAATGGAAGAAAATGGGTTTATTTAATGGTCAATGGTGTCCTTTAACATGTCATTCTTCATTCCAAATCTATCAAAATCACAGGTACCACCCCGTCAAATGACACAACAAGAATCAACCTGGAAGGAGAAATATTTTTCAGATGGATATTTGATCTTTGGATCCATTAATCTTAATAAGTAAATGGACCTCTATGTGAATGAAAATTATGAACCCAATTTCACTGAAATATATTGGGAAACTATGGGAATAGATTTTTAGACACAAGGATACCATGGAAGATGTTGTTGTTCTATAATCCACTTCTCTAACCACATACTTTTTTGATGTTTTTATTCATCAAAAACATACGGGAGATCCCCCCATTGGGATAAATAGTAACAATAGAATTCATGAACACATGAGAGGGTCTACCCTACCATTATCATATTGGAAGACCAATTAGAGGTTATCCCACCACCTCCTCAGTGAGTGGGCAGACCTAGCTGGCCTAATTCACCAAGAGTAGAAATACATAGAAATTCTTCCCCAAAAGTTGGTTCATCCATATCTGTAACTTCATATCTCAAGGAACCTAGAAAATAACATCTATGTGGGAATAAATGTAGGCATCTAGGTCAAATGTATGATGTTTTGAATCAAATATCCTGTGTACCCACCAAATTATTAATCTTGGATTCCCTAGGATTGTCAAAGGATATCCAAGAATCACTGATTGAGGATTTTTCCAGTCCTAGAAAGTAGGGTGTTTCTACAGAATTTTACGGCATGGATAATGAACCAAACAAATTCCATTTGGTCATATATTTCTTGAACCAGGATGAGGATGATGTCATACAAGGACACATCAGTCCTTTGTACCTATCTAAAATGATTAATAAAACCAACATCTAATGATCCTTCATTGAAAATGGCTCATTAGACCACCTCATTCCCATTTGGACACTTCATCGATTGGGCTGCACAAAATCACACTTGTCTCTATCCTCCTGGATGATATAGGGTTACGAAAAGAATGAGTTAGATCCTCTCAGTGAGATTTCACTTAAAACACATTTTGTGGATCACCTATGTGATACCAAGTTCCTAGTTATCCCAGAAGGCATGGATTTCAATATTATTCTTAGAAGACCATGTCTATATCATCATGTGTCCATTTCTTCATCGTACCACCAATTTCTAAAATATTGCATCAATGGTCAAATTGATACATTTCATGATGAAAATTCCCCTTCAAAACATGTAAAAATCATAAAATTTATGTGTATTTCAATCACATAATGGGAAAATATATGGAAAGTGATGTTACTAGATTCAATACTCTGAATGGTCTAGAAAAGATCCCAACTAACCCATTCAAGCATCTCAATGTCGATTAAGATATACCCATTAATAAAATTGAATGGTTTTACCCAAATCCACGAACTCATTCACTAGCTTACATAATGTTAGTTATTACAACTGAAACTAAAAGAATAGAAGAAATCATCAACTCACCAGGAAGTGATGAATTCCTAAACGAAGATGTCTTCATTACTTCCACTGATCATTAGGAAGTCTATACATCATCAGCCTGCATAGAATAGGTTGTTTCACTCATGAAAAAAATATAGGGCTGTCTATTCTCATCCAATAATCTTCCCTTTTGAGCTTTAAATATACCATTCATTGTCAGTTGGTCCAGAGATGGTTACCCCATTGTTGACATGTGAAAATACTGATTGCACCACCAGCTCTAAAAATATTACTTCATCACCTATCATCAATTAAAATATATAAAAAGAAACACCAAAAGTATATGAAAAAGAGGAAGAACTCAGGGATACCCCAGTATCATTTGAGTAAGGGTTCTCCACCAATATAGATGAACATAGTGAAATAATCATGTGTACATAGGAAGTTCTAAACCACACTCTAATTAGTGTGTCCAGAACATATGAACTGAAAGAGTTGTATAATTATTTTCTAAGGAAACATAAATATGGGTTTGCATTGAATTATATAGAAATTTATAGTATTTTATAATAGTTGTACATTCATCACTTGGTCTTTCCAAAAGAGCATCATGGATACAAGAAGGCAGTAAGAAGAACACAACTGACTCGATCATCCAAAATTGAGGTCGAGGACAATAGGATTATCAATGACGACATCATCTCAGACTTCCATTATCAAAAGTGGTAAACCAATATTTTCCATGTGAAACATAAGAACATAAAAATCATAGTTTTAATTGATTTTAGATATGTTAACTAACATTATCCCAATGATGACTTCCCAGTTCCAATCATAAAACACCTAATTGATGAAATACATGGCTATTGGGCCCTTTCCTTCACGGATGACTACTATAGGTGTAAAACAATCTAGAAGGCCCCAAAATTTGTGGAATATAAATTCTTTAGATCCCGTGAAGACTTATTATACTATCAGGTAATTTTCTTTGTATTGAAGAATGTGGGTACAACATATCAATGCGAATTACGTCACATCTACGAACCATTGTTTGGGAAATTTATAGAATCTTTTGTTGATCATATACTGGTCAAATATAGACCATGTTATAATCACCTAACTAAATTGGAGATTTTTTATAGAATATTCAAAAGTAAATTCTGAAGATGAACCCCTTAAAATGTAGTTTCATGGTATCCTTGGAAAAAGAAATTAGTTTTTTTATATTCCATCTCAAAATTGACGTCAATCCAAATAAACCTAAAGCTATCCTTGTCATGTCACTTCCTAGAAACATTACAGAGTTTAGTGGACTTCAAGGACACCTGGAATATATCATTTTCATTATATCCAATCAACCAGGAAAGTGTTTTCCCTTCACCATATTTATAAAGAAGGTGATCACTTATCAATGGAATAAATAATTAAAATAATAATTTTATACCCTTAAGAAATACCTCTTCAGTCCACTGGTATTAATACCACTATTTGAAGGAAACCATCTCATTCATTATATCACATCCTTGGAGAAATCACTAGGCACCATTCTTGTGCCAAAAGAATGGAGATGGGAAGGGAAAAAACCTTTACTCTGTCATTTGAACCATGATTGTTGAAGAGCCTAAATATTCAAATATTGAGAAGAGTTTTCTAGAATTATTATTTGATGTTCAGAAGTTGAGGCACTATCTATAGAATCAAAATATTCATTTTGTTTCTCACAATAACTTGATAAAATTTATCCTTAGTCATCTAATGGTCACATGGATCCTAGCATGGTGGGTTGTTATCCTGAAACAGTTTCATATGTAGCTTCTTCCATAGAAATAAGTGAAAGGAAAAGCCTTCACAAACATCCCCATTGAGCACCAATTTGAAAATGTGGCATCATTAAATACTGAACTCCTGATGAAGAAATATTTCTTATTCAAGATAATCCATAAACACAGGAAATATACTCTGATGGTGCTTCCAGAAGTCCAATGGGGAAGATAATGGAAGACCCTAAGCTCAATAATGCTGTTTTTGTAATTGTGATTATCTCCCTGAAAAGGTATTATTACCATACTACTTCCCGTTATCATAAGGTGGTATAAACAATGAGAAAAATAATTAGGACCTTATTTTAAGACTAGAATTGGCACTCCAAGTACCAATGCAACACATGTAAGTGAAGGGTTATTCCGAGTTAGTAATCAAATATATTAATAGTGAATACCCCATTATCAAGGAAGAGCTAATTCCCATGTTTGATTATTTTCGAGAGTTAACGGTATAATTTCCTGCAAACACAAAATTTTCTTATGTCCCACATTAAAAAATTACCCAAGATTGTGAATTGGAAAATGTAGTTATATCCCTGGAATCACTGAAATAGGATTAAAAAATCAGAAACATTTCTCATCATAGTGTGGTTTCACCTTTTTTCCAAATCGGAATAGAGGGAATCAATGAAATCAATTCCATTCATAAACCATTTGTTCCTAACATAGTATTGATCACACTGATCATGCAATATATCCACAATGAAGTACTTCCACCAAATAGAGTTGGAAGATAGAATATTAGATGATGAAAATGTAATTTCACTCTTTATGATGGCCAAAATAACCGGAAGATCCTAAATAGATGAGGCTTCAAAGGAATTCTCTTCAAATACATTGATGGGGGTGAAACAGTGGCTATCATGAAATAAGTAGATGCAGGACCCTGTGGTTCGCAAATGTTTGGGTACATGATTTCTTTTCAAATCCAAGGGTTTAGATACCTTTAACATTTGATGAAGTAGGATTTCACATATTTCACTATGAATTATAATCCCTTCTAGTTTCATTCCAGCATCATCCATCAACCCCAAAGTTTCTACAAACAACCAAATACTCATTTCCATTTGGTACACGTGGAATGGATATAATATTAACATATCCTCTATCTATGGCTATATAGTTCAAGTACATCCTCACTTCTTATGATTTCTCCTCCAAATGGGTTAAGGTAATACTTCACAAGGTTATAAGGGCCAAAATCATCACCAGCTTTTTCAAAGTTAATATCATCACTAGATTTGGTGTCTGTCATACCATATTTATAGGAAATGGACCCAATTTGAGTTTTCCTGAGGTAGGGAAGATATATGAAGAATACAATACCAAACCCAACCATTAAACCCACTACCATGCAATGAACAATTTATAGATACATAATTTAAACAAAACTATCTCCAACATAATCCAAAAAATTGTAGATAGAGATAATAAATCTTGGCATGATAAAAACATCCATGTCTTTTCGGATTAAAGGACTACAACTCATACTACCACATGGTCTACCCTGTACTCATTGTTATATGAGAAAGAAGTGGTTCTTCCCATTTAAATTCAATTTCTATCACCCAAATTTTCCATTTTTTATCAAGATTCCACTAATGAGAAATCCAAAAAATGGTTGGTTGTGAGGGAGTGGCTGGATGAAAATATATTCAATACCTTGTATCACTATGAAGTATATCATAACAAATTTTTATTGGACAATAACCATAATATTTTCTGTCACTATTTTTTCAATCGAGAGTTGTTTTTGGTCTTTAGGACCCTAATAACATGAGAAAAGAGGCCTCTAATGCATAAGACAATGTGGGAAAGAAGCTTATTCCATATATGATATCTATTCTAATTGATCTTATTCCTTATAATAAATGGATGGAGACCTCATTACAACTGTAAAATAATCAAGGTTCCTGAAGAAGTAATTTTTTATTCACACACTGATTTTCCTAGTTGTATGATTATAAAACGTGTTACAACCATCATACTAGTCATATAATGATAAAATACACTAAATACATTGTCTGTGTTGCATGACATTAAAACATGTAGAATCATCATCCTTACTACAAGATTATAAATTTCACGACATGAGTTCATTGTTCATGACTATAAACTGAAAAACAATGTTTTTCTTTACAACATTTCATTAAACTATATTGTTGACATCTCCCACATATGACATTAATAAGTGGGTAAAAATACCATGAATTGAAATTCAATGTGGTCCCTTAAATAAAGAGCGGCTTCCATACATAAGCCTACCCACATCATTTCCACTCCCAAGTAAAATTTGATCACAATTTATTCATTCTGTCTATATTAGACCCACATGGGGAACCATATTCAAGTACTATGTATGGATTGATTCTCATTCCAATGAGATATGTAGTGATTATTAGATACCTAATCTTGGATCAAACCAAGATAAAAAAAAATATCCTTCATTCCCTGTGTGTATGATTCAAATATGCATAGAGAATATTTATTCACGAACTACATATGGCATGATTCTTGACCCAGTAAGATACGTAGTGACACTTGGGTCCCATTCCCTAGTCGATCAATAATTTTTCTTTCATATTAGGTCACCTTCATCTATAATACATGCAGTTATACTAGAAATTTTTTCAAGATCTACTTATATATTGATTATTATTACAATTAAATATATAGTTATTCCTAGATATCTTATCATGGACCCAACCATAACCATAAAAGAAACAATTTACCTTTTCCTTGTCTATGATTAAATTCTATACTAGGAGACCTTCTAGAAAATATGCCTTGATTCTCATACCATATTGTATTTTTAGCCCAACCATTATTCTAGAACGTATTAATGTCCCATGTTTCTCACACCAACATTAAATTGGTATATGGAACCATCCTTAAGAACTATGTGTGTCTTGATTATTTCCCCAACAAGATACAAAGTTACATTTGGGTTTTATACCCTTGTCTAGCTGCAATATTTATATATTTTAACATCGATTCATCATTTTCCTTAACCTATGACATTAAACTTTATGTAATTTCAATAACTACGTATGGCTTTATTCTCATTCCAATGAGATATGTGGCGATGCCCAGATCACTGATCCTGGGTCCAGCTGCAATGTTTAAAATTTACCTTCACTCCCTATGTGTATGAATCAAACCACCATAGGGAGATCCATTAATAACTATGTGTGTCTTGATTTTCATTTAAATAATATATATAGTGATCCACGTATCACAAATCCTGGGTGCGATAAATCCTTAATCCCGTTTACTTACTATGCATGAATCTGATCTACACCATGATCCTTTGAAAGACCATGTGACACTTGATTCTTATACATATGACATACATTTTGGGGACCATAATTTCATTCTTATTCCCAAACCCAATGTTTCTATCACAAAACTTCAGTTCACCTTCATCCTTACCGAATTATGTTATCCTACATGGTATTTTAGGAACTATGTATGGCTTAATTATTTCCCCAACAAGATAAAAAGTGATTCCGAAATCCTATATCATGGTCTAAACACCATTCAAAAAAATTACCCCTCTCCCTTTGTATATACCAATACTATAAAAGGAGGCCAATTTCTTAAACTATGTGTGGCATGATTCGCACTCAGATGAGATACATATTGATATCCAGATTTTTAATCCTACACACGGTTGCACCATGATGAAAATAATGAATCCTTCCTCCCATATATGAGTTAGATCTATGTGAGGATATTTAATATGATTTATCATTTTATGTATAAATCTTTATTCAATGATACCCTCATTATCATTCACTCATGAATTCAACCAGGGTGTGGAATCATTATTTAAGAAATACATGTGGCTTGATTCTCACCCCTGTGAGATATGTAGTGACTACAAGATCTTCAACCTAGGCCCAAATTGCATCATAACATAAAAATACTACAATTTCCCTCATATGAATAAAAACTTATATGACTGATATTTTAAATTTTGGTCCTCTGCTTATATAGCCCACCAATGAATCAAAAAATGAACCTATTGTAATTATGTTTCAGATATATGTATGGGACTCCAAACTCATGTCATATATTTTTCCAAATACATCCCATGTATATTTGACATTATCTAATTCAAATTTTATACTCCTAATTTTTTGTACTTTCAGATATTTATAATATTTTTTCTGTTTTTGGTGGTAGAATTTCTCATTCATGATACTTCTTTTTCCAGACTATGCAGTATGTGCCACCAATTGTCCTTCATAATGTCAACTACATAACAATAATTTCAGCCAAAGGATGACACTATTTGGTTATGAAAAATTCTCCCTAGCTATCCCTACAAAATACATCCCCCCATAATAGGTTTGTTGAATAGTGGTAACTTCATTATTGGTAAAATGCTCTTCTGTCACTCGATGCTATGATGACGATATGTAGGAACACGTAGTTTATAGTGGTCATCCATTTCATATTATTACCATATCCTTTATCTCAACCTAAAATTCTCCAAAAAAAGGTTTATAATTTTACACTCGTATTTATTTATGGTATATTAGAATAACCTTGGGTTATTTGACCATAATATCATTCTTTGTTTACCTAATATATTGGTCCTAGTCAAATGAATTAAAACTAATGGCACCAGACTTCCTATGCTTGGGTTATCCCTTGGTCGAGAGACTATTACACCAATTATTTGGAAATTATGACTCAAAATACCCATTATATGTTAAGTCACTTTTCTCCATAAACCAAACTATTATTATGGGAATATCTGAATATCAAAAAAATTCAATGTCTTTTAGAAATATATTGTTAGAATCATTGACAGATACATTAATTGACTATGCAGTATGTTCCACCAGTTGGCCTTGAATAATTTCTACAACATAATAGGAATGTCATCAAATATATTCCACTATTTGTCTTTGCATCATATTCCCTAGATATGCATGAATAATATAGCCCCCATAATAGGTTTGTCAAATACTTGTAACATAGTTCATGGAAGAGACCATGTATATTTTCATTTATCCCATTTTCTCATATCACTCTTCATATTCAGGATTCCAAAAATCACAATATACAAATTTCCCCTTACATTCTTGAATATAGTAGCATATTTCATGAAAAATTACTTCGAATTTGAGAACCATCAGACCTATAGACAATAATAAAGACCTTAAATGAAATCCCCAAATTTTCATACTACAGAACTTTAAACTACAAAACATAATGTCCTTGATGCACAACATTAAAATACATATCCCCATAATGTCTTTGTTGTATGGATTTAAAGTGCACAACATAATTTCCTTGCTTCATGACATTAAACTGCATAGCCCTGTAATGTTCATATTGTGTGACATTAAACTGTACATCATAATATCATAAATACCCTTTTTTAAAAATTTACCCTCCTTCACAAACCAAATTCATGTACATTTTGTTTATTGTTCATGGTGTATTTTTCCATATATGGACCCTTTTATTCTCATACAAATTTCCTTATAAAACCCAGCTACTGTGGTTTTTAGACATCCGAATCCTATATCCCCTTTTTTCTATTGTTAATATAATGTTGAAATTATTAGGAACTCCTTTAATTGATTATATATTATACTCCCCCAATTTTACTTACATTAGTTACTCAAATATCGAGTCTATTAGTCAAATGAATCCACTATTTGGCTATGCAGTATATTCTCTAGCTGGCCCTGTATAATGCAACCCCCATAATGGGTTTGTCAAATAATGGTATCTTTATTCATGTAAGAGATCTCATATATTCTCATACTTTAAATTTTATATTTGCGGACCATAAAAATCATAACTCAAGATTCCCCTCAAAAGTATCTAATATATATATATATATATATATTGGGACCTTCCCATCCATATAATCATTGTTTGGTTTTAAATTTCAAAATGAATGTTCAATTATATTTGACCTAAAATAAAATCTTTATTAGTAAGATATGCATGACGTTATACTACCCCTAAAAAGTTACATAGTACAAACTAGGTTGAAAACCACAAATGGATATCTGACCAAATATTATGTCTCATCTCTATAGACATACACTCCATACAGTTTACCCAATATCAAGTGGTATGAATTCAAAAGAAAAAACATATTTGATTGAAAACATAAAAGGGGAATAATAAGAAAAAGCCAAGTCTCACCCAGTAAGTCCCATCCATGTTTGTATTAGGTAAAAATATGGGTGATAACAAAAAATGCATAACGCTTGTACGGTTTTTCATATAAACCTAGAAAAAGTAAAACTGTGCTCACTAGGCCCATTATCATAGTCAAAAAAATGGAGCATCATCATCTCTATCATTGTAATTATGATTAGCTAGTATAAATATGAAATTATATGAAAATCATCTTTGAAATTATGATTACATGTACAATGCATGTATGATGGAATATATGATTGGAAACAAAATTATTTTTTTTTGGGAAAAAGGCCTTAGAGAAACATTAAAAAATGGAGTCTCGTTGTCTTATATCATAAGAGGTCATCAACATAACTTTTCATTTGTTGATTAGCCTCCTGAGGCCCGTCATCCACCTATTGAAGTTCTGTTAGTAGACCATCCCAGGTCTCATTGGCTGGATGAAGTGCATCCTTGGTAGTACCAATAGAATTTCCCCTTCCAATTTTTGCATCTCCTTTTGATAAGTGATATTGTTTATGTTCCTCTGTATCAGTATCCAACTCCTTCTAAATGGGAAACACTTGAACAATATTCTGCATCATATGTTGATATAATTCTTCTAATATTTTTCTATAATAGGACTAATGTTGAGATACATCCCAAAAAAATTATTTTATGTAATAAATAATTTGGTCTTTTATTAGATCATTCTGATGTTTATTCTCTTTATCCTACCTCTGAATGGATTCCTTCACTGAATTTTGGATTACGTGATAATCAAGATATCCAAAACTATACATAATGAACATATCTAAAACCCTTTGGACTCATGATGGATGTAACTCAAGGGCTATCTCTGAGATAAGATTCAATATATATCACCTCTATTTGCGACGTGAAATACAGAGAGCAACCTGCAACTTTGTGTCCACTTTATAATTTCTTTCAAAAGGAGGAATTTACTATCTGATTAATGCCACAAAATAATTTCCATTTTCTACACAATCCCTAATAGTGGTTTCCTTTCTTCCTGATGTTGGTCAAGCTGATGCAAAAGATTCACCCTCAGACCTAGACATATAGGTTTATAATAATACATGATGAATCAAAATTTTGTTTAGCTTCATGAGAATATAATCAGTGGAAAAAAATCAAAATGGTTGGTAAACCTTACCTAATATCAGGTCATAAGCCTATGAAGACTCATCCCCAACATTCCCAACCATAGTAATTTTTGTTGGGACCACTTGGTGAGTAGTACTTTCATGTGTTTTCTTAGGATACTCTAGATGAACCTTAGGAAGAATTTTTTTTCAAGGGTCTCTTGAACCGGATCATCCTCAAAAGTAGTGTCGACACTTATCTCAACATATCTTCTTGGAACCAACAGTGTTGGTGTTCTTATTGATGGATAATCACATTATAACAAATATTGATTAGGAAATCGGGCATAAGAAGATTTATTGGAGGAAAAATAAAAAACTTAGTCAACTTGGTTCAATATATTGTGCCCAAAATTCTTCAAAAGTTATGGGCATATTAACATGTTCTAGAAATTATTCAAAATACATTCCATGATTCATTATTGATTAAAATAACATCCAAATCTCCATGTTAGTATCATTTGTGGGAAAACATGGAGGGTTTAGTTCTTAACCTTCCTCTAATGACTTTAATCTTTCAGTATCCTGCCTAGTGATAGCCATTAGGTCAGCATTAGTCATCGCAAGATTTTTTGGTGCATGTGATAAACCTAAAATATTATAGAAATGAAAGTAAGTTGTTGAGATATAGTTTCTCATGAAGAACATCTAATGTAAATGATGTCTCCTCTCTCCATGAAGATGGGATATGATAATTTCTATGAGTAGATAATGTTTTTCTTTCTTGGATACCTCTTCAGCTAATGAGGTCATTTAATTAGAAGGGATATGAACATTGTTGAAAGATCCCTCCTCAGTTCTCAGAGATTCATTTTTTACTTCAATGAAGGAAAAAATCCTGAAACACCAGGAATTTTAAGTACTTTCTTTGGTTGAGGTCAAAATTACGGAGGTCATGAAGATTTACCGATGAAAATGAATAATTCATCCAGAGACTTCTTTATTTATCACACATGCATCTTTGTTTTATTTATATGAGGACTAACAACATTATCTTCAAAAATAGGTATTGGAGATGGAGATCCTCCCTCCATATCATCCTATATGGCATGTTGGCCAGGAGATAATTATCTTGATTCTAGAGGTTATCTAAAAACCTCGAACATAGTACCACTAATTCTATACTGTGGTGATAGAATTTCAACTGATTTTCCATTAGTTAGATTAAAATTAAGATTGTATTTCCCGTGAGTAAGAAAATGTTGACTAAGATATAATAGAAAATAATAAAATAATATGATAATAAAAAAAACTTACATCTTCAAGATCTACAAAATCACATAATTACCCAAAAGATGAAGGCTCAATCCTTTTATCAGCACCATGCTCTATCATTCCCCTCACTCGTTTTTTGGTGTGGATTGAATATTTAGTTGCATATATATGAGAATATATAGCTCTTGAAAATGAATTCAATCCTCATCGATATTATTCTAAAAGTGAAAATCAGATGAGGCTTAAAGGACTATTATTCCTGGAATATGCAACCCTTCATGTAAAAGCTCCCACATAGAGTTAGTGTCACAAAATAGGTTTTACCATGTTTGGACTACCTCTATTCATACATATGCACAATAAATTCCATCCTACTATGAAGTTGATCATGTGGCCTTTGACATTAAGAGCTTCCCAATTCCTACCATCACACATGGTGGATGAGAGAATGGAACCTGATTCTCTTTATTGTGATGGATACTAGACCTCTTTGGTTTAGTCTCGGTCGGTGATCATGGTGTGGGCCTCTTAACTAAAGAATCAAAACTATATCCTATAACGGGAAGGTATATCCTACTCCACCAATTTACTATAACGTGATGAACAAAATTGGTTATCACCCCTTCAAGGTATGATACACTCCATGCTCCTGTATACCATATAGTTAATCTACTTTTTTCATAAAATGTAATTAGATTGACCAATTCCCATGTTCTTTCCACTGCCACCAGTAACCATAAATACTGAGACACCATAGGATGTTGTTATATTCTTGTATGCACTGGTTAGGATAAAATAATCTTTTGAAAGAATTTTAATTAATGTGAAAATTGATAAGGAGAATTCGCATAACATATGATTTCTATATTTATCATGAATGTCAATAAAACATCCATGCAAGATGGAATATATGACCTCAATGCCATACTGGCCATCCCATTATCAACAATTCTTCATATGTGAAGATCACCATACGAAAATAAGATGATATCCTTGAATAATTTGAACCATATCTGAATGTCACAAGGTGTCAAGGATAGAGGTAGTATACTAGAGAAATCATGAATGAATGATCAGAATGAACTCTCATGGAACTGAATCCCACTCTTAATATATTTGGTTTTGAAATGAGTCCTGATCCATCCCCATAAAATATAAAAATACCCAACAATTAGAAACAGATCATTCCTTACATGAATGTGAAAAAAAATCTTATAAATCATTTCCCGAATAATTTTATCCAACCCCACCATCTTATTATCTGACATCTTGGTTGTCACAACAAATGTTCCTAGGATTACACCTCTATTATAGTTGTAGATAGAAAATAGATAAATATTGATCCACTTAGCCAGAAATGTCATAAGAAATTTCCGGGAATAAATATTTGAGTTAATTTTATACCCCCATATTTATACTCTTATTTCTATATCATTGGACAAATGTTTTTGAGCCCACCTCTATTTTCCAGCTTTGGAAAATCTATTGGATGATTATAACTGGGATTTTTCCCCTTTTTCTTCAGCTAGAATATTTTCATCCACTTATATGAATGAATAACCCCTTTGTGCAATGATATTCCTTCATGATACTATGACTTACCTTTAGTGGCTCACATTACAAAGCCATCATCCTATCAGCATCATCCCATATTGTTGTCAGGGAGATCAGTTCATCAAACATTTATTTAAGTATAGAAGCACCAGAGATAATATTGACAACCCACAAACTTATGACCACTTATCCATGTGTAAAATAGATAGAATTCATCTTTGGACTCCATCGACTCAGTGTATCTAGAAAAAAATCATCCCTATTATAGGCATAGATTTTGCATACTCATACAACCTCATAGATCTCAACAAATTCTAGATCGTTTTTGAACATTGAAAAAGTTTTTCATACCCAGTACACCAACATCCATGTGGGCTTAACATCACATCCTGGACAAAAGTCTCAACTTTTCCTCTTTCCCTTCAATTGATCATTTTGTGAATATCAGAAGATGGATGAATAATAGTATGACTTTAGTCGATTGTATGTAATTTTAGATCTGGATCACCTGTTATATGATGAATAACATATGTTATGGATATTGTGCCAATTTTAATATATGTTCCCACTATAGAAATGTTGGTATATGAATAGTTCTTGTAATATTGAAAACAATATATTGGGATAAAATTCTTCAGTTCTATCATTAGTACATATCACAAATGACAATAACTGTAATGTATAAAATAACTACCCTTTATAAAATATCATTGATAGTTCTTTAGATATACTACCAAATCATGTGGAGTGGTATCAAAAATGTCGTATCAATAACACCCTATGATTTTCATCATCTCCTTAATTCACATCCTAGCCAACCCATTATTAGTTTTGATCTTCTTCGGGGCCATTGAAGCTACAATGAAATATCAATTTTCTTTCATTGTTTGTTCATTTTAAAAAATTATCAAAAATAAAGATAATTTGACACTGTAATGAAGAAATTCCAATGAAACTACTGTTCACAAGTGTGTCACTCAACATGCGGCATTAAAATCAAATACATATAGAGTTTTTATGATGAAAATCATTATTAAGAGAATCTTTGTAGAATGAATTGTGTATACAGATCCATGAATTCTGAATTGTGAGTATTTTTTACTAAAGTAAATGTCATATATATAGAAAACAAACTCTACTTACATGAATAGCATACATGATAGACATATGAAACCATGTAAACATGATAGTATGTGTAAACCATATTTCATTTTCATCCATTTTCTACCTCAAGATTAGTCCATTTTAATATTATAGATATAATCTTGAGGGGGTATTTGGTCGACACTCTTTTTCATCAAATGGATGAAAAAGTGAAAAATGAGAAATACCTTAGAAAAAGTAGGATAAAATAGATGGTGGAACTCACGTTTTAGAAAGGATAAAAAACTCATTTTCCCATGATAGACTAAATCTCCAGCATCATGCATGTACTTGTGCACCACCCCAATTGCACAATCTATCTCCTTGACCCAAGGAAAAATATTTTTCAATAAATTGAGCCCTGGGGTTTTCATTTGTATGGAATAATTTTCTCAATGTATGATTTCTTCTCTGTTAACCCTAGTTCTTATCTCAAGTCTTCAAAATCAAGCAAGGTAGTTTTGTAACACGTACATAAAGGGAATTAATTGAGAATAGTGAGATATATGTCCATTCACTGTTAAAAAAACATATGTGTGACCAATTCACCCAACCCCTGATTTATGAATACATTCATGATTACCCTTCCTCAAATCAAAATTTGTGTGCCTCACTTCTCAAAATACTTGTGATGACATGTGAAGCCCTGGGTGATGTCTTTCCCATGTGTGGTTATCCAGGTTGGTCACCACCAAAGGTGAAACCAGTTTTCCCAAGCCTTCTTGCGTGACACCCAATTGTGCACCACCAAATTGCATGCTCCTTATTTGTTTACCTCACATTCTCATCCTATGTGATCCTTTCAAGAATACTCTTTAAATTCCACTCATGGAAAGGCTTCTCTCCCACTGGATCCATTTACATAAAGGGAAAATTTTTTAATCCTCAAATAATTCCTTCGGATTTTAAAAACCTTAGGGAAAATCACATCTGTGTGCATCCCATTTTCATTCTGATATCTACTGTTAGATGTTTCCAAAACATTAAAAACTAGAGGGTAATGATCCTCATGGGGTATATATATTTTTATATCTATGGTAACATAGACCCTTACCCCGAGGTCATTCTTGAGGAGTATCCAATATCGGATTCCATGTATAAGACTCTGTCCACCCATGTACATATCTGTGATCCAGAACCTATGGTCCCAGGTAGGGAGGGTAATATCACATTTTCATTTCCCATTGACAAAGGAAATGTCTCAATCCTCTCTCTAGAAAATTTTTTAGGGAAACAAAATTCATGTAATTTAATAGCATTTTATGTAGGAGGTTGTAGTTTTTCTCCAATCTACATCATTCACCTTCATTCCTTATTTACATCGGACCCATTCCCAATGTAAATTGAAGAGATTGAAGCATCATATTCATGACCTCATCCATTATAGTTGTGACTTACTCCCCCATAGCCCCGACCTCTTCAACCAATGTGGTAGGAAAGTGTTTGTAGTTTTTTGAATCATTCTCATCCTCTTGTTTCTCATGTCGAGCATGACTCGTGTGGGATTAGAGGTCTATAAGGATCGCAATGTTCACCCATTCCATATGAAGGATAGAATTATGAGAAATATGATTCTTATTAACTAGGATATGCAGGAATCTTAATCAGGGCATGATCTCAATGGGAATCATCATTAGGAATATGAACCAATCATAATTTCCCTCTTCCATGAATCCTCGTGAGAGGTAGTCACTAAATTAATAACCATGAACCTCTTTGAGTTAATAAATCCTTCATGGACCATATTACAAGGGAATCATCTTTAAGAGTAATCCCTAAACTATTTCTAACAAGGGTCCAAACACCCATGTGAAACTTACTAGACAACACGGTCCTTGATTCCCATCCAAACAAGATACATAGGAAGCCTCCCAGAGGTTCAAACCCAACATTCCAAATCAACTCGGTACTCTTGGGAACATAACCCCAGTAGGAACTAACTCAACATGGAATATCAAATTTCATCCATGTTCCTTGAGCTTCTTAGACATAAGTCCCACACCAAGAATTAAGTAGTAACCTTCCTGGTTTGTGTCCTTACGA
The DNA here is from genome assembly GCA_963277665.1 of Viscum album. Taxonomy (NCBI): domain Eukaryota; kingdom Viridiplantae; phylum Streptophyta; class Magnoliopsida; order Santalales; family Viscaceae; genus Viscum; species Viscum album. Next base: position 392,492,014 of record OY728166.1, read on the forward strand.
GATGACATTATGTTATATGGATGGGTCCTTATCACACTTCCTTAAATGATATGACGTTTCCCATTAAGTGGAGCTAAACTAAATTTGTTTTGATTCCTTTCATAAGGAGACATATGAAGCCCATATGTGGGTTCAATCCCAACATCAAAACAACTTATGTCTCCTTAGATGATGAGAAATTCTAGAGTAACTTTTTTCTACATGGATGACCCAAAACTACAGAGTGCCCCCACTATGTTGCTTAAAAACTAGCATCATTGTAACAATGACTAATGAATATCTAAATAGTATATAAGAGAATACCATAAATAATGAACCCCTAATACACAAAAATGTCTTTATTTAGGTAGAAACTCTTATACATACGGATGATTTTGTATTTGACAAATGCTAATAGTTTATTGCTAATATTAGGAAAACTCATATCATACATGGTAATTAATGTAGGATTCATGTAAGTATCTTAAATCTATAAGAGATTCTAAGAGTAGGTAATATGTCCTTACCAAAAGGTGTGGTGAGACCGACCACCAATCTTCTCGAACAATTTGAGTTCTCAAGTATCATAGGTCCACAAACCTATTGAACACATTACTTTGGAAAATCCATACCTCTTGGATACAAAATTTTTGGGTGTTTCTGGTCATAAAAACTAAAACCATTGGAATCTATTCGGAAATAGTGATTCATAATCAGAACACATGTTTCTAGGGAAATAGTTGTATTTATTGAAATTAATAACCTTAAATGATCATTAAAAATATAACATTTGGAATTCAAATCAGACTATTAGGAATATTAATTTTGTTATAGTATATTATCCTCACATATTAATGTATAAAATAAAATTTAGTTTTCTTATAAAAAAAATTAAATATTTATATCATTGTATAAGTAAATAAATAGTTTTAATGTGATAAATTATCTGTTAGTATTTTTTTAAAATGTATATATTTATTTACAATTTTATAATTGATATAATTATTTAAATGAAATTTTATTATCATAAAATATTTCATAAATATTTACTATTTTTTATAATAATTATAAGAAAAATTTGTTTGAACTTAATTGATTTCTACAATTCTGTAATTATCGATAATTTTATTGAAATCCATTTTTTCAAATAAAATATGATTTTATTTGAAATTTAATTTCTCATATTTTGAACTTTATTTTCATAAAATGGATTAAATGTTTTATATATCCATGTGTAAAAATGTTTAGCATACAATTTTGGTATTATTCTATAATAGTGGAATTTTTTGTTAGTAGTGGAATATGCTAATTTATGGTATTTATAATTATAAACCAAAGAGAAAACATTGGTTATAACTCTCCAAATAAATTTAATGAATTAATTAATTATAATCATCAAAATTTAGAGTGTTCATCCATTAAAAACTAATGAATATAATAATTCAGAACACCCCTCTCACCACCTATAAATATTGCCCCTTCTCCTCACACACTGTAAGATTGTATATTTTTAATATTGTTCCAAATTGATTTACCAATACTCTTCCCCATTTATAATAGATTATAGTATCAACACAATTCATTTTCTAATTTATTCAATGGGTCTATCAAGGAAGTGAATTTAAAGGGGTATCTTTCTCAAACTATTTTTTTTAATTTCAGTTCTTCATCTACCCAATCCTCTCTTCTTTCATCCATAAATTCATAATAACTCCGTTATCATGTAAAAAATTTAATTATTTATTTCTAATGGAATATATTATATCCAAATATTTTCACATCTCTTCTTATTCAATGAGAAAATATTTTTGTCTACATTATGGGGTTGACCATCCCAGTGGGTTGTGATTATTCAATTTTCATTTAGACCTCTGAGGATGGACATAAAAAAATTATGTTTAAATTAGATTTTAATATTTATATGATAACATATTTTATTTTTTTGATAACAAATATATAAAAATAATATTCAATAAAATGAAACAACATAGTCATGGTTGAAAAAACTACCAAAAAAACTAAACCATTAACAATAACATTTTATCAAAGGAATTATCCTGAAAAAAAAATGATAAATGGGACTATTAAAACATTTTAAACATCATTATTACTATTTAATTTTATTCTGGTTAAATATTAAAATCTAAAAATAGCTTCCATAATTTTATATAAGTGATCCTCCCATGAAATCATGGAAGGAATGCTCCCACAATGACACAGACTGACATTATAACTAAATTAAATACTCATAACTGAATATAATAATTATAATAAATGAATTAAATATACAAGAGTTTATTAGTAAATTAATTAATTAATCTAATTTTATTATCCATTGCATTAAGTGAACGTGCATAATGCATTTGGAGATAATAAAATAGATCGTTATAAACATCCATATTTCCATTACGTTACGTTCTCTCTCAATCTCCGTAAATTTATCACATCAATATTATTATGATCATGTTATATATTCCATGTATATGTTTCACAGATATATACCAAGTTTATTTATCATTATTTGATGTGAATATATGTGTATGATTTATCCCTTTATAATTTATTTTGAGAAAACAATAATGGGAAATTATGTAGGTTTTTACGTCAATTATAGTATTACTCAAAGAAATATTTTAAAAATTATTTAATTTATAAAAAAAATAATAAATTCTGGAAAAATATTTTAGTTCACTTGATTTTTTATTCAAATTATTATTCTCAAACCACGTTTAGAGACTCTATACCTCTTCTCTTAAAACACCTCCTAAGCAGAAAAATTACAAAGTTGCATCCTAATTATTTTTACATATCATCACTTCAGTTCAACATCATTTTTCATGATCTATAATTATTTTTCCATTATGAATGTCCCAGTATGATGGAATTCCATTATTCCATTGATACCAATATGATATGTCATTTGGTTATGGATTGTGACTGAATTAAGATACCCATTTCATTCAATGGGTATCTCTTATGTTTATTCATTTCGTTTGATTCATTATTGTAGAGAAAATATCAATGATCATGTTATGATGGGTTTTCCCAGATAGCACTCCAATGATTTGGGTATTTTGTTTCCTCATAAAACATTTTGTATGGGATATGGAGTAAACCTAATCCATTGTTGACTCACTATACCATGTGATATAGTCGTTGCAGTTATCCATGACTCTTGTTTATGTCAAGTTATATGTTACAACCAACTTACAATGACACCATGATCACATGATTCCATATTTTATATGTTAGGATTACATATTTTATTTCAGGATCCATTCCTTTTATTTCCTCATGTTTTATCATCTAACTTATGTGTTATTCTTTATTTCCATTTTTATTCACTTAGTTGGATTTCTATCTCATACATTTTCTAATTGTGATCCCCATGTTATGATATGATGTAATAATACATCTAACAGATTTAGGATATCTTTATGGAGAATGATAAAATGATTTTTTATCCATGTTTTAATTTTTCTAATTATTTACCTAGTCTTCCAAAGACACAATACTTTTCTATCATTGGTTTTTATGTCATGGTTAGTAATGCTTAAAATAATGTAGTATTTTTTGTAAAATTATTTCTTCATTATATGTTATATGAAAATGCACTCTTTTTTCCATAGGCATGACTCAAACGAATTTATGTGGATTGGATACCTATAAATAACCTCCCTTATATGAAAATTTATTTATCTTTTGGAAATATTGTTGGAATGGGGAACTATTTGAGGGAATCTATATCTATAGTGAATTATGAAAACTTTCTAGGAAAAAATATGGACACATATTTTTGAGATACATTATTTTCATTATCACGTGTTATCACAAAAATATATTATAAAGTTATTAAATGTGAATTCTGTGACCCCTATTTTAAAGAACAACTTATAATGCATGTCATGTTTCTCTACATAAGAAAATGTCCTGTGTAACCTATATTTCAATTGGAATATTATTTTTCATGATAATATTATTTCCATCTATTTTTATATAGTTGTTTGTGAATGTTAAAGTATTATGGGACCCTCTTTACTGATTTTTTTTATAATTTTTGAAAATTCCATCTACATGTCCTAAATGGATACCCTTATCTTCAAACCTTATTCATCACTCATAATTCAGGAATGATATACAATGAACTCATAATAAGGTTTTTTTCATTCAGTTAGGATATGAATTATCCATATAAAAGTATTTTGTTTTCTAAACATTCATGAAAAAAATTTCCTTACGACATGAGATAAATTTGAATGGACTCGTCCTGCCACAAGACCATAAACACTGTTACTCAATGTACATGGGATATTGTTATATTTTATAAAAAGTTTTATAGGATGAATATTCATTATCCAATCCAAACATAAAAAATTATTTTTACTTCCAAACAAGGACATATCAATCTTTTTTATGTTAATCAATAACAGATCACAACAATGAATTTCCTCAATGAACTGTAAAATGGAAGTGTCTCAAAAATTAAAAAATTTGTGTCCCCGGAAAATTTTTGACCATGAGTGTCCCCAAAAAACTCTAAATCATTATTTTCTGTAACACCCTGACCCTTGTTACCCATAATCTGTTCATTATTACGTAACATTGGCATGATCACAATAGGCCAAGTCTCAAAAGACCGATTAGTTTAGTATCATTGGAAACACTAGATACATTCATAAATGTTACATTACATTATAATGTAAAAAACTAAAATAACATAGTATCCATAGTCCATACTCATATCCCCTTCATACGATCCCTACAGGCCAGTCATAATATATTTCTTTACATCCAGGAAAAATACAACATAGAAAGGGGTGAGATAAGATGCTCAGTAAGGATAACAATATAGCAGAAACATTCATAAATAATCATAAACATTTAAGGCAATGTATAACTAAAACAAAAGCCTTTTAAACATGAACTTCAGAATAGTATGGAAAAAATAAAATGACATAGTTTAATTTACTTATTCACGTGGATATTCTACTAGTCTAATAATCACATGCAATATCAATAACCACTTTCATAATGATGGAATGCATAATTCCAGACTATCATAACCACATAGTCAAGGCCTTGTTCCCAGAATACAAATAAGATTTTTTCAAGGCCTTGTTCCAGGAAACTAGTTTGTCTCATGACACCTACTGATGCATCGAGCAGATATTGCAGTCTCCACCCCTCACTTATTAAGTCCAATGCATTCCTCATATGAACAGGTTTAAAAATATCATAAACCATAACATAATCATATGACATAAAACATGCATAAAGGAAACATAACAATTCCACATTTCAATCACAAGATATAAATACAACACATTGATATAATAAAAACATTATCAAAACTATTTTCAATACCAAAATAAAAGAAAATTAAAACATGGTATTTATTTTTCAAAAAAAATGTTATGGCTTGAAGAGGAATCCAAAAATCAAATAATGTTCATGGCGGCAGAGAAGTCGTTGTCACCGCATACGTAAGACACAAAATTCCTTTTGTCGTTTAGTAAAAACGCTTTTTATAAAAAGAATCATTTTTAATAAAAGGAAAATTAAAAGGGTTTCATACACCATATAAAATAAAGTTGTGTATAAAACAAAATATACCTCAATAAAAGTAGATTGAGACGAAGTCCCTTAACTCATGTCCGACTTGACTCGATCGTTCTTTAACTTCATGAATAATAAACTAGAGTTAATTTATACTTGATTAGGAACCTTTTTCACGTTCATTATTCCTTTTATATCACTAATTACCATGTTATGAACATTATGTAATTATTTAAGTTAATAACGGTCATTTTGTCGATCTTTGGTACATGAGTCACAAATAAACTTCTTATAATTACAAGTTGTACATGTAGTAAAATATCCATAATATCCAGAATTATATTCATTTTGTAGATATCAGATATATAATTTTTATCACATATATACATTCATTTATAATATTACATAACATTTAGAGGTAAGAAATTAAATGCATCGTTCAGGGAGACGGTAAGCCGTACGTACGCATTAACGCTACATTCATTTCTATTTTCGTATTTAATGGAATAAAATCAAAATTATATAAAGGTATATTATAATTATAGTATAATATCATATATAATATCATTTACTCCATCTTTTATACATTCCACATATGGCATTAACAATTCAAATCACATTGAGGGGGCGGTAGTCCGCACTTCCTAAAATGAAATTATCGCGTTTACCCATAACAGAAATCATAAAGGTATGCCATAAATGAAAAATACAGAAGAATAAGAAAAACATAAACATAATATATATCATTTATAAATATAGTGAAATCTTAATGGATAGCATGATAGGTGTCAAAATAATATTGAACAATCATCGTTTCGTGAGGCAGTAATTCGCCACCCACAGAAACAGTACGTTCTTTAACAATTAGACGAAGGTGTATGTAAGTGTAAATCAAATAATTTTCATAAAAACATCCTAGTATATTGGAGACACTGGTTCTGTTACAAAATAAAGTAATAAATATATTTTAAGGGGTTGGAGAAGCAAAATAAAACAAAAGAATATAAGAGAAGACATTGCCTTAAAATCGGGTAACACTTTTTGATTTGATCCAAAGGCTTCCTTTGGAAGACTTCTACTGAAATTCAGGCTTCTATGAGTAAGAGAGGGAAGTTGAGAGAGTATTTGGGCATAGGTTGGATGAGCCAAATGGCTTTGAAGGTGTGAATAAGGTTGTAGAGGTGGGGGCCTTTTATAAGAGGAGAGGAGAGGCACTCTTGGAAAGTCATGAAATGTTACTTTATTATGAAATGGTTTTTGGATTTTAGAGGTCCCACAATGATATATTTCGAGGATAATGTGATAAGTGTTCGAAATATACCCATAAAATATGTTTTAGACATTCTTATGTCTTAAATGTTACCTTATCATTCCATTTTATATAAATTGTTCATTAATTAGGTAATTGTTGCATCATCATGGTGTCATAAATAAATTTATTTATTTAATGACTAATGATTATAAAAACATTACCATGATGTAGGAAATCTATTTATATTTCCAATGAATATTTATAGTTGAAAATGTAACTTATATAACTCCATGTAATAATTGTTTTAGTAAATCAACACGTGTTTGTGACAATTTTATTTTTACTTTAAATAAAAAGATATTAATGTCATTTTCTTTCCCAAGTGGCTCCATGGGGTCCCCAAGTTGACCCATGGAATTTCATTGTCGTCCATGACTCATAAAATAACCGTAGGAAAATTTTAAAGGTAATTTCATATTATTATAACATTATATTTACATTAAATTACACTAATTACCTTTAATCGCGATTAATAAAACATAAAAGTTACTATTCACCAAAAATTATTTTCATCTCATTGAACAAAATTTTACATACTAATGACAACCATCTATGTCAGATTTTTTATTTCAATTCAAAACAGTGGTATAGTTTCATTTAAACGAAAAAATAGTTTTTTAACTACCACTTAGTGGTTTCACTATTCATCAAAAATTGAAGTTTCTCAGAACAATACCAAAAATCCACACTAAGCTATAATTGATATTCCTAATTCAAAAATGATTTCTATTTTAAAAAATTACAAACATATATTTTTTATTAATTAATTTTATAATTAATCTCCGTTGTCAAAAAAATAGCATTTTTAAGAAACAATATCAATCAAAAGATTGACAATTGTTTATGTCCAATTTCAAAGTGAAATTAATTATAATATACACCATTGGATAAAATGGTAAAATTATATTCTAATTATACTTTTAAACCAATCAATAGTATAATTTTTCACTATAAATTCTTTTGATTACATTTTTTTAAGTATTTTTTAATATTCAACGAAAATTGGATGTGCTCGAAAAAATGTCAAAAATTCAACATAGGCTAATTTCGATATTATATATCAAATAATGAAGCACAATTTTAATAATAAAATTTATAAAATTTCAAAAATTGTGTATTACTATTCATAACGGCTACTTTGATTGGTGGTTGTGTGTTAGAATCCAAAACTTGTGTACAATGCAAGCTATTGCATTATTGAAAGAGAAGTGTACCATGGAATATTGGGGTGTTACATTCTCCCCTCCTTCAATAAATTTTGTCCTCATAATTTGAAAATTTTAATCGAAATTAATCGTTTGAAAATAGAAAATACCTTTGTGGAAAACCCACATCAAGAATAAGGTTAATAAAATTTTGCATTAATAACAGGGAAAAGGAAATGAAAAATTCACCACCAAATTATTATCTCGAGTAGGAAAACATTGGTGGAAATTAGAGACACATAATTGGAGGGAAAACGTAAATATTTGTAGGGAGTGATTGAGGTCATCAATCACAAACAAGTGTAAAATTGAGGACATCAAAGCCTTCAGTCTATGGTGATTTAAAATAACATCAGTTCAACAAAAAATAAGGTATTAGGTTAACACATTTTTTTAATATCCATTTCTGAATTTTTAACAATTAATTTACTCATAGAATTAGAGAGAGGTATATATATATATATAATTGAAAAGTAGTGTTTTAACCTTCAACTAATTTCTACCACAAACTCATCTTTCCCTCAAAAAGATAATAGAACTCAAAAATTTAATATTTATTCTAATCGTACAAGGTTCCAATTATTAAAACATACCATTTATATTAAAAAACTATTTTTTAATAACTAGGGACTTTCTGTAGGCTAGTGGTAGGTAATAAAGGCCTATCACACTATGGTTGTGGGTTCGATTCCTACAGCTTTGTCTGACGTGACGAGTTATCCCTCAACCTGCAGGTTGAACTTTTCCTAAGACTATAGTATTATAATATTCCAAAAATAATCCTCAGAAATGTTTTAACCATAAACAATACTATACAAAGTTCAACATAATCCATTCCAACCTTTATAGTTATCCAAAATACCTCGATCCAGATATTCTCTAAAAGGTCTCTAAATTCCAAAATCAATTGTAACATCACATTTCCCAAACAAAGTAAAGTTTATTTTATTTTCACATACTAAAAATATGATTACCTTCATCATATTAAATCCTTAATGAAAACAACAAGTACTGTAGTACAATCCTTATATATATTACATTATTCATATAGCCAGAATATAATCCATGAGCACAAAAGTACCAATACATAAATTACTCTACTTCATTTATAGTAACAACATAAGATTGGCCTTGATCGCTTGGCCTTTTCTGAGGTAAGTTTCTTTGAAGATTAGGAAATTTATTTTCATAATTCCCCATTTCCCTACAATTGTAGCTTCTAACATTGATAGCCTCTTTCTTTCCCTTGGAATCACAAGCCTGGTGACCTTATTCTTCACATTTATAACAAACTCCCATTATTTTAGGAAAGTATCGGGGTTATTCTTTCCACAATTATCGCATAAAGTAAAATAATTCTTTCCCTATTCCCCTTTATTTGTCTCTTGTTACACCATTCCCTTCTTCTCTTGCTTTAATTTATTTCCATATGATTTATAGAAATACTTTTCCTTCTTGATAGCACATGAGACAATATCGTCATATGATGAGAAATATTGTAAGACTAAGTCTCGACGGATAAACGGTTTTCACCCATCAATGAAACGATCAGTATTACTCATTAGGTTATGTATATAATATGCTGCATGCCTCGCTATCCTTGTAAAGTTAGCCTCATACTTTGTGAAATTCTCATCCTCCTTTTGTCTGAAACTCAGAAATTGCCTTTCCATATCTGCTTGATGGTCATGAGGAAAGTATTTTTCTAAGAAAATCTCTTTGAACTCCCTCCATTCCATATTTTATTCTTTATCATCTTCCTTCATGTTTTGTATCAATGACTACCATTGATCTGCATCTCTAGTGAGGATGTAAACTTCCATGATAACCTTTTCCCTTTCACTAATCCGCAAAGCCTAAAATATTCTCTCTAGGGAACTTATCCATTGCTCAGCTACTAATGGATTTTTACTCCCATTGAATGTTAGTGGTTGTTTCCCCATGAAGCGATCTTACATTGATCCTCCACGTTGCGAGTTAGGGTGCTCCATACAAGTAAGGTTATTATTCGTAACCTGTGTGAGTTGTCCCAGTATGGTGATAAGATGATCAACACCAGTTGAATCACCAGCTCCACTGTAATTTTATTGAGAAGGAGGGAAATTCCTACATGGAGTGCGTGCATTGATATAGTTTCCATTAATTCCACTGGGTGCCATTTCTAAACAATATGATAAACTAGATTAGTTTATGAATCGAGATACATAATTCCATACTTGTAAAACACATAACATAAATTTAACTATTTATGGATATAATCCATAATCATAAAAAAGAAATGTTTTCTTTGAGAAAGTATATACTCATAAACTCTTCATAATGGTTTGTAAAGAAATCGGGAATTATCCTAAGAATATCCCCCGAGAGTTTTGTAACCAAGAGTGCAGCAAGGCCTATTGTCGTGCACCAGTTCCCGTTCAAGTCTAGCTCAAAGAGGTGTTTTCGTGTTTTACCTCTAAGTACATATGTGCTAGATCCTCCTCTACCTGCTCATGTCCAGATAGGGATGTATTGCTCAGAAAACTCACAAAATCTCTATAATACCAAAATTCCTGGAAATTCTTCTATACTAATCCTCAAAGTCTATCTTAGGGCTGTGTACTCCCATTAGAGTTTTTCTAAATCTAGATTCCATGTTTAGTACTAAAATTAATCTGATACCAACTATAATTCCTTGACCCCAGATACCCAGAGTCGGTGCATTATTATGTAACATTGGCATGATCACAAAAGATCAAGTCTCGAAAGACCGATTAGTTTAGTAGCCATAGTAACACTAGATATATTTATAAATGTTACATTACATCATAAAGTGAAAAACTACAATAACATAGTCTCCATAGTCCATACTCATATCCCCTTGATACTATCCCTGGAGGTCAGTTAAAAAATATTTCTTCACATCCTGGGAAAAATACAACATAGAAGGGGGTGAGATCAGATGCTCAGTAAGAATAACAATATAGCTGAAACTTTTATAAATAGACATAAACATTTAAGGCAATGTATAACTAAAAAAAGAATTTTAAACTTGAACATAAGAATAATATTGAAAAAATAAAATGAAATAATGTAATTTACTTATTCACATGGATATTCTACTAGTCGAATAATAACATTCAATAACAATAACCATTTTCATAATGATGGAATGCATAATGCCATACTATCATAACCACATAGTCAAGGCCTTGTTCCATGACTACAAAAAAAAATTCAAGGCCTTGTGCCAAGACACTAGTTTGTCTCATGAGACATACCGATGCATCGACAAGCTATAGAGGGCTCCACCCATCACTTATTAAGTCCAATATATTCCTCATATGAATAGGTTTAAACATATCATAAACCATAATATAAACCTATGACATAAAACATGCATAAAGGAAACATAACATTTCCAAATTTCAATCACAAGATATCAATAAAACACATTTATATAATAAAACTATTATCAAAACCATTTTCAATACAAAAATAAATGAAAATTAAAACTTGGTATTTATTTTTCAAAAAAAGTTATGGCTTGTAGAGGAAGCCGAAACTCAGATAATGGTCACGGTGGCAGATAAGTCATTGTCCCCACATACATAAGACAAAACATTCCTTTTGTCATTTAGTAAAAACAATTCATATAAAAATATTCCTTTTGAATAAAAGTCAAAGTCATAGGTTTTTATACAACGTATAAAAGAAAGTTTAGTTTAAATCAAAATATTCCTCAATAAAAGAAGATTAAGATGAAGTCCCTTATCTCGTGTCTGACTTGACTCGATCGTTCTTTAACCTCCTGAATAATAAACTAGAGTTAATTTACAATTTCTTAAGATCCTCTTTCAAGTTCAATATTCCTTTTATATAACTTTTTACCATGTTATGAACATTATGTAATTATTTATGTTAATAACGGTTGTTTTGTTGATCATTGGTACTTGAGTCAAAAATAAACTTCTTATAATTACTAGTTGTTCATGTGGTAAAATATCTATTATATGCAGAATTATATTCATGATGTAGATAACATATATATCCAATATATACATTAATTTATAATATTAAATAACATTTAGATGTAAGAAATGAAATGAACCGTTCATGGAGACGGTAAGCCGTACATACGCATGAACGCTACTTTCATTTATATTTCTTATTTAATGGAGTGAAATAATAATTATATAAAGGTATGTTATAATTACAGTATAATTTCATATATAATATCATTTAATCCATCCTTTACATGTCCCACATAGGGCATTAACGATTCAAATCACATTGAGGGGGCGGTAGTCCGCGCTTCCTAAAATGAAATTATCACGTTTACCCATAATTGAAATCATAAAGGTATGCCATAAATGAAAAATAAATAAGAATAAGGAAAACAAAAATATAATATATATCATATATAAATATAGTTACATCTTAATGGCCACCATGAGAGGTTTTAAAAGAAGATTCCACAATAATCATTTCGTGAGGCAGTAATTCACCACCCATAGAAATAGTATGTGCATTAACCTTTAGACGAAGGTGTGGGTAAGTTTAAATCAAAAACTTCTCATAAACACATCCTAGTATATTTAAGACACTAGTTTTGTTACAAAATAAAGGAATATAAAGAGTTTAAGGGGTTGGAGAAGCAAAATAAAACAAAAGAACATAAGAGAAGACATTACCTTAAAATTGGGTAACTCTTTTTGATTTGAACCAATGGATTCCTTGGGAAGACTTCTGACAAAAGTGAGGCTTCTAGTAGTAAGATATGTAAGTTTAGAGAGTATTTGGTTAGATTTTGGCTAAGCCAAATGGCTTTGAAGGTGTTAATAACGTGGTAGAGTTGGGGGCCTTTTATAATAGGAGAGGAGGGGAACTCTTGGAAAGTCATGAAATGTTACTTTATTATGAAATGAATTTCGGATTTTAAAGGTCCCAAAATGATATATGTCGAGTATAAGGTGATAAGGGTTCAAAATATACCCATAAAATATGTTTTAGACAAGTTAAGGTCGTATATTCTACCTTATATTACCATTTTATTTAAATTGTTCATTAATGAGGTAATCACTACATCATCATGGTGTCATAAATAAATTTATTTATTTAATGCGTAAAAATTATAAACAACTTACCATGATGTCAGAAATATTTTTATCTTTCCAATTAATATTTATAGTCTAAAATTTAACCAATATAACCCCCTGTAATAATATTTTAGTAAAACAACACATGTTTGTGACAATTTCCATTTTACTTTAAATGAAAAGTTATTAATGTCATTTTTTTAACCAAGTGGATCCATGGGGTCCCCAAGTTGACCCATGGATTTTCTTGGTCGTCCATGAGTCATAAAATAAGTAAATTACAAGTTTAAAGGTAATTTCATATTATTATAACATTATATTTACCTTAAATTACACTAATTACCTTTAATCGCGATTAATAAAACAGAAAAGTTACTATTCACCAAAAATTATTTTGATCTCATTGAACCAAATTTTACATAATAATGAAGACCATGTATGTCAGATTTTTGAAATTCAGTTCATAGTAGTGGTAAAGTTTCATTTAAAGGAAAAATTAGTTATTTAACTACCACTTAGTGGTTTCACTATTCATCAAAAATTGAAGTTTCTCAGAACGATACCAAAAATCCACCGTAAGCTATAATTGATAATACAAATTAAAAAATTATTTCTATTTTAGAAAATTCCAAACATAGAAGTTTCATTAATTAATTTTATAATTAATTCATGTTATTAAAACAAATAGCATGTTTTTAAGAAACAATATCAATCAAAAGATTGCCAGTTTTTTATGTCCAATTTCAAAGTGAAATTAATTATAATGTCCACCGTTGGATAAAATAAAAAAATTATATTCTATTTATACATTAAAACCACTCAATATTATAATTTATCACTATAAATAATTTTGATTAAAAATGTTGTTTTTAAGTATTTTTCACTATTCCTTGAAAAATGGAAGTTCTCGGAAAAATACCAGAAATTCAACATAGGATAATTTCAATATTACGAATCCAAAAATGAAGTCCAATTTGAATTATAAAATTTATAAAATTTATAAAGTGGGTATTACTATTCATAATGGCTACTTTGATTGGTCGCGGTGTGTTAGAATCTTGAACTTGTGTACAATGCATGATTTTTCATTATTGAAAGGGAAGCATACTGTGAATGCTTGGGGTGTTAGATATTCCCAAATATATTTTATAAATTTAGTTTCTATAAAATGATATGAAAAGTTATAGAACATACAACAAGATTTAATATTTTATTGGTTCTACAAGTCATTAAAATATGAGGGTCCAATCTATAAAACATCAAAAAGTACCTTTTTAAAAGGATTAAAATTATATAGATCCATTATTATTGGATTTAAATATAACATATATATTACCTTAATAATAATAATAATAATCCCTCAAACTCATGTGTGAGGAAAAAATATAAGCATATAATTTCTAAGTCTTACTTATCAAACGGAGTGAAATTCATAACTGTATAAAGGAAATAAGTGATATTATTAAACAATAACCATATTGAATCCATATAGAAAGGATTAAAATATATGGTTAAATATATGTGGAATTTTTATAAAATTAAATCAGATAATTGTTTTGACAAGTTAACTAACTATCCACTCATTAAATGAAAGGATCCTTCAATATCAACTATATAGCCACAATTCACTCATATTTAGAATTTGATAAAGGGATTGTATAAGAATATTTTCATATAAATTGAAGAAATTTAAAAACAATTGTGCATAAATTTATGTGAAACACTTATCCTTCAAAAATGTATATAAAAGTTATGTTTCACACCACTATTATTTCTTAGTATATTCATATTTGGAAACATTGTGATAATCAAGTAAAATATCAACCACTGTAAATGATAGGTAATTATTCACTACCTCCCCTAATAGTTATGGGTATAGAGAGAAACTAATTTATGTCATTAAATCGCCCTATATCATGCATATTTATATCTAACACACCTATCATATGGTTATGACTATAGTTCCTCTCACTACTCCCAAAAACTCTCCCCGAGACAAAGGATATAAATTAATGGGTAATCATTGATATAGATCACCCATATAACCTGGGTGGAATCATAGAACCCTGAAATATTGGATATGAAATCTGTGAATAAAAGGATCTATTCTTAGAAACGAATTAATATATATCTCAAACTGTTCATAAATATTCCATCACAACATCGATTGATTTGGTCACTCTATCTTTGTAAATTAGTATTCCCATACTCTAAGGATATGATAGTGGTCAATTATTAGCATCTCCCAAATGAAACATCACTATCCTAGCACTGTTATTCAATAAAATGAAAACATATTCATTGTTTGGAAATCCATATATTTCCCAAACAAGTTAAGGATACTATCAATCAGGTTATCGTCATCTTGAACTCAGGAAACTCACAATATGAAATAACTTTCTAATTCTACAAGGGAGGTCATTCTATATTCCAAAATCACATCCTCTTCCTTCCCAAACACTTGAAATGGAATTATACAGTAATTATATAATGAAATAATCATCATCCCATAAGGAACAATGAGTTTTAATCCCCAGAAAACTACAGAGAGTGGAATACATTATCATGATCATCCCTATAATAAATATGAAATAAAACTCACAGTTCGTATATAGGGCCGTGTACTATGTAAGTTTGGGTTTCCTCCCCTAAATAAAAAATATTATTATAGAAATACTCCCCATTAAGTATTAATTTTATAATATGGTGAAACTCCTTTAATTCCATTATATTCTAGAAATTATGGAGTTCCCATGACAATTTAGAGTTTCATTAAATAGATAATCTGGGGGTATGTTCGTTAACATTATTCTAAGGCCTCTAAAATGTCCCAGATAAACACAAAAAATTTATATTGTTTAAGATGATAGGAAAATTTCCCTAAAACCCCTTCGTAATTATTTTTTCATTTAAGATCTTTTTCCATACATTATTGGGATTTTGATAAATCTATATCATGACCCCTATGCCTTTTACCTAGAGATAAGGATGAATAAATTCTCATAAAAACCCATCAACAATATGAGAGAATAAATATGGGTCTCATGACGCATCCATAGAATAATTAACTGATTATCTATAATTATCCTTCAATAAATTGGCACTACGTAATCCTAGGAAAAAAAATGAAATTTCTCCTCTTCATAAACTGGGGTAACATAGCATTTAACACTTATTATTAAGGATGTACCATAATAGATATCCACGTCAATATATCCCATGGATTTAAACTATCTAGGATCTAATGTCCAGATTGAGGTATCACCTAATGTGTGGTCAATTGGGAATCACATAGTCACCTCAACATAAGTATATTCATATAAACATAGCGAGAGATATATTGACCGAATATGAGAAATTCTGGATTATAATATAATTCTATCCATGTCTTGGCCTTATAGTAATTTTATATGACATAGAAAACAATCAAATGAATTATACACAACATACCCCAGATAAAACATATATTATATAAGAAAATTGCTTATCATCTAGTTGTTTTGGTATGTTTTTCTTTATGAACACTTCATGGAAATCGGGAGGTAGGGCTGAATTGTAGAACTTATTGTAATCCAAATTTCAAATAATCCATGTTATGGTAAATACCATTAAGATTTAAAAAACTATTTTCTTGAAATATATAGGTTAATACAGTATATATTCCAATATCCCACACTCTATGTGTGTATAATAGATTGGGGTGGTATAATACTTTTCATCTCATCCTCAAAAACCTGAATAGTAAAACTCTAGTGGATCACTCCCTAATAAAAAATTAAAGGGAGTTTAAATGGCCTATTATGGTTTAATAATGGGAATTATTTGCAAATTATTGTATTTGGGTTGTAATACCTGAGTTTTTGGAGATGATCACAACATTTTAGGATCTATA
This sequence comes from Viscum album, assembly GCA_963277665.1. Lineage (NCBI taxonomy): Eukaryota > Viridiplantae > Streptophyta > Magnoliopsida > Santalales > Viscaceae > Viscum > Viscum album. The sequence goes on from OY728166.1 coordinate 392,509,036, forward strand.
AGGAGACTCACTCCATGAAATCATGTTACATTGAAGAATCTCCAACAAACTATTTTATATATGATATATTTACTATTAGTATTATATTTTTTATTTATAATTCTCAATATCACCTACAGACCATCACTCCACTAACTGAATCCCCATGGCTAGTGGAATTATCAAATAAGGGTGGTTCTTATTCAAAAACTGTATGGAAATCCATTTACCTGATCATGGTTAATAATCAATAATAATTGATATATATGATTTCTTCATTAGAAATTGTTCCACACTGATTATTTGATAAAATATATCATTTAAAGAACATTATTATGGTTACTATGGGTATCCCATTAATATTAAAACATTATATTGAATAAAAACATATACTTAGTTTAGGTTGAAAGGAAATAAATGAGAAATCCCAGATGGATTTATAAAATTCCAATGTAGAGAGATTTTTGACTGAAATGTAGGTATGTTTAGATGATAGTTTGTCTTAAAATGAAATAGTCTTATATTCCCTAGTCACATCAATGAGTTTTAACCATCAACCACCACCACATTTAATATTATTACAAATATTTAATATAGACATAATATCAAGGTGCAGATGATGAAACAATAAAAGAATATTTTTCTCATATGATCTTCTAGATATGAGAATATATATATATATAGTGTTTGTATATGATATAAAAATAAAATAAAATAAATTTTTTAATCTACCTATCATGATTCTCCCATCTTCCCATTGTATGCTCCAAAAAATTAAAAATGTATTCCCCCTTTTTTTAAAAATTAAGCCTATAAATAAACCACTATGAAAAAATAGATCCCTAACATTATATAAAAGATTGAAATTTTTCAATAAATAATCATCATGATTGTCAAATGATAACATCATATGATGTATGGAGTTGATGTGAAGACATTCATGCGTATTAAGGAGTCTATCCAACTGATTCTTCACGGTTAGTTTCTTAAAACTGATGTATGAAGCTCTACCAACCAATGTATGGGTCTCTATATCTTGGTGGATTTTCTTATATCAACAAAAAATTATTCATAATAATTGATCATGGTTCACCCAAATTGTGTGTAACACACCACGAATGGATTTATGTGTATAAGAAAATTTTCAATAATGATCTGGTTGATTCACTTATATCAATGATGTAGGCCCTTGTGACATTATACATTATTATATAGTATATTTGGAATCACTAAAAACATTTGTTGGTATTTTCTCTAAACTACCAAATTTTGATCCAACTTTTATATCCTTGAATAGTTTGGGTTATTCAATGAAGCACCAATCATACCATTCCTTTCATTATGACTTATTTTTTGATACATATAATCCAAATTAGGGTCCCAATCCCCAATGAATTATTTTTAAACGTGTAATACATAATTGGGTTTGGTAAAATAATTATGCTATAATATCCAACACTATCTTAGTAGGTATCAATTGGTAATTAGCTTATTTTTTTATATACTGGACAAATGATTTTTTCATGACGTAATTAAATATAAATAGTGGTAGAAAAAATGTATTTGTCATTTAATCTATAAGTGAAAATTCCTAATTCATTTCCATAAAATAAAAACTCAACAACATGATTTATTATGGATGTACATGGACTATTTTCAGGGAGATTGTGATCCATATTAATTATCGCTAATGTATATAAGTGGATTCAATGAGTGACTTTAAGATAGAATAATTCATCGAGGAGGACAAGTAGTAGAATAATGAAACATCATCCTCCACCTCACCCATGTATATTAGAATTTTAAAAAATAGGGATGTTTTTATAGTAAAAAATATTCTCATCAGTCAATATGATTTAAGTAATCATGAAAAATAATTTCAATCAAGTGAAACTCAATTTTGAGAGTGATTACCAAGTATTTCAATAGAAATAAAATGTATGTTAATTAATTATGAGGTCTAATAGGGTAAATTTTGTCATCAATGAGTACATTCCCAAAATAATTATATATTTTATAAAAAATTATATTATTATGAATATCGAAATAATAGAGATACATAAATCTAAATTGAAGTAACCTTTCAACTACAACCCCATATAAAGTGTACAAAAGAAACAAAACCCAATACTCATTATCATTAATTAATTTCTTTGGAATATTATAGATAAGGGAAAGGTGGAATTTTACAAACCAATGGAATATACCTCATGGGATTTATCTAAATAATATAATGATAATGATATGGGGAAATTTATATGAGTATTGATAAAAAACAAAAGAAAATCTTGATAATTGATATATCAAAAGTTGATATATTGAGATCATCAAATAATAATTGCATAGTTAACTTGGTCAACATACCCCCCCACTATCACTTCTTTTTCAATGACAAAATTAGATATGAAATATATTAGTTCTCATGTATTTCAAAGATGGAATATCAAGAGAGATGAAGAGTCTACAATGGTGTTGATAGTGGTTTTTATCTCATTGATTTCATACCACCAATGTTGGGGTGGACATTTAGTGCACTATTTAGAATTTTAATATTTCTTGGATAAGGAATGATAGTATTTCATTAAAAACAATATTATCCTAGCAGAATATTATACTAATTGTAAAGTGGAAAAATATTAATCAACTCACTTATGGTCTCCTAGTAGGACTCTCTTTTTTAGATATGAAATATTTCTAGTGCCCATGGTTTTTAGGGAAAGATCATGAAACACATTATATATGACAATATTATAGGAATGAAATAATTTTTATTCGACATGTAATTGAAACCATACACTATATAAAGATATAATACAACCCCTCTCCCCCCTTCTCTTCAGATGATTGACTAGTTATAATATCCAAAAACATTCAACATTAAAAATTCTAACCATCCTAGCCTCTGATGGATTTTGGAAAACCACATAACCCTCAACCTATAGGATTTAACATACTCCCAATTAGGAAATAAATCCTTAAGACTGAAATAATAAACTTTAAATACATTTATGGTGTCATTAAAAACCGTTTCAGCATTTCAAATTGAATTTCAATCCTGGATTCTCATAATTTATATATTAAACTTGATAAAAATCTCATTAAGGACTTGAATAATCCTATAGTGTTTCATATTAATTATTTCTGTTATAGTTTCATGCCATATAAAATTATATGAAAAAGAATAATTTCTATCAATCATGTCATTATGATTGAATGTTATCTGTCTGGCCAATAAGAGTTATATATAAAAAATTTATGCCTCTTTAATGCTCAATGATTTCAATATTTACAAATTATTATTGTAAAATTATTTTATTATCAATATCATCTTAATTGGAATGATCCATTATCTTTGATCAATTATTTATTTTATATAATTTCTTTCACCTATAAATATCAAATCCCTATTATATAACAAATTTTTGAAATACAATCTCAATGATCGATTTAGAGTTATCCATATTAATGTTTCCAACCATTGATTTGTGTGAGACTCATTATATTAAAGTTTGGTATTAAAAAATGAATAAAATTATGGACCATGGAAAATAAACTCATAAATTATCTAAATGAATTCAAATTCACAATAGAGAATCCATGGAAAATTTTCCAGAGTATTTTTCTATTGTAAATTCCTAGCCTCCAAGAAATAACTATGAATCTAGGAATCAAATTAATTTTTTTAGAAAAAATGTTCTTCAGAATTACCTACTTCTCTTATGAGTGTTTTCTAAATTCAATTCCATGAAATTTACAAGTATTTGTGTGTCTTGGGGGTTTATTTATTCTTGTCAGCCATAAAAAATTTCATGTATATCATCTATTAGGTTTGACTAATTATATGTCAATTAAACCATGCTATTTCCCTACATTATGTACACAATGTATTAAAATGAAATAAGGTTTTCAGAATTTGACATATAAAAATTTGGTTTATATGTATACGAAATTCACTAACCTTTCTTCCACATATCTCCTCAATTAGATGGTAATTTCCAGTGATTAATCAATTATACATGAATATATTTACACCTAATAACATTTTATATCCAAATAATAATGATAAATCATGGGATGGATAATTTCAAAATGTAATTGAGCTAAAATTGTAAAACCATGGTAAATATAAATAACATAGGCTTACATTGATTAGTATGATTATTCATAAAATTAACAAGATCAATACATAATGTTATTAAAAAAACATTATTTGTTTACAAGGATCTATAAGAAGATGTATGGGATAAATCCCTATGCATTCCTTTTACATTTATGTCTTTTTATAATATTATTTGGATAAAACTATATAGAAATAATGTTATACCACTACCATAGATTCATGTTTGAAGATGAATTTTACATTTTGATCAAATAAAAAATTATCTAGGATGTAAAATACCATATGTGGCTAGCCGACCTGTCCTTATTATGAGTAAAAATTAAAACATCATGGAATATATTGACTTTTCAGAACTCAACATCCATTTCCCAAATAATTATTTAATCATTTTAATAATAGATGTTTTATCAATTCAATTTGTATTATCTAATACCTCATCAATATATATTTATTTTTCTCTTTTAATTAAATCAATATATCCTCAATTCTTTAAGATTCCACTATATACCTTAAACCCTAGGGAGTATAAATATATAGATTAATTCTATATGAATTGAAGAAAAATAGAGTGACATATTAGTAGAACATGTATTTATACCTCATAACTATTGTCGGGAAGACTATAGAATGTTTATTGCATGATTTGGCGGTTAAAACCTATAAATATTATGAGATCCTTTACAATCATGTGAATTATTTCTCTATCATACACATATATTACTTGAATATTAATACTTATATTTTTGGAAAACATAGATATTTCATAGATTGATTATTTATAATATGTGTATCGAGGATAAATCCATAAGAATATGTTCATATTAAAAATTAACCCTCCACAAAACTTGTAATAGTTGAGTATCTTTCAAAGGGTTATGTCTTATATATGGAATTATATAGCTAATATAGTACTTAAAATGTGCATCCTCCTAGAAGTTTTTGAATAAAGGTTCCATGTAATGACCAGAGCTATTATAAATTTAATTTCCCATAGTGTAATAATTAGATGTCTTATTATGTAATATTCTTATAGAAAACACATGGAATTCGTTGGTTTTATTAAATCCTATCATATTTAAAAGACTTTTAATAATAACTAACATTGATAATATATCTATTGAATAGTGATCATATGAATAGTACAAATATATGGTTTTTAAAAATCCAATTGACATAAACAAAGGATGGTATGGCCTCAACTAGTAGGATTGTACCCTATAAAGCCCATTTATCAGAGCTTATAAGGGATATTTCATCCCTAGGGATTTCCCATGACCAAGTATAAGATGGAATCCAGAAACTTAATAATGAGAGAAACCGTTTATGATAGAATTTCAAGCACATCGAGATCACATTCTAAACAATGTACACCGAACCACCACATGAATGTCTCAAGATCACACATCATACACATAGGGATTTTATGGGTGAATTAAAGGGATATGTATCAATACCCTATTCATATCAATATGTATAATATTTTTTAGAGAATAATGTATATATATTCATCTGATTATTATAACATTATAAATAATTTTTACTTTGACACAATAACTCACAAATAGAAATTGATTGTACTATTCAAATTCAATTAATGAATTTATTTTGAAGAATTAATTAATTTTTTGAATAAAATGTTTTTTAATATATTATTATTATTAAATATTGATTTTATAAATATATATGTATTATAACTTTTATGAATTCAAATTTATTTTTTATAAGGGTACAAATATTTTTTTTTGTCAAAAAAACCCAGAATTTCTAAATAAATGTCCATTATTATATACAAAGTAGAAATAAACACACATAGATATATATATAGATAAAATGAATATTATATTTTAAATCAGAATGTCTAATTATCTAGTAGTGAATTTTTCATAATCTTATGAGATGGTCGAATTTTTGGATAAAAATTAAATACAGTACAAATATAAGATGTGTATTATGACATCATAATGACCCAAAACTGATTTAATAAATACTATAAATGGGATAACAAACCATATATTGGTTTTAAATTTAATATAATTTGTATGTTATTTTTATTTTGTAAATTTTATAAAGCCGTTATCAATCCTCCAAAAACATTAATATATTATAAGGCTTTGAAATCATTTCTTTAAGAATATGACTCACTTCAACATGAAAAGGTTATTTATTTATTACTATAGGACCTTATACTTATAAAATATTTTAAAACATTCCAATTTTTTAGAGATCATGGGAGAATAACATGGGTAGGTTTGTGTATTTGGTTATTTTTTTATATAGAGTCCAAAACCATTGTCTGTAAAATGATAATTAATTCCCCAAAAATTTACTATAAAAAATCACCCAATATCATATTTATATTCACTTATAATACAGGGAGCACGTCTTTACTCTATCCTCCCCTCTATAGAGTTCTCTCAAGATTCCCCCAAGATCATAAGAAGCCCCTCCCAAGTATTAAGTGTCACAAACTCATGTAAGGAATCCCCACCTTCTCTTCTTTATTAAAGTTCTTTATTATATTATGCCTTATATTTATAATTAATAATGTTTGTATATGTATTTACATGTACCTATTACTTATTGTATTATATCCAAATTAAAAGATACACATTTTACTCTCATCAAACCATTTTTTGAATTTGTATGTGACTCGGTTTTGATGCTGAAATTTCTCTGTGATTATCTATTCGAAAAAAATTGTGTAGTGAATAGTTTACCAATTTCATATCAAGGGTCTTCACATTTATACACATATACTTCTTAGAATTGGTATTGATATATATTTATTCAACAATACTTGATTCTGGAATAAAATATGATGGTAAATGAAAAGCTATTGTATAATATATGGGGCACACATAAGCATGATAATGAATTAAAAGTGACATGTATTCCTGAAATTATATTTCTTACCAATGAACTATGTAATTTTTTGTCTCATTAGACATCATGTTGTGATATAGAGTGAACCGAATTCTCTTATGGTTCTTTTCCATCAATATGTCTTGGATGTTAGACTTGAAATATGATTTTGATGCAGTGTTTTAAGTTGTTTCCAGATTTCCCATGTCACTGTTATGATTATGATTCTATATCATGCCTCGTTATTCATGTTTATTATTCTGACCCCTTTATGAATATTTTCTAACATGTAGTAATTTACTCATGTTATTCAATATTTATTCCCTTAATGGTATTTTTAACTCACTACTTTTATATATAATTCCCTAGATTTTCCGTTGTAGTTATAATTTTTTGGGATTTTATTATCATGTTAAGGAATATCTAACAAACATGATGTTGTTTTTGTTTTATGTTTTCATATAAAATACCTAATTCAAAATTAATATATACATATCAATATTTCTGGTTATATTGTGTGTAATTTTATGTAATAAATCTTGTATTAGTGTGTAACAAAGATAATGGTTTTCATAGTTTGTATAATAAGAAAATTTTATTTGTTTTTGGGATTATTATTAGAAAACTCCCGAGAAAGAATTGGGAATAAAAAAATATATGAAAAAATCAAAAAAAATTGTAATGTATAGAATGAATGGATTATCGAGAAAATAAATCCCTCTCTGGATACTATAAGTGGGTGTGGTTCTCGTTACAGATGTACCTAGGAGTAACAACTCCGACAAGGCGTGTCAGGCCCGACTCGACATAACTGACTACATGGAAACTGGAATTAATCTACAACTAGTTTGACACTCTTGGTTGATATGATTTTTTAAAATCAAAATATAAATATGAAACATTATTAATGGAACAAATAAATTTCCATAATAACATATATATCAGTAAATAGTTAATGTATAACATAGTTTGAATCCTAGAAATTCATTAGTTAATAAAATAAATGTAATTTATATGTTATCCATATAATGTCATTGAATACCAATTTATGTGTTTGATATTTGTAAAAAGCTCATCCCTAATTTTACCATTATTCAATTCTATTGACATAAATATGAAAAATATATTAAACCATAAATGTAACATGCAATGTGATGACTACCCCGATTGGATGACTAACATAATGAGAGTATAAATCATAAATATTACGGAGATAATCTCTTAGCTGACTCAGGTTTTTAATTGAATCCTAGATCAATAGAAACAAAAAAATTTCCCTATGATGGAACATGATTTATTTGAGTCTTTTATTTGAAAAAGGCCTCTAAAATTTAATTGATATTTTGATCCCTTAATCATGAAACAATGGATCAAGTCCATTAATAGGATCTTTTCCATCCTTCAATGTTCTAAACAAGATAATTTAATGCATGTTGTTTATCAAATGGAGGGAGAAACTAATTAGTTCTGGACATTAATCATGACTACCAAAAAAAATAAAGATACATGAGAACATACTCCTATAGAAATATATTAAAATAATAAGGTTCATAGGATAACAAATTCACAGAGCAACTCTACAAAGGCAGGTGTAGACCTCACCAAAGAGATTGTCCTGGACAAGATCATTATAGCAGTCAGGTAAAACAAAAGACCATCTTGAAATAACCTCCAAAATTTCCCTCTTTATAAGAGCATCAGAGACCTAGTTGGACTCATGATAAGAATGTGTAAATTCAAGGGAAAGAACCTATGCAGGCTGAATACATTCAATCCAATCTAGAAAGATCTTCCATGGCACATTCTATGAGTGATGTTTAAGGATTTGAAAAAGAATATGTGAATTTGACTCCAACCTTATTTGATACCAACCACAATGAATAGAATATTTAATTTCATTAATCATAGCCCAAATCTCTTCTACAATTCCAAGACCATTGCCAATAAAATGGAATAAGAAATCATTTACGAACCCCCAATGAGTTAGAAATACACTACTACATCTAGCAGGGCCCGGTGCACCCAAGGATGCTCTATCAATGTTGAATTTATTCCATCATTAGATATGTGGTATATATAAAACATACTTCATAATTAAATAGTAATTGATCATTCCATTCATTCCATGTAATCTCAATAGAACAATGTTAGAAACATCATTATCCATAGATTCAGTTATAATAAGGGAGGATCTCTGAATTGCACGATGCATGAACAAAACACCATTGTGAAAAGTGGGATTTGTGTTTCTGAAAGATAAATAATTTAATTAACTCTATTAGAAGGATAATACACTCACTTAGGTATCCAATAAAAGTGAATGGGTATTTTAACTTCCCACCTTGCTATAGATGGAGTGTAGGAGATCCCCCGTGGAATGCAAATTTTGATAGCATGAGAAGAGACCCTATAAATATATCCATAGCCAGCATGTAAATCACCTGGAAATATATAGATGTTGATAAGATTTATATAACTCTAAATAGAGGAGACCTACCAGAACCTATGCATATAATGATATATTTTATTTTCCATATCTCTATCCTTTAACCATCTCCTGTTAAACTGATTCGGATTTAATCTCTCTTTAAGAATCAAGGCCTTGTCTAGATTTGAAGAAGTGTATATATCCTCTTAGGATGGAATATCATGATAAATATTATATTTCTAATAGATTAACCAGAAAATTACTGAATTTTTAATAAATATTTTCCTCATACCCTATATAATAAAATGGAATGGTATTTCCATTAACTTAATAAAAGTGGTGATAAATTTATTGCGACGTATGATGAAAACAACACAAAACATGAAAAATATGCCTCTGGATTTTTCATTACCCCCTATTTCATGTTTGACCTCTTATTTATATGGATTAATCCTATTATAATAACATTTTTAAGATTTGTGACTTTGATAGCTTTGAAAGAATTATTCTATATTACTTTAAAGATGAAATTGAGATTAATGAATCTTGAGTGTATCACGGAGATAAGAAGAAACAATTAAAGATTAATTCTAGTAGTTTGATGGATACATCTAAAAGGGCCAAGATATTTAAACATTTCACTTTATAAAAATTTGGAAATAAGAAACTCATAAGTTGCTTAAGGGGATGAGGAAATTCTATAGGTAAGAGAAGGCTAGACACCTTGCTAACAATTGATGACTGGATAAACCCTCTAATTCAATAGAGGAAAGAAAATCTCATGTCAACCTTTAGTGAATTTTCATTTTCATAAACCTCAATGAACTAGGGAACTTCATAAAATATTTCATTAAGCCAATGGGGTTTTATGACATTTAATGACCTCTAAATAAGAAAGCGTGATCTTTTTCAATGACATCAACTAAGGTAGATCCCAAAACTAAAGTGGTTATTTTTATTCTGTTGATTTGTTCTTGATTAGTGAATTTACTTTTTGATTATGATTGTATAAACTTGTTCATATAACAAATGTTTATTAGAACTATTCAAAAACAACAATAATAACTTGAAGTAGGATTATAAGTGAATAAAATAAGATAGGTAAATTATTGCATCCCAATTATATAACTCCTCCTATATGTTAATTTCTAGGATGAACATTACATCAAACCTTATAATACTCCCTATGGTGGAATTCTATGAAATTATGGGTATGAATTGAATTTCTATAATAGATCCAACTTAAATTGTCATGAGATTCAAATCACTCTCTGTGTAGTAAATCGTCCTTCACAAGTGAAAAGTGGATGATGAATCTTTTTTAGAACCAACATCACAAGCATTGATATTATTACCATATGATAAAGTGTATCTAGCTCTAATAATTGTTTCATAGTAAAATGTAATACTTTAATTCATTCCAATTGAGAGGGAATATGATGACGTGTTTCTTGAGGATTATTCATGTATTACTCTTAGTTTATATTTTTACATTTCAATCGAGCTTATACCTGGGTTTTTACCATTATCCAAGACTCTATATATAATGATTGTTTTATAACATGTGGAGTTCGTTAAAAACCTATAGTAGAATATAGATAAAGGGTTCATAAACCAAAGTGCTTCACCATGGGGTTAACTAGTCCACTTTTTCAAGGAAAAGGTTGGTTCAATGTTCTTTTGCATTGATTATCACGAGCTCAAAAATATCACGATAAAGAAAAAGTATTCTCTTCCACAAATGATATACTTTTTCGATCAATTAAGTGGATAAAAATAATTTTTAAAGTAGAATATGTTTTCAATATATTAACTTGTTAACTTAATTATGTATGATACCCCTGATACTATTTTTTACACAATGTAAGGGCACCCTAATTTCATAGTAATTCTTTTAGGACTCAATATTGATCATGAAATATTACTGGACATGATAAATAGACCTCTCAGATATTACCTAAAAATTTTTTTTATCCTTTATATATTATATTATAATATTATCCAAAACCATGAAGGAGTATGAGGATATACTGAGTACTATACTAAAGACCATATAAAAGGAAAATATCTCTTCCAATTGCAACAAATTTGAGTCATGTTTGAAGGAAGTATCATTCTTAGAGAATATCAACAGAATAAATGGAATATATTTGGACCCTTAAAATACATAAGCAATTGATGGATGGTAGAAAATACATATGTTATAGATATCTGTTGTTTATGTGTGTTAGTAGGTTATTATCATCAATTTTAGAAACATTCCTCATTATTTTCAAACCCTCTTACCATGTTAACATGGAAGGTAGTATTTTTTATTGGAATGATAAATATAGAGGGAGCTTCAAGTAGTTGAAAATATTCTTATCCCTACCCCTCTTTTCACACTACAAACAAGTGTAAAACTATTCCTATTATTCATTGATGACTCAATGAAGGTATTTGGTTGTGTGTTAATGTATAATGAAAAATTAATAGCCTTTTCTTCAAAGTAGTCTAAATTTCACAAATAAAACTATCCTATGCATGATTTAGATTAGGATGTAGTGATACATTCATTGAATATATTGAAGAATTATCTCTTTAAGGAGATGTTATATATATATATGGATCATAAAAACCTCAAGAATATATTCACACAAGAATAGGAGAATATGGACATATGAATATGGTTAGAGTTGATCAAGAACAATGACTTCTCAATTCAATACCACCCTAGGAAAGAGAATACAGTTTAGTATTATATGATAATAATGAATCCAAAAAATTGTATCATTGATATGAATTGAGAAGGATAAAATATTCTTGTATTTTAAAAGGATGTACATGGGAATCATAAAGAAAGTAAAATCATCAATCATTTCACAAATGATTTCTCAACCAACTCTTCAAGGGATGAAATGTATTCCCAATTATATTATTTTGGAATTTAGAAGAAGTTCGAAGCTATAAAAGTAGGGAAATACTCAGAGATCAATGTTAATGATGAAGGGGTTTTTGAGATTTGGGTTAGGACAGTGTGTGCCATCATATATTCAGTCAATGAAGGATTGGTTGAATGATTCACATAGCTCAAAATTCACCATCCACATCTGAAGAAAAAATGTGTATAGAGATCTCTGATAACACTATTTGTGGTGATATATGATGAATGTGATTTCAAAATATAAATTAAGAAGTCTTTTATGTCAGTATGTTAATGAGGGAAAAAATTTAAAGGGGATGAAGCATCCATTATGCATACCTACATCAAAATGGGAAAAAATCACCAATGAAATAATTACTAGTCTTCCAAATACATAAATAGTGAATCATTTTATAATGGTTGTGGTGGATCTTCTTACAAGGACTACTCACTTCATTTTGATTCAAGAGAATTTCCACTGAATCATATTTCACAGATAACATCAGATAAGTGGGAAGGAATCATGAAGTACCACTACAGATTCTATTATATGGAGACCCAATATTTATCCGTAATTTTGAGAAAAGAATGAAGGATTATCTAAACACCGAGAAAAATTAAGAAAGGAATATCACCCCCACAATAAAGGGCAATATGGGAAGAATATAGATACAATTGATGAAATGATAATATATTTCTCAATTGTCATTAAAGGAAGATAGAATCAATATCATCCAATGGTGAATTTCTCTTACAATAACAGTTTCCACTCAAGCATCAAAATTTATTCCTATGAATCCCTTTATGGGAAATGGTGATTAAAACATTCATGTTTGGATGATATTGGGGAATTAAACTACTAATTCATAAATCATTCGAAGAAATAGCGGAATATATATGATTATTATATAGCACCTCAGGGATGCTAAGAGTCAACCTATGAGTGATGATGAAGATTTTTAACGAGTCATGTTTTTTGATGTTTGAGACATGGTATTTCTCCACATATATCCATGAAGGAAATAAATGATATTTAGAATGAATGGAAATATTAGTTCAGTATTCATCAGCCCCTTTTTTGTTCTGATATCACATCAGAGCATTGGCCTACCGACTTAAACACCCCACTGAACTATCTCCAGTATATGATGTATTCCACGTTTCTATCTTGAGAAAGAACCTACCAAACCCCTTACATGTACTCCATACATAGTCAACACCATTGGATAATTAATTATACTATGAGAAGCATTTTGGGAATATATTTCATCATAAAAACAATGTTTTGCGGAATAAGAAAATTCATTCGGTCAATGTCTAGTAGAGAAACCAATTGTTTAAAGAAGAAATTTGGGAATCTGAGTTGGTGATTTAATAGAGTTACCCACATTTATTATATTTTGTGAAATGAAACTTTCGAGGGTGAAATTTATTATCGATGGTTATTATAACAACCAAAACTATTATAAATAATATTTTCAATTTTATTTTAATTAAATATCTTTATTATATAATATGTTTATAGATAAAACATCCACATAATTTGTTTTATTATATACTATAAGATTTAAATAAACTTTAATCTTAAATAATTTTGATAATATTGTTTTCGAAAAGTGATCATATGATTATTATAAGTATAGGGTTATTAGAAATCCAATTGACACAGAAAAAGGAAGTGATGGCCTTAACCAATATGATTGTACCCTACGAAGCCAATTTATCAGAGCATCCAAGGGAGATATCATCACTAGACCTTTCCCATGAAAAATACCAATATGATATCAAATAACTGAATAATGGGGGAAACCATTTATGAGAGAAGTTCAAGATCATAGAGATCGGGGACCAAACCATGTATGTTGAACCACCCCATGAAGGTCTCACAATCGTGCACCTTACTCTAATAGTGTTTGAAGGTGTATTAAGGGTATATGTATCAATACCCTAATGATATTATTATTTAAATTATTTTCTAAAGATTATTTAATATATTTTTATCCTATTATTATTAATTTATTAAGGATTTTTACTTTAATACAATAAAACTCAAATAATATTTTTGGGTAATATTCAAATTTAGTTAATAAATTTATTTTAAAGAAATAATGGATTTTTTAAATAAATTATTTTTTTTAAAAATAAAAATAAAAGTTATTATTTATTAAATATAAATGATCATATAGTTTTTATGATGTCAAATGTAATTTTTATAAGTGTTAAAAACTTTATTTTATAAAAAAAATTAGATTTCTAAATAAATTCGGTTTTTTATTTTAAAATTGAAAAAAATATAATTATAAAAAAATTAGAAAAAATTAATATTATTTTCTTAATTATAACATCGACATTATCTAGTAGTTTATTTTTTATAATTTTATCAGATAATCGAATTTTTGGTTAAAAATTAAATATTGTACAAATATACTCTGTGTATTATGATATCATAATGACCCAAAAAATGGTGTCATAAATATCATAAATTGTATCCATAAAAATTATTATTTTTTCATTTAAAATAATTTGATTTTTGGATTATTTTTAAAATTTAATAATGCTTTTTTGAATCCTCAAAAACCATTAATATATTTTAATTTTTTAAAATCGATTCATTAAGAGTATAACTCAATTCCAAATTAGAATGGGTATTATTTTTAAATTTTTCGACCCTTGTCCATATAAAATAATTAAAAAAACCAACCATTTAGAAGAAAATTTTGTAAAATACCAAAATTAGGTTTTTGGTCATGGTAATTTAATTATATAGAGTCCAAAACCTATGCTTGAGAGATGATAATGTATTCCATAATAATTTCCCATATAAACCCAACCAAATCCCATTTACCAAATAATTTTCTAAAATACTTATTCTTCCCTACCATCTCTAGAGACCTCTTAAGGTACCCCCAAACTATCAATAAGCTCCTCCCAAGAATTTGGATCCACACACATAAGTAATGGATCATCATCTTCACTTCTTTATTCAGGTTTTTTATTACCTTATGCATTATTTTTCCAATTACTAATATTGGGATATGACATTAACATTATTCATTAATACACATATTATGTAAAAATTAAGAGATACCCCTTTCAATATCATCAAACCATTTTATTACTTTTTTTTTGTGATAACGTCATGCTGTCAAAATTTCACCGTGGTTTTCTATTCCAACACAATTGTTTAGTGAATAACATATCCATATTCTATCAAGGGTATTAATCTTTATAAACATATATATATTCAAATTAGAAAATACGTATTTGTATTCCACCCTCAATGATCCTATAATAAAATATGATGATGAATGAATCCATGTTTTATGATCAATGCGGAACACATAATCTAGAGAATGAAATGAATGTGACAAGTGCACCAAATATTGTATAACTCCCCAATACAATGATTAATTTTTAGTGTCGTGAGATTTAAAGTTGGGATAATTAGTGAACATGAATCCTTTATAGGACATTTTCAATCAAATTTCTAGGGAAGATATCATTGACCCATGTCTATGATGCTATGTTTTAAGTTTCTTCTACATTTCCTATATTACCTTTATGATTATCATGTTATATCATGCCTCATTGTTCATGTTTATTATTATCACTCAAGTCATCCTACTATCTAACATGTATTTAATTATTTCATGGAATTCCATACTTATTCTTTTACTATGATTTGTAGCTCATCCCTTTCATGTATAATTCCTTGGGTTATCCAATGATGTTTTAAGTTTGAATGAATATTATGATCATGTTAGGGATGTATTCAATATAGCTGATGTATTTTATGTTTTATGTTTTTATGTAATGTACATAATTCTATAATAAAATAGAATTATAAATCATAAAAGTTTTATAATTTCTAATTTTATATATTAAATAATGTATCAATGTGAAATAAATAGATGAGTTGTTAAATTCCACTTACTTATGGATTTATGAATAAAATAGTGAATTTGATAAAAACAAGGGATAATTATGACATAATGTTGTATTTTTTGTTATAGTGTAGGAAATCTATTAATTCATAATGTGGAAGGCCAATAGTGATCTATTGTTACTCTTATGGCCTAAAAATTAATTCTGTTAATTGGAATATTCTATTTTACATTATTCAGATAAAGAAAATTTTATGTTAAAATATCCCCCTTGGAAAATAAGTTCCTTTCATTATAAATTGTGATGTAAAAGAGATAATATCCTTAATAATGATTTATTCTAATTTGATGAATCAATTTCCAATTAAGAAAATGGTTTATTATATTTCACAATCCCAAAGCACTAAAGTATATGCTCTAGTGAACCTAGAAAAACATGTATTGATTTGGAAAAGGATGAGATGATAATCCATGTCGAACATCAATGTAGGATAACCCCACAACACTCAATGGGTTAAAAATATATATTATTGAAATCAACACCAATTCTTTTCCAGAGGTAGCCTACATTTGCACAGTGATTTTTGATAATATTAATTATATGATTTTGATGGTATTGTAACTCTAATATGATAATCTCTCATTTAGAAAGTTCAATTGGGAATAGGTCAATAGAAAAGATGAAAAACAAATCATCTAATGTTTAAAATATTTAATGTATGTTATAAATATGAATCAAATTGATAGAGGCTTTATTTGATGAGTTAATGAAAAATAAAGCCCAATGGTTATATTGGATGTTCATCTAAGGGAATGTGGGTGGAAATGATTTAAGCTCTCCAGTGAAATTTCTATGTTGGGTAATTTTTTGGTCACCATGACTCATAACTGTATGGTGTTTACAAAACTTTTATAGTAATTTTGAGTTCATATGATCTTAATCTATCATGTTATTGATTTAAAACCTTTTAAAATTAATATTAGGACTTTATTTATGGGAAATCAATGAATTTTAAAAATAATCATTAGCTATAGTGTGTATATTGATGATTATACAAATTTATACCAACCAATATTTGAAAGAGGCTGAATTCATTTCCTGGCAGGAAGTAAATTCCAATTAAAGGATCTTTTTTGTGAAATAAAATTTAATTTATTCATTTTTAATTCCTCACTAAATTCTCATTGATAATGAAACTACATTTTGGACCTCCCATACAAATAAAATGTATTACAATAATCATATTCAATCCAATAATATATCCTCTATCATTATCCAATATATGGATATATCAAGGCATTCTTCAATTCCCTCTCTAACATTCTAGAAAATATGGTGGATCTGAAAAAGAATATTAGTCAGAAAAATTTATTCAATTCATTATGGTTATATCATTCCACAACTAAACTATCCACTAATGTGGCCTCATACTCTCTACTGTATGGAATTGATAATTTGTTCACTATATGGTATCAACTATATAAAATTGGTACATATATATATATATCTATGTATATATCCCTTTTTGGATAATGCATGACAAGTTGTTGCATGTATGGTTGAAAAAGATGGGTTAACATGATAAATGATGGTTGTGAAAACTATAAAATCATGAATATAAATAAGTATTATAGACTTTTGTATTAAACAAAATGGTTCTATTTCATTAATAATTTCATGTTTGTTTCATATTGGTTTTTATTAATCTAATGATACTATTAATTCAACCAAAACATGGAAATCAAGTGGGAAGACAGTTCCACCATTCATAATATTTAATCCAATGGTATATACTCAATAATAACCATATATGGAGAGTGTCTCACTTCACCAACAAATGAAATTATCTTAAACAAATACCACACATAAACACTATTGGTCTATGTATCATTACCATATGATGTTTAATTTAAAAAAATCCATCAATTCACAATGTTATACTACATGGGAATCTTCCTTGTTGTATAATGATAAAGTATTTATAAATGTTCATGTTATTAGATGATAAACGATATAAGTTAATTCCCGTAAATAGAATACATAATGTGTAATGATTTACACTTTTTTACATGACCTTCATCATTTTTTTTATTTATATATAGTTTATATACTACTGAATATTTCTAGAGTCATTTTTAGAGGGGAAACCCCTTTCATTTAGTGTTGATCACCTATAACACCTACCTACTATAAACTATGTAGTACATGATTCATATTTCACGTGATTTATAGTTATGTATAGATTTTTTATTCCATTAATAGGTATAAAAATTTAGTGGACCACATTTTGTTTTAGATATTTGTGTAACTGTACTAACACTTGATTACCCATATATGTCTAACACTATAGTATAATTATACTCTAGTGAAATTGTCTGTTATATATCACATAAAACTATAAGCTAATAATTTTTTCAAATATTTTTTTACATATACTCCTATCACACTTTTTTTTCTCTTTAAATAATATGAACATAGACTATAAACCCCCATTGGATCATATTAGTCATTTTTTAGTGCATGATCGCAAACCCACTCTCTAATCTCTTTCTATGATAAAAGTTACACACCAAAAAACCAATTTTGGACCATATTCTCAAGAATATTCTAGCTTCCCCATAATTTTTCAAATTGTATGGTTGTATAACACAAAGAGTGATGAACAAATCTGGCTCATTTTCCATTTTCCACAAAATATAATTTTCTTCCATTTAGTTTGATTCATCTCCCCAATCCATCATATGTGAAAAACACCACTTTTTTAAAAAATTGAACAATAATATACCAATTTTCATCCCACTAATACTCCTTCGTGGTACACATCATAGAGGAAAATTCTTTATGGATAATGTAGTGTAATCCATGTTTTAGACGTAGTGAATGTTCATCCTCAATTTGTTTACCGATTACCTGTTAATATAGAAGTGGATTCCACATTTCATATTTATAGTTATTTATTATTCTAATTGAATTTTTCAAAAATAATTTTTCCCCCACCCAATTAAAACCATATATATAACAATTTACATTTTATTATCTTCCCCATGTTCATATAGGGATTAGAATCCATGGTTTTCTCCTCCCACTAATTTTTTTTCTTTTTATTATGGAATAATCGAAATTTGAGAATATCATTTAAAAAAATGAATCAATTATTAAGTATATATAATGGTCATTGAAATAAAATTCTATCCTTAACCTATTTATCCTGGTTACATGATCTCAATTATATTTTTTTTATTAAATACTGTTTATCCAAACAGACAGGGAAGAAGAATGATTAGTATTCTTGTTTATTAAATTATTTATGTCATTAAAACCCATAATAGTACCAAACAATGAATTTTTTAGGTTATAATTTCAAAAATATATAAAATATAGAGGATAATCCAACATATAGAGTGTGTTAGTTTAAAATAGAAATGTGTTTGTGGGAGGGCCCCATATATTGATCTATATTTCCTAGTATTCTCTAATTGTGGGTATTTATAAGCCTAAAAACCCATTGAAAAATGTTATATATCATCAAAATATTGAATATTCATCTATGATACTGCCTTTTTTGGTTCACCTAGTTATCCATTATACATCACTATATGTGACACTCTTTAGGACTCTTCTACTTTTGCAGCTATCAGCTGTTATCTCTTGCATGTTTCCACAATATCCCTCATTAATGCTAATAAATATAGTCAGTTATACACCTCTACCTGTTGGCATATATAATATTTTAATTCCTATAAGATATGTGTTCAATAGGCCACAAATTCAGCACTAGCTGGTTTGGAAACTCACACCTCTTCATGATCATATTTTGAAAAAACATAAAATATTATATTTTGTTGGTCATGAATGTGATCTCATTTAATTCATAATATCAATTGACACCTTTTTATGTCTTCCATATAGATAAATATTAAATCCATTGGATTTTATATTATTCATGTGAATATGTTTTCCCACCCTGATTACTGGATCACGTTTCTACCACAACTATGTCCAAATTTGAGTTTGTTAATTCTCATTATGAAGGTATATA
This sequence comes from Viscum album, assembly GCA_963277665.1. Taxonomy (NCBI): domain Eukaryota; kingdom Viridiplantae; phylum Streptophyta; class Magnoliopsida; order Santalales; family Viscaceae; genus Viscum; species Viscum album. The sequence continues at coordinate 392,529,251 of OY728166.1, forward strand.
ATAATAAAATATATTAATTCATAAAAATATATCCAAAAGGTATCAAATATTAATAATGAAAATAAATTATTTCAGAACAATTGGCTAGTGTTTCATATAAGCCAAGAAATTTGAATGCAAATATATATCGTTTCATAGAAATTGAGGTTCTCCACTTGTTTTACTCTACAATGAGCATAAAATATCGCAATATATTTAGATAATAATTACCCATACACTAACGAAATTTTCTATTTTTGACATTTTTTGATTTAAAAGAATCTCCTCTTATGTCATCTCAAAAATTTTACCTCACTCCTCATGCAACCTCAGTCCAACCAAATTCAATCTATTCATGTAGAATGAAATTTTAGTTATATTACATCACGTTATCTCTTTATTGAATTTTAAAATTCTTAAAATAGTTTCATTCCACTATCTACCTATGATTAATAAATCACTTTTATGGTAATAATTCCTCATTTAATAAAGTGAATCATACAACCCCTATCAAGCACAAAAGTGTGTTACGGTAACCCATTTAATATCTCCTTAATAAAAAATGTATATGTGAGATGGTAGTACATGAGACCCATATCCACCAATTTTTTATTCTATTATGAAAACATTATATAAAAGAACCAAAATTCATCTTTTTATCTTTGATCCATATGAATCATACATGGGACCTGAATCACTGTATAAGAAACACACATATCCCTACTATTTCTAAATATGTACTAAGAGTGATATATTAGAAAAAAAATGTGTCATTGAACATCCAAAGAAATATCTATGAATCCTACTTAATAACCCCCCCCCCCCTAGTCGTTTAAGGGAACCCCTATCACAAAAGAATGATCCTTACTTCCTATTGTTAAATATCATGGACATGTCCTGTAATAATTCATTATACTAATTAACCCTAACTACGCAAATTTTGATTCACATTCCAATATGAAATTTATTATGAAATTTAGAGTTTTAATATCTTATATATACCATTATATCTCCAAATTCATAAGTGTTATTCAGAGTCATGATCTCCTTCTTGGAAAGCATATGGCCTTCACGATTTTCCAAACTAGAAAATAAACTATCAACTTCCACATTAGACTATAAATCATGTGAAACTCCTTCACATTATTTAAACTCACAAACAAACGTGTCTTCATATTTCATTAGAATGAGAAATATGTTATTCTTTTCATAACAAGCACAATAATCAAACGGAAACTAGGATAATGAAAAACCAATCCATTTCCAATGTGATTAACATAATAAATTCATTTTACCTAGAAGATTATCATATTATTATCTTACAATTACATAAGGAATAACCAGTATTCCAAATATGATGATCATAAGTTGATCCCACTGAAATTATGTGAAAATAATAAGATGACACGAATTTCCTTATTTTATTATAATAATAGGACTCAACATTCCTTGTTTAATGAGAATAATATGAATGAATATTTCATATATCATAATAAGAACATGACCATATTATTTAATAGAAGAGAATAAGTTGAATAACTCTTTACTTATCTAATGATCATAAGATAAACCATTATTTATTACAAGAATGAAATATTATTACTTGTTATTCCATATGTGACAGGTATAATATGGACTATTTTTCATATGTGATGAGTATATAATATCATCATTTCCTAACATAAAGAAGATATTATATCCTTCATACTAATTCTTAATCACGGATACCCATCAGTTAATTATGTAATGATTTTATGATTCCCCAAATATCTAGCCATATAAAAACTAGGTAGTATTTCTAATGATGCCTAACCCACCCATTACCCCAAAAACAAAGTCATCCCATTGTTAAGGTATTTTATGATGTAATTAAGTTACATGTATATTTATGTAAGTGGTTAAGGATTCACGGGAATGTATTACATATATTAAGGATCCCTAGTCTATATATAAATATGCTCAAAGAGATGAGATAACTATTGATCATATCGATCTATTCAAATGTTACATTATTATCAATTCCCTGCTGAAAGACCACCCACATTTAATAGTGGTAATAAATCACCCATTTCATAACCATTACATGAACCTAGTAGTGTATTGGTGATAATCCTTCAATATAGAAATGTTTACCATGATGTGAATCCCTTCTTCATCAATAGTTTTTCATGATTATCAATGATAATCACTAACATCAAATACATATTCCTATTTTTCTTCAATTCCTACTAAATGTTGATGTCTATGTATTCTATTGAGGATCCCATGACCACAATAAAAGTGATTTGTGGTGGTATGGATTCCCCCAAATCTGTTATGACCAATAGAAATCAAGAGAAATGGATTCCATAGTTTAATTATCATATATTAATTTTTTGTAACTATTGTATTTTTGGGTCCCTCACCCCTACTCGATGATTCAATACCCTTCCATAGAGTATGATGACCCTTAACCCCATTCTCCAAAAGAATTTTCACATTAAATAATCATCAAAAACCATATCCACCATTACGAAACGAAGGAGTTATCCCATAATGACTGAAAGATTAAGAGTATCTTAATGCCATCTCCCTAGTATGTTACCCATAAAAATATAGACCCAAAAAGGGTAAAATCACCTAATGTAACCAATTAAAGTCACTATGGATTATTACACAAAATGTGTGAAAACATCGCCTTTATTTATGATTAGGAGGTGGGGAAATTCAAGGTGTTGGAATAGTAGTTTCCACCTAAGTCTTTCAGGGGAGGTATCTAGCCATCTGAAATAACAATTAGTGTAATTCTAGTCATTAAATATGAAAATAAGTTGATAATATTCTTGTTCATGTCACCCTAATCTAGACTACACAATTTCAACATTAAGGTAATTCCATTTTTCTGATTCAAAGATCATCCTATACTATTTTTTTCAATTCACTCGCATCTCTGTTTATTCATGCTTCTATCATCATACTCCCCACATAATCAACCATTGGGTAGGGAAAACATCATGTAAAACTACGATTGACACCCATTTAACACATTTAGTCCATAATGTTGACTCTTCTAATCACATACAACACCTAAACCCATCATAGATTTCCTACCCATGATAAAGAACTATATTTCCTTGATGGTCTTATAAAGGGTGATGTTATTAGAAGACATCATGAAATTTATCCCTATGAAACCAAAAAAAATGATCAATGAAATTATCATCATGGTCTAAAGAATATCATAAGTCGGAACTAAATATAGACTTCAATATCATAACATGGTAAATCAATGGTATATGGCCTATGATCATTCCATATTTCAGACTATAGGGTATACATAGGATATTGTTACGAATCTTCCAAAATTACCCCAATGTAAACCAAGTGGTTATTGATGTTTTTTATTAAATATATCATGGTTAAAATTATCCTAAAGGATAAACATAAGTACTTATACATTAATGAAGTATTATCTTCATTCAAATTATTTTTAGTGACACGTCCCATAGTTCTATTAGTGCACAACACCACTTCTTCTACACTAGAGTTTGAAAACACAAGAAGGTGTACTCTTCTATTTTTGGATGTGGATTAGAATCTATAGGATTAAAAATTACCCAAATAGTTACATCAAGATGAGGATGTAGGTTCAATATCCTATAAGGAGATATTTTTTAACACTAATTCATCATGATATATATATATAATTCTCTCAATTTAACATGTTCTATATGATAGAGTCCTTTCCAATATTTATTTAAAAAAGGGTTCTTCATCACTCCCTTGTATATTTTCCCACCACTCTATACATAATCATATAGTGATTGAGAGTATGAGGGGAAAATGTATTATTATTAAGAGGGTGAAGAGAAAATATTGTTGTCTCAAGACATTATTTAGATTTATTCCACATTCTATATAAAGGAAACCTCACTCTTCACTTTTTTGAAGATACATGAAAAAACCATTTAACATTCCACAATATGAAACATTTGGTTATGTTAAATTTCCTTCACATCTCATAGTTGGTTTGTCTAAGAATCAATAAGAATCATCATTACCAGGACTTGGAGTGCAATATGGATAACTCATTAGGCTTACATTGGATCATGACAATAAATATTGTGGATTTCATAATGATTTATAGTAATCGTATATTTAATGACTCAAAATATTATGCCAAATAATAGAAGATACATATCATTACCTAATATATAGAAGTTGGGTATTGTACCCCATAATATAGTTTTCTTCTCACAAGTGAAAAAGTATTATCCAAAAGGTAATCACTTCAATGGTGTATGTAATTCATCACAATTGACATTCAAAATGGTGAATTTTATCTCCATCAGTCGTCATGGTATCCAAGATCATGATATCTATGAGGAATGTCATGGTAAAATTTCCCACAAATCAAATGTAAAAGGAAAGTAAAAAAATAACACGGGGTTTCCACCACAATCTACTGATATAGGATTGGGTAAAGGGAGGGTAACTATATTATTTAAATAAAACAACCACGATCATCATAGTAGAGGATATGGTATGGTTGATCCTTCCTGCATGCTTGAAGCCACTGGGAATTCCTTTTCGGATAATGGGGTTGTTATTTTTCAAATAACTATTAGGGTTATCAAAATAATATTTACAATGGACTACAATGATTATACCTTAATTTTGATGATGTATAATATGATCATGTCTCTAAATTCATTACATAATATCATCCAAAATACCTTATCCAATCCACTAAATGTGAAATATGGTGATTTTATAACATAATATACAGATAAACAGTCAATATGGATCTACCACTAGTGGATTAGTGAAACAACCCACATTAGTATCGAGGCCCCAACACATAATGTGTGAGTATAATAATATGGGATTGATGAGTGGGAAATCCTATAAAAATAATTTTTTTAATTACCTTTCTATTTTTATTGTGTCCATGGGTAATTAACATGCATTAAGAAATTCTAAAATTAATTCATTTCTATAGTGGTAAAAAAATTTCCCCCATTTCCAAAATTTAAAAAAATCGAGCTTTTCAATTGTTAATAGAACCAGTGACCTAGAGAAGACCCTTTCACATATTATCTATTTATGAAGCTGAATATTCAGACCCTCAAAGATGTAGTTTGTATCTGATGACTATTACATATTTTATAATTAAAAGGATCTAACATTTTTTGATACACCAATATGGAATCAACATCTATAACAAGTTTTGAGGAACCTAATTTCAATTTCCACTTCTAAATCATCTCCATAATTCACAGAATTAATTATATAATCAACTCAACATGAAAAAAATGGTAGAATAATTATGTTACTAAATTCATCAAATGGTGTATTTTCCAAACGTACTCCTCTAAAAATCAACTCATAGAGGGTTTGTTATTAGTAATTTTTGTATAGAATGATACTAATGATCGATCCAAATAATTTTTTCTCTAAAATGTCAATTTGGATTCATATATTTCTTTTAGAGGGAAAAAAACCTAGTGGATTACATGAAACATACCAAGAAATTTTGTCAGTCACCACTTCCCTCATCATTATGAATAGATTGAAGTGTTAAGATTGTTACAGTGTTAAAAAATTTGGCCCTTAAATCATTAAATTTCCAGTTTCCTTGATGAAAAAACACTAAAAACCATAGGTTAAATTATCGAAATGATTTCCCATGTTCTCCTTATTAACATTTAGAATGACTCCATATTGATCTGAAAAGAATATTTTACTCATTTTTGGATGATAATTTCTTTATTCTTCAAATTATCTATCAAAAAGAATTATTTAAATATCATAGGTAGTATAAATATAAAAAAAAATATGTTGACAAACCTCCCTTGCTACTACCCCTACCACTACATCCTTTGAATGACCATATATGATTGTTTCATCATCAAGGAATGGTTGTAGTGGATAGTCGATCATGGGATAGTGTAGTTTTTTGAACCTCATGAACACTTCAAATCTGTTTAGTCCAATGTGAATAATAGAAAATAAATTATATATTGGTAGTGATTTACTAGTTTAAAATCATTAATATATTATGATTAGATAGCCAATAACTCATCTTATCGATCCAATATGGTAATTCATGTGCAACTGAATTTGATATCATATTCTCATTCCTGATTATCCTCCATTATGGCACCATTAGATTCAAGGAATCAAGTACTAGAAGGATTTAGAATAATTATCATGATGATGAAATAGAAACAGTTTATGTTCCAAAGATTGTTCACATTCATAGATACATTCTACCCCCTCACATTTTGTCTTCCATGTTCAATTGGAATCTTCTAATGAGAATGAGTAAGATTCCACTATAAATTCCATAATATTGGTATGTAAAGGTGTTGAAACTAGAGATTTAATTCATTTATAATATACTCTTCAATACCCTTTATGATTATATTGAGGAAAGTAACAATATTAATCATGTACTCACAATTTCTATGAACATATCCATGAAAAATAAATTAATGATATTGAGACATGGAAGAAACTATTTCACAAGACTCATCCAGAACATGTACACTTTTCAACATCCTATAGTGTCAATATACATCCAATTTCATTGGTTGATCACATTATAGTGTAATATCCATCCAACCATTATCAAAATCTATTAAGTTCTAGGTAGAAACCTATTCCCCGTCAGGAATGGTGATCAATAAATCCATCAAATGAATGAACCACCAGGAGTAGGAATATAATTATACAAAATAAATATGATGTGATCAAGAAACTCATTAGTATATAGGAAAAAATCTTATTCTATGATTCACTCATTATATCAAAATCACATCATGATTCCCCCATCATGGTGCTGAAGAGGGGTCTATTTCGTGAGAATGAGGTGGCTTCCACTGAATCCTATTGTGTATAAGAATAAAATAATGTGTGTATCCATGTAATATCATGTTTTCGGAAAATATGGTAACATATATATTGTAATATATATTAAACCATTATTTATCAAGCACTATTAATCGAATTTATGTTCCTCAGTTCGTACTAGATACTGGATCTAGGTTCAATGTCATCCTAACCCAGATACTCCTCTAGGTACAATACACTGTGTCCATTTTATCAACATAAAACATGAAAATTAATGCATATAAAAAGATTGAGTGCAAAGAATGTAAAATTTTACAACTAAAAATCTATCATATGAAATTAGTACGAAAAATTTAACTTATAGTTTTTTCATAGAAAATAACTTTCAACAACATAATATGGAGGTGTAACACGATAATATTATATTATGTTTTTAGTATTAAATAACTAAGTTTTTAGTATCTTGTAATTCCCAATGCAATTAACTAAAAATAAAAAATTATTACATATTAAAATTCAAGGTAAACATTAATATAACATGAAACAAAGTTAGGAAAATTTAAATAAAAATAAAACCATGTGTAAAAAAATATGTTGAAATGCCTTATTATAAAAACATATATTATAATTATTCACAAATTATTATTTTAATATTAGTATATGGTATTAATTAATATAAACTGACAAAACAATAATATTATTTATGTAATAATTAAGAAACAATAAGGAATTATATAAATGATTCATAATAAAGGAAAATATTTTTTTAGAATAAAATTTTTATTAGAATTTATATGTATTTTATATAATTTTTTAATTTTTTAATTTTTAATTTTCAACGATAAAGTGAACATAATTTATTGATTTATCATTTCAAAATTTTCTTAGGTTACAATTCTCTAACTTTTATAAAATGGTTAATTCTTATGGGAAAATTGAAAAAATAGGTTTTCAAATATAAATTAATACTTAAGAAGTTATTATAATATATGCATGAAATAAAAATAGATGATACATTTTTCTCAACCTAATATGTGTTTATGTACAAAATAATAATTTAAAACAAAAATTATGAATTTGAATATATGTGATTGAATTTTTAAACTCATGTTATATATTATTTAATACAAAAATATTTTGGAATTTTCCCTTCAATTAAGTATTAAAAATAATACCTTCTTTTTTTAATTATTTAAAAATCATAGAGATATTATATTTTTAGTTATATAACAGTAAATATCAAGGTAATGAATTTATATCATATTTTTTTGGGTAAATAAATTGAAATTTTCAGAAGGGTTTTTTACAAAATCAATTTTTGAATTATCTTCATATTTTTCTTAATAATAACTTTTTAAAGACTCTATAAATTAAATATATAAAGTTTTATTACAGAAATTGAATAAAAAATTATATATTTGGTAATAATTTCAATTTAAATTTTGTTCATAAAATTTTTTGACCTAGTTTTGAAAATAATAGGTGTTCTTCTTATGTGTGTTAAATGGTTAAACATGGATATTATTCCTAAAATATCACCAAAAATACTCTAAATAATATTTTATTTGTGGATTTTTACATTAAAAATAATATATTTGGAAATGCTCTTGTTTTTTTCCTTATTTAATTGAAAATGGATTTATATTATTTTAATTTAAAGGGTATCTACCACAATGCCATGTCCCTCACTTAAAAAAAGAAACCTAATCTACACATGTGTACAAAAAGATTCATAAATTATATATACCAATATCTGGAAAAAAATATAAATTCCAAAAACTATATAAAATGATCTAGATATTTTAGTCTCACCAAAATACCAACCCATGAAGGCTTACACAAAGATACAAAAGAGGTACCCCATGAATAGGTAATCACATTTACCTTGTTATTTTATTTTATTTTTCTTTTTTTTACATCCTCTAAATATTATATAAATTCACCAATAAAATGAAATAATTATAATTATATTACTAAATTTTTATTATGATTATTTTACAATCATAATTTAACAATTTTATATTAAATAAAAAATTATGATATCACTCATGAATAAGTGAGGAATACCACCTCTATGAATGATGTATTTCAATGTTAATCACATTCTAACATGGATGTTTATAATGATGTACTAAATTTATAACAACTATATCCTTAAAATAATTATGACTCCTAAAATATAAATCAATATCTACATTATTTACCAATGATCCTTTAAAAATTGATGAATTTAACCAGTGTGTATGTGTGGACTATCGCTATCATGGATGATATATTCTATTTTTTTAATATCATACATTGATGGATGAAAAATTATATTTAATTAATATTTTTGGAATGTATTACTTGACTAATATTTTTAAAAGTTCTATTATCTTTATAAAATAGAATATTATTAATCATTCAACAGTAATAATTAATTATTGTATAAGTATGTTTTACCAACATTACAATTCTTAATTCATAAATGATTAGAAAATTTTATGTGACATTAATATAATCTAATGATTATGTATTTATTATTTTTAAATTCTTGTATCGTTTTTATATACATGTCATTATTACTGAATAAATAAATAAATTTTATAAAATATTATTTTTTAAACATTATTTATTTTCATTGAAAATCATTAGCAGAAGATCAATGAAATTTCCATAAGAATACATAAATATATTAGATACTTAATCTAAACCTTAATTAATATTGTTGGCTTTATGTAACCGTGAACAATGATCAAGTACTGAAATCATTGAAATGGAAAATTAAATGAGAACAAAACCCACAATTAAATATAGATGTTAACAAATAATTTTTAATAATTGTTAAATATGACATTATAAGTGAATGGAATATAGATTGTTATATTAAAATATTTTATTTATATTCAATTATAATAATTATTTATTTATTATGTATTAGTTCAGTGTTTTTCATAAAGAGTGGATTTCGATGGTAAGGGGATCATCACCTAAATTGTTTTCATTAGGGTATACTATATCTTTATTAAATATGTTAGGCCAATATTATATTTTATTATAACTTATTATTGTTTTATATTTTATGTCCATATCTATAATGTGTATTCAGGAATGTTTTAGAAAATAACATTACTAAATTATTCTTTCTTCAAATGATAATATATATATATGATTTCATTGTTTGAAATTAAATTTTGATAGACATGATTCATATTAAAACCTATGTTTTATTTTAAATCATGTTATTATTTACCTATTGAAATAAAATAACACAATTACCTATTAATAATGGAAAATTAATTTCCATTTTTGGTGATCTCTTTCAAGTATTTTTAATTAATAATATTTATAATCCCGTATTGTTAATTTTATAGTCACGCTTTTTATATATATTTTTTATGTTTCAATATTTATTAGTGTGAATAGTTTTTAATACTATCCTAAATGTTAAATACATTATTCAACTTTGATCATATATATGTTTTTTAGGTATTTTTTTTAATTTTTCATCTCTTTGGTACTCAAAACCATTGAAGGAATGTTTCAATGAAATAATACATTATTTATCCATTCTTTTCACGATTATTTCCCTTATATATCATTATTTTTTACGCAATATTGATCGTGTCAATATATAAATTATTTTATAAGGTAAATTTATATTAAGTGATAAATTTAATTAAATTTTTTTAATTAATACTCGTAAATATTTATTGAGTAATTCAATTTTAACATTCTCTGTAAATGTGTGAAAACAATAAATTTTTTGAAATTTTCATAAAAATTAATTTTAATACCAAATTGATCATTAATTATTAGAAATTTAAACTTCTATTATTTGATAGACTTGGAAATTAATATTTATTAATATTATTCGTGTTATTTTGTAAATGAAATATTTGTTAATTTCATATAACATATGATATTGGAATTATTACTTTAATTATCATTATTCCCTTTCATGTTCATGTTGAGTTCTCACATAAGTGAAACAATGTGGTTATGATTATATCAATTCCCAAATGTACTTACAATTGTTCAATGGTTTATTAATCATCTAAAAAAACTCAACTCATGTGACTCTAATATCAATGCTTTTGTTTTCTCAATTAATGTATATCAAACTAATGTGTCTCTATTATTTTATCCATTTTTTTTATATCCCATAAAATTTATCTAATTTTTATACTACTATATAATTTCCAATGTAAACTATTTTATATTTATTTTTGGTGTTTCCCAAAAAAACATTTACATATATCATATGTGTTTTTGATACCTATGTATGCATAAATATCTTATACTTTTTTCAAATGAATGTTCCTTATTCACAGTGTTTCCCTATGGTTATATAGTGATTATCATTTCATCAATTCAGGTTGGGTTTGATCCCTATAAAAAAATGGTATTTAATATATTCATATTTTTTGTGGATCATCTCTCTGTAAATTTACCCCCATTATCTTTGTGAATTTAATGCATCCTTGACATCAAGTTAATTTAGAACCTTTTTTTAATGAGTTTTTAGTACTATGTATATCTTTTTTATAATATTATTTTATGAGCCCTTAATCTTGAACCTAAAAACATAGAACCAATAATAGCTCATTATATTCCATACAGTAAATAGATTTTCACATCTCACTCATTCCATGTTGGGTTTAAATTTAAAATATTTCTATAAGGCCTAATTACTTCATTATCTATTTGTGTTTCATTACATTGTTTCCAAAATAGATTACCGAAAACATAGGAATATACATTAGGATTATTTCAAGACCATCTGAACAATTCCTTATCTATATTTCCTAAATAAAATTTTTGTATATTAAGATCAACATTAATCATATAACCATATAATTAATTTATATAAAATGTTTAGATTTAAAATCCATTGTATGATTATGAAGAAATAAACCTACAATATAGCCTTCAAATACCATCTAAAAGGAATTTTATTATTATTATGAAAATGATATATTACTCCATATTCCATTAATATAATTAAATTGAAATGTGTATTTAAAATTTGATATATGCACTTTCCGAGAATACTAATCAAATTAAATTGTGATAGACATAAAATTTGACCATTATAAGAGATTATCATAGATTATATATTTTACACTCATCATTCTTGATTCATATTTTAATACTTATTACTCAATTTTTAGGTAATTTGCAGCACAATATTTGAGTTATCGTGACCCTTATTTTCAATGGTAGTTGGACAATAGGTCAATATATGTGACAAATATAGATTTAATTCTAGTCGAGATAATGGGAGGTCATGCTTATCTACACCATATGATAGATAATTCTTTCCTACTCAAGGACTCTCTTATATATTTATTCCATATTCATGAATCATAACAAAATCCAAGAATGGTATTTTTCACCCATGTATTATAGATTGATTATTAATATGAATTATTGTGAACATCTATATATATATATATATTAGACGATCCCATTATTTATCTTATGAATTAATAATTCTTTGGTGTAAAAATTACAAGCCTCAAACTCTTAAAATTTTCACAATCCTGTGTGTGGAAATTTTTTATTGGTGTTAGGATTAGAAACATGAAAAGTTCTTCCTACATACCCCTATAAAGGGACTAATTCCCCACGTAGTCTGGTGGTTCTTAATAGACCTTTTGAAATATTTTATTATCATTTGAAAATTATTGTAGTGGTTTTATTTTATATACATGGGCCCCTATACAGCTGGATTCTATGAAAAGTGTTCTAATCGATGGTTAAAATTTGAATTATCCTTCAGAGGAATTTTCTATTTGGATCATAGAGATAATGGGCCTATAAGGATATTTCTCTAAGAATGAATATTGAATCTTTTCACAAAGATTTATATAGATCCTTTTGGAATATGCTATAAAAAAGAATGGTGGGGATCATGATGAATATATCCTCATGAGATTATTGATTTAGATGTTGATTTATTTTACCCCAAAAGTAAAATCTCTAATATTCTCATCTGTAGGAATTAAATACATCATAGTTAGAGGATCATAATTTAAGTTCATGTGATGAGATTTTACTATAAAATTTTATTCATTAATAAAATTATATTTTAATGTACTTTTACACCATGAAATTATGATTTATATGTCATAAATTATGTGAAAATAGTGGATTGAGAATTTGTTACACATTTACACTTCCTAAAAATATTATTGTTTTAGAATATGACCCTTTTGATGAATATGGAATCCATGTAATATATACCTTATAGTGTAATTTCATTGGGTATATTTCTTCATGTAGGTGAGTGGTTACATTCAAATTAGAACTACCCAAGAGGAATGGATCCTTTTGAAAAAAAAGTGGTTTTCATTATTGAAGACATGATTGGGACTTACACCTTGGAGGAATCAAATGGTGCTTCATAAAAATTAGGGGAGAATCATAGGTTATTTTGAATGATTTTTTTCTATCTGGATATCAATTTCCCAGGTTTACATATTCTTTATGGTTATGAAATTATCAATGTTAATAAGGATATGAATTATAAATATTAGGGAATCCCATATAAACATGACTCACTGATCATAATTGATATCGTGGATGAGTATTTTGATCAAGGATACAACAATTTTTTGTCCAGAGTATATGGACCCTAGTTATTATAAGATTACACCATTGTGATTACCCTAAGGATTCAATATTTTTTTGACTATTCTTTATCTTACTTTTAACATGGGAATTCACAACGGAGGATGGGATATCGTATGTTACCACTAACTAAAACATCTCATTCTGTTTATTTTGGGGTATGTATTCATTATTACCATTTTGGGTTTTTGACCTTAGATGAAGGAATATTAAAATTCCCCTAGTTTGGAATATCATGAGTAGGTGACATGAAACAAGGAAATAACATAGGATGACTCTTTTTATACCTTAAATTGATGGTTTAAATAATATACTTACAAAGACCAAATAACACATCATTAAGGATTAATAATATAGGGTGGTAAACAGTGTATTACGCACTAAATTCAAATACTAATCAATACCACATAATGTAGATTCTCTTCCACATAGGAACCTAATAGTGGAGGGTTTCATCAGGTATAATGTTTTCCATATATTCTACAACTTATTTTTCTAATATGGACTTTTTAGAGTGCTATATTATGGATAAAATATGTATCACACACATATTGGTACTATTAGAACCCATATTACATATTATAACCACACAGATTTTTATGGGTTCATTATAAATAAATCCTACACATAGGAATCCTTTACCAATTTGTAGAGTTTATTTTATTCCTCTATTTAGCATTGTTTTTTCTGTCAACCTATACCTATTAAATTCATTAGAGTTTCAAAATAACGAAACAGATTACTGTCCTCCCTCCCATTCTAGTATAAATAAATATATTCATAGGAATGAAATTAAATTTATCTTGATGTATGTGGAGATGGATCCATGACCTAAATCTATAGAGGTAGGTGATGATACTTGTTGATCACATGAAAACAATATCATTCCATCCCAAACAATGTCTTCTGTATAGGATATATTTTCCCATATATGAGGTCATCGGGGGTTGATGAATGAATAAAGCTAATAATGAAGGTGATAATTCATATACTTTATATAGATCAATAACACACTATGATTTTCTGAATAATTTTTCAATTATTATTTTTTGATTTCATTGATAGATTTATTTCTATTCAATAGGATTAAACAAACCATGATATACTATTGAAATATTTTTATTAAATATTTTATTTATTTCCGTGATTATGGTTTTGTATGTATGATTATGTATTATCTATTTTATGAAAAAAATATCATCATTTATAAAATGATTTTATTGGATATGAATTCATAAGAAATGAAAATAAAATATTGGAAATTTATAATGAGATTTTATTCAGAAAAAGCTATTCTTATTTTTTCAATGTGTTTTTATGTTAAAAAATTTAATTTATCCCAATTTATTACATATTTTAATTATATGATTCTATTATATGTAATATAAAATAATTTAAAATTAATTTAGTAATTTTTATTATTATATGACCATGTTTAATTTCTGTTTTAGGTAAAAAATTTCATTATTCTAAAAATACATTTTTAGAACTAATTTTAAATTAAATATTTGAATGTTATAGAAAATGAATCTGATTAAATGATTTTCATATTTATTATTTATATAAAAAAAATTCATGGTTGGGAGATTGTCATACCCGGACTTCGTTGAGGTACAACATTAATTTTAAATTTTTATTTCGTGAACTAATTGCATGATTATTTAAATTTCTTGGTTGTAGCATTGAATGAACCCGATGAATGTTGACCATTGTGGCAACTATGTGTGCGCGCGAGCCTTGCACCGCTCGGTTCACGAGCAGGGCACGGGCGAAGCCGTGCAGCTTTTGCATTTTAACGTGTGGTGCCCGTTGCGTGGTCATTTCAAATACCAAATGTTTAACTTCAGTTTTCTTCTTATTATTATTACATTATTATTATTATTATTATTATCATTATGATATTATCATTATTAATAATTTTATTATTATTAAATCCTTTTATCTTCATTTTATTTCATTTGGTTCTTTCATTTATTGAGTTGGGATGTATCTTTTTTTATTTGTTTTTTTGTGTTAATCCCCCCATGGAAACCCTAGCCGCAACCCATTTTTTTTATTATTTTCCCTCCACTTTCTTCCTCCCCATGCATCACCTCTCTTACTCCCTTTCTCCTCTTCTCTCCCCCGCTCGGTCACCCCTCCCTCATCATCTCCTTCTCCTTCTCCTTCTTCTTTTCCTTCTCTCCCTCCCTTCTCTTCTCATCTACCACGCCCAACCATTTCTTCCTCCCCTCACCCACCCTGCTCACCCACCGCGGTCACCCTCACCCGTCGCGCTCACCCACCGCGCTCACCCTCAGTGCCGCACTCACCCTCACCTTCCACGCTCACCCACCACGCTCACCCTCACCCACCGTGATCCCCCATTTTCCCTCCAGCGCCGCTACCAGTAGGCCCTCCGTCACGGACTCCCACCTTCCCCTCTTTTCCATCCAGCATAGTTCCTAGTAGGCCCCACATCTGCTCCATGCCCCCCCCAAATCCATTCCTCCTATCCTCCTCCCTTCCTGGACCGACCAGCTGGCGCCCCTGTTCCGGACAGCAGCTCCGCAGGCCAGCGCCCCTCCTTCCTCTCACCGGACGGCAGCCTCCTCACCCCACTCATGCTGCCGGACCATCTCCCGCACTAATCATGCTCACCGGACAACCGCCGTCCCCCCTTGTCGCTTTCCCGATGATCAACGATAAGGGTTTGTTTTTAATTTTATTTAATTATTTTGATTGGTTTAATTGATATTTATGTTATTAAATTATTAATGAAATTTTTAAATGTTAATTAATTAATTTATTGTTATTAAATATGTTAATTATTTTATTTATTTAAATTGGTTAAATTGATAATAAATTTATTTAATTTCATAAATTGTTAATTAATTTAATTGATTATTAATAAATTTGTTAATCAACTAATTTAATTGAAATTGTGGAATCGTTAATTAATTTTTTTAGTTAGTTTTGGAGTTGTATACATATTAATCAACTTACTTAAATTGGTATTGGATTTGGTTAACAGTTAATTATTATGATTGTATTTTTCTGGGTTGGCATCGTGGTGACTTGGTTTAATATTTTTGGACCTTTTTTAGGGCTCCATATGGTCTGACCGTTGCACAACGGGAATTTTTGCACTGGGTCTCTTTTCGTACCTATTTGAGGTAGGTGGTTTCTCATGCTTAGTGAATTTGATCATTTAGTTTGCTAGTTTGATTAATTTAATATATCTTTTTTTAAATGATGATGTGATTTGTCAGTTGACAGGTAGAGTGTGGTGTTTTACCTTTATTAGTGTCTTATATAGATTTTCGGGTCTATACCGTGTTACGCCTTAGTTTTTGAACAAATGCAGCAGTTGAAATTTGATCCTTGCTATAATCTCAGTGTGCATCTGAGTGGGATTTTCACTGTTGATTGTGTTGTTTTATTTTCTTAAAACTTATAAACCAATTTTCCAAATATTTGATAAACTTTAGTTTGGTTCTCGAAATTCAATAGTTCTTGCGTTTTCTGAGTTTGTGTGTTTTGTGTTGTGTCTTGACCTTGTTTAGTACGGTGAACTTTTAATATTGAGAACAAAAGGGGGAGCCTGGGTACTAGGTGGGTGGACTAGACTAGCGTGCTAGTGATACGGGAGTGGCCTCGTACTAGTTTTACTTAGCAGGATTGACACTTACAACACTGACTAAACATTTCATGATGACTGGAGACCACTACAACATGAGGTGTTTCCCTACCAGTGGCTCACGCACAAGAATGTATGATATGGTTCACCGAGACATGAGGATCTAGGAACCCACATAGCTTTAGTACTTTAGGTCCTCTCCCACTTTCTATTGCTCCTGTGTGATTATATACTCAACACTAGTTGGTTTTGTCGACTTTAGTGGTCTCAAAAGGTAAAAATGTTTCATTTTCTTTCAGTACAAAAAGCCCCTTTTTCCTATTTTAAAACTGTCTTTCTTTCTTTAAAAAGTGTTTCCATCAAAATGTTAGTGCATTTATTTACTTTCTCTAATGTCTGAACCTGAAAACTGCTTTGGTCATCTAAACCTTTTAATGCGGAATATTTTTCTTGGTGCTAACCTATTGAGCGTTTCTCACACCCTACTTACACCCTTGGGTGTAAGTAGATCTTATTATGTTTGAGGTAGAAAAATTCCATGGTTTTGAGCACGGTGGTCCGAGTTGTGAGTTGGTTCTTCTGATTTGGCACTGGGGGCGGAGTCTTGATAGCGATATTCTTCCATCAGGTGATCGTTATTGATTTGGTTTTTGGTTACATTTTTTGGGAGTTGGTTGTGATTGAGTTGCAGCTTCTCTTTTTGTTGAGACTCGTTCATGATGTTTTCAAAACTTGTGGTGGTAATGTTGATTTCAGAATTCAGTTTACTTATGGTTTGTTTCTGTTTGTTATATGGGTAAATCATTCCCCAAAAATTCTAAATTTATACCCGGGAACATGTGCTAGCCCGTGGGGATCGGGAACACCCTTCGGGCCTTGCCGCGAGCCGGGTAGGGCGTTGAGTTGATGGCGACCTGATTATGTTCATGACAAAATGATATCAGAGGGTGGTTAAGATCTTGAATTATGTTATTTGGGATGAGTTTGGTGATACAGAACTTGGGGCTGTCGGGGCTCGGAATTCATGTTTCATGTAGGGTGCCTGGCCAGCACGCCTCGTGACAGATACTGAGTCACCATGGGATGACATGATGCTTGTTTGACTTCCTTTCTAGGTGGTACATACAGGCTGCATATTGTATGTGTAGACCAGGTAGGAATGTAGAGTTTTGACATGAATTTGTTTTTGCATGTTTGGTTTACTGATGATTTTTTATCTTTCTAAAAAAATTGGTTCCTCTTGAGATATGTGATATTGATGGTATTCAATTACGATTGTTTCCATTTGAAGCAATATGCCTCCCGGGAGTGCTCCCATTCACCCGCGGGAGGAAGAAGGAGAGTGTTCTCCCACACCGCTTGATCATAGATTGGTAGAGACTATGGTCCGAGTTGTTCAGGCATTGGGACAAGGAGTGACTCCTGCCTCCCTCCCCTTTTCATGCTAGAGGGGAAGAATCTGGCTCCAAGAAGGATAGATCTCAGGAGTTTCTGAAGAACAACCCTCCTTCATTCTGAGGCAGTTCAAAACCTCAGGAGGCTGGGGAATTGCTTGAAAAGATAGAACACATGTTCAATTTTCATTGCCACACCCAAGGAAGTCCGTGTGATGTCTGCTTCATTCCAGCTAGAGGGTTCCAGTCACAAATGGGGGGAATTAGTGATCCATGCTGGGAAACATGAGAACATGAGTTGGAAAGATTTCAAGGTTATCTTCAACGAGTAGTATTTTCCAGAGTTCCTAGCTTACACTAGATCTCGGGAGTTCATGGATCTTTCTCCTTGGAATCAGACATTTATGGAATATGCGAACTATTTTGCTGAGCTGGTGCGGTATTCACCTGAGATAGTTTCGAGCGATGTCTTGAAAGCTAGGAATTTTGAGAAGGGTCTTCGACCAAAAATCCACTCTCAGGTTTTCTTATTAAAGCTGAGGACTTATGTTGAGGTGGTCGATCGTGCTTGCATTGCTGAGATTGACCAGAGAGGAAAGCTGGGGTTTTCTGGATCAGTGTTAGGCTTTGGCAATGGCAGTTCCTCAGAAAAGAAGAGGAAGTGTGTTGAGCAGTGAAAGAAGAGTGGTGGTGGCTCAGGCCATCCCTCCAGGAATACATAATCTAATGCTTCTGATGCGTGGCCCATTTTGTGCAATCAGGGCGGAAAGGCAGGGCACATCCATCCTGCATGTCCACTTCCTCCCAGACCTTGCTATGTGTGTGGAGTCATGGGGCACCTACATCATTTCTACGGGACTCTACGCCCTTACCAGAGTGTAACTGGATCTATAGCTTCTAGGGGTGTATCAGGGCCATCAGAGCTGACCAGGATGCTGCGATCTCGATTCAGTGGTCATGGTGGCAGGACCAGATCATCTTCTAGGCAGAGCCAGCTTAGGGTGAAGCCATAGGCGAGCGGTCATTATTAGGCTGGGACCAGGCAACTGCAGGCTTTGGATCATGCACCATCGGGATCTCATGCAGGGAATTCGAATGTTTGAGATACCATTCTGGATGTGTCTTCTATAGCTATAGTTTTATTTGATACTAGTGCTTCAGTTTATTTTATATCTTCTCTCCTTGTGAATCTTATGAACATACCCACCGAGCTGTTATCATTTTCTATGGAGTTGGAAACACCGTTGGGGAAAAAGAGGGAGCAAGGCCTTAGGTTCCCATTGTGCGCACTCTCTGTGTCAGGAGTCGAGATGGAATGGTATTTCTTTGTCCTTGACATGGACTAATTTTATGTGATCCTCTGTATGGACTGGTTGGTTCACTTTCAGGCACACATTGATTGTTATCGGCACCGATCCAGTTTTAAAGCACTAGATGGGACTCCCCAGTTATTTCATGGAGAATGGGATCCTCAATCGGGACACACATGACCTCCACTACATGAGTTGGGAAATCTTGCATATCAGTTGTCGTCACTCGCACTAGAGGATGGGGGTGGGGTTCCTCAGGGTGGGTTACCTCGTGTAGTGGATGAGTTCCCAGAGGACTTCCTATATGATTTTTCTGGCTTACCCCCAGATTGGGACATGGAGTTCTTGATTGAGTTGGCACCGGGAACACAGCCTATATCTCTTACCTCATATCTCATGGCCCCCACCGAATTTAGGGAATTAAAGATATAACTGGATGATTCAGAATCCAAATGATTCATTCCCCTGAGCATCTCTCCTTGGGCCGCCCCAGTTTTATTAGCGAAGAAGGCCGATGGAACCCTCCGGTTGTGCATTGATTACTGGAAATTGAATAAGGTGACCATAAAAAATAAATACCCTTTGCCCTGTATTGAAGATTTTTTCGACCAACGGAAGGGGGAAAAGTGGTTCTCCAAGATTGATTTGCGTTCAGGATACCACTAGCTCAGGGTGATAGAAGCAGATATCCCGAAGATGGCTTTCCAAAGCAGATATGGTCACTTAGAGTACTTGGTCATGCCTTTTGTATTGATGAATTCTCCTGCTGTTTTCATGGACCTCATGAATAAGGTGTTCCACCTATATCTCGACACATTTTTTGTGGTATTCGTGGATGACATCCTGGTTTATTCTAGATCTGAGGAGGATAATGAGCATCACCTTCGTGTTGTTTTGGGCACATTGTGAGGCCATCTCTTTTATGACAAACTCTCTAAGTGCACATATTGGATTAGGGAAGAGAAGTTTATTGGGCAAGTCGTCTCAGAACAGGGGGTTTCAGTGAATCTTGAGAATATCAGGGAAGTTATGTCATGGGAGTATCCGAGAAATGTGTTTGAAATCAGCAGTTTTCTGGGATTGGCTGGTTATTAAAGGCGCTTTGTCTGGGACTTCTCGCAGTTTTCCTTCCCCATGATGGCACTAACCCAGAAAGGAGTGAAGTTTGAGTGGATCCCTCAATGTCCGACATCCTTCGAGGAGTTGAAGTGGTGGTTGACCATCGCACCTGTGTTGACCTTACCAATATCGGGAAAGGGCTATGTGTTTTATTGTGATGCTTTAGGTACATGCCTTGGATGTGTACTCATGCAGGATGACCATGTTGTGTCTTATGGTTCTCGCCAGCTCTGGCCGCCTGAGAATAATTATCCGACTCACGACATAGAGTTGGAAGGGGTGATGCATGCTTTGAATACGTGGCGTCACTATCTCTTTGAGGAGAAGTTTGTGGTCTATTCTGACCATAATAGCCTGGCCTACACTTTCCCTCTAAAGGATCTCAATTTGAGGCATCGCGGCTGGGTAGAGTACATGCAGGGATTTGATTTTGACATTGTCTATGCCCCTGGCAAGGGTAATGTGGAAGCTGACACATTGAGAAAGAATGTACCTGTACAGGCATTGAGGAAGTCTAGCAATGAGTGGACTTTGATGGGGATCTTCGCCCAGATGCACTTGGAGATCAGGGAGCACAGTGGAGGTACTTTCTTGGCTAGCATTCAGTTGACTCCTGCTCTTCTGGAGTTGATTCAGCGGGAGCATCCCAGTGATGAGCTGTGTCAGTGATCTATGCAGTTTCTTCATGGTGGGGAGACTCCCTCGGATTGGTCTTTGTCTTCCCAGAGGGTCTTGTTCTTCAAGGGTCGTGTTGTGATGCCATTGTCTCTACGGAAGGCGGTGATGCAGGATAGCCACCGTTATCAGTGGGTCGTCTATCCTTGTACCACCAAGATGTACTAAGATGTTTGTCGTCAGTTCTGGTGGCCAGGTATGAGACGAGACATAGCTGACTTTGTGTCGAGGTGCTACACTTTCTAGTAGGTGAAATCATAGCAACAGAGACCATCTGGCCTACTCCAGCCATTACCCATCCACACCTGGAAGTGGGACGATGTCACAATGGACTTCATCATTGGCTTGCCTACGACACCTCGGGGGTGGAATGCTATTTTTGTAGGGACCCAAAGCTTTACGTACATGGACATTACATTAATTTTGTGGAATACTTAATACATAACAAAAATAGACACACAAAGACAGTAATAGTTTAGTGTCTTTGGAAACTCGGAATAAAATCTTCTAATCGTGGTGAAAGATCTTCAACATCTCCCATAAAGATCTTCCCCTTTTTCTTCTTACCTAAAACCTTTCTTCATATCCTGGGAAAAAGAAAACATAAAAAAGGGTGAGCTCAAATGCTCAGTATGGGTAATCATGGATAAAATAAAACATACTATATACATTTGAACTTAAAAACATGAACATAATTTTTAAACATCAAAAGCATGCGCAATGACATAAAACATGGAAGTACATAAGGCATAGATCATAAAGAAACATTAAGAATGATAAAACATCATGGGAATAAAACATGTAATTGTGGCAATCATTAAGCACATGATATGATTTCCATATTAGCCAAGGCATGCTGCCAAGACCATCTTAGTGGGCAAAGTCCCTTTCTAAATCGAGTTCACTCCTCGTTCCAGTCCTGTATTACTGAACCGGTTTAACTTTCCGTTCCATCCATGTCTATATCATAATATATAAATCTTTACCCAATGAATTGGAGGGAGATATAGGTCCCACCCATCTCATATTTAAATCATTCTTACTTGTGCCACAAAATAAACTTAAAACATTCATAATAACCCAAAGTATAAAATGGGTTTCATAAACATCATCCCATCATAAAATAATCCATATAAAAAATGGATATCATTTCATCATAAGAAATGTGAAACCATGTAAATCATACAGACATGATACTTGAAACATACACATGTGAAATAATGTCATCTTAGATGAAAATGGTTTTGATAAAACACTTGAAATGAATTCTTGAGGAAAATATCATTTTTCTTCAAAATAATTTTCTTTTCACAAAATATCATGAAATTTTAAAAGAAAAGGATTTTGTTGAAAATTGTCATGAAATATTTTTGAATAAGAATCAAGAAAATAAGGCATTATAAAACCATAAAAATTCTTTCATGTCGTATACGTTAAAAAAACATTCTTCTCGTACTTTTTTCAGAAAAGTCAAAAAGTACCTCGTACGAAAAACGACAAAAGATTCCTTTCATATCTTTTACTAAAAACTCACCGAAGGGTAAAATTGGATTTAAACAATTGTAGGTGGATGGAAATAATATTACATATTGAGGAAGTATGGATGTGGATGATAAAATATTCCCCTGTAAATTCTGAAGTATAAACAATCTCGGTTAAAAAAATGAGATTGTGATATTTCCCCTTACCTTATGTCCAATTTGTTTCGTAAGTGTATGAACCTCCTGTATAATGATTAAAATAATTTTATTGAATTATTCCAGAATCAGAATCATTTTTATTATATCATATATTGTTCACTTATGACTTTATATTACCCGTTTTTTGTAAATTCCATGTTAAAGAGCGTTTTGGGTAATATCGTTTCATTTGTCGTCCGTGTTTTGACTTGTAATTATTCATATGATTACATAGATAATGATTACTTAATTTCAGAATATAAAAAATGATTTATATAAAATATATATTTATAATATACATATATATAATAGATCAGTAAATGGAATGAAATACACCGTTCATGGAGACGGTAGGCCGTACGTACGCATGAACTCTGTTTTTGTTTCCTTATTGAGTTAAATGGAACTAAGTAGATGAAATACATATATATACACATAAATCCTATATCATTATTATGTAATATATTTCATGATTAATTATTATATATACTTTATAATCATTCATTAATGGTTAACGTGGATAATGAATCCCATCGCGTCGTGGAGACGGTATTCCGTACGTACACACGAGAAATGATATCGTTCTCATGATCGTGGAATTTTATTGGAGTGTATGTATACTATTTAAGAATAAATATCACTTTACAATAATCATATATAGTTGTTATGTACACCATTATACCCATCCAAGTAAGGTGGTTGTGGAAAATAGATTACACCACGGCGTGGAGATGGTATTCCGTACGTACGCACACGCGGTGATTTTGTTTTCTGTAGGATGGTTAGATAGTGAAATAGGGTTGTTTCAAAATTTTAATAAAATATCAGTATATGAGTGATACTGATGTTATATTTCCATAATGAAACAACCTAAGAAGAAGAAGTGGAAGAAGAAATAAAGTTGAATGAATCGGTAACAGACATTACCTCTTCTTTGAAACGCCTCTTTGAGTCCGACTCTTAGGGCACTAAAATTGGTCTTTGAAGAAGACCAGGACCTCTAGGATGTTTCTAGGTAAGTGGAGAAGAGAATTTTTCAGGATTTGGACGAGCATGAAGGCTCAAAATGGTGTGAGGAAGAGAGGGTGGGGGTGCCCTTTTATAAGGGAGGAGAGTGGCACCTATGGAATAACTTAAAATATTATTTTATTATAAAGTCATATTCGGTTTTAAATAGCCTAAAATTGATTTATTTCGAAGCCTAGGTGGGGATGGGTCAAAATCCCTTCATCCAATAGAATTTAGACAAGTTTAGGTTCATATTTTAACCTTCTCATTTATATTTAACTTTATGATAGATAATTTTACTTTTACCATGTCTTTTTGTGTTCTTACACTATAAGGTTAATAAACTTACTATAACAACCCAAAAGAACCCCAAGTTGTTTATTATTAATATATATAACCGTATCTATGTCATTTGGCCAAACCTTAGATTTTTAAGAATAAAATAACAATTAATTATATAATATTTGTTTTAAAAACTATTTTATTTCAATTTTGACACTATTTAGTAATTGATTTTTGTGAAAATCATAACAGAATGATTAGTTCGAATAAAGTTAATTAAATAAATACTAACATGACATATTAACCTAGAAAATTACTTTAATTCCTAAAAAGTCTCAAATTAATTTTATTTGGGTATTTATAACATCAATTATGTCTATATTTCATTAATAAAATAATTACTACATCATCATTATGTCATATATAAATTAAATTATTTAATGTCTAAAAATTACAAATTAAATATAAGTATGTATTAAATATTTTTAGCTTTATAATGAATATTTATAGTTGAAATTATATTATTTATAACCCTATATTAAAAATGATTTATTTGTTAAACTTTGATTTTAACTATTTTAACCCTTCTTTGAATAAATTAATAATAAATGTCCCAATCTAATCCAAATGGGCCTATTTGGTCATATTTTATTCCTAAGATTTTTTTGGTTGAATTACACTTATCCAATAGAATTAGGACATTTGTTAGGGTAATAATAATATCCTTTTTACCCTTAATTACCCTATTTACCTTTAACCATAGTAAAGAAAGTAAAAAGTTACTATTCATCAAAAATTATTTTCATCTCATTGAACCACATTTTACTTACTAACATCAACCGTGTCTCTCGAATTTTTGAATTTCCACTCACAGAAGCGGTAAAATTATGTTTTATGAAAAATTCAGTTTTTTAACTACCACTTAGTGGTTTCACTATTTATCAAAAAAATGAATGTTTCCAGAAAAATATCAAAAATTTGGCCAAAGCTATATTTGATATTATGAAATAAGAAATTATGTCAATTTTATCAAATTCAAAACATATCAGTTACATTAACTAATTTAAAAATTAATTCCTTTCGTCAAAAAAATAGCGTGTTTTTAAGAGATAATAACTATCAAAAGATTGACACTTGTTTATAACTGGTTTAAATGTGAAATTTCATCCGATGAACAACATTGTATTAAATTGTAAAAATATATTATAAATATACTTTAAAACCACTCAAATTAATAATTTATCACTATTAATTATTTTGATTAAAAAAGTTGTTTTTAATTAAAATTTAGTAATTTTCACTATTCATTAGAATATGAAAGTTATCCGAAAAGTTCCAAAATTTCACCCTAATCTAATTTCGATATTCCGAATCCAAAAATGAAGTCCATTTTTAAAAATAAAATTTACAAAATTTTAAAAAGTGGTTACTAATATTCATAACAGATAGTTTTAATAATATTTTAATAGCATATCGTTGTTTATTGAAACTCGTTATTGTGTACTACACACGCTATCGAGGAAGGTCATGATTGCGTTTAATGCAAGGAAATTCAAGGATACGTGTTGTGCAAGCTCGTTTTGGTGTAGCGTACAATAGAAGTCATTAATGAAATTAAAATGAATATTTTTCATTAAATATCGGGGTGTTACATTCTACCCCCCTTAAAATGAATTTCTCCCTCGAAATTCGTCGGGGTTATAAATGGTTTACTACTAGAAAGTTTCTTTAATTGAAACCCATATCGTAAAAGCAATACCAAAACCAATCATTAAAAATAAAAGTATGAAACGTAACGGTTACCCAAATTAACTAATCACTGGGTTTCTACATAGGAGAACATAGATGAAAATATGGGTATGGAAGAGAAATCTAACCGTCATGTTCTTATGGAGAGTGATAGAGATCATGGCTAGGAAAAAGAGAACAATCACAAATCCATAAATTTGTGATGATCTAGGGTACCATCTGATTAATCGGATATAAGGGCACCAGGACAAGATTTTTGGTTTTCAAGAACATTTCCCTAAAGTTGAAGAATTTGAATTAGAATAAATACTTACATTATTTTGGTACAATATCACTTTTGTTCATGCTTTGAAAAATTTCCACTTCATTGCTTAAAGAAATGATGTTGAATTTTTTATTCGTGAAGTGTTAGCAGATCATGCGATAGAATGACGGATTATTCAATCTGTCTCAGACAAAAGGTTAGCAAAAGTTATTAAATATACATAAGTCGATCTATAGTGATATTAATCATATATGGTTCCTAAAATGGACTTATACTTAATATATCATACAACTTAATATAATAAAACTAATTTCTACTAAACAAGGAATTCTTGTAGCCCATTGGTAGGCGATAAAGGCCAATCGCACTTCGGTTGTGGGTTCGATTCCCACAGCCTTGTCCGACGCGATGGGTTGTCGCCCATCCTGCAGGTTGTCCTTTTTCTAAAACTATATTACTATAACATCCCATCAATAATATAGAAAAAACTTATATCCTTAAACAATACAAACATATGTCCAACGTAATCCATTCCAATATTTAGGCTTATCCATAATACTGCAGTACACTCTCATAATATATTGAAAACGATTACCAGATATTTCATATAACAAGCATGTTAATACCATCTTTGATCCCCATATATCATAAGATATGTCTTTTTGGTCACATTCCAAACATTTGAAGGCCTTAATCATGTATTCTCTTGAAAAATGAATACCCATTGAACCTTAGTGAAAACATGAATGCAGTTAAAAGTTAACACTTTCCACATACCAAAATCCTCAAAATTCTATATAATCAAACCATGATATCCCTTATATCAATCATGAGATCATGAATACAATCAAACATCTCATTATCATCTTATTCCTTCATTATGCGCATATCATCTACTTTACAAAAATATCTGAATAACCTTCCATGGTTTCTGGTACCATTCAACATATACTTTAAAATACTTTTAGGAAAAACAATAGTGTAACAATCCATAGATAATTCTTTATTCCATAATACCATTAACTATAAAACATAACTCTCGATAAACATAAAATCATTCCACTACCTTCTAAAACCGTTGACCAAGCTTCAACAATTCTTTCATCTCACATATCATTTGTAGTATCTTCATCTTCATCAACATAATTACTACCCATACAGCTTTACTAATTCTCTTCATTAGACTTTCCCTTAGGGAATTGGTTTCCATAATGCCCGTACATTCTACATTTAAGACATTTAACCATTTTATATGTCATAGTAATACCATTATCCTCATCCATGGTGTTAACTGAACCTTTTCCTTTGCACTAACTAGCTTTGTGTCCTTCTTTTCCCCACCCAAATAATCTTCCATTTCCCTTGAAACAATCTCCCTGATGCCTCTTCCCACATGATTTACATGAGGTAAATTGAACTTTCTTTCCTCTATGATCATCATGAAACTCCATCTTTCTCTTATTATCTGAGTCAGGAAACTTACCAAAGTTGAGATTATTGATCATATTATGAGATTGTTGATTAGGCATAATAACGATGTTTGGACATCCAAATCCTGTTTGATTTGGTTTCTCAAGAAAAATATCATCCCATTGTCCGTCATATCCTCGATTGTCATGAATCTTCCTGTTTCCAGCCATTTTCTAAAACAAATAAAGAATAGTGTGAGAGGAAAAAATCATGCTAGGGAAAACAACATAGTAAAGGGGGAGCACCCTCAATATATAACATCTTAGGTTAAATTCTATGATTGTTACCGTAGTTCTAGGACTATATCCTATATGTATACTTATCCTTAAGGACATCCCTAGACATACCTTATAAGTATCTCTAGGGATCTCACTAACGTTTTTTCATCCTAGTTTCCAAAGGTTGACTAAAAATTTCCTCTGATACCAACTGTAGAGACCCGAAGCTTGACGTACATTGACATTACATTAGTTTTTCGGAATACTTAATACATAACAAAAATAGACACACATGGACTGCAATAGTTTAGTGTCTTTGGAAACTAGGAATAAAATCTTCTAATCATGGTGAAAGATCTTTGACATCTCCCATAAAGATCTTCCCCTTTTTTTCATACCTAAAACCTTTCTTTATATCCTGGGGAAAATAAAACATAAAAAGGGTGAGATCAAATGCTCAGTAAGGGTAATAATGGTTAAAATAAAACATACTATATACATTTGAACATAAAAACATGAACATAATGTTTAAACATCAAAATATTGAGCAATGACATAAAACATGTAAGTACGTAAGGCATAGATCATAAAGAAACATTAAGAATGATAAAATAGAATGGGAATAAAACATGTAATTGTGGCAATCATTAAGCCCATGATATGATTTCCATATTAGCCAAGGCATTGCTTCCAAGACCATCTTAGTGGACAAAGTCCCTTTCTGAATCGAGTTCACTCCTCATTCCAGTCCGGTATTACTGAACCAGTTGAACATGTCGTTCCAGCCATGTCTATCTCATGAAATATAAATATTTACCCAATGAATTGGAGGGAGATATAGGTCCCACCCATCTCATATTTAAATCATTCTTACTTCTGCCACAAAATAAATTTAAAACATTCATCATAACCCAATGAAAAAAATGGGTTTCATAAACATCATCCCATCATAATATAATCCATATAAAATAAATGGATATCATTTCATCATAAGAAAAGTAAAACCATGTAAATCATACATAAATGATACTTGAAACATACACATGTGAAATAATTTCATCTTAGACGAAAATGGTTTTGATAAAACACTTGAAATGAATTCTTAAGGAAAATATCCATTTTTTCTTCAAAAACATTTTCTTTTCACAAAATGTCAGGAAATTTTAAAAGAAAATGATTTTGTTGAAAATAGTCATGAATTATTTTGGAGGAAGATTCGTGAAAATAAGGCTTTATAAAACCGTAAAAATCCTTTCATGCCGTATACGTTAAAAAACATTCTTCTCGTACTTTTGTCGGAAAAGTCAAAAAGTACCTCGTACGAAAAACGACAAAAGATTCCTTTCATATCTTTTACTAAAAACTCACCGAAGGGTAAAATTGGATTTAAACTATTTTAGGTGGATGGAAATAATATTACATATTGAGGAAGCATGGATGTGGATTATAAAATATTCCCCAGGAAATTATGAAGTATAAACAATCTCGGATAAAAAAATGAGATTGTGATATTTCCCCTTAACTTAGGTCTGATTTGCTTCGTAAGTTTCCGAACCTCCTATATAATGATTTAAATAATGTCATTGAATTATTCCAGAATCATACTCATTGTAATGATATCATATATGGTTCACTTATGACTTTATATTACCTGTTCTTTTGTAAATTCAACGTTAAAGAGCGTTTTTGGTAAAATCATTTCATTTGTCATCCGAGTTTTGACTTGTAATTATTCATATGATTACATAGATCATGATTACTTAATTCCAGAATATAAAACATGATTTATATATAATATATATTCAGAATATACATATATATATAATAGATCAGTAAATGGAAAGAAATACACCATTCGTTGAGATGGTAAGTCGTACGTGCGCATGAACACTGTTTTCGTTTCCTTATTGAGTTGAATGGAATTAAGTAGATGAAATACATATATATACACATAAATCCAGTATCATTCTTATGTCATATATTTCATGATTACTTATTATATATACATTATAATCATTCATGAATGGTTAACGTGGAGATTGAATCTCATCGCGTCGTGGAGACGATATTCCGTATGTATGCACGAGCGATGATATCGTTCTCATGATCGTGGAATTTTATTGGAGTGTATGTATAATATTTCAAAATCAATATCACATTACAATAATCATATATATTTATTATGTACACCATTATACCCATCCAAGTAAGGTGGTGGTGGAAAATAAATTACACCACGGTGTGGAGACGGTATTCCGTACGTATGCACGCGCGGTGATTTCATTTTCCATAGGATGGATAGATGGTGAAATAGGGTTGTTTCATACTTATAAAAACATGTCAGTATATTAGTGATACTTATTTTATTACTTCATAATGAAACAACCTAAGTAGAAGAAGTGGAAGAGGAAAAAAGTTGAAAGGATCGGTAACGGACATTACCTCTTCTTTGAAGATCCTATTTGAGTCCTCCTCTTAGGGCACTAAAATTGGTCTTTGAAGAATACCAGGACCTCTAGAATGTTTCTAGGTAAGTGTAGAAGAGAATTTGGAAGGGTTTGGCCGAGAGTGAAGGCTCAAATTGGTGTGAGGAAGAGAGGTAGGAGGTGCCCTTTTATAAGGGACGAGAGGGGCACCTTTGGAATAACTAAAAATATTATTTTATTATATATCCATATTCGGTTTTAAATAGCTAAAAATTGATTTAATTATAAGATAAGGTGGGAATGGGTCGAAATCCTCTCATCCAATATAATTTAGACAAGTTTAGGTTCCTATTTTATCCTTATAATTTATATTTAACTTTAAGTTAGATAATTTTACTTTTACCGTGTCTTTTTGTGTTCTTACACTACAAGGTTAATAAACATACTATAAAAATCCAAAAGAACCCAAAGATGTTTATTATTAATATATATATCTTTATATAAGCCATTTTCCCGAACCATATATTTTTAGGAATAAAATAACAATTATTAATATAATATTTGTTTTAAAAACTATTTTATCTCAATTTTGACACTATTTAGTAATTCATCTTTGTGAAAATCATAACAGAATGATTAGTTCCAAAAAAAGTTAATTAAATAAATAATAACATTTCATATTAACCTATAAAATTATTGGAATTCATAAAAAGTCTCAAATTACATTTATTTGGGTATTTTTAACATCAATTATGTCAATATTTCATTAATAAAATAACTACTGCATCATCATTGTGTCATATATAAATTAAATTATTTAATGTCTCAAAATTACAAATTAAATATCATTATGTATGAAATATCATTATATTTATAATGAATATTTATAGTCGAATTTATCTTATTTATAACCCTATATTAAAAATTATTTACTTATTAAACTTTGATTTTAACTATTTTAACCCTTCTTTGAATAAATTAATAATAAATGTCATAATCTAATCCAAGTGGGCCTAAATGGTCATATTTTATTCCTAAGGTTATTTTTGGTCGAATTACACTTATCTAATAGAATTATGACATGTGTTGGGATAATAATAATATCATTTTTACCCTTAATTACCCTATTTACTTTTAACCGTGGTAAAAAAAGTAAAAAGATACTATTCAGCAAAAATTATTTTCATCTCATTGAACCACATATTACTTACTAACATCAACCGTGTATCTAGGATTTTTGAAATTTCACTCACATAAGCGTTAAAATTAATTTTTATGAAAAATTCAGTTTTTTAAACTACCACTTAGTGGTTTCACTATTCATCAAAAAATGAAAGTTTCCAGAAAAATACCAAAAATTAGGCCTAAGATATATTTGATAATATGAATTCAAAAATGATGTCTATTTTATCAAATTCAAAAAATATCAGTTACATTAACTAATTTAAAAATGAATTTCCGTCGTCATAACAAATAGCGTGTTTTTAAGAGATAATAACTATCAAAAGATTGACACTTGTTTATAACTGGTTTAAATGTGAAATTACATCCAATGACCATCATTGTATTAAATTGTAAAAATATATTCTAAATAGACATTAAAACCACTAAAATTAATAATTTATCACTATTAATTATTTCGATTAAAAAAGTTGTTTTTAATTAAAATTTATTAATTTTAACTATTCATCAGAATATGAATGTTATCCGAAAAGTACCAAAATTTCACCCTAAGCTAATTTCGATATTCATAATCAAAAAATGAAGTGCATTTTGAAAAATAAAATTTACACAATTTCAAAAAGTGGTTATTACTATTCATAATAGCTAGTTTTAATAATATTTTAATAGCATATCTTTGTTTAGTGAAACTCAGTATTGCGTACTACACACGCTATCGAGGAAGGTCACGATTGCATGTAATGAAAGGCATGTCAAGGATGTGTGTTGTGAAAGATCCTTTTTGTGTAGCGTACAATACAAGACACTAATGAAATTAAAAAGAATATTTTTCATAAAATCTCGGGGTGTTACAATTTGGGCAGTGATTGATCGTTTGACCAAGTCAGCTCACTTTATCCAGATCAGAGACATGAAAAAGGTAGATGAGTTGGGCCGCTTATATGTTCAAGAGGTGGTCAGACTTCATGGTGTGTCGTCGGTAGTTGTTTCTGACTGAGACCCCCTCTTTATATCCCTGTTTTGGGGAGGCCTCGAGAAGGCTTTGGGGTTGCAAATTAAGAGAAGCATGACATAACACCCTCAGACGGATGGACAAATGGAGCGAGCGTATCAGATTCTGGAAGACATGCTCCGCTCCTGTTTGTTAGATTTTGGAGGTTTGAGGGATAGCCATTTGGGATTGGTGAGTTTGCCTATAATAAAAGTTACCAATCTTCCATCAGAATTGAACCCTTTGAGGCGCTCTATGGCCAGCCTTGTCGGTCTCCTCTGTGTTGGGATGAGGTAGGCGAGACCTCGATCTTGGGATCGAGCCTTGTTCAGGAGAGGTCTTAGAAGGTCAAGCTAATTAGGCATTGGTTATTGATGGCTCAGAGTCGCTACAAGTCTTATGCAGATCAGAGGCGGCGGGATCTTGAGTTTTCAGTGGGGGATAAAGTGTTCCTGAAAGTGGCCCCTCGCTTGGGTCACCATCATTTGGGGAAGCAGGGGATGCTGACACCGAGGTATGTCGGACCTTTCGAGATTGTTGAACGGATTGGAAAGGTGGCATACAGGTTAGCTATGCCCTCACAGTTGACGTCGATTCACGACTTATTTCATGTATCCCAACTAAAGAAGTACAAGACCGATCTGTCGCATGTGCTGAATTGGGATGAGATGGATATAGAGTACGACTTATCTGTTTGTGAACGACCAATGCAGATAGTGGATTCTCAGGAGAAGGTTCTGTATGGAAAGTTTATTCCTCTTGTCCGTATTCTCTGGCAGCATGGGAATGATGAGCATGAGACTTGGGAGTGGAGGTTGTGGGTTGAGCAAGAGTACCGATTTCTATTATCTGATCATGAATCAAGCTGGCTTTCTGAAGGAGGAATGTTTTCATGGTGGGGAGATTTTCATGCACGGACTTCGTTGAGGTACAACATTAATTTTAAATTTTTATTTCGTGAATCAATTGCTTGTTTATTTAAATTTCTTGGTTGTAGCATGGGCTGAACCCGATGCGGGTTTCCCATTGTGGCAACGATGTGTGCGTGTGAGCCTTAGACCGCTCGGCATATGGGCAGGGCAATGGAGAAGTCGTGCGGCTTTTCCATTTTAACGTGCGGTGCCCATTGCGCGGACGTTTCAAATACCGGATGATTAACTCCAGTTTTCATATTATTAAATTATTATTATTATTATTATTGTTATTATTATTATTATTATTATTTTATTATTTTATTATCATTATTATTAATTTTATTATTATTAAAGCCTTTTATCGTCATTTTATTTCATTCAGTTCTTTCTTTTTTTGAGTTGGGATGTTTTTTTTTTGTTTTTTTTTCTTATGTTAATCCCCCCATGCAAACCCTAACTGCCACCCCTTTTTTTTTCCTCCTCTTTCTTCCTCCCCATGCATCCCCTCTCCTTCTCCCCTTTCCTCTTCTCTCCCTTGCTCGGTAGCCCCTCCCTCATCCTCTCCTTCTTCTTCTCCTTCTTCTTTTCCTTCCCTCCCTCCCTTATCTTCTCTTCCGTCGTCCCCACCCTTTCCTCCTCCCCTCACCTGCCGCACTCACCCTCACCCGCCGCACTCACCCGCCAAGCTCACCCTCACCGCCGTACTCACCCTCACCCACCGCGCTCACCCACCGTGCTCACCCTCACCCGTCGTGCTCCCCCATTTCACCTCCAGCGATGTGCCCAGTAGGCCCTCCCTCATGGACGCCCCCTTCCCCTCTTTTCCCTCCATCACCACGCCTAGCAGGCCCCACCTCTGTTCAATGGCCAGCCCCCCCCCCCCCAACTCCCTTCCTCCTCTCCTCCTCCCTTCCAGACCGACCAGCCGACACCCCAGTTTCGGACAACTGCTCTGCAGGCCGGTGCACTCATTCCTCTCGCCGTACGACAGCCTCCGCACCCCGCTTGCATTGACGGACCATCTCCTGCACCGCTCAAGCTTGCCAGACAACCGCCATCCCCCTTGTCTCTTTCCCGATGTTCCACGGTAAGGGTTTGTATTTAATTTTATTTAATTATTTGGATTGGTTTAATTAATATTTAAGTTATTAAATTATTAATGCATTTGTTTAAGTGTTAATTAATTAATTTATTGATATTAAATTTGTTGATTATTTTATTTATTTAAATTGAATAAATAGATAATTAATTTATTTAATTTGGTAAATTTTTAATTAATTTAATAGATTATTATTAAATTTGTTAATCATCTTATTTAATTGAAATTGTTGAATGATTAATAAATTTATTTAGTTAGTTTTAGAGTTGTATACTTATTAATTAACATACTTAGATTATTATTGGATTTGGTTAAAGGTTAATTAATTTGCTGATATTTTTCTGGGATGGCACCGTGGTGACTTGGTTTACTGTTTTAGGACCTTTTTACGGCTCCATACGGTGCGAATGTTGCACAAATGGATGTTTTTCACCGTGTCACTTTTCGTACCTATTTGAGGTAGGTGGTTTCACATGCTTAGGGAATTTAATCATTTAGTCTACAGGTTTGATTAATTTAATATGTGTTTTATTTAAATGTTGTTGTGAGTTGTCGGTTGACTGATAGAGCGTGGTGTTTTATCTTTATTAGTGGCTTATTTATATTGTCGGGTTTATACCGTGTTGCGCCTTGGTTTTTGAACAAATGCAGCAGTTGAAATTTGACCCTTGGTACAATCTTAGTGTGCATCCAAGTGGGTTTTGGACTGTTGATTTTGTAGTTTTATTTTCTTAAAACTTATAAAACAATTTTCCAAATGATTGATAAACTTTAGTTTGGTTCTCGAAATTCCATAGTTCTTGTGTGTTGAGAGGTTCTATGTTTTGTGTTTTGTATTGACCATGATGAGTAGGGTGAAAATTGAAAATTGAACCCAAAAGGGGACGCCTGGGTACTAGGTGGGTAGACTAGACTAGCGTGCTAGTGATAGGGGAGTGGCCTCGGCCCAGTTCCACATAGCGGGATTAACGCTTACAACACTAACTAAACATTTGATGATGACTGGAGACCACTACGGTAGGAGGTGTTTCCTTGCCAGTGGCTCGTGCATGGGAATTTATGATATGGTTCACCGAGACGTGATGTTCTAGGGCCCCACACAGCTTTAGAACTTTAGAGCCTCTCACACTTTTTGTTTCTCCTGTGAGATTATATAATCATCACGGGTTTGTTTTGGTGACAGCTATGGTCTCAAAAGGTAAGAATGTTTCATTTTCATTCAGTACCAAAACCCCCTTCTTCCTATTTTAAACCTATCTTTCTTTCTTTAAAAATTGTTTCCATGAAAATGTTAGTGCATTTATTTACTTTCTCTAAAGTCTAAACCTGCAAACTATTATGGTCATCTAACCCTTTTTATGCGAAATATTTTTCCTGGTGCCAACCTATTGAGCATTTCTCACACCCTACCTAAACCCTTGGGTGTAAGTAGATCTGATTATGTCTGATGTAGGTAAATGCCAAGGATTCGAGCACGGTGGTCTGAGTTGTTAGTTGGTTCTTCTGATTTGGCGCTAGTGGCAGAGGCCGGACAGTGATATTCTTCCATCAGCTGACAGTTTCTGATTTGGTTTATGGTTACATTTTTTTGGGAGTTGGTTGTTATTGTGTTGTAGTTACTATTTTTTTTAGACTTGTTCATTATTTTTTCAAAACTTGTGGTTGTAATGTTGATTTCGGAATTCATTTTACTTATGGTTTGTTTCTGGTTGTTTTACGTGTAAATCATTCCCCAAAAATTATAAATTTATACCCGGGCACTTATCTTGCCCGCGGGGATCAGGAATTCCCTTAGAGCCTTGTCGCGGGCTGAGTTGGGCGTTGAGTTGATG
This sequence comes from Viscum album, assembly GCA_963277665.1. Lineage (NCBI taxonomy): Eukaryota > Viridiplantae > Streptophyta > Magnoliopsida > Santalales > Viscaceae > Viscum > Viscum album. Next base: position 392,565,911 of record OY728166.1, read on the forward strand.
GAAACCTGATTCGGTTAGTGATAGTTATTTTTTTGGTCATTATGATTAGTATCCAAGGTAAACATTCATTATTATGTTAAATGTTTAAAATGATAAAGATAGGTTCAACTAAAAATATAAGGATTCAAATTTCAAAAAAACCTGAATGAAATATATTTATTAATTTAATTTCAACCATGAATTATCTCATCATAAAATTTATGTATATTTAGTGATATTTTCAATTGAATATTACAGAATTTTAGTTAAATAATTATGTAATTATAATAGTTTCACTTCTCTCATATGGAAAATGGAACGACCCATCCTTTTTTCACCCAAAAAAATAAATTTATCTTAAACAATATTTTACCTAATACACTCCCAAAATACATAGACATGACCTTGAGATGCAGGTCTTCTCAGAAAATTTGTCTAGGAATTGTTCTAGTGCTTTCCTAACAAGGATACCAAAAGAGTGGTATATGTTCATTCCAATTATTTTCGTGTTACATTCTTCATCAATCTCCTAGATATGATATATAATCATCCATAAATGATGTAACATATTTCATAAATATTAATATTTTTTTATATTTTAATGGTTTTTATATTTTAATGGTGTAGATCATCTCTATCCTCTTTCGATCCATTTTATTATGATAACTTCACTGATGTACATCTGTGTACTACCACCTCTATAAGGTGATGTGTTTTATTTTCAATTAATATTTACCTAGATTGAAATAATGAAATATAAAATAAAAATATATGAAATTTTATATATTTTTGTAAAACAATAATGATACATTTTTATTTTCATTCTAACTATCTAGTCAATGTAAAAAAAATTATTCATCTATACATAAGGACTTCCATATCTATGAAGTCATGTAATTAATTATTCATCATCACCACAAATGAATTGTTATAAAATTTTATATATGAATAAATATGAAAACATTAACATGATTATTATTTTTCATCTGATGAAACCATGAATAAGCTTAAATTACAAAGTCATTCAATGAAAAACATACATAAAAAACAAATGAGTTTTCTCTGAAATATTGATCATAATGATATTGTTTTACTAAAATGATATTTTTTAAAAATATTGTAATTTTATATATTTTATAAATTATGTATTACTATATTATTTTTTATTATAATATTTATATTTTATAAATGACCTCAATACTGTTGAAAAATAATGATATTAAATAAGTTAAAGGATTATGTTATAATCTCATTTATTTTTGGGATTGTCTATGTTAAATTTCCATTGAGGGGAATTATATGATCTGCATCTTTTAGAAATATTTTATTTTATTTTCTGGTATTTGTTTAAATTTTTTTAATTTTTTATCACCATTTTACTCTCCTTGGAACATAAAATTAATGATAATTATTTTTTAAAAATCATGTTATATTCCCTCACTGGTTGATGAAATTTATCTTCCTTGACCGTGTTCTTAAATATGTTTCAAAGAATGTAAATTTATATAATAAATTTTTATTTAAATTTATTTTCACTATATTTTACTAAAAATTAAATTTTTTAAGAGGAGCCATCTTTTCAAATTCCAAATGTGGTCGTTTTGAACTTTTTAACAAAATTTAAAAGGAATGATTTAGTTAAGATTTTCCATATGAATTGATTTTCCAAAAAACATGATTGTTAGGTAATTTAAATCTCGATTTCCATTCTTCCTTGTTAATTATAAAATAATTTATTATTATCAATATTTGACATTTTTTTAAATGATACAAAGGGAAAATAACAGTGCATAGTCATTTCATATAACCGTAAAAATATTATTTTAGGGGTACATTCACTCATTTTATCTATACCTTAATAATTCATAATCATCACCAGTTATATGATATAGTTCTACCATAAATCTTAATTCTACATATGTATTATGAAAGTGTTCTATGAAATTATTATAAATCTTATTTCCCTTTAACATGTTATTCTATGATTAAATTATTAGAGTTTTAATGATCCTTTGGCACATATATGTATGGTTTTAAATATGTAATAAGTGGGTCTATTAATTCCATACAATTTATATTTTAATGATTCATATGTCATGGGAAAATATAAAATATAATATGGAGTGAGAACAATTTTTTAAGGGTGTCAATTCAATATAATAATCATGGGATAGAATGTTGATTAAGAAAATTATACTATTTAGAGTGACCCTACTCTAGTATTGGAATTTTCCCACTATGATAGTATTTGATGTGAGCCTTGACTGATGAAATGGTTTTTTAAGACAATAATTTTTCTATAATTCCAATAGAATTTTCTTATTCTTATTATTTGTTCTCTTGGATAATAATTTATTAATGATGATTCCTTACTCTTAGGACTCATGTCCTTGAAAATGCAACTGATTTAAGCGACAAATCCTTATTTATGATCGATTAATTATTTGGTATGATATTTGAATGTTATTATCCTAGTACCATTACATAATTCAAATCTTATGATTGAATATGATCCTTAATTGAAATATATTATTTCAACCCATACTGAACATATGATATCATTAATTATTATGTTTCCACTCTCCCCGAGTTACGAATAATGGTATTAATTATGAAATATCAATAAATGTTACTTTGGGTGTATAACTATATATTATTTTTTGATGATAATATATTAAATATGTTTATTATTTATCTTATATCTAAATAAACTATTCTTTTATGGTTTTATGGATTGTATTGTTATGAGATGTAATGAATATTTATTTAATGTGATGAAATATAGATATATATGATGCTTGGGCTTCCTCATTTGTGATCAAAGAAGGGTTTAGATAATTTTTGACATTATTTTTCGATTAATGCGAGGATAGAACATTATAATTCATTTGAGAAAATGAAAGAGATATATAGTGATTATAAAAGTGTTTATGTTTATAATAAGGTTTCATAATTTTGAAAATATCATGAATGATTTTTGAATATTATATGATATTTCACTATATTCATTCTATATTGACACATATACCATTATTCTTTTTGTAAATGTATAGAAGTAGGAGAAATCATATTGACAAGAAATGTGTAAAATACTAAATTGATTATCACATAGTGAAAGTAAACATCACTAGAGCTCACATGAAAACTTTTGTTGTTATGATAATGTAATTATCTCAATAAAACTGAATCATACTAATATTATATATGGGAAAATGAGATACAAACACACCATTGACTCATTCATTAGGAAACGTCCACATTTTATTGTTTCATCCTTATATCCACTTTTGGTTGAGAAATCAGTTTGCACCATTGAAAAAATAATTTATGTTATGTAGTTACTATAGTATAAATTTTTTTTCTTGTAGGTATATAATTTAAATGATTATGTTGATCAATGGTGGAATTTTATAAATAATACATGGAAATATGAATAATTGTATCCATTGAATGAGATGATTTTAAAAATATATTTTTATTTTGTACTATCATTAAATACATGGATTAAAATAGAAATGGAATTCCAGGAGATTAAGAACAAGGATGATGAATCTATCAGTATCTTTGAGTATAACTAACCAATATAAGTGTGGTACATTTCTATATTTTTCAATTTCCATGAAATATAAATTCATTAGTACTTTATTGGGTTCAAAAACGTATTTTGTTGAAATTGGCCATAATTGACTTTATATTCTATAAAGAAACAATTTATTGTTCTCCCAACATATAAATAGAGAGATTATAATCCCTTTATTATCATTTATATGATAATAATATAATGAAACATTTCTAAAGAATTTCAAATAATAAGACCTACTGAGGAATGTAATTTAATATTCATTTATTTAAAAATTTTGGAATTATGTATGGAGTACATTTTCTCCATGGAATGGTAAATTTTTCCAATGGGGAGAGCGAGAAAATCAGGATAGTGAAAATTGAATAGGTTTAAAGAGTTAAGCTAATGAAATACATGGGTTTAATGATTAGTTTAATGGACCACCTACACTCTAATGTAACAACAACATGGTTTATAGGCATCATGAATACCAATTATTAAATATGAAGGATAATTTTTAAAAATGGAATAAAAACAACTCAATATATGTGATAATGTGTAAAATAATTTGATCTTTACAACTGAAGTGGGATTGAAGAAAATGTGATGAATGTTTCACTTATCATTCAATCTATAATTATAAACATTTTATTGGATTCTGGATATGCCCAATCTTTTGAATCTAAATAATTTTCTATGGGTGTCACATCACCATCTCAATGATTAGATGTTGAGTAAGAAGAAATGAATCATAATGGTTTGATAATTAAATCACAAGTATACAGATCTAATCTGAACGATTTATGTGGGAATGTTATTACTTTTGATTCTACCTATTATCCAAGATGATGTTATTTTGGACATGGAATGGATTAATATATCTAGATCCCACGTCCATTTTTATAGGAGGGAAGTAACATTGGCTATTCTAAATCAAACAATTATTTCTTTGGTGTGAGGATATATATGCTCTTCCAATGAAAATTACATCCATTTTATACATCTTACTATTAAATTATATAGGATATCTATCTCAATTTGTCAGGGAGAACTCAAAAATGATAATATAACTATAACATAAGAATATTATTATCTATTTATTATTGGTTTTCCATGAATTCCAATGAATCTAGATGTTTATATTTTAAATGAACACATTCTTGGTGATACAACTATTCCATATTCTCGGTATGGAATGGACCTCTCGAGTCATCACAATTGAATAAGTAACTCCTAGAGAAGCTGGACAAATGATTTATTTGGATATTTATGTCAACTAGGGGTGCACATATAATTTTTTATGAAAAAAATGGCTCAATGTGACTTTTCCATGATTATTGAATTTATAAAAAATTTCTATCATTAAGGGATTCTCTTGGGGATCATGTAGTCACCCTGTGAGAAGAGGTTGAATCAAAAATTTCCAAAACATTTTGATTAATTTAAATATTAACTAAAACTTTTAGTGAGTTTTTTGACCCTATACTAGTAGTATGGATGTGTGTAACTTTGGAAAACTCTCCTCCCAACATTATTCAGACACTCTATATGCAATCTAATTTAATAAAGAACAGTTTATTCGGATAAATTTCACCCACAATGTGAGAAACTAATCTTTTACATGTAATCACATATCAAATCATGTAATCTTACAATTATGTATCAGTCATAGAATACATGTTTTGTGGGATGTAATTTTCTTTACCAACATTAAATCACTATATTAAACAAGTTAATTATCCTTATATTCTGTCCCATAGTTGAGATATCACCTAAAAATCTACACATATCTTCAAATAATAACAATTGAAGTATATATTGTAGAAAAAAATTAAATAACATGTTCTTTAAGAAATACATAATTAATAGAAAAAATACCACCACAAGATATTCTTTTTTACTCACCACTCATGTCAAGATATTATCCATCAAATTGAATTATCTTTAGGATCTCTAATTATCTATTAGAATTATATATTATACTTCATCATCTGGTATGCCATGTTTTTTCACCCCCTAAGTCCATTACACCACTATATTTACTATTTCAATCTAATGCACCTTTTTTGTTCTTATTTTATTAGAATTATCTATTTGGTATGAATTTTGTTTGGCATGTCAATATGGTTCCTCAATGTGTTGGAATTTAGAATCTAAAATAACTCTATAAAATTATTCTTCTTCAACCATCTAGTTTCTTAGTTTTCAGATCAGGATGAATTTTTACTTAAAATAATCCCTTCCATAATTGATCATCACTCATAATGAAAGTGTTATTACCATATTTATACAGTTTATATTCATCTAATAGATCTAAGGATTGAATGGAATTCAGTTTAATCATCCCCCCCCAACTCGTATATTTAATTTACCACATACAATTTTATTATGATGATAAATTATCTAGAATCGCTCAAGGTCCCTCAATACATGGAATAAACTATCATTAACTCTTCCTTAAATATTTGTGAGAAAAAATAAAATTACTTCATGAATTATAAAGCAATTTTCATCTATCTCACCATCATTAATAGTTTTTGAGTATAAGAACATGAAGAATCTATATTTAATACAATTCAAGTAAGTATTTTTATTTTTCATCTAATGAATTCCTGCATATTATGATTCATTTTTTGGATCCCCTTTTTTACCAATACATTGTATAATGAACTCATGATTAGAGATTGTATGTATGGAGACTAAACTACCTGATGAAATCCCATTTCTCTATATGATGACTTCCTAGTTCTCTATAAAAAAAATAACATTTTACTATCTATTGATCCAAGGACTTCTCTATGTATCGGATTTAAGAATATCCAGCTTGTATAACTACAATACATTAATTATCTTGTCATACCTATCTTTAATACTTAATATCATGTGATTAAAAATTCATTATCCTATGATCATAAGTTATTTTTACAATAGGGTAAAACATCATACTTTTCTCTTTTTCAATGAAATTTATAAAATAATGTTTAAAAAAAGTGATTTAATTTTTTTGTTTATTACTAGTAAGATGATCTTCTGAGAGTTTTCCAAATCCTCTAAATAGTATTTTTTTGACATCTGTATTTGATTAAATGACAATGTGTTGCCATGTAAAACTTATATTGACAAAAATAAACACTCTTTTCATATGGTCGATATCATATTTATAAATATATATATTTATCTAGTTCATATTAATAATGTTTTAACACCATGATTTTATAAATCGAACAAAGTATAATTTTCAAAACTATGAATTTTGAAAACTATAACTCTATCTATTTATATCATTATGGATAACTTGTGTTGGTAAAACATCATCCTTCAGACAAGCTATGCAGGAATCAGGAATATCATCATGTTATTTTGTAGGATCAAATAACATTCATATGGCTCAATACATTATACATATAAAACTTCTTCACTTGATTCATTATATATCCACAATAACATTAATTTTACATATCTATGTAAGAAACACTTAATGTAAGCTGAAAGTCACAATAGGGATATCATGAATGAATCATAAGATTGTTATAAATTCTCAATTATTCTCTATCATTCTCGCCATTATAGTGTCTTCAACTATAGTTATAATGGTTTTACCTCTGAGCATACATTTATTAAAATTTATTCAAATACAAAATACGTAGACATTACTTCTTCATATATCATTATTCATGATTATTTATTTCATTTATAATCATCCACATTTCTTTATAACATCAATTCATTTTCAAAATGTACACCATGAATCTACATATCTACTTATTATATCAGTTCCAACTTCAATAATTAGTTTTTATAGTGAAATTAATCTACAATATCCACATGATACCTATTCACCTTTACCAAAATCAATCTATTTTCTACTAACTATTGAAAAAAAATCAATATAACATTATCATCATCTAATATAAGCTTCAATATACCCATTTTATTATTTTCAATAATAAATATTATTTAAATTAAAATTTATTTTCCTCCCCATTATTTATAATGAATTCAATGTCTCTTAATTCAAAAAATACAAAGTGATGGAATAAATTTCTCTCCTCCTTAGTGATGTGAAATAGGCTCCCCCTTTATTGATATCATGTGTTGAAGGAGTAAATGTTTTAACACCTATTTGTCTTCCATTATTCCTTCCTTTAAACAAAATATAAGCCAAAAAACTTCTTTAGATAAGGATCACATAACATTTCTTAATGTAATAAGTCATAAATATATCACCTCTATTAAAAAGTGAGTCTTTATCATTATATAAAACAAGATTGAATAACCCATATATTATATATACACATAATAACAATGGGTTAGGAATATTTTTATAAAATTTTCAATTCGGGTATGTTTACTGAATTTTCTATCATTTTACTATTCAACTCGATCTATATAAATATAAAAAAATTGTTCAACCATAGACATGATCATGGTTCTCCCCCATCACAAGATTATATGAATATTTTTAATTGATAATTCAATTTACACCCTTTTAATTTGTAATTCAAATTTCATATGAGGATATGTAGGTTCAAAAAATACACCTAAAGATGTGTACAAATTTTGTTATCTAAATTTTATATCATTCAAAAAATATTAAATATTTAATTTAGAAGATATTTATATTATAGTGTTGGAAATGCATGGTTGAGTGGAATACATATTTATTTTTACACTATCAAATAATGTTATTATAATAGTCATCATTATCTCAACTACACTATATGGATCCCCTTAATTTACAATACCTTTAATTAAATTTTCAATGTAGTATCTATCGAAAATAAAAGATAATTTGGTGGAAATTCTTCATATATTTTATAGGAAAACAGAGATGATAATGTATTATCAATCAATAAGTTTTCTTCTATTTAAATGTAATTTTCATCATTTCTTCTCCTTTACCATTCCATTTACTAATATTATTGGGTTTCATGTGTTCATTATATATACATTTTCTTTTAACATTACGTGGTGGTTTCTTAGTAACTTTATCTAACAAATATAAATAAAAATATTTATTCTTTTCAATAGATTCTAAATTTCTTACTTCCTCTAACTCTTATGTCGATATATCAATGTAAACATTTGAATTATGTTCAACTTTATTCTAGGGATGAGATTTTTTTATGGCATTACATTTTCCATCGGAATATTTTATATAATTATCTATAAGTATATTTTTTCCTAGTAATATGTCCATGTAATTTTAAAGAGTTTTTCTGACCAATATACCCATTCCAACAACTTCTTATCTTGTAGTAAGTTACTCTTCATATATAACATCTTTTGAACTTAATATTCTTTACCTCAGATATCTTCCACCATTCAAATCCACATCTGTCTCTCAAAGATTGTTTGGATTTTTTTTAATCCATCATTTAATTTGAACATTAACTGTGAATTTAAAATTATTAATCAGGTATTATTTTCTACAACATAGGTAGTATAGGTTCTATAGCATGAATTTATCAGAACCATTCTTCTTGTGTGTAATCATCTTTGTAGTTTTTAATTTATAACACCACTAGATAGACATAAAGTATCTTTTTATTTTATTATCCTTCAGTCATTGTTGTCTTCACACATTACCAATTTTTTATTTTTTCTTTTTATGAATACACCATCACTACACTTTAACAATATAAATTATTCCAAAAATTCCTCCCATGTTATCATGATATTCAAATTTTATTACTATCAATAGATTTTCCCTCGTTTTTGATGGATGATTATTCTTACCTATGTTTATGATTACTTTAATACCCCCAAAATGTGGGCCCCATTTTTTCCTTCATACATTATTATATTTTGGAAAAATTTGATTTCCATTTTCCTAAACATTACATAAAAATCAAAAGTATCTAATATGCTTTTACTTCTTCAATTTTGTTGTATTTTTTTGTTAGACACTACTTTAGAATATTTTTTTACATAGTTACTCAATTTATCCAAGGATTTTGGGGGAACCTCTTCCGTGTTCATTTGTAAGTTCCACATTCATAGAATATTTTGGTTCATCACATCTTTTTACAAAACAAATCTTGAACTATAAACTTTACTAAAGTATGTTGTTTTGCAGTCATAGATTCATCAGAACATTTTTCTACATTTTTTTATTCTTATCATAAGATGATTATTTTTGTTATCTCATATCCATATTTTAGTCATATGATGTCCTTTAGGAAGAATCACATAAAAATGAAACTTCATAAAATATTCATTTACCAGTATCATGTGGAGATTTAGCTTCATTATTGGGCATGTTTCTCAATGCCACTACTTTCTCTAGGAACATTAAATTTATATTCTACTTCTAATATACAAGACACCTTTATTTTTATTCACATTTAACTTTTAACCTTTTGAGTGTTCTATATGAACCTCAGTGACATGTTTTATGGAATGTTGATGTTCTGAAACACTATGTAGATTAATATCAAATTTAGAATTTATAACCTTAACAATTTATTTGGGAATATATTCTAGTGTTTGGAACATTTACATTATAACTTCTATTGAATCCAAAATCGCACAAATTATTCGTTCCAATTTCTCCTAAATGAGTTAAATATTTCATGATACTGTAATAAAATTTCATTATTTTGTTTAGTGAGTTTAGTTGTATTTTAATATACTCAAAACAACTTTTCGACATAATTATTTATCTCATCATGATCTGAATTTAGATTTCATATTCTATATTATTGTATTCGCATATATGTAAGTATAATTTTAGTAAAATAAGACACTGCATTTCTAATATTATAAATTATTTAAGAGTTAAAATCATCTATTATTTCCCTCAAATATATCATTTGAAAATATGAACAATGTTATTTTAGAGGATTAATTATATGTGATTTAAAATATTTCATACCACACAGTTTAACTTTAGTTAGTGATTAATCATCTTATCGATTCTTTTGAAACACTCTATTATGATACTTTATATATTCTTTCTCATTATTCTGAATTATAATCTTTTATGAAAAATATATTTTTGTAAATTAATAAATAACTCATTCTTTCATAAACTAATTCCTAACATTATTATCTTTTAGAAAAGTACACTATTCAACTTCAAAAATATTAAAATTCAAATAAAATATTTAAATATAATTGGTAACAAACCTATATATCCAAATATAGGTAGCTTGGATCTGATAAAAAATTTATATTAATGGGATGATCATGCAGCCATACTGAGGGGGGCGGGATAAATTTAGGGTGACCAGTTTTATCTGATAAAATCAATATACCCTCTCCCATATAGTATTTTTATCAATCCTTTACTATTAGTAAGGATGTATAGATAATAAAAACTCTCTATAACCTTTTTTATGTATGATATGATGATAATATAAAGTAAAAAAGTTTTTTTATCATTTCGATTCAATATGAGAACCTACTCTTTGTCATGTTTATTTCAATCAAGAAAAAATTTATTCTACTTATATATCAATCATATATTACAGTACTATAGGATTGATTCAAAACAAACCTAACCGAATCACTATATTAAACAAATTAATGAACTTTATGTTTTTTTATATAGTTGATATATCTACCTAAAATAACATTTTTATCCAGATTGGAAAATTTCAATTATTTATACTAGAACCACAAGTCTCTACAAGCTCTTAACAAACCTCACATGGAAAAATATTTCAACACCCTAAGAGAATATATTTTACTCACCACGTATATTTTCCAATACTCATTTAATTATAATGTTTTCTAAATATTTTATTATCTGTGATATTATTATCCAATACTTCTCAAAATATTATGCTATGTCTGGTACCCCCTCATTCAATTGCATCCCATTTTTGTAATTATTCTATTCTGTATGATTCTTTTTGATGAACTTATATCTGTTATGCCCTGTATGGTGTACCACTATATGATTCAGGTCTATCTAGTTCTTCAATTTCTTGAAATTCTTTGTCTATAACACTTGCATCCAGTTTATCTTCTTCAACAAAGTGGTATCATGGTGGGTGGGTCACACTAAACTTCTAATAATAATACTATCTATAATAACTGATCATCACACATAAATTAAATTATATTCCCTTATTAATATAGATAATATTGTATAGATATATGTTTTAAAACTGTTGTCTTTATTTTTAACATCATATGAACTCGACTCTTTAATAACCGCCATCAAAATCTTTATGAGGGAATTTGGATTTGATTTCATCAGAGGATACCGAAACTGTGGTTCAACTATCATAAAATTTTATTCAATTATCAGAGATAATCATGAACTTTACATAATGAATATTCAGTCATTGATCATCCAAAATTTCATTATAATAATGTATAAAGAGAAAAAATATCACAATGTTATGTATCACATATTGTATGTACATCTCTGCAAGGTTCAACATAAGGACTCCTACATGAAGTAACTAAACATATTTCACTTCTTTGTATTGAACTCATCCATATAATATCCTCTTTTATAAACATAATCACAGATATTTAATGATAAATTATTTCCCCATATGATGATATCCCATTATACCATATGATGAATTTATAGTTCTCCCGTTAAATGAATTTGAATTTATCCATCCAATGATGTATGAATTTCTTCATCTAATGGACACATAATCTTATTTGGTATATTCACAATCCCTCCTCAATCCAACAACCTCATTTCATTGTAATTAACCTATAATAATTCACAACTCTTCCATTTTTTATCCTCTGTGATTTTCAATGTTTTGTAATCTTTTTTACTTTTCACTGTCATATACAACTTCAAAAAAAAATCGATTGATAGAAATGTATTTATTTATTGGATTTTTACATGTACAGTGATATTATGAGATTCTATTTGATATTATTAAGATTCTACCAGAAAATATCAATCAAAGGAATCTCTAAAGGTCTCTTCAATGAAACATTGATTGATGACCATCAAACTCTTATATCATTTTGTAGTATTAATATAGATATTTATATAATAAAATATAATTAAACCACAAATCCATGACATTATATATTTACATTATTACAATTATTCATAAATGGAACTTTATAGAGCAATAAATATGTAAATTTATATTAGTTTGGATTACTCATGTCTTTCAAATTCAACCACTGAACAATATTTGTAGAAAACATTAATATCTTCATGAATTGTGTCTATTTTAGAATCATAAAATCATATTCTAAATCAAGAATTTGTGAAAATAAAACTTTTTTACTTCATACAATTTATAGCTATAACTTCATTCATGTTCTATATTTATGGAAACAAATAAAAATGTATGTTGAAGGTCACATTACACTTCTTTTTAATGAATCATTAGAATATTATCAATTCACATGTGATCACTATATTTATAGTTAGTCCTCTTCATGCATCTTTACATCTGATAGTTTTACCATTAGAGTTATATTTTCATTTGATCTTCATATCCAATTTTTTTTCAACTATTATTTATCGTTCATAACTCTCTTTTAATTTTTAGTATCATGATCCTCAATGCATCACCTTAACTCACAAATATGTTCAAGATGTAGATCTTGTATCTATAAAGCTCCTTATTATGTTTGTTCCTTCTTTCAAATAATTGTTCTTATAGTGGACTTCTATTGGAACAAGAATATCAAAAAATGTTCACCTTCAAATGATTCATTTTATTTTCTAAAAATGATTGATAATGAATAAAATATTTTATTATAATAATATAATTAGAGATTTAGGATCATTTATTTTAGCTCCCATAATGATTATTTGTTTGACCAACTTTTATTAACACATTACTTTTAATAAAATTACCTCTAGTATGGATATAATTAGTTGTGGGTTAAAAAGGATGTCACATACAAGAATGACATCCATATGAGGTATGTATAAAATTAATTTATAAGGATTTAGATTGTATATAAAAATTACCCAAAAACATTAACAAGTATAATAAATAATTTCATTTGAGGTTACCTTGATTAACTTGAGTTAGTTTTTATAGAGAATATTATTATATATATTAATAGAAATGAAGAGTATGAAGATCATTTGAGGATTGTTTCAAAGGCCCTGAAAAAAGGTAAAACTATTTGTAAATTATCATAAATGTAAATTATTGGTTTATAATGTATAATTTCTAGATTATATAATCACATGTGATTGTATATTAGCAGACCCCACTCTGATGTATATTATTGAACATTGGACTAGAAAAACCATAGTGACATAAGTATATAGTTTTTTGGGGTTTCATTAATTTTATCGCCACATTGTGAGAAACATTTCAAGGATATAAAATTCACTAAAATAGTTTATGTGGAAGAAATCAGTGTTACTTTTGAGAAATGAATATGAATAAAATTTCTGGTCCTAAATAGATGTTTGTTTAGTGCACATGTAATTACACTACCCTATAGTGGATAATGTTATGTTTTCTGTATTGATGTATCAAAAAATGGAATGTGATGTTTTCTCAAGAAGTGTAACATTTTAATAGCTTATTACTCTTTCAGATTTATGATTTATGAGAAAAATTAATAGAATCATGATTTAAAACTAATAATAGTTATTTTTTGTTTTAATATTTTGAGACATAACCTTTTGTTGTAGTTGTTGTAAAATATAAACAAATCATGAAAGAATGATGTATAAATCCACATAGAATGAGAAATTTTTGTACTATAAATTTTTGATATTATTTATTTTTGTTATTATTCACAACATTACCATATAGGGAAAAAGAAATAGCTACTTAATAAATGATTCATAAGGAACATCATAGTTCTTTTATGATGATGATCGAAAGAGATCCAATATTTATGGATTTTCAATTGATAGTCCTTAAAATCATAATGGAGAATTTTAATTTCATTTTTTGTTGATTATTCTACCATATATTAACTTGACCATGACAAATCCACATAAGAGAGATGTTGGAAGAAAATGATTTTGTTGATTTTGTTGACTGAAACCATGGCCACGCTGTAATGATCATGTTCTCGAATAGTGTATATTCCAGATTAAAATAATAATTGATGAAAGAGTTTTTATTTTAATCTCACAGTTCATCATTATCTATTTATCATATAATTGTGAAAATGGAAAAGGTCATCAAGACTATATTTGGTGGGATATCATGAAGAGAGGTATCAGAGAGTATGTATATCATTTGTTGTTATGTCAGCATGTTATGTTTGATTGAAAGATGTATAATATATTATATTATCTGAAACACATACCATTGTGTAAATTGGAAGAGAACCATTTATTTCATCTTGGGAATCACTAATATAGATACTAGGAAAAATGTTATTTCATTTGTAATTTATCACTTGATGAAATTTTCCCATTTCATAGAAATCAGATAAGAAAAATCTCCTTATCATGTCAGTAGGTTATATGTCAACGAAGTGGTAAATCAATATAGAGTACCACTCTCAATAATATTTGATAACATTATGAGGTTATCATTGTGTTATATAGAATTAATTAGAAAAAATAATTACAGAGTTCTTCTTTATCACAGCATATAGACCTCATATATTTGACCAATCTGAGAGGACCATTCAAACCATAGATGATATATATAAATATTTCAATGTGTATTTTAAAAGAGATTGGGATCAAGAACTTCATCCAATTGAATTTTAGTACAAAAATACCATTCAATAAATTATTTATATGGATCCTTATATTTGTATTTATTAAATGAATTTTAAAACTCTGAAATGATGGGATAAAGTTGGTGAATTAAATCTCTTGCTACATGAGATAGCTAATAAAATTTAATTGTTGTTTTATCCACTCAGTAACACAATAGCGTAACAATGAATCAATATAATTGTTATAATAACAATCATTTATCAGATCTAGAATTAAATGTTGGTGATAATGTATAATATTAAGTATCTCCCTAGAAGAATGATAATATATTTTGAAATAACGGAATGAAAATCCCTATATTTATCAGTCTATTAGATATTCTTCATCAAATAGGTATGGTATCTTATTACATGGTGCTACCTCCAATCCACTATCGAATTCTAAATTTGTTAAATGTATCTCTCCTTTGTATGTACAAACTTCCCCCCATAAAATGTATGAATCTCAAACATGATACCAGTGGAGGTTAATTTCGCCTATGATGATTAAATGGTGGATATTATATATCAAATAGAAAATTTATAGGGAATAATACATCTTAGTAGTTCAATGTTTTTTAGTAGAACAATAAAATTAAAGAAGATACATGGGATCAAAAGGATGTAATATGGGAGAAGTATCCTCAGTTTTTTATATCTGAGTAGTGGTATTTCAAGGGAAAAATTCTTATTATGTGTTTATAATATATAATCAAATAATTTTACAATATATTTTTCTCAAATTATGTTTTATGTCGTTAATTTATCCCTTTAAATTCATCACATATTTTAAAAAATTTATATAATAATGATATATTATTATTAAATATATAATTATTGACATACTCTTAGTATTTTCTGGTATAAATAAAACATTTTAAATTAGTAAAAATTAGTTTTTATTCATTTAAAAATGTAAAAAATTGGTTATCAATTTTCTAGAAATTAATATAAATTTATTCAAAATAAATAAAGATACATTTTTCAGAAAAACTATTTTTATGCATTCAATGAATTTTTTATAAAAATAAATATAACTAAAAACTATTTATGAATTATTTTTATTATATTATTAGATAATATATTCAATAAAATATTTTTATGAATATTTAATGATTTTTTTTGTTGAATTATAAATGATTTTAAAGACGTATGGAGTAATAGTAAATTTAGATTTGTGCTTAAAATGATTTTTCATAAAATAGTTTTTAGTTTATATTTTAAAATTATTTTGAAATAAATTTTAGAAACATATAGAAATTGAATCTCATAAGATTTTATTCAAATTTGGAATCATCATGTCCACATTTTTCAATGATTTAAATTATATTTTTTGGCCATTGTGAATATAATTCAAGGTAAATATTAATCACTATAGTAAATGTTATATGTGTAACTAAGGGGTTAAACTAAATTTATAGGGATTAAAATAATCTATTAAATAATTAGAACCATTTTGGTCACATTTATCTCTTCTAACCAATTTATACCATTTAATTTTGGTTGCATGGGTTCAGTATTCACTAAAATATGTCATCATTATAATTTTGTGTTTTATATATTTGTTACACTGTAACTTACATCACTTATAAAGGGGTGACACATATCCTATATTATATAAACAACATTAGGAAATTATCTTAACCATTATAATAAAAAATAATATTTTAACACCTTCACCTTGAGGTTCTGGTCCATAAAAAATATACATCCTTAAATCCTTATGATTTTTATTAAAAGAGGATACTCGAAGAAGAGGTATATGCTCATACTAATCTCTTTTTTATTTAGTTATTTTTATTCCTACTAAAAATGTTCTATAATATAGTAATATTATTTAATAAATATATTTACTATAATTATACTTTTTTATGTTAATGGAATATCCACTTCCAAAATGATTATGGCACTTGTGCATGTTTGTGGACTACCTCATCAATGAGATGATGTGATTCATTTTTCATTAACTCATTCCATGGTTGGACATAAGAATAAATGTTAAATATATATTTTATATTTATAATATTATTATGATCAATAAATTTACCATTTTTCTTCCTTTTTTTTGAAAATTAATATATTACTCATGAATACCTAAATACTTTCATCTTCATGAAGTGATGTAACTATTTTTTCATTAACAAATTATATGGGTAGATGTAATAGTTAATATAATGAATAAATATGATATATAGATAATTATGATGATTCTATATATTATGGAACCATGACCAATGATCATGAATCAGATCTCTCTAACCAAAAAATCAAAGGAAAACAAACCATTTTTCACCGGAATATTGATTTTGATGAAAAAAATTAATATACTTGTAATTTTAAATTATTAAGAAATATAATATAATATTAAAATTAGGAATATGTTTATGGAATATATATATTTATATAATAAACATAAATTTTTTATACAGGATTACATGGATGAGTATGACAAATTACATGGCATATTGTTAGTCTTCATGTTACATACTAATTTAGTTTCATGACGGTCTATTTTAAACATTTATTTAGGAAATGAATATGTTATATTATCAATTTAATACAACATATTTTCTTATCCTATTGATATATAATAAATTTAATGTACTATTACCATTTTATTCACATTGGTATTTAAAATAGTCAAAAAATGTTTTCAAAAAAGATGACTTTAGTTCCACTTTGGTTGACGAATTTTTTCATCAATGTCAATCCTCTTTTTAAAAGTTTTCAATAGTGTTATTTTATATAATAATATATTTATAAAAAAAAATTTTCAAAAAAACCTTTTTTCCAATATTTATTAAGGAATATTATAGTCATTTAAAAAACATGGTTTTTATGGATTTTTACAAAAAAATTATTAAAGGAATCCTCATTTTACGATTAAATACACGAATGTAATTTCCTTTATCATGAACATTATTTTATTTGAAGTATAAATTAATATTCGAAATTTTTATTTTCAATGAATTTTAAATACTAAATGTGTTGTTATTTTTTAGTTTTAATGATATTGAGAAAAAAACAATATTTTCCCATATTTTCAATGAAATGATCAAAATATATTTTAATGAAATTTTTTATCTACATCAATATCCTTATATATTTCATATGATTCACTTTTGATATGATCTAATGATACCATAAATTTAATTTCTATATATGTATTATGATTATGTTATTAATAAATGATTATGAAACGCATTTAATTTCCTCATGTTATGCTTTACTGATTGATGAGTATTTTTTGGATTTCATGGAACATATATGCACAATTTCTATTTTGTGAAAGGTGGTTCTCTTAAAACAATTCAATAAATTAGGTTTTTATTGATATATCATGAGAAAATATCCAATAGAATGGGTACATAACATAGTTCATTATGGGACTTTGTCCATTACTATAGTCTTTGGAGTGAACACTGACTACATAAATAATGAACAATATATAAAACCTAAAAATCTATGGGGATTTTACCACTATGATAGTCTTGGATGTGAAACATGATAAGTAAAATTATTTTATATAATTATGATTATTCCTTAAATCAGCTGACATGTTCTTATTCTTATGATATTCATTCATGTATCATGATTGATTAATGACGATTCCTTACTCTTGTGACTCGTATATTTGGTAATGTTAATGAGTAATCCCAAAACCCACCATTTTTAATATATGAATGTTTGGTATGAATCCTTATGTTCCCATGCATTTTATATCGTAGAACTAGGTTTTAGTTAGTGTTTTAGCATCTACATGCTGACCTCACCGCCCACTATCTTACCACACAATGTTTGAATTTTGTGTGGTCACTATATGAAATTAACATAGTTACCGAATTTATAGTTTTACATTCAAATTTTTATTGATTTTTTATTATTCTTGTTTTATTTTTTTTATTAAATAACCCTATAGCAGCACAATAAATTCCCAATATTTCCCACTATCTAAATTATGTTGATTAAGAGATTCATATCTAGTCATTACTGAGATATTAATTCAAATCATTTTATTATTTTATATATTTTGGGTGGAGTCCCATTGGACTACTCTATATCAAATATTATTTCCCTATATGAGATTATATTATTTTTTTATTATCTAATTCTCATATTTGGTGTAGTAAATCAATGGTTTCACTAGATCAATTGGAATCAGGTGGTACCTAGAGCCAAAATATCATCTTTTGGGAATTTTATTGTGGTTATTTTTTTCTAAAGGTTACATACATGTAAAAACTCTCTTAAAAATATATTAAGATATATTAAAACCTAGGATATATATGCGCACTTTTAGATTGATCATGAAGACATAGACCTCAAATTAAAAGATTGGTTGGTTACTTAACTGAAAACTCTGATCCTTATAGGAATCCACTATTTATTGGGGTAGTTGTTATCTCTATGAAGCATAAACAATTATTATGAACAAGATCTGGTGGATATTAAATTTTACGAATGTTTTTTTATCTCTAAAATGTCTCTCATTATAATAGTAATTTTATTACAAAAAACATAATAATGTGATGTCTGTACACAATCACCTTTCATTTAGTTAATAGAGAGATATGAATAAGTCTCAATGATATGAAAATCATTAGTGGGGATGTGGTGTTATAGGAAATTTATTATATCATCCTTCCCATAGTATCTACATGTGATAATTATGGAAGGATTCCACCTCTTTAAGGGATATTTTTAGGAAACAAATTGTTTTAGGGGTATATATTATTCATTTGTTTGATGATGCCTTTGAAATGTATGGTATAAATTTTAATAGGATGAATGGGAATAAAATAAAACCTAATATAACATAGATGTATATGGCCCTCTATAATTGTAGGGTTATTGATTCATATTTTCTTGCACTGGTTGAGGGAAATTCAAAAACTGTGGTTGGATGGTAATATTCATGACCAATAGATTGGTCCAGCTGACAACCTTCATGAAAATGTATATTAGAGTATATGTGTTTTTCCAAAATGAGAATCATAGGATAGATTCAAGTTCAAAACCTATATGATAGTGGCCCAATGAAAAAAGTAAAAAACATATCAATTAGGTGCATTTAATGTTATCCTACTATTATTGGATATCATAGATCATCAATAAAGAGACCCCCCCCCCCATTTTGATTCATTGGACCCCACATGGTGTTTTGATAGTAGATATAAGATAGTGTAAGATAATTATAGTTTATGTCTATCTAATTAATCATGTGGTTCTAGTAGAAACCATACAGTCATAGTATATGTGGGATTAGGTGATTCTCGCTAGATGAACAATAGGTAAATATAAAGTTAAACTAGCATAACTAGTTTTAATATGTGATGTATAGCGTCCCATATATTCCCATAACTAAACATTCCATGGGAGCCTTGATGCATTCACTAATATGATTTTCTTGTGAATTAGAATCATGATAACCATGATATATAGAGAAGTCATCCATGAAGTATATATCCCCCACTAGTTTGAGATGAAATTTGATTTCATATCAAGTAATTTCACTACTACCACTTTGAGTGTACAAACAGAAAACTATCTAATAAAAGTACTTTATTTCTAGTTGTTTTTTACACTGTAGGGCAGAGTAAACAGGTGAGGTTTCTCCAAATTGGTTTATACACTAGGCTAATATGGGGTTATATTGAGACATAAATAGGTAATATCCTAATAAGAAATTATGATTGAAAGTATGAAAATTGAACAATAATAAATATTGAAGAATTTATATTTGAACATAAATGAATAATGTATATGGAAATGCATGGAAATGGGATATCATAGTGTCAATTAACAGATAATAGGCATTAAAATGGGTCTGTTCAAGGGGAAAATCATTATCTAGAATTAAAATATGTTGTTCAATCATATATACAATCCACCTCTAATGGGAAATTATTTCATTCAATTATGGTCAATTAATATATTGTGGACAAATGAAGGGATTGAGATTCCTCCAATGAAACAATATTTTCTATGCAGTTATTTCTTGTACATTTATGGATGGAAATTTTTCTCACATCATTTTTCTTTATCACTGCCTTCCTTAATAATTCATATGAAGAGGAACCATATGATGTTGAGTCCAATATAAGGGATCTAGAATCTATCACCCATTAGTTTTAGTACATTACCTACAACAAGGATTATCTATTAAAAATATTAGGGATTCATCATGAAGGGAATATAATGATAGAAATCAATAAATACTTTGGGTATAGGTACATTGAACTCCCCGACATTTCATTTCATGTTTTGATATTGATTTTGTATTAAAATTAACTAGTTTATTTATTTTTATTAGAGTTTAAATAACCCCAATCACATTTTGTGTCGTTATTATATATCACTAGAAGAACAATAAATTAATTAGGAATGAGTTCAAATTATATTTATGATGAAGGAATAGACACATATGTCTTGGAAGAAGATATGTGAGTAGTGAGATCTAAACCCTGATGTTGTATTTACAGTGAAACCATAGGTTTCACTTCTAATGGGGGTTTTTCATGGACATCATTAAGTGAATTAATAAAAATTAATTTAAAATAAAACTCTGGTTGAGGCTATAAAGTAAGTATTACAGTTATTATTATTCCTTATGACTGCCTTTATAATAGAAAATTGATATGTGTAGACACTAGTCCATGTTCTCTAAATCATGGGATATCGACCTCTAAGAGACATGGGGTTTCTGTAAAACTTGATGTGATGTCTATATAAATAGTAATTTTAATAATTCTTTAAGGGCCTTAATTATGTATTGTATTCAATTTCTCAATCGTTGTTCCGATAGATGTAGGAAATGATTGTTTAGGATTGATGACTAAATAAAACGGTGATGTTATATAATGTATACTAGTAATTATTCTTTTAATAAGGTTGGTTAAAATATTTAATTCTATGTAAATGATTGAAGATATATTTTAAAACATCAATTTCCATGGATTCATTGAGTATATTAAGAATTTCAATGAGGACATTGAAGGATATAAGTCTTATATATTTCTTGATGAAATATCCACATTAATTTATATAACATTGATTAAAATTTATATATCATGTATATTTTTATGTAGATAATATTACAAGGTCTCCTTGTCCATGGAAGGTCATGGTCCTCACTCGTGTAATAATAATGGAATATTCAATCATGAACTTTGAATGTGTGGATCTCCCTGGGATAACTAAGGTATTCACTAAATTCATTTATAAATGATTTATTACTTAGGATGTATTCACATGACAGACATGGGATTCTATCAATGGAAGGTAGAGTTTAATTATTCCAATTTACTAGGCCATTAAATGGATAGTGTTTCTCTAGTAATACTATACCTTAATTTATTTTTGATGTTTAGGATTCTATTCAATAGAAATAATAGATCTCCTTTAGATATAGAGTAACAAAAATACCCCTAAAAATGTCAAAATCTAGAAAATACTCCAAAAAACTATGATTTTGGGAATCATTCATTCCATTTTTAACATTTTTATTTTTCCCATTCTAGTAACTATATATGTTTTTACATCATCAGTCTCAATATTTCCATGCCATCAATCAAGGATTTTTGAAAGGGTTTATGACTCTATGATTTAACAATTGATACATATGAGGGTTTAGATTACTTCAACGCCTACCACCTCTACGGTTATGACTCAATTGGTCCCACTATTTGAGTTGGTTTTTGTTTACAACACTCCCTCTAAGAGCTACTAAGAATCAAATCAAGAGGCTTTGGGTTCATTTCACATCACATTTCAATCAATTTCAGGTGAAAATGGATTTTTATCTCTACAAAATCTCCTATAGTTCCAACTAAAAGGTATTTATATGATCAATAGTATGTTTATAATGTTGGACACTACAGATTTTGTTTGTACTCTATATATTATATCTTGAGGGAGTCCAATAAAAGGCATGAGAAGGAACATGTATCACAGTGACTTATACCCAAGGAAAATATCCATCATGAACTAAAAATATATATATTATAGTGTTCGAAGTGGCATCCAACTACACTAGAAAAATATCGCATCACCAAAATCTAATAGACAATGAATCCCTCTAGGTGATCCATCTCCAACAATAAATAGCTGTATATAAAGTGAGACTAGTGGGTCATTATACGATACCTGAATAAACATGTAACAGGGAAGGTATTATTTTATTGTTTTATAAAAAAACACTACATCGTAAAAAATAATATAATATGATTAAACATGATAAACATCAACATAATATTGATGAGTCTTGATAATGGATTTCCTAAATTAATCCTCATATGGTGATAATGTTTTTATAATCTACTTCTATAAAGAGAGGATCTAACTTATGGATTCAAATCCCTCTTTTTATAAAAGAAATATAGATGTTATTCTCAATAATTTATATACTCTATCATTTTCACATCATTAAAAATCCCATGTAAACCAATCTAGAAAACACAATAAATAGAATATCCAGATATCATGAATCCAAATAAACATTTAACATTAATAAATTATAAAAAACACCATTCTAAAACATGAAATTTAAAAATATTTCCTCCTAGAAATGGTTCGCTGATAAGTATTGGAATAACAAAATCAATATATCATAATGTAAAATCTATTTTGATTTGGATTATTTCCTCATATACATGGTTCATGCACATATATTGGCAAAATACCATCATTGTAACACTTGACATGGTCTATTTAATGTCTATAATATGTCACATAATGTGTTGAGGATCACAAAGGGGTGAGATTATAATGAGTAATCAAATGTTCAAGAAAGATTAAGAATAATGAAATTTGGTGATCATCTGATCTAAAATACGAGAGGGAACAAATATATTCTCTAAATTATTTATAATGATAAAGGAACAATATATTAACGAATGTCTTCTATTATGATCACATAGTGGACCCCACTGACATTTTATGTTTCTATTTAATAGAACACAATACTTTTAATGCCTTATATGTGGAATGATTACTAGGAATAATCATGAATTCTTCTAAAGATTCACTTTATGGACATTCATATGACATGTTTAAAACCTTTTTCCTTTTCAACAGATTATTTTTTTAGCATCATACAAGAAAAATTCTCAGTGAGAAGTGATATAGATTTTTACCTGCCTTCCCTATGGTGGGTTTTAAAGATGAGTGTTTTATTTATCTGTCTTGTGGAAATTTGTTTTCATGAATTTTTTACCAATATAGAAAGTATTAATGATTTGAGAGTTCTAATCAAAAATAAATTAGTCCACATACCGATGTTGTTGAATTTAAAACAGTGAGAATGATTATACTAATGTAAAAATTAGAATATATATAGATAAATGGATCATATATTTTAGGATCTTATTCCATTGACTACGGGTCATATATATTTAATTTTGAGAATATTTTGACAAAAAAGTGGTATGAAGATATACATATTATAGTTCGGATAGATGGGTGATACAATCAATACGAAAATTTAAAAACACAACATGATGAGAACTAAGGGTCCATTTCTAGTATAATTTATCTCATGAATAGGGTCATTCTGTTTATGGTGATGTATCTCAAATAAATTTTTTTAACATCACGCATCTTTGACCAGATAATTGAGTGAGTTCTCATGGTAAGGAAAAGGTAAAATCGATTTGAATGAAGGACTTAGTTCTAGTATAGAAAACCGTATAATTGGTTGAACAATGTTTAAGATCAAAAATTTTTCAGTAATTATTTCATTCATTTAATTTTTCATGTGATGAGGAAAAATATATGGTTCATGGATGAGATATATTTTCTCTACATTGAATGTGAGTTTGATGAATAATTTTTTAACATTGAGGGTATCAAATCCATATTAATAGTAATATTATGGGTTATGTAAATTAAGAATAAATTAATTTCAATTACTGATAAAGAATAATATATGCTTAACCAAATTGGGGGAATGTATAAATAGCCAAAAATAATATTCCTTTGGAGTTGATTGCACTTTTATCACTATCCATCTATAATATTTTTCCATTGCCTTTCAATATGATTTAGGTTTATGAAGAAACTAAATATTCAATGAGGATAAAAGATCCCAAAACGATAACCAACTGTTAATGTAACGCACACAATATAAAGATAAATGTCATGAAATCACTCTAATATTCTTGCACTAGATGGTCATGTGAGTATAGATTGACCATTGTAAGGGATATATGGTGGAACCTAGAATCCATGTCACATTTTATTTAATGCTCTAATGTTTTTGTATGTTGTAAAAGGTGGAGGTGCAACATGAGGATAAATGTCTTTTTCATAGTCCATCTTCTATGTGGTCTTATTCAGAACTATTTCATATCAAAATAACTTTTAGTTTAATTTCATTTAATACAAAAATAATAAAAGATAGATCTCAGGGTCGTATAGAGGTTTCCAATCACTAATAAAATTTTATATTGTATAGCTTTGAACAATGGTAAATATAATTTAAGGGTTCAAATTCTTGGACCAATGAATGATATTACATATCTAAAAATGTAAAAGTAAAATAATTAGTGAATTTCTAAGACAATACTATTATAAAATATCTAAATGTGTGAAAAAACTTTTATTTCATGAATATTAGACTATAAAGGTCAAAAGATGAAAACTCAAATGGGGTTCAATGGATAAGGGTATCTTAATACATTCGAAATAGAGAATCAAGAAATTTCAAATTATAACCACATGTTTCTAGATATAGAATGATAATATGGTATAGGAATGAAAGGGAAAAATATTTGTCACATATAAATAACTGATTATATTATGATATTTTTGGGGTTTATCAAGAATAAAGGTCCTTCTACTTATGATGAAATTTCTTTTGGTTTGAATGTCTACATTGGGGGAACTTATTTAGACTCATTTTAGGGTTTTTGTATTCACAGGAAAATAAAAGTTTCCATTGGATATAGATTCATTTGTTACCAATAACTATAAATGAATTATGAAAATATTAGACACTAAATGTGTGAAGTGTAATTTTAGAAAACAGATGTTTAAGAGAGGTATTGGAGTCCTTATAAACCATATTTTTTCAATATTTGTTGTTATGAACTTTATAGTTATAATTTTATAAATAATATAAAATATTTTAATTTAAAATTACTAGGATGTATATATCATGAAATTTAATGTCCTGAGACATGGAATATGGTGGTATGCAGTTTAGAATCTTATATATTTTACCTTGTTGAATCAATGTCCTGGTTATACAGTGTATAATTAGTGAATCATTGAAATTTTTAAAGGAGTTATTCTCTCTAAGTCCAATGTGAATGTGGAATAGGGTGAACTGGAATATACTGTGTATATAATATAAGTTACATCATATTTGGCTTCCAACATTAGAGGCCTAATTCAGACTATCATTAGAGTTATCATGTTTGAAACTTATTTCCCATTAATAAAATAATGGATGTATAATGTCATTTTAAAGGCATGTGTTATTATATTAGGATAAGTATCTGGGTTTTAAAGTATTAACAGCTTTTCAACACCATTATTCTTCATTTCAATTATTAGTTTCTCAATGTATTTCTTTAGTAATCCCACTTCATATAAAAACTTAAATACAATTAAAGGAAACATCAATTTTTATATCTTATAATGTCTCATTCGTAGAAAATATGTGTTACTATGCATATTTATACTCTTCCTGGTGTGATAATTACACACGGAATGCATTTTTTTGCTAAGAATGATTCTTTATCCATATCCATAATCTTGTGAATATTATAAGATAAGGTTATGGTATTTATCTTAATTTTTATATTGTTTTTATCATGTTAGTTAGATGAATGGTTTGACTATATTTATTACCCTTTACAAATATGTCCAAAACAAAATTATAGAAGTTGGTGTCATTACCCATCAATATAGTGTGAGGGTAACCAAATATTCTAATGATGTTGTACATCAAAAACTTAATGAAATCTCTGGTATATATTTATTTTATGGGAATAATCTTTTCCCATTTATAGAAAAGGATTGTTGAAATTAGGATAAGCTTAAACTATTTACTAGTATTTAGTGGATATGGCCCCATAAAAACAAGTCCATATATATAAAATGTCTACTAATATTTGGTATTGTGCAAAAACTTCAGAAACTGATCAATGAAATTAGGATGTACCTATAAATCATAGAAACATCATTTAATGTCCAGTAAATTATGAGAAAATTGTTTCTATAAATAAACATTTCTTCTAGTTTTATGGGAGTTCATTGCCCCTTATATGTTAGGTAAAAAAATCCATAATGGTGTAATTTTTTTATAGTGATGTTATCTCGTCCCTTAATGTATCTAAGGATAATTACATTGGAACAATTTTTTTAGGGACTTTTGGGAATATATGTCATTATAAATGTTACATTAAATTAAAAATGATTAATATAATTAGTTTTATCTTACTCTAGTAAAATGTTCCTATATTTATGTAAATAAATAATTGTAATCATCTATACACTAGATTCATTAGTTCATGAGTATAAAAGGCCTTTTTGGACATATATATCATTTACATAATTAATATCCTCTATGATTTTGTTGATGAAATAGTAGACCATACTATGATGTTCAATATGGATGACTATCCCATGCCTATTATTTTATCTAGGAAGTATATGAATTGGAAAATGCATTAGGTCATGCATTCAATGAAAATACAAATTTTGTCGAATTCATATCTAATGGGAACCATACCATCATATCTAATTAATGATAAAAAAAGTGATAATTAACCATAATTGATGGAATATTTACCATTGATTTTCTTTATTAATAACTCTTAAGAATCCATTAATGTTGTGGTGATAGAATATAATCTAAAGTGTTATCTCTAAACTAGTGATGATAGGTTTATATGTTGCATAAATGTTGGTGAATCCTTTTGAATATTGGAATAAATAGGGATGGGAATCTGTGGGTGTGGATATGAACATAATTCTCATGGATACCCAAATATCAATTATGTTCTCCATCATCATACTAATTATGTTTTGATTGGAAACATCAAAGTAAATATATCATCCTCTATAATAATTTTTTAAGTAGAATATTTATTCATTAGGGAGATCCGTAAATAATGTGATGATATTTAGGTTTGGTTGTTCCATAAGAAAATATATTGGTTCTTGCCACTTGAATACCTTTTGAGGAATGAACAATATGTAAAATAATTTCAATTTGACAATCCATCATGTTAGACATCCTGTAAACATTGGGTGAATGTGGATATATTTTAGTGGTATAATGTGAGAGGATAGATAAATATTATTATACTAGAGGTAGTGCCTCAAAATTTTTCACCACTAATACAAATTTTAAATATATATTCTTGAAATTAGAATACCAAGTCTTTATTTCCAACACCATATATGTCAGATAATATACAGTGTTCTATTTTCTTGTGTCATTATTTTATTTTAAGGGTTCACTAGTGGAATATTCTACAGTTTCACAATATATGATGAGAATGTTTTCTTTAGGAAACTAAAATAGTAATTTCTTATTGAGAATATACTTTTGGGGGTCATAGATGGTTTTCTAGTAGTGAATGTCCCACTACTAAGAAACCCCATTTTCATTATTTTGGGGATGGGTATGATATTTCAATTAATGGTGGATATAAATTCCATGATGTAAGAAATATTTCCTTGAACTCACCACAATTCATTATGTATTCATGTGTTGGGAATTTTATGTATATTATAATACTTCTCAGGGTCCACATTGATTTCACGGTAGTATACCATGGACCTGAGATATTTTCCATAAGTTACTCAAAAATCATAATTCTTGGGAATCATATTAAGATGTGTTGAAGATGCTCCCCAATGAATTATTCATGTTCATCAATATAATAATATTATTGTCAAGATATTTATATCATATAATCTACATATCCCTCTATGTTTTTCTCCAATATGGAATTGATGATATGTTCCATAACATATTTATATGTAGCATTAACATTCATTAATTCAACAAGAATTACTTTATGGAAATATATCCATTGGATTTAAAAAATATTAGCATCTTCTTTATGATTTTGGGTTATTGTAATATGGTTGTAACCAGATCACCCATCCATAAAAGAGAGGGATTCATATATAGACTTCACATCAATCTTTAATTTAATGATCACATTCAAGAAGTTAAATTTTGGGAAATGTATATTGAGTTCCCAAATTCATATAAATATTTATATTTAACCACTCTTATTTATAATAGGGTAGTTATTTTATGACCACATTTGGTACTAATATTATATGATAATTCTATATTAGATGATTTTTTTAGTATCTTCATCTACCTTAGTTATATTATTTTGATGCATTATTCATGTGGATTTATAGTATTTATTTTAGTTTTCCAGAAATCATTGGTTATGGGTGACCACATATGGAAGTGACCCAATAATTTTAATTTAGTTTTGGGTGATCAAATATTAATTCCATTTTTGGAATGAAATATACAAATCCTACACATAAAGGATTATGGATGTACACATCAGTGTGGGTTTTGGATCATCCAATGTAATAAGGTTCTCCTATTTGAGCTGATTTATAGTAGTAACGATGCCTTCCAAAAATGTTGTAGGTTTATCTCTGTGGTCAACATCATTCTCTTCATCTAACTCAATATTTACAGGGTTATATCATGAATGTATAAATTTCAATATAGACAATGATATGGAGACATATTCATGATTAACTAGATTTAAATGTTTTCAATATAGGGGAATCTATTTTAGGGTAATCATGGATATATTCTCTTTCTACACTTCTATCATTAATGGTCCAAGGGGTTAATCCACCCTATAAATCTTGAGATTTAGAGGGATAATATTTATTTTCCAAATGTTTTGTGGAGGTATCATTAAATCATATTAAATATTAAAGTATCTCCAAGGTTCCTGAATACAAAGTGGATGAATGTTTTACCAAGAAATTTTCATCTATGATGTCACATTCCCTAGATAATCCATGATTATCTACTAACAAGATTACCATAGCTAACACATCAATCTTCTTATAAACAATGAAAATAAATTTATTTAATAATTTATTCATTCTCATAGTTGTGTTTATCTCCTCAAATAGATTGATAGGTAACATGTAATCCACACCATGTTTATTTTATGGGATTACTAGGGTAGTAATAAAACTATTGGAAATAGAAACATGAATATCAACTCTTTTCAAAGGTTTTCTTCATTCCATGTTATAATACCCTTCCTGGAGATACTAGGAATCACAATACTCAATGGTTTAATCATCTCCATATAGTACTATAACATCTCCATTTATTTGGTACATTAAGATTTGATGGTTTTATGATGGAACTGACTTATTCTTATAGAATCATGGACTTATTATCAGAAATGAACTGATGTGTATGGTAAAATTAAAATTAATTATACTATATATGTGAGATCCATAAATTTGTATTTGAGTTTGATCGATAAAATGATCCTATATTTTCATTTTTATTCACCATTAATCATAAATTTCAATCAATTCATTGCATCATATACATAAAGTAAGTGTCAGGGATTACATATTTGGATAGGATTGTTCTCAAAATCAGTTTCAGTTAATGACTGATAAATTATAACACTATATTTTCTTAAATCATATAGCATTTTGAAATGTTCTTTTTCTTATGGTTCAATGAATTATTACAGAAGTAAAGTTAATTTTAGTTTTAAATTTTAAGTTATTCATAAAACAAAACCTCTTAATGTAAAATTATCTGACTCAAACTTCGTTAGATGATTAGAGTATTAAAATCGATATTGCAGTTGAACCAATTATATTAGAGTATGTTTTATTGGTTTCAAAAATGTACTGTTGAAATGGTTTAGTAGAGACACAAATATAAAAACTAATTTTATAAAACAATGAACAATCATAAAATGGATATCAATTAATCTAGAGATAAAATATCTAGTGAATGTAAGAATAAATGAAAAGATATATAAATTGATTCCACTCTTTTAACCATAAGGGTAAAGGTAGTCATCAACCAATTATAAAGGTAACAATACAAATATAATTAATGTAAATTTAATCATTAATACAATGAAGGAAATTTATACAATGATAAGAATACATCAATCTTCTTCTCCCTGGAACCCATCGATACCGTGACCAGTAAATGTATTCCTATCCATAGAATCCTTTGAACCAATGGATTATAATCACCAAATTCCTATACCTAGAGTTAATAGATAATTACTATGACTAGATATATAATGAAACATCAAATGTTCTATAGTAAAAAACCTTGATCCGGCCTCCATAGAACAAAAACACTCTAAATTATTATAGAAACTAAGAACGAGAAGTTGTCACAAATCAGTTTATAGAAAACATGAGTATTAAAAATTCATTAGAACCAAAATCATTAAATAACTGGTCATTTTTATGTGAAGCAACAATGATCGTATTCGTGATTTAGTTTCAACGACCTTAGATAGATGAAACTTGATATATCAACTATACCTAAGTGTTCAGAATCATTTTTTAGAACCATTACAATGCGAAAAGTATTCATTACGATTGATAAATTATTAGGTGCTCTGATTATAAACATTATTCAGTCTGATGTATGTTTTTACTAATTATAAATCTGATTAACTGAATAATGGTTGGTCTGATTTATCAATACGAATGCTAGTTTGATGATTATTAGATTTTTCATTGAGGTAGACTCGAATTATTTTAAACAATTTTTATGAAAAAAGCTCATTAAAAAGGATCAAACTCACAATCATTCAGATGGATCATATTGAGTAATTTATGTTGTATATACAACATAAATTAGAAAAATTTATCTGTATTGTATAAAATAATATTATCTACAAACAGATACTATAACACATGGGAAATTAAAATTAAGAAAATAATATGTTAATAGAGTGTTACTTATTTCCAAAAAAAATGAATATAAAAATAATAAATTAAAACATACAAATCAACAATCTCTCTCTTTTTTGGAAGAACAAAACATAGCACATAATTGGAAAATATTAACATTAAAAACATACAAACCGTAGTTATATTAAGAACATTTAAGATATTATTTTCCTTATAACCCCCACCCTATGTTTGTAACTCTTTTTTGATATAGTGGAACGTAATATAATATCTTCCCCTTAGTATAATATCACCTGTTATATATATATATAATTTTAGGTTTATTCCCGTTTTAGACACCTTATCCCCCTTTTTTTTTGAAAAATAATGTGAAAGTATGTTATGTTTCTGGAAATTTTAGGGGCTAAATAAATAATGAAATATTATAACATATAAACTAACTCTTCTTATATGAATAAAATAAAACAACATATATCCAATACTAAATCGAAACCATTCATGAAAATTAAATTTGGATTAAAATTATTTCATAATAAAAAACAATTAATTTTTTTTAAAAAAATAGACCTCAAGAGTTCAACGGGAAACATTTTATCATTCTGTATGATGTTCTTCACAAAGGTCATAATACTTTGGAACTCATGTCAACCCTTCTCATGATCCTCGATCTTTTCTTATAATTTATACTTATTTCGAACATCATCCTTAAATATTTTACTCTCATCAAAATAATTTTTATTCTATTCCTTCATTATTAAATGTTCATCTTCACACAATCTATGATGAGTAATATCCAACACAAAATTCTAAACATTTTATTTCAGGGCTTTTATTTCTTTGTTAAATCATCAGTTTTGTCCCTTATTCCTCTATGAAATTCCCTCAATTAGATACTTTCGAAGATAACTTGTTAAGGGAATATTTTATTTAAAATAAATGATGATTTACTTCCATAAATTTTCAATCATATTCTTTAATATCACAATCTATATTATTATACCACTTAACCATTTGATTATATGAACTTTACTTAGTTTTTTACTTTTAATGAATAGTTTTCAACTCTACCTCAATACAGATAATTGATTCCTATAGAGCATTAAATGACTATAATTTATCAATGAGGTTATTTTGAATAAGTCGAGTCCTATCTTTAACCATGGGAAAATATATAATGGTGTCTTTTAACATTTTCAAGCATTGGAAAATGTAATAAAAATATAATTGTGCAATGGTTTCCTTTGAATCCAAAAAAACATTTTGATGTTTCATACGTAGTTATTTTTTATTGTGTTTCACAACATTCATTGGTTTCTCTTTTTCTTTCATTGAATGTTTCTTTTCATTTGAAATTTCAACAACATACATATCTTTATTTGATTCACATTTTTAGAAAATTATTTTTGAGAATGAATATCATGTTCTTCAACTTGTTTATAGGATGGTTTTTAATTATACTTATTTGCGTACATTTCTTTTTAATATGATGAGAAGTTTTCATGGGACCCATCAATGTTGTATGGATTATCAAATTTAGTAGCAAAATATGATTATAAAGAATAATCTTTTGATGATATATTTTCTTCTGACACTTTATCTTTCTAATTATCATCATTATCAGCTTCTTACTTTTATTCCAACTCTTTTTATCCTTAAAATAATTCAAATTCTTATTCGATATATTCTCTTATTTCTTCTTATACTTCTTCTTCTACTAATTCTAAAACTCCCTCATGTTCTATCCCTAATTTTTTTCCATTTACATGACTCCCATTCCATAATTGTTTTAGGAAGATTAATTTTCTTGTTTTTATTTTGTAAAATCATAATCTATTAGTTTTACTTTAACAAAAAATAAAGGTATAACTAATGGAGAACCTAAGTTTTATTAAAAAAACAAGTCTAGAAACATGACTGTTTTGATCAATATGAGAAGTTGTAATGATTGGATTTGTAGAATCCTTCCTAACATCCTTTAATAGACATTCACAAGTCTTCACTTCCTCCAACCACTTATTCTATTTCTTTTTCCCCTATTAATTTAATTTTTTAGCTATATAGATTATCAAATAAAATAAAGCATCTGGATCAGTACAAAACTCTTGATCCCCATGTTTCTTTTGAGCCTTATAAACAATGATTTTTTGAAAAATTTCATCTATAATTTTCTTTTCTTTCTTCTATTTCATAGGTGGTAAAGATTCATCCTTTATCTTTTTCTTAATATATTCAACATTCATTGATGTTTGTGAATCCTATATAGAACCATCAAACTTCTCAACAATCTTATTTGACATAAAATAAAAAAATATTGATTATTGAAATCAAATCACCACTAATGAATACAATATATTCTCTGACTGGAGAATACTTATTCTAATATTTAAAAAGACACATCCATTTAACAAAAAACTTATTTATGATGGAAGAAAAAATAATTACATTTGAATTTATCAAATCAATCTTAATATTCTCTTCAATAATAAATACAAATTTCACTAGGTCAATTTGTATCATTTTATCAAAATATCCAAAAAAATATCATTTTATGCCTTAAGAGTTTTTATATCACCATTATCCATATTTATACTATTTATATAATCAATGATAAGTGAACAAAATTCCTCACATTCACATAATAATAAAACAATGATGCCTCAAGCTTAACTTTCTCAAAAGATTCATATTTTTTCAGTAACTTGTGTGATGGTATAAAATATTCAACTTCATTAAGAACACACACCATGTCCTCTTCTATTTTATATGATATATAATATCAATTTTCAAACATAGAAATTGATATTTGATCACTAACATATTCCTTAACAAAATCAAAATAGGCATAAAACTCTCTTTAACCATTTTAGCGTAATAAAATTTTAAAACATTATCATATTTCTATATATAAATATTATCCCATGATTTTAAATAAATATCCCTTCTTAGAATTGAATCATACCTTAAAAATAATTTAACTCTTTGGTATTTTCACAAAAATAATTCCTACATTAATAGTATTCTCTTGTTTTCATCATAAACAGAGTTTAAGAGGAGATCAGACTAAAGGAAAAATAATTGGGCTGATGGATTTAATGGGTGGTGAGACGTGGTGACGAAACCTCTACAAATCATTGTGAAAAATGGGTTGTCCCAATCATATATAGGCAATTAAGGAGGGGGTTTCCATCCCTATTCAAATCAACAGTTAAGATTATATTTTTAACTGATATGATGGATTCGATTTAATCGAATAAATTATTAAATTATTACTTGAATTCTAATTGTTATATTTTTTTTATCAGGGTTAAAATCATTTTCAAGGTTATAATTAAAGTGTACATTTTGGACTATATGGTTATATCTATATGGTTAACCTGTTCTTCTTGGTTTTTATATAAGAAACTAGTTAAAATGATTTTAATATAAAAAAAAATTTGATAGTATTAAAATGAAAACTTATTAAGATAGTTTTAAAAAATATAAACGTATTAATACAGTTTTATAATGAAAAAATAATTTGGACAATTTTGTAAAAAAATTCAAATCTTGAAATTTTATAAAATATTCCGATTCTGGAATGAAATATGTTAATTATGACTTCGAAATATTGTGTAAAATATATATTCTAGAAAAGATATTATGCTACAGAAATTTTAGAAAAGAAATAAAATATAAAATTGTGTCCTTCAAAAAAACATAATGTTTTTTAAATATATATGTACTACATATATGAAAAGGAGTTTATTAATGTAAGTAAATAGGTATAAAATAAGTAGATATAAATGATCACTTGACATTAATCCTTTTTATATTATGTTGAATGTATTCAAATATATCATATGTAAGGCATTTTTTCTTAAATAACAGCTTGGTTTCGTTTCGTTATGGTGAATTGTAAAATTTTAATTCCTTGTAGTGTGTGATCACAAAAGAAAATGGTGTCATAAATCTACATTCAAATCACGTGAATGATGTTTTTATTTTTTATATTGGGGAATGGAACTTCTATTGTCACAATTTCTTTTAGTTTCATTAAAATTCATTCCATAGTTAGTGAGTGTGTTCTTCATCCACAAAACATGATCAACACAATAACCAGATTCCACATATTGGGATTTAGTAGTGGAAAGTGATACTGAGGGTTATTTCATACAAGACCATGAAACTAATGAATATATTATGAATTTTATATCCATGTTGTACAGTTGCTATCCACAAAAAATCCACAAAGTTATTATATAAAAATGTGTTTAGTTAAAAACATTTTCAGAAGAATTGAATAGTTATAAATCTATAGTCCCCTTGAGAAAAATGAAAAAATCATTTAAAATCATTAAGAGGCAATTATTTTGGATTGTATCTATATCATGTACATTATCATACTGAAAACATTAAATTGGATTAATAGATTTTATGTAAAGTAAACAGTCTATCATACCTCTAAGAATCTTTTCATCAACTAGTTTCCTAACCTCATCAACATCTACTGTATTATAAGTACCAATAGGTGTATTAATACATTTAGTTTTTCTATACCCATGTTTCATAAGTGTTTTATAAAATTATGTTGAGAAATAATAGTACCCTCTAGTTTTTGTGAAATTTAAAAACAAATAAATTATGTTAACTCACCCATAATATTCATTTAAAACTCAGATTTCATAAGATTCAAAAATAAATATGTTAATTATTATTTAGTTGAACCAAATATTATGTCATCAACATAAATTTTTATAATCATAATGTTCATAATTTACTTATTATATAAAAATGGATAGATCCCCGTCTCCAATAAAGAAAATGTCTAACAAAAAACAACTTAACCTATCAATAAAGGCAGTATGGGGATTTTCAAATTCATCATGTTCATTGGTATGTTTATTAACATATTCTAGATGTTTTTTATTTTCAATACCAAGTGTTTGTTCCATGTAAAAATCATCCTTAACATATCCAATTTGTAAATAAGATATAACAACAATTTGAAATATTATAAAATAATGAATTCTATCATAGGATTATGTATTCAAATAGCTTCATGTCTTGTTATCAATGTATTCGTTTCATTATTTTTTATTCTCTATAATTTGTTATATACCTTAAAAATAATTCTATATTTATTTTTTTCATAAAATTTCTTACAAAAACACAATTTTACTCCATTTAAGGAAATTTCCATAGGTCATTAAAATAAATTCCCTAATTTATTCCACTCGAACTCATTTAGATCATCTTGCATTTCATTAATCCAATCCTCATCATATGATGCCTCGTCAAGATATTTTTTATTCAAATTGTGGTAAGAAATCATTATTTTCAATTTAATTATTCATGGATCTTCTAGTCATAATTTTTAGATTTTCATCACCAATGATATTGTCACTAGGATGAATCCTAAGAAACAAATGAATTCTTGGATTTTCATATGTTTATTATTCAACAGTAGGATGAATTTTTTTTGAAGGAATAACATCATAAATATGTTATTCATTTATCTCCTCATGTGATATGATTTATAATATAGGATGAAAATTAGTTTTCAAAATAACATTTGAGGATATAGGTTGTAGTTTTTTAATACAAATAGATTGGTTTCATCAATTAACATGTATTATTTCCACAACAAAAATTTTATTTTTAATGAAAAAAATAATCATTTCAATTAGTGAAATTAGATAAATATATTCCATCATAATACATGGGTGAAAACATATGTGTATATCATTAGTATTCTGAATGAATACATTAATCGAAAAAATTAAAGTATAAATATTTTGGTTTTCTTTCTATCCACCACTCATAATGTTTTTTATTCATAAAATGTATAAGTATAACTCAATTTATAGTATATGTGGTGTTAATAACCACTTCAAACCAAAAAAATTTAGAAATTAGGAATTCACTCAGCATGGTTCTAGTTATTTCTTTAATAACTCTATCTATAATTTTTACTACACCATTTTTCAAGGTTGTTCTAGGTGCTTAAATGTTATGTTCAATACCATTCCTAATACAGAAAGTTTCAAAATAATAATTTTAAAAGTCTCCCTAATCAGAAAAATTAATAGTTATCAAGAAGTGGGTTTCTTAATAATTAACTCTCGCTAAAAAATTGAAATAATTAATTAATTTATATTTTTTTGTTAGAAAATTTTCCCATGTATATCTAGTCTAATCATCAACTAAAATATATAAATATTATTTTCCACCATTAATTAATGTATATATAGGACAATGTATTTTTATGTGCACTAAAAATAAAGAATAAAAAGTTGATACATAAATAATATATTTGAATCCTCACTGATATTTTGTACTATTTTGACAAGGGGAAAACTGTTGATGAATCAAACCTATGTTTTGATAGATTCTTAACATTAACATTAATATCTAACCATTACATGGTTCTTATGATATAGTTTCCTATATTTAAATTTAATAACCATGATTGATCTTTCACCGCACTAAGAAAACACTAGTATTGTTTCCTAAGGTATTTTATGTTTAAATTGTAATCATTCTTATCATTTTTGGAATAAGGAATAAATTTAACTTTCTAACTATGTACAAAATATTTATCATTTTAGAAGATCACAATATGGTCCTCCGTATATATTTAAATTTTGTTGATAATTTTATAATTAATTCCTAAAAAGAAATATACATTACAAATATGGGCTTTTTAAAGATGTAATATATTAGCTATACCATTTCTTTCTCCAAGATAATTATCTTCGATAGATAGTTTTCCACCAGTAATCTTGTTAATATTATTAAAGAAACCATTTTTATTAATCATATTCTTGGAATAGAAACTATCCACATTTCAAGTCTTTTTGTTGTTTGTACTTTCACTAGATTCCTAAAACCAGGAATATTGTTTTTTTTTGTATCCCATACCTTCTTGTGTCCATTATTGTTAGAAAATTATATTTTAGGTAACCACATTTTTCCAATTTTTTTGATAATATTTAATTTCCTTATTAAAATATTCTTTTGGAAATAGATGAGAATGAAATATATTTAATGAATATATTTTTTCATTGACCACCTCTTTGGATAATAATGAAATAACATTCAGTTTTGGGGATAATGTAATTGCTACTAAAATCTTGTCAGGTAATGGTAAAAACCATTCCCGTATTATCACTATATGTTATAATTTCCCTATAAATTCTATCAACTTTTTCCATACCTATGGTAAACATGGATTAAATATTATTTAAGATGGAAATATCATAATTTTGTTTTAAACATAATTTTATCCTTATTGGTAATAGTATTAGAACTATTCTTTTCATGATTTTATTGTAAAGTGGTTTTCTCATAAATATCTTTTTCATTATCTTTTGAAATTGTATTTTTTCAGAATTAATTTATCAAGATATTTGGAAGGATATGATATTTTCTAGGACAAAGGATTTATTTTCGAATATTCCACTGCATGTTTTTCATTATCATCATCAGGTTTTTTAAAAACATTTATAATTTCATTTTCCAAAAGTTTAAAACACTTAGATTCCACTTCATAAAAAGTTAATGTATTATATTAACTAGATGAGAATGATTCTTCTCCAAAAGATGTAGGATTTTTATCATTATAACATTAAGGAAATTAGAACTTAAAGATAAATTTTTATTGGATTTAACAGTTTGTTCATTATCTGTGAGACCATGATTAACCATTTGTACTTATGAAAAATGTCCAATTTTCCTCTTTATAGGACACTTGTTATCAAAATAATTTTCATATGAATATCAACCATTGTAACTCCAATTGTTTGAACTTTTAAGACTTTTCATTCCATTTCACTTATAATATTTTTTGGAATTTCTCTCGGAATTGATTTCATTCCTATATTTTCTTTTCAGATTATAGAAATAAGGTTTGATATGCCCAACGTTTTTAAAATTGCTAATATATAAATTCATTATATTTCATGTCATTATTTACCTTTTGAATTTTCATATATTGGTATTTTAAGTTTCTAATTAATATGATTTATCTTATACTTATTGAATTGGTTTTCAACTCATTCACTTAACATGGAGATTAGCTATAATTAGATTAAATAAACACATTTTTTGTAGACTTCACTAATTTCACAACTGACATAGGATTAGTAGGTACAATATATATTATAGAAAAAAGAACCTCCACCATTTTTATTTTTATTTTTTCAAAATACCTATTTAATATTCCATCCTATTTCATGAGGGTAACAATAAATCCATCAAGAGTTTGATTAGTAATATTACTTGTTTCATCTGTATAAATTATCATAGTTTCCCACTCATTAGAAATTAAATAAAAAATATTTTCAACCAAATTATTATATTCAGCTCCATTCTATCTGTGAGACTAAATACTATTGATGGTAGACATAATCCAATGGTGAATCATAGAAACTATATAACCATGTATAAAATCAATGCCTTGAAAGTTATGATGAATCAAGGATCTTATTGTTTCATTGAGCATTGAAGTACTAATATCTATAAATTATAACATTTTCCATATATTGTTTGTAGCTTCATGAGATGAAATCTGACTGTGTATAATTATATTCAAGGACCATAAAAGTTTAATACTTACTATTTATTTTAGTTGATATTCGAACATCTCTTTATTTATAAATTTTTTAACATCCATCAAAGTAATTTTGTTATTTCGTGTAATAAATAGAAAATTGTCATCTCCATTTTTTATCACAAAAGTATTTATTCTTTCTATTAGTTATTCAAAACCGTCACCATCAAAGTTATGTTCTCTTCTTGGATTGATATTTTCAAGGATTCCATCATTTAACCCTACAATCTTAAAAAAATGTAAACTCTTTTAAATAATATAATGTTAGAGTAATAATGTATATAAACTAGATATTTATTTCAAAACATAGTAATTTTTTTGCGAGTAAAGAAGGTAAAAACCGAGTAAGTACATATGTATTGGAACCACCTATAATACCAATTGTTTGATCATAAAGGCTTATGGTGGATTACATGAGGGGTGAATTGTATTTTAAAATGTTCCAATAATAAAAAAAATACCTTTTGATGAAAAATGATTTGATTCAGACTTCATAAAATTTGCAAAGTATTATAATCATCATCATAGTTGATCTGATTATATTAGAGTATTTTTTATTGGTTTAATTGACATATCGATAAAATTATTTTGATAGAAAGATAAGTATGAAAACTAAATTTATAAAAAAATTCATAGTGAAAAAATAGATCTTTTAAAAACATGAAATACAACAGCTAGTTATGGTAAAAATGATTTACAAGCTATATTAAAAGAATTAAATCTTTTAACCTTATGAGTAATGGTTTTCAGTAATGATAAATAATTTTAACCCTAGTTTTATAATTACTATAATGAGTGTCTTTCCTAACCTAGAAATACCTCAGCATGATGATCAGAACATCTTTGTCTTTCTATCCCTGGAATCCCTTGATACAAGGATCAATGTCTTTGTTCATATCCATGGAGGCCATCGATCTGATAGATTTCATTTACCATATTTTTATCTTCAGAATTTATCAATAATTTCACTGATTAGACACAGAATTAAAAATAAAATTTCTTAAAGGAATCATCCATGATGCAGATTCCATAAAATAAAAATTCTCTACACTATTAATAATACTAAGAAATAGTAGTTTATGATAAGATTTCATTTAAAGACTTGAGTTGTGAAAATATATCACCAATAAATTATTTATGGTACATGATATTTAAAGGAGAATGTCCAATTATCATAATTTCATGTTAGTTATAATGTCCATGGACATATAATTATTGAAAACTCATCTGTAATTGGATTTTTGATCTCTTTTTTTAAGACTATTACAATTTTAAAATTATTCCTTATGATAGAAAAAATTCACTGAACTCACATTATAAACTACAGTCAGTCAGATGGAAATCATTATTGATTATCAATATGATGAATTAAATGAGTTTTATTCCAGATTTATGAGTAATAATGGCAATCTGATGTTTATTACTTTTTCAGTCAGGTTTAAAATACATAACTCTAACCAAAGTTTTGAATAAATTTCATTTTGATGGATCGGACTCACATTCAGTGTGGTGGATCAAATTGAATAACGTAAATTTTATATTCCTAACACATTTGAAAAAAATTTATGTATGGTATATGTTAATTATTTCTATAATATCTACTAAAAACATGGTACATACAATATTGGAAGAAAAATATTTTATATAGTGTCTATGATTTCAAAAACTAATGATGTAGAAAAGGAAGATGCAAGACTTCTGACTCAGGAATATTTCCTCGAATTATAATAACATGATCTTTATTTTTTAACGAGATTATTGTATTGATTTCCAGTAATTTTTATTCTTCATAATGAACCTTGGCTATAGAAAATTCTATCTCAAACTCATGGGGACTCTGAATATCAATAACAAGTGTATTTTTTGGCTCTTTCAAGAGGTTTCGTTCATTTAGGGTTTAATGTTTTGTTATTATGATTTCTAATTTATTTATCATATCATACATCAATACCATAGAATGCTGTTATAAGGACCCAATATTTTATTAATTTAATTTCCATTCATAATATATAATATTTCGTATTTAGTAATATAATATTATATAATTATCATTAACCCCATATAAAACCCGTCTACATATAATTATATTGATTAAATCAATAAATTTAGAGAATAAGTATTTTTATTTCAAATGAATGTAATATAGTGGGAAAAATAATAGAAAATAATTTATAAATAATATTAAAATGAGTATGTTCTCAATCACTTGGAATCATATCCCGCACGAAATGCATTCTCATAATGAAAAATGTTATTATTAGAGAAACATTCATTTTTTTAAAATTGAAAAAACTAAATGTAATATTGATTTAAAATTATTTTTACAGATGAATGAATAAAATATGAGGTGTTATAAGATGTATGAAACCTATATGGGTTTTATAAAAATGAAAACATGAATAGTAATTTGGTAATTGTAATAGTAATCTAACTATTGAAATAGTTATTTGATCTTTAGTAATAGTAACCAGATTGTATGAATAGTAACCAGACCAATGTAAATGTAAAATAATAATTAGGTATCTAATTAAATGAAAATATTATATATATATATATATATATACCATGATACATGTAAATGGATGTTTTAAAAAATATTTTATAATTTTTCATGTTTTTTTAAACCGTATATTTTTTATGTTCATTTTTTTAGAAAATATTATTGATTAAAATATATTCTATATTTATAAAATTTATTTATAAAAAAATATTATGGTTTATTGTAAATATATAATAACTCTATATGAAAGTATATAATTTATAAAAGGGTTCAAAAATTGATCATAATATTAATATTTATATTCTTCAAATAAATGATGATATTTTATAAAAATTAAAATTATCATGTTTAGAAATTTTGTCATAAAAAGGATTTTATTTTTAGAATATTCAGATTAAAAAATTTAGGGTGATTTTTTTGTATCAATTATTTGTAAACCCCTGACTTGGGATTCCCGAAGCCAGTACAATATTTTATTACAGTAGCATGATTACAAGGAATCAAATCCTGGATGACTGATGAGTTTTACTATTTTGGAAAGCCAGATTATATAACGGATACCCATAATACCTTGGTAAATGAATATAAAACATGATACCTAATAATATGAAATCAGCATCATCCTTGAAATCATACTCAATGATTTCTTATTCATGACCTCAGAAAAATGAACATAAAAGGGGTGAGCTCAAATTCTCATTAAGGGTAAGTAATGAAAAACAAATAAAGAATTGAAGAGATTAATCAACATGGAAAGGCAAATAATTGATTACACATTCCATTAAAACAACTAGATAAGTAATAATTTATATGTAAAGCTAAATAAATAAGAACACATTCCATTCAAGTAACTATATAAGGAAAAATCATTATTGAAATGTAATAATTAGAAAGACATGCCATTTAATCAATTACTATAAAATGAAATATATCTATATGGATATTGACTAAAAATTTTATGGATGAATAATAACTAAAACTAAATTAGTAAAATGTTTAATTATTGTATGTCATGTTTTTTATGTATATGAAAATTTTATCTTAGAGACATCTCATAGAATGGTTTAGCGTATAAGGTGAAAACTTATCTAATTTGGCCAACTATTTCGTCTCATTAGGCTACCATTGCACTGAGGGGATATCTATAATAGAGACCCACCCATTACATTATTTTCGAAATAATTCTTCATATATTGATTAATTGATTTAATCTACATAAAATATTCATTATTAAATATTATTATTCAGTAAAATATTGAGATTTATCAATAATTCTTTAGTTAATAAAATAACTATAAAAGTGAATACCATATTTAAAAATAAAATGTATTTTAATAAATAATAATATCCATCACCAAATAATATGAATATTTAAAATAAATTTATTTTATTAATAGAATTTTAACATCCAAAAAGAATGTGATATTACAATGAAAATCATTGATAACATTCTTTAAAAGAATAATCATTAGAGATTTTAATGTGTCCCATACCACTTTAAATCATTTTAATCATAATATACATGAAGAAATAATATTAAATGATACATATTATATAAGGAAAATATTTGTATTCATGATATAAAATGTTAAAATTAATTATATGCAACATATAAAATTTAATTCGTGAATAATAACAAATATATCTCAATGAAA
The DNA here is from genome assembly GCA_963277665.1 of Viscum album. Taxonomy (NCBI): domain Eukaryota; kingdom Viridiplantae; phylum Streptophyta; class Magnoliopsida; order Santalales; family Viscaceae; genus Viscum; species Viscum album. The sequence continues at coordinate 392,610,742 of OY728166.1, forward strand.
TTTAAATAATACGAAATCCCTTACCATTCATTTACATTTAGTTGATCATACTTTAACAACATGTATAATATTTTTAAGTGTTTTAATAGCATAATAAATAACCATATTTACATTATGATAACATATATGTATTCCTTGTAATATCTTATTACCTGTTTGTTAACATTCTTTTATTATTTTTACTTTTTCGGGTGTTAATTGTCCAGTTTTTTGAGAAAGTTGTGCCTTGTAACTTTTTATTATTAATAATTATAAGAAAAAAAATATAATTATATATAGAGTGTAAAACATTATGTAAATATTAAATATATTCACTATATATTTAATTATAACAATTCATAATATTTGTAAATAACACATTTCATTCATTGTTCATGGAGATGGTAGGTTGTATGTATGCAAGAATGCTACTACAATTTATTTTTCATATAGAATTGTAAATATTAAATGATAAATATGAATATTATAATTAAATTATAATATAAATTTCTTATATTTCACATTTGTTTTATTTAATTCATCTTTAATATGTTACATTCATAGCGTGAATGATTTACATTTATTTAGAGATATGGTGGTCCAAACTTCCACAAATGATGTTATTGTATTTAAAAAAATGGAATTTATAAATGTATGTATTTTAAAAGAAATATATAATAATAGATAAAAAATATAGTATATAACATATATAAATCGAGTTTCATTCATTATTCCTAACCATGAATATTGGTAAAGGAAAAAATGGACAAGTATCATTTCATGAGGTGGTACTTCATCGTACACATATACAGTATGTTCATTACCCATTAAATAGAATGGTGTTTATTTATAGGTATAAACCATAGAATAAAAATTTCTATGTATATTCACAATACTATTCTAGTTATATAATAATAGAATCAGTAGATTTGAGGGAGTGGAGAAGAAGTAAAACTAAAGAGGTGGAGGAATGATATTACCTCTTAACTATGTAACTCCTTTTTGTTTTCCCAAAAGGGCTTCCTTGGATGGACTAATTCCCAAATTAAGGCATCAAGGAGTAAGGAAAGGAATTTTCTAATTGGATTTTTAATATATTAGTTTATCCTTAGTGGTTTGAGAGGTGTCAGGAGTTGGTATGTGTGTTAGCCTTTTAGAAGTGAGGGAGAGGACTCACTTGGCATTTTTTAAAATAAGTTAGGTGTACCCACATTTTGACCTAAAAAAAGACATATAAAACCATAAATAAACAGTAATGTATGGTTTATGGATGAATTATGTGCATTAAATAGGTTTTTTACAAGTGTATTGGTCATTTGATCCCTTTTATTTAAGGTTGAGTCCTTTGTTAAGCTCAATTTTTCTATAATCATTGTAATTAATTTTAATCACTATCACTAATATTTTTGGTCAAAAAATAAGTTGAAAAAATTAATAATTTCAAATTGTGTTGATTACAAAAATTTAATCAATTTCCAAAAATTACAAGGAAATTAGATTTAAAAATAAATTTACAATTAATCTAGTAGAAGGAATTAATATAAAGGTTCTTATAATAAAACCACTCAAAAGTTTTCCTTGATTTCTTGTTCAATTTCAAAGTGATATTGATTCAAATAAACAATATTGGATTATTTTTTAAAAATATAATCTACATACAATTTGAAACAAAATAAATATATAATTTTACATTATAACTAAATTAGATGAAAAAATATGTTGTGAATTTCATTTCAGTATTTTCACTATTCATAAAAAAATGAAACCTCACATAAAAATACCAAAAATATACCTTATCCACATGTTAAATTGATAAAATACTCAAAAAGTGGATTTAATATAAGTTCTCCATTAAAAGTTAGTAAAAGTTCCTTAATTAATACATAGTATTTTTTTGTATAATGATGTGTTTGTTCCTATCTAATTTCAATAAATTATATTTTATGGATGTAAAAATATTTTAATGGATATATAATATATATATTTCATATATAAAATCTATAAAAGGGTTATAATTTTATTGAATGTGAAAAAACATGACTAAATAGTGTTTTTTGTAAATTGGTTGTCGTGTAAGTTGAAAACTAACTCGGTATTTCATGCTATAAAAAATTAAACCATTATAAAGGAAAAAATGGTAACATAATGGGGTGAAACATTATTCCTTCCTATAAAAAAATCATCCTCAAAATAGTTGGGTTTTTACCATAAAAGATTTGTGGTTTGTTCGCCTTCACAGAATCCTCTCATTTCCATGTTAATTCTTCCATTTTATGACTTCTCTAGAGTACTCTTACTAGATGAGTCATATAATTCATTATTACATACTCTCTGGTATCAATAATCAAGATGGTTTCTTCATAGTCTGAAAGTTTCGGAAACAACTCAATATCATCATAGTTTATCACAATCATTGCATTGGACATGTACTTCTGTAGAATAGATATATGAAACACATTATGTACCATTGAGATATTTGGTGGAAATGCGAAATGGAAGGCATAAACTAAAACCCTTTCAAGAATATCTAATGGTCCATCATACCTAGGACTCAATTTCCTTTTCTTCTAAAACCTAATAACAGACTTCCTTGGATATACCTTCAGGAAAACATGGCCTTACACTTGGAACTCTAATGATATCCTATGATTGTCGGAATAACTATTTTTAGTAGATTGAGATGTTTTAATATAATCTTGAATAAACTTTATATTTTATTGAATCTCTTCCACATTTTCTGGTCTTACATGTTTCCTTTTTACTACTGAATCCCAACTTGTTGGAGTATGACATCTCTTTCCATATAATTATTTATATTTTTCCATTTGAATACCTGAATGGAAACTATTACAATAGAAAATATCAACCTTAGGTAATTACTGATCACATATAACTTGATGGTCATGTGACCATGACCTAGACATATCTTTAGTTGTTTTAATATTCCTTCTAGACTTACGATCAGTTTTAGGATGGTAGGCAATGTTCAAATGATTATCGTTGTTAATATCCTTCATAATACTTTTCTAAAATTTTGACTCAATGTGGGGATCTCGATCTAAAACAATTCATAGAGTTGTGTCATGAAGTATTATTGATTCATTAATAAAGATACTTTCATGGTTTTCAAGGGTAAGTCTGTCTCTTAATGAAATGAAATGTGAATATTTGGGTACATGGTCAACAATAACCCATATTGAATCATTATTTTTAGGAGTCTTTGGTAGTATTCTGAGAAATTATATTGTAATTTCATCCAATTTTTCACACAATACTAACTAGAGGTTTCACAGATCATTTACGATGTTGCCTCATCACATTCACTTGTTAAAGACTAAATATCTTAACAGAAAATTAACAATTTCTCACATTATATTATCCCACAAAAAATGTTCCCTAGAATCTATATACATCTTTGTTCTCTTAGTGTGTATAGGAAATTTGAGCTATGAGAATCATCTAACAACTCCCTTTTTATAGTAGGTATAGATGGAACACATATCCAATTTCAAAATTTTAGTACACCATATTCATATACAAAATATTCTAATTTTACTTATTCATGCCATTAATTTTCTTCTGATATTCATTATCTTTAGATTGAGAATTATTTATTCTATGTAATAAAGATGAATTTGAAATCATTTGAAAAATGGTGGATGTATCCTCTTATATGAAAATTCCAATATCCATACTCACTCGATCCATGAACATAAGTTCCTTCTCCATCCTTATTTGTGTTAGATCTATATGATCCTTTATACACAATGTATATTCTTCATTATTTTCTTTCCCCAGATGGTAGTGTATTGGGAAATCATAATGATTGAGTAAATTGATACTTTGCATTTGACTCATGTTGAGATATTTTTTGAAGAAGATTCATTTTAGTCTTTTATGATCTGTTTATATCTCACATCATTTTCAATAGAGATAATGTATCCATATCAGAAATGTAAATATTATAGTTACTAACTCAAGATCATGGGTTGGATAGTTTTTTTTTGTGAGTCCTAAATTTCCTTGATTCTTAAGCAATAACATTATCATTTTTATTAGCACACATCCAAGTCCCATCTTCGTAGATTAACTATATAAGTAAAAACCATCACTCCCAGATAGTATATTCCAAATTGGATAACTGAATAATATTCTACTAATTTCATCAAAGAAATCTTCAGATTCCTTTGTCCAGAAAAATATAACCCATTTTCTTGTAATATTTGTAACAAGTTATGTAACATCTTTATATTTTTGGTTATAATAAATTATCTGACTGAATTTTAATCTTAAGGATCAACAATTATTCCATAATTTGAGAAATTATGGAAAATAAAAGAAACTTCTTGAATCCATAATTCACATTTACTAAATTTACCATCTAAATATTTCCTTATAAGATTCTTAATAATTATCCTAATGGGATTTTAATGGTCCTCATATATTTTAGAATATAGATGAATATAATGAATGAATTTCAAAAAAATTCATCAAGATATTCCCTGAACATTATGTTGATTAAGTCCGTAAAAATAGAGGTTTCATTAATCACTTCCGATGTAATTACTGTAAAATTGTAATTTCTTTACCTCATATGAAATAAAGTCATCAGAATATCCACCTTATTAACTATCATTTAGTGATAACTATAATGAGGATAAATCTTTGAAAAATATTATTCCTGGTGATGTTTACAAAACAAGTCATTAATATGATGTAGTTGATAATTTTTTTACTGTAATAGAATTTATTTATCTATAAACAATGTAAAAAATCATGGATCCATATTTAATCTTTTGTAAGAGAATATGGGCTCCCAAGTGAAAACACTAGGGAGAATAAATATCTTTTTACCCAATTCATTTAGTTTAATCTTCATTTATACCAATTCTATAGTGGCCATTCTATATAGAGTTATTGATATTGGCCTAGAATTGGGGATCAATATAATAGAAATTTCAACTTCATTCATTAGGGGATATCCATGTAATTCCCATAGAAATGCATTAATTTATTACTATATATTAGGTATATCCTAAATATGAAGATTACATTATTTATTACCTGGTGTTGTTTGCTCTTCTTCCCTTAAAAATTCATCCAGTAGAGCTACCGGAGGTGGGTTGAGATAAGAATCATGTAGGGAAGCTTCTGTTATAATGATCATGGATTCTACATCATCCTTCCAAATCGTAACTTCATTCCTCTTGTAATAATTCATTGCATCATATTTTTATTGGAATTATATTAAAATGATTCTATAAAATTAAACCATTGGTATGATAATGATTTCAGCATGTAATGTAAGTTTAAATTTCATAATTGGTCCTTTACAATGCATATTTGTTGAAATAATACATCACTTATGAGTTTTTATTAAAAACACTCTTATTAAATCAAAAATAAAATTTCTTATTTCATTAGAAAACATGGTATATATAAATGACTATGAAGATATGGAATCCAATAAGGAATTGGTTAATTTTAATTTAGAATTAGTGTTCTTGTCACCACATCATTTGGCCCTTCAACCTCTTCCATAGTGATCTCGTATACATTTCCATCTCCCCTTTCCCAAATTAGCTATATATTACCTTGATTCTTGGGGAATTAATTATTATAGTCTTTCATCTCCTTATTGTTGAAACAGTGACTATTAGTTTTTTTGTTATTACCTTTTATGTGTTTAGTATATTAACACCTTTCTCTACAATTAATTAAAACACACATTCCCTTTTAGAATTTAGCAGGTTTAATCTTACAACAGTTAGAGTGAGATGAAAACCTATCAAAAATCATTTTATTTAATTCATTACATATTTATTGGTTCTCAGAGGACCTATTCTTATCATGGATTACCAGGAATACTTAGGATATTGAGAATTCCTTCTATGTTTTGATGGAAAATAAAACTATTTCTTCATATGAGGAGAAATCATGAGAACACAACTTCATTCAATGATTTGGCTTATTAACATCATAGAAGTATACAATCTTACACTCTGTGTTTATTTATGTAATTTTTGGCATACCTAGCCTTCTTGGTAAAGGTATATTCATAATCAAAAACACATTCTTATTCCCTTTCATCTAAATTTTTGATCAAGAGAGAATTATATATCGATGAATATCTATATAAATGTTATATATTCCATGAGTTCTATTTCTTCTCCCTCCCTAGTATTCTAGATCACGGAAAAACATTGATCAGCATCACCATCGTAACAATAGACTACAAGTATAACCATTTATATTTCACTACATTCCAAGGCTGTAAATAGCTTCCCTAGAGACATAATTTGTTGCTCAACTAAAATTTTATTATTAACCCTACAGAATTATTATGGATTATGTCACGTAATTTGATCCAACATAAGATATTCTTTTCTTGGAATAGGTTACTCCATCTGGACATGGTTAGTTGTAATAACTAGGTTATGTTTTTCTAATATTTCAATTATTTTCTCTATTCCAATACCATATTCATTTGTTTCATCAATTGGTAATTCTCTACATTTTCTAAAAGTATTGACACCATTAGTCCTTAAAGGTTTCATTTCTAAACAATGTAATTTACTATATTATCACAAAAAATCATAATCTATAATTACAAATATGGTATATCACATATCATAAATTTATTAATTGTAAACCATTGAATAAAATACTTGTTATTATTTAGGGATGTCACTACTTTTAAATACATTATAATGGTTTTTAATGAAAATGTGAATTATCATAATCATATACTTTAATATATGTGAAACCATGTGCATAGTAATGAATTTTTTCATGTACCATGTTACATCAATTCATGTATAACACCTAATGTCAGTATTTTTACAATTAGGTACATTTTTTTAAAAAACACATCCACTTGTAGAATCAATACATCGAAAAATCTAAGAATACCTTCATAATATCTAAATTATCAAAATTGTAGGGTTTTATCTTATAATAATCCTCAAAATCTATCTTAGGGTTATGTTCCCTAATCTATGTTTTGTAAAACTAGTTTCTAGGGTTTCTCCTGTTGGGTCGGAAAAAGACGGAAATGATGGCAAGAGGGGGGGTGAATTGCCTTTTAAAAAATGATTAACAAATTAAAATCAAAGTAAAGAATACAGCGGAAATAAAGAGGCAAGACACACTAAATTGATAACGGAGTTCGGCGAAAACTCGGCCTACGTCTCCGCTCCCAACTCAACCGTTGAGAGATTCCTACCGCTTGCTTTTCAATGGTTTTAGCAAGAAACCCACTAGGCTTTGAGGTAGCACTAGGACCTATTACAGCTTGCTTTTATTGGTTTAGCAAGAACCCACTTGCTTTTGATGGTTTAGCAAGAACCCACTAGCCTTTTTAACGGGTGAAGGCTAGCTCACCGGAGACACAAGCCTTTTAAAAGGAAAGGCTTGAAGAAACCTCTTCACACCTTAATGGTGGTGTGAAACCCAAAAGAAAGAGGGATGAAGAAAGAGTGTTGGGGTTTGTAGGCACAAACCCAAAATTAAAGCTCAAAATAAATATACAATAAAAACCGTATTTTGAGAAGCCTTGGGCGCCTTTGATTGGATGGAGATGTTGAAGGCCACTTCCAAGCTTCTTTGGAGGAGCTCCTTGGATGTGGAAGTTGTTGGAGCAATTGGGGTTCCCTTGGAGGAAAGCGCCGGAGGTACGCCAAATGATCAACAAGGTGTCTGTGGGCTTCCGTATAGTTCTGGTTGGTGTCCGAGGCTTCCTTGGCCTTTATTTATAGGCATGGAACCCTTGAGGAGGCTTCGGAGCCGTTGGAGAGGCTAAAAGAGCCGTTGGGGGCCAAAAGAGGGTTGAATGGTTAAAGCCAACGGCTAGTTTGACTGGGCTACCGGCTGGCCGGTACAGCTCCACCGGCTGGCCGGTGCCTTGGCAGAGGAGGAGAATTCTGGTCCAGGCTCCACCGGCTGACCGGTGCCAGAGCCACCGGCTGGCCGGTGGCAAGACAGTAGCTCACACTGTTTGATCTGGGTGCCACCGGCTGGCCGGTGACAGAGCCACCGGCTGACCGGTGGAACCTGGCAGTGGGCAATGCCTCTGCCAGGTCCACCGGCTGGCCGGTGCTATCACACCGGTTGGCCGGTGGACTGAATTTCAGTCCACTTTGCCAGCTTTCTTGGGCCATTCCTTTGGCAATCTCTTGCCTATCATCCACAACACTTAAAACACAATATTAGATAAATAAGAAGGTGATTGTGATCATGAAAATCAAACAACGAGGGGAACGAGATGTACAACAATCTCCCCCTATTTTGATGATCACAATCACCAAAACAATTAAAGTAAAAACATAAATGAAAGGCATGCTTTTAAATGATAAAAATAAATACTAAGCATGAGAGAAAAGATTCTCCCCCAATCAATCAAGAAATTTCTCCCCCTTTGTGATTATCAAAATAGAATGGGGCATAAAACTTGATTGAGGGAAAAGAGATTTGAAAAACAGGATTTGAGATTTGAAAATCAATTGAGATTTTTGAAATTGAAATGAAAAATTGAATGAAAATTTGAAACCAAGTGTTGAAATTGAAAGATTGAAAAAAAAATTGAAATTGAAAAGCTTGAATTGAAACAAAAAGCTTAAACAAACCTAACTCCCCCTAAATAAAAACAAAAAGTCACCGGGGAGAGGGATTTTGAAAAGAGTCAATTTTAGGCCCGGAGAGACTCGCTAAGAGGGATTTTTTAATCCATAATTGTCTCATGGCGGGTCTTCTCCTATAGAATTCATCGGAATAGAAAATAGATTTGGGTTGGCCGTACCGGGCATTTTTGCAATTACACTCATAAATGAGGTGCCCGGGTTTTTTGCAATAGTTACAAAATTTATAACTAGAGCTCCCCCTTACAAAAATAGTTGGAGCATGGGAGGAGGAAGCTATATTGGCATATCCTAGCCCTTGGGTGGTTCTAGATATACGTTGGGAACCAAGTAAATTGTTTAAATTTTGTTCCCCTTGGGTGAACTTAGCTAAGGATTCTCTAAGGTCCTTGATGGTTGATTCCAAAGAATCAACATTGGGAAAATTTTGGATTTTTAGGGAGAGTTCCTCCTTCTCTTTGAGAAGTTGTTCTTTTTCGGAGGAATGCTTTTTGAAATTCTTTTTCAAAGAAACAAATTTTGAAGAAAGTTCATGAAAACCATTTTCAAGTTGGTCCCTAACATGTTGGAGTTCTTCATAAGACAAATGATTGAAAGAATTTGAAGAACTAGAAGACGAGGAAGAAGAGTCGGAAGATGATACCTCATGATTTTCCATTAGGAATTTTTTACCTTGGTCTCTCGAGGAGAAGGAGGAGAATGAAGAGGTGGAGCTATCACTCCATGTTGCCTTTGAAGCCTTCTTCTTTTTCTTCTTGGCCCTTTTCTTGTGAGGTGGGCAAACGGGCACGGATTTTTCATCGGGTTCTTGCTTTTGAGCCTTCTTAGTGCCATCATGGGTAAGTTCTAAACATTTCCAAATATCATGTGAAGTAGAGCAAGAAGAAATACAATCAAAAACATTACGATCTAACCCGCAATGAAGATCATTCATGGCTTTGCCATCAAGCTCAAAATTTGCAATGTCGGCGGGGGTCCATTTAGACTCATCGGGAGAAGAGAGCGTAAAACCATGAAAAACAATTCTATAAATTGGATAGCCAATACTTTTAAGAAAAGTTGACATGTGGGTTTTCCAAAAACTATAATCGGTTCCATCAAAGAATGGAGCACGATCCAAAGAAAAGCCTTCGGGAGATTGAGAGGAAGAAGCGGTAGAAGCCATCAAAAAATAAGAGGATCTTTAATTTGAAACCGGTTAAGGAATTATTCAAATACGTCCTCTGATACCAATTGTTGGGTCGGAAAAAGATGGAAATGATGGCAAGAGGGGGGGGGGGGTGAATTGCCTTTTAAAAAATGATTAACAAATTAAAATCAAAGTAAAGAATGAAGCGGAAATAAAGAGGCAAGACACACAAAATTGATAACGGAGTTCGGCCAAAACCCGGCCTACGTCTCCGCTTCCAACTCAACCGTTGAGAGATTCCTACCGCTTGCTTTTCAATGGTTTTAGCAAGAAACCCACTAGGCTTTGAGGTAGCACTAGGACCTATTACAGCTTGCTTTTATTGGTTTAGCAAGAACCCACTTGCTTTTGATGGTTTAGCAAGAACCCACTAGCCTTTTTAACGGGTGAAGGCTAGCTCACCGGAGACACAAGCCTTTTAAAAGGAAAGGCTTGAAGAAACCTCTTCACACCTTAATGGTGGTGTGAAACCCAAAAGAAAGAGGGATGAAGAAAGAGTGTTGGGGTTTGTAGGCACAAACCCAAAATTAAAGCTCAAAATAAATATACAATAAAAACCGTGTTTTGAGAAGCCTTGGGCGCCTTTGATTGGATGGAGATGTTGAAGGCCGCTTCCAAGCTTCTTTGGAGGAGCTCCTTGGATGTGGAAGTTGTTGGAGCAATTGGGGTTCCCTTGGAGGAAAGCGCCGGAGGTACGCCAAATGATCAACAAGGTGTCCTTGGGATTCCGTATAGTTCCGGTTGGTGTCTGGGGCTTCCTTGGCCTTTATATATAGGCATGGAACCCTTGAGGAGGCTTCGGAGCCGTTGGAGAGGCTAAAAGAGCTGTTGGGGGCCAAAAGAGGGTTGACTGGTCAAAGCCAACGGCTAGTTTGACTGGGCTACCGGCTGGCCGGTACAGCTCCACCGGCTGGCCGGTGCCTTGGCAGAGGAGGAGAATTCTGGTCCAGGCTCCACCGGCTGACCGGTGCCAGAGCCACCGGCTGGCCGGTGGCAAGACAGTAGCTCACACTGTTTGATCTGGGTGCCACCAGCTGGCCGGTGACAGAGCCACCGGCTGACCGGTGGAACCTGGCAGTGGGCAATGCCTCTGCCAGGTCCACCGGCTGGCCGGTGCTATCACACCGGTTGGCCGGTGGACTGAATTTCAGTCCACATTTCCAGCTTTCTTGGGCCATTCCTTTGGCAATCTCTTGCCTATCATCCACAACACTTAAAACACAATATTAGATAAATAAGAAGGTGATTGTGATCATGAAAATCAAACAATGAGGGGAACGAGATGTACAACATCTCCTATACTTTATTTGAAACTAGAAAAACACCTTGACCCCAAAATCACGGAGTCGGTGCATTATTTTATTACATTAGAATTATTAAAATGAATCAAATCTCAATGGACCATCAAGTTTTTCATTTTTTGAAACACAGATTATATATATGATTACCATAATACATTTAGAAATGAGAATAAACCCACATACATAATAAACAGAAAAAAAAGTAAATCTTATTCAATGTTTTATTCATCGTATCATGGGGAAAATAAATATAATATGGTTTAACACAATTTCTCAGTACGGGTATGTAAATAAAAAGCAATAATTATTTGTAGAGAATAATCAACATTAAATGTCAAATAACTGATAATACATGACATTCAAATAACTACATAAGGAATAATAATTACTCAAAGAAAAATAACTAATAACACATTCCATTAAAATAATAAGATCATGATAATTCATTATAAAAATGTTATAACTGGGAACACATTCCATTTAATAAAAGAACCAAAAATAAAATTCATCTATAGATATGTCGATAAAAAATATAATGGATGAATAATAACATAGAATTAATGAGGGAAATTATTAATTATTGTACTCCATGTTTTCATGGTACATGAAACATTTAACGTTGAGACCTTTCACAGGACTAATTATCATATCGGGTAAAACCCCATCTAATTTGATAAACAATTTTGTCTCATGAGACTACTGATGCATCAAGAGAACATATATAACTAGATCCCACTCATTTTATACAGTTAAAAATAAATCAACAAATATCAAATAATTGATTTTATCAATAGAAAATATTCCTTATCAAAATATTTATTTAGTCAAATATATAGATTTATTAATAATTCCCTAGTTAATCAAATAACTGTCCAAGAGAACACTATATGTTAAAAAATAAAATATTTAAGGAGTTAATAATATCTATTACATTAGAATGTTAGTATATACAATAAAGTGATTGTTTCAATAAATATTTAACAATGAAAAATAATTTTATATTTCAAAGATAATCTTTAAAAAATATCTTTAAGAGAATAATCTTTAAACATTCCAATGTGTCCCATACCACATTAAAACATTTGAATCATAATATATATGAAGTAATAAAATTAAATTAAAATTATAATATCTAGAAAATAAGGTAACTAATGATATAAGATTTTAAAAGGTAGTATATACACCATATTAAAGTTAATTGGTGCATAATAACAAATATGTCTCAATGGAATGAATTGAGATGAAATCCCTTAACTTACATTTCATTTTGGGTGATCTTCCATTAAACCTATATAAATGGGTTTAAAGGGTGTTTATAAAATAACACAAAACCAAATTAATATTTGTGACATCATATATGATCATATTATAATTTTTATTACTTTTTTGTAATCATTCTTTTTTTAATTTCACTATTTTATGTGTTAATTGCCTAGTTTCTCAAGTTATTTTTGGCGTGTCACGTATTGTTATTATTAATTAGATCCTTGTTTCATCATCTATAAAATTTAAAATATGAATTAAATATCATATATTTCTATTATATATGTATTTATAATTATTTATAATATTTGGAGATATGAAATGAGATTCATCGTTCTTAGAGATGGTATGTCATACGTATACATGAATGCTACTTTTATTTCTTTTTTTATTAAATATATGAAATGTAAATGGTAAATATTATTATTATAATTAAATTTTAATATTAGTGTTTTATATGTTAAATAGTTCTATAAAAATATGACTAAATATGTTCCATGTATAGCGTGAATGAATCGCATCACTTTGGGGAGGCGATAATCCACATGTCGAAAAACAATGTTAACATATTCAAAAAAAATGTAAATTATAAAGTATGTTGTGTGAAAATAAATAAATAATAATAAATAAATAATAAATATAACATATAACATATAGAAAAATAGTGTCCATCATAATTCTAAACAATAATAGGTGGTAAATTAAAAAAAAATAGTCATCGTTTTGTGAGGGGGTAGTTCACTGTACACATATACATTATGTTTTTTTCCCATTAGATAAAAGTGTTTGTATGTGTAGTTATTGACCAAAGAATAAAAAAATCTATGTATATTTAATATATTGGTCTTGTTTTATAAGAATGGGGTAAGTGGTTTTTATGTAGTTGAAAAAATAAATAAAACTAATGATATTAGGGAAGATGTTTCCTCTTCATCGGGTAACCCATTTTGGTTTTCAGAAAAAAGAATAATTGAATATATTACTATAAAAATTTAGTATTAAATGATTAAGAGTGGGATGTTTTAAATTTAATGTGAAAGATATTGGCTGAAGATATTTTTTTTAGATGTGTGAGGAAGTGGGAGGGGTTGTAGCCATTTATAAGGGAGGGAGAGGACTCATTATCATTTTTGAAAACTAGTTAGGTGCATCCACACTTTTACCTAAAAAATTAATATAAAACCAAACATAAGAGTGGATCTTTTATGTTTTATTTAGTTCATTAAATAGGATTTGTATATGTGTATAGGCCATTTGGGCCCTTATGTTTAAGGTTTGGGCATTGGTTAAGATTAATTTTTCCTCAATAGTTGTAAGTATTTTTAATACCTTTCATTAATATTTATAGTCATAAAACATTTTTCATTATTATATATTATAAATTATTCTGATTTTATATGTTGAATCTATATTACCAATTTAAAATCACATGAGAGGTAAATGTTAATTTAAAATTAATTCTACAAACTACACAAAAATTATGGTTTTTAAAGTAAAATCATTCAAATGTTTTCTATGTTTATTTGTTCAACATAAAACTTAAATTAGAAAAAATGAACTAAATTGGATGAATTGATAAAACATTCATGTCATTAATATTTAAAACCAAATAAATCTATATTTTTACAATATAAATAAATTATATTTAATGATGTTTTGAATTAAAATTCAGTGTTTATCACCATTCATCAAAAAAATTAATCATCATTTTAAAATAACAAAAAATCAACCTTAGATAATTTTATATGTTATTAGTTCAATGATAATGTTTATTTTTACAAGTTAAATGTATAAAATAATAGTAAAGTGTATTTATAATTGTTTCTATATTAAAAGTTTGTAAAATTGTATTAATAAAAATGTAGTATTATTATGCGTATGGTTGGATTTGTTTTTATCTTATTACTATAAAATATATTTTATGAGTGTCATAATATTTGGTTGAATAAATAATATATAATTTTACTATAAAACTATTTAAAATTGTTATAATTTCATTAACTATAAAAAATGTGACTAAATAGTTTTTATTTATTTCTTAAGTTGCATGAATTGAAAACTAACTCAGTATTACAAGATATAAAAGGAATTAAATTATTTTAAAGGGAAATATGGTAACATGTTGGGGTACAAATTTTTATATAATGAATGTTGTGTCTTTTATAGTCATGTGTATCCACCAGGTTAATTCTCTTTCCATTGTTTTTTTTCACATATCTTATTATAGCCTCTCTATTTCTACAATTCTGTTTTCCCCTCTGCAAAAATAGGATTCTTAAAATCATTCTCCTATCCTCAAACAAGTTGTGATTTCACATAAATATCATTCGCCTATACATTAACCTCCACCATGGTATCCTCCTTTTCCACCACCTCTGACTCCACTTGCACCTCCACCACCAGCTCTGCCTCAGTCTATGCCTCCATTTCTATATCTTTTACTCCTCAAATAAATATTTATTTCCAATATTACCCACAGTGTTTCATCATTCCTGACTCCCCCTTCCTTGTCCTACATCCAATCATAATCTACTTTAAATCAATTTCATATTTCTTCAGTTAGTTCTACAATCCTCTTCTCTATTTCTCCTAATCTGGATTCATCCTGATGATTGATTATTCATGTCACGGTCACATTTTTTAGGTCAAAATAATTTGATCGAAATGGAATCACCTCGAAATATTCCCTTCGTCATTATAAAATTTATAAATTTTTTCATTACTCTTTTGTTTTTTCTACATATAAATTATAACCTTTGGAGGAATTCACTTTTCCTAAACTTTTTTTCTTTTGATGATATGTTTTCCTTCATTTATTACATAAGTAATAATTTTTTCTTATATTTATAGAGGATATGTTATATTATTTTCAATAATTTCTTCAATGTATGAAGCATTCGTCGACACGAATACTTAAAAATATCCTTTATTTTCATTTGGACCACTGTGTTAACATCTCTTTATGTTCTATAATTATGTCTAAGGTAATTAATTTATAATGGAAAAAAACTATATTTTAATGTAATATAAAAACTTATATTTGAATAATTAACAATTATTTTAATGTAGTTTCTGTTTTGGAAAAAATAAATGTCTTCTTTGCGTTTATATTTTCCTCATGTTTCTACCACTAAATCCTAGATAATTAAATCTGTAATTCATCTTTGTTCTTATGATTACTCTTTCATTTATTTTGATTATAATATTTATAAACATAATATAAAATCATATCATATAAAGACTAACCATATTTGTCCATTTTTTCATGAATATTGTTTAGGAAATCCCAATATAATAATATTATATACATAGTTATCGTGATATATTCAGTTTCCATATTCGGTTTGTGATTCCTATAAAATCATTTTCACTCATTATCCTATCAAATTTAATTTATACGTAATTTTAATAATTTTAATTAATTTTATTCGGCATGAATTTCATGTATGCATTTGATGAATGTATATTTTTTATGGACATTCAATTAATTTCATGTTGAATCTATCCTGACTCCCTCAAACACATCAAAATATGATATGTGATTAACTAATGGTTCATTATTTGTAGGGGAAATCCAAATAAGTTTTTATTAACAATTTTTTATAATTCATGATGTTATCCCTTTGATTCAGTACCAACATATATAAGGATTTATTTTTCGTAATATGTATGAGTTTTGAACAACAAATTTATTTACCCATTTCTATAAAAAGGGTTCTCATAACATCACTTTATACCTATTACAGTCTGGGAAAAAAAAATTTCCCTATTTTTTATTCCACAACATTCAGACACATTAACGTTTTATACTTGAATCTGTATTTTATGTATATTTCATTCTTTCATATCAAACACCATTCCTTATTATTATTTAGAAATGTTTATTCTTTTCTTATTCACTCTATAATTTCTTGCAAAAACATCTTTACAAAAATTATGAATTCACTTATCTTTAGAGTAATTATATCAATTTATTTTATTATATTATATCTTAATTAAACATATTTATTCATATTTTCCACTCAATGTATTTTCCAATATTATTCAGATTATACTAATGAATTTTCACTACATGGAATGTCTTATTGGATAAATTCAATGGAATAATTTTTTACTACATTTCACTTTTCATTATTAGTACAATTTCATTATATTTCTTATATTTTATTTAGACTATGTTTAATTTAAATAATATTTTTACTGTTCACTAAATTTGTATATTTTTGTATGTACTATCTATGTGATTTATTAATTTTTTATTTTTTACATTTAATTCTTATTTCCATGTTCACTAATATCTTATTTTTGTATTAATTTTTATTTCATTATGTTTATTCCTACCATTAATTGTTCTTTTTTTATTTTTATGTTTTTTCCTTCTTTATAATAGTTTTACATGACTATATTTTCTTCATTTTTGTTTTTTTATTAAATCCATATCGAGAACCATTCTTTATTTTAATTTATATAGGGTCATTATTTTAATATTTAATCTCTAATGTATTGAATATACTTCTTTGGAAAAAAATTTTGCCTATATTAACATTATGTGTATTAATTTATTTTAACTTTTAAGTTATTTGTGTGACGTCTTGACCTGAGTTCCATTAAACGGTGCCCCGATCTGGTTGACTTCATCCCCTCAAGTGTGCATCCTTTTACGCAAAAGGGTGCCAACTATCATAGAGGGTTTGGTAAGTCCCTCTTGGGGAGACTATATTCCCTTTTCTCATAATAAAATACCAACAAAAGAAAATAATAATAACCAAGTGCGGAAGAGTATAATTAACTAGAACAATACCATGTCATTTGATATTAGAAACATGAACAAATAATACTCAAATGAAATCTAAAACATTCTATGACAATGAAAATGTCATGTGTCTACAATGGAGCTAAAGGTAAAGACACCACAACTCCTAAGAGGATCGAGAACCACGTCTGGTTCCCTCTCTTGTGCTTCAATCCTAAACAACAATCTATCCCAGGGTATTTTTGTAATAATTTATTTCAACAAACAAAGTCTACTCAGGTGTCGATCAGGCGGCCCGAATAGGGTGTGACTACAGCTTAGTATGCAACCACCAACAATGTCTAAAACAAGTCCAGTAAAATGATAGTTTATGTAGTTTTATGATTTAATAAATACATTGCATAATTTAAAGAGTTATCACATTATCGTTTATTCTTTAATCTTCACATTAGGCCTAGTGTCAATTCATGTTTTCCATTTGAACCATTATTCATTATTATCATTCATTTGGTTTTCAACGTCATGTAATGCACCTCGAATCTCATTATGTTTAGGTCACCATGCCTAACACTCCACATATTATTCGTTGTACGTCGCCATGCCTAGCACCCATAAATCTCAGGCTTGGATAACTATTGGGGAGGAACACCATGTCCATGTCCCATCTTCTAACTAGTCTAAAACACAATGCATAGAACCAAAAAAATATCATCCATTTAATCATTATTTAATTCTCAAGAACTATCCACATTATTACATTACTGATCCAATGATTAGTTAATAATTTCTAAGGCCATTAGTTAACTCAACACATAAACAATTAATTAATTCATCAATTAATTAATCAATAAACCCAATTATCATTCCACAATTAATTATTAATAAATAATAATCCATATCAAAAATCATATTTTCAAAATTATTTATAACAAATAATTATTTTTTATCAATATTATAGAACATAATTAATCATAAAAAATAATTATATTTCATTTCCAAAATCATTTTATAATTAATTTCACCCAATTAATTATCTTAACACAATCAAATCAATATTTCAATTATAATATTTCAACCTATAATCAATAACCAAAAAAATATCTTTTTGGGAAACCCCCTGTTTAGTCGGTGATTCAATTATCAATTAATCACTAAGGAAAACAGAAGTCTATTCCACATTCCAAATTACCCAAATTAAAGAAATAAATTATCAAGGGAAGTTATGAATTCCATAAACACATATTCACATATGAAATCCATGACTATTAGAGTATTATTTAGACCACCTACCTCGGTTTATTGATGGAGGTTTTCCCAATAAAAATCCAAAAATATTAGTGGAACAAAGTTGTCGATCAAGCTTTGGATCTAAATCCCAAAACCAAAATTAAGATCAAATCCATCAGGATCTATCAAATCTAGATCTGGATCCACAATTCTAGATCATGTTTTCAATTAAATGGTTTAGATTAAGGGGAGAAATGATATATTTCATGAAAATATCATGGAAATCTAGAGGAATGAACGAGAGAGGAAATTGGAAGATATCTACTTACCAGGAAGAGAGAGAATTTGTAATCTGAGATTTTGACCTCGAAGAAAAACATTTTTGTCACCTTTTAATTCCTCTAGAAGGATCTAGGATCACCATGAAATTGTTAATCCCAATCCATGATCAAAATATAGTAGAATTGAGGGATTTAGGTGGTCTTAAAATAGATTTTTAGATATTTAATCCCACGTGCATGGTTTCTTGGGATGGGGTTCATGGTTAGGGATAACCTTTCACAAACCTTGTGGACCTCTCTTTCCTTGTTTTCACAATTTGCATAGTTTAGTCATACGATTTATCAAAATGTGCAAAAACCATGTGGACCACTATGTCTTGGTTTGCACACTTGGCATTTTTTAGTCACATAGTTTTTTAAACCATGTGAAAATGTTGAACAACCCACTAACCTTTAGTTTTTTTATGAAAAATATCGAAAATGCACCCCTTACAGTACTCCAAAACAAATGTACTTAAAAAACAAAAATAGAACCAGAAAAAGCTTTTGAGATGACTCCAGAAAAGGCCAGGATCATACATTCTGCCAACCTTATAATAGCTCATCCTTGAGGTACACTCTCAATCTTCTCAAAGATTTAATGCCATAAATATTGGGCCATTGATCCCTCATGTCTGATTTCTATTCTCATGTTTCCTCTGAACACTTCGATGTTTCCATAACACATGAACTAACGACATAGTTTTCCCCCATAACACTTTCTCATTATGACACAACACAAGTATCACATGCTCCTCAAATGACGCATCTATCTTGAGGTCAAACTATTAAACATTAATCACATGATAAGGGTAGGGGTGATATAGTTGTAGTCATTACACATGGAAAACATCAAGGATAGTTCCGAATTTCTATGGAAAGGCTAATCAATATGTCACAAGAACGATTCTTTCAAGAACCTCAAACGGTCCTACAATATTGGGTGCCAACTTTCCCTACCTCTATATCCTATGGTGACCCAATTTAGGTGACACCCAAAGGAATATATGATCACCCTATGTAAAATCTTGGGGATTTATCCATCTATAATCATATGAATTCTTCATACTTTGACTGGTGTCCATACATTTCCGAATCAAATACACCTACTCTGATGTCTCCTAAACGAGATTAGTTTCCAATAGCTTTACCTCACACACCTCTAACCAAAATAGTTGTGATCTATAAGGTTAGCCATAATGTGCCCCATATGTTTCCATCTATATTGCTTCCTAATAATTGCCGTTATAGGATAACTCCACTAAATCAAAGTTCTTCTCCCAAGAACCACAAAAGTCAATCACAAATGCCCAAAACATATCCTATAACACCTATATGGTACGCTCTGACTATCCATCCATCTATTCGTGGAAGGTCATAATAAACAAACCGATGTACCAAGTGCCTTATATAATCCCTACCAAAAGAATGAAGTTAAGAATGAATATAGATCTGAAACAATAGTATATGGCATCCTATACAAAAACAAATCTCTCGAACATACAGATATCCTTACTATTATATAGTAAATGTGTCCTTGATAGGAAATAAATGTTCTACCTTCATTAGTCAACCCAAAATGACCCAAATAGCATAATTCTTCCTATGATTCTTTGGAATTACTACTAAGAAATCCATAGTCACGTTATCCAACTTCCATTATGTAACAAGAAAACTACAGCAATAGGCCAATGGGTCATTGATTTTATGCCTTCAGATCTTGACTTGTGATACATCTTGTTATGAACCCTGTTATCTTCTTTTTTAGGCATGGCCACCAAAACTGTCATTGTAGGTCACGGTACATTTTTTTCACACCAAGATGTACCACCCACATTGATGCATGAATTTCTCGCATGACTTCCTCTAGAATACACTTAGGCACAACAACCATATTTTTCACATACATTATCTCATCCTCATCTATTATCCAATATGAAGGTGTCTCCCCACATCCAAGGATTTTTTTAAGGATCAAAACACTAGATCCTTACACTGCCTATCCCTAATCCATCATAAGAGTGTAGACTCCACTAATACAAAAACTAGAGTCATCATCTCATGTCTTTCCTGAACTACCACAAACATTTCCACCAAAAATGTCATTGTCTTCCACTATACACTCGACTCATATAGAAATTGAGTCTGAGTTTTTATTCTTAAGGAATAAGCTACACTCTTAACGTTTTGGGTGTATATGCTAGTTTAAAATCAAAGGACTACATATAATCTACCCATCTTCACTACCAAAGATTCAGGTCAAGCTGTGAAATGATATACTTCAAGATATTTTGATCCCTAAAAATGGTAAACATTTCACCGAAATGATATTGTCACCAACAATTCATAGAATAAGCAACTACATCCAACTCGAGGCCATGCGTAGGGAAATTCTATTCATATAGACTCAACTACCAAGATCCGTAAGAAACGATTTGATCACCATGAATCAACAAAGATCGGATTCTGATTCCAGACACATCACAATAAACTGTGTACTCCTCAAATGACTCAGGAAAGATTAAAATTGTTGTTGATGTCATGAGCTTATTCAAATCCAATAAATAACTCTCGCTTAATTATGACCAATCAAACACTATCCATTTGTTTTTCATACCAGAATGTGGTTCTTCCAATCGGTATAATTTCAGGATGAACCTCTGATAATAACAAGTTAATCCCAAAAAGCATCAAATATCAAAAATATTCATGGGATTCTCCTAATAAATCACTCCCTGCACTTTTTCTTTGTCCACTACCACACCTTTTCCAAAATTATATGCCCCAAAAATTTACCATGTAAATAAAAAACTAACATTTAGATAGATTTTCATTTTTCCAATGCTCTCTCAGTATACCCAAGATGATGTAAAGATGTTGGGAATAATCATCATGAGTCTTAGAGTAAACCAAGACGTAATCCACATATACAACAAAAAATGGATCTAAGTATGGATGAAAGATCTCGGTCATCAAGGCTATAAATACTTTTGGAGAATTTTCCAACCAAAATATAACTACAAAAAACTCATAATGTCCATACCTACTTCTGAAGTATGTTGTTGGTATATCGGAGGTCTGAACTCTCACCTGATGAAACCCTAATCTCATATCAATCTTTTAGAACACACAAGCCCACTTCTTCTAGTCAAATAGATCATGGATACACGGATGATGATATTCTTTATTCACGATGATTTTATTCAACTTCTGGTAATTGAAACACAAGTGTAAACTCTCATCATCCTTCTTTTAACCCAAAACAGGTGATCCTCAAGGCTACCTACTTGGATGGATACATACTTTATTTTCCAACTCCCCCAACATCATTTTGAGATCATGAAGCTCAGTCGGTGCCATTCTATATGGTGGAAGAGACATCAGATCAGCCCCCAGAATGAACTCAATAGTAAATTCCACATGTCTCATAGGTGGAAAACCTAAAAGGTCTTTAATAAATTACTCCTAAAATAGTTCTACTACTGGTGGAATGATGTCTTTACTACCACTCCCATAATCCAACAAAAGACTAGAAAATTTTTCTATGAGCTCTCCCATATGATTAGTAATTGTGCCAACATGGCCTTCATGGATATCACATTCTCCATAATTAACATATTGGTCACCCTTAAGAGATAACAAGGTCACTCACCTAAGGTAACAATCTATGTGGTCTCAGTATGAGACTAGCCAGTTCATAGACATAAACAGGTTGAAGCTCCTTATATTAAGGACATAGATATCCCAAAGGAAACCATACTCTCTAATCTCTAACAAGCATTCGTTTCATAAACAAGTATCTCTAGATATTTTCCTTAATGGTTTATCGATATTCATCACCCCACTTATGGACTCCACCTCCAGGTTCAAGATATTAAAAACGATTGTAGATATAATGGAATGAGAAGCACCAGTATCAAATAATGAATTAACTAATGTAGAATCAACTAGAATAGTACTTCTCACTATCGATGGACTAGCCTCACTATCCAAAAGTGTAGGCGTCACTGCATGTAACTGTCATTCCCCACTTCCATGTAGTGTCACTTGACTCCCTTGAGTATCACCACTCTGGTGCTAGGAGCGCTCACACACTGAATCACCATGTCCACAACCTCTACCACCCTTACTAATTGATTTTCAACTGCCATACATATATGGTGTAGAATACTCCCTTACCAAGCTCTGAATTTGATTAGCTAGTCCCTCAACACTAGCCTATTGTTGCTTCCCACTGGACTTCTGTTGGTGCCCCATCTTGCCACAAAATCGGTACTCCAATGGTGGTCGAGGAAAATGTGAATGATAGTGTCCCTGCCTAATACACTGGTGGAAAAGAACATGAGTAAGGTCTGGTAAAACCGTTCCTCCTATATTTCCACCTTTCTTTCCACTCTCTTTACAATGGTTCTTGTAACGGCGCTTCCTTATCTCGAAAGGTACACTCTCTGATCATCCCCTAATAGCTACTTTTCTAGTGCTGGAAGCCTCCTTCGGGTTCCACTCAGAATTGAGAGCCTGATTAACCACTTTTGAGAATTTCTTCAGTCTAAATATATTTACCTATATCTTAATTTCACACCTAACTCAGACAAAATTCATTTTTCCAAAGAAGCCTCATCTACCTCAAAAGCTGGAGGAAAAATATATAAATCATTGAAACGTTTAGCGAAATCCATTATGGATATGCCTACTTAGGTCATATTCCTAATCTCTAAAGCCTTATCATGCCTCTGCATATCAAGATATAATTTCTCTAACAAAATCTCCAGAACTTCCTTCCATAACATATCATCTGTCTATCCAGACCGTACCTGAATGTCCCACCAGCCCTTCATTGACCCCCGCAACATATAAGTAGTCAACTTGACCCAATTCGCATCTGAAGTCTCGAAATATTCTTGTATCAATAATATAGATTTAATATAGAATTTATCTCCCTCAGGTCCACCCTCTCGTGTACATTTATGAGGTTTTTTCTTCTAAAACTCCCTTGTCCCCTCAAACATGATTTTTAGAACCCGCCCTAGGTCTCACTCAATGAACTTCATGAAATAAGAAAATTTATCTCATAATTTTTCCCCTTCCTCATCATCTTACACCAATAGTGCCTTCAGTTTCCTGTCTAGAAATTCTTTCTGGGCCACAATCCTTAGTCCCCCTCAACAAGAATCTTGTAAGAATACCTCTAGAAAGCCAAATACACGTATTAGGTCTCATAATGCAATTAATTAACAAGGGTACATACATTCTAATTAATTTATTCAACCATTAAATAATCACATTATCTCTAATTAATTAATTAAAAATTTAATTAGTTAATCATACACATTTCATCAATCATGGTTCTCCATAGTCACACATTTATTCTCAATTTTATTCATTATTTCAATCTCAAAACAAGGAAAAAAATTAATGTTCATCAACTTACCCATAACTTGTTTTCCCTTGAGAGACTAGAATGAAGCATGTCACAACATCCCTAAGTTCCAAGATTGTTTCATGAAAACACATGTATCTGTCCTATTTAGGCCATGAATGAAAATTAAATAACTATTAAAACAATTATCACTTCACATAATATGTGCACCACCCAAGATGAAATAATATCCAACTATAACAATAAATAGCAATCACAATAATCCCACCCTAAGTACTTGGGTTTTCCCTCATACATGGGTTTGCAAATCCCATGAACGAGATCATTATCAAGCCTCCACTCTTCCTAGTAACATGTCTACCTTTCCCTATATATTAATATAAAATATTAACGAAGAAAAGAAATCTCCTCTAATACCACCTTGTGACATCACATCTTAGGTATCACGAAATGGTGCCCTGAGTTGGTTGGTCACATGGCCTCAAATTCACCTCTCTATACGCCAGAGGGTGTTGACTAGTAGTGAGGGTTTCGTATGTTATTATTTGGGATACTATACCCTCTTTTGTCTAAATAAATCACCAATGGAAGAAAACATCAACAACCAAGTGTGGATGAATATAAATAAAAAGAACAATACTATGTCATATGATATTCAATACAAGAAAATAAAATAATCAACTTAAAGGTAAAACATGTTATGACAATAAAAATGTCAAGTGTCTATAATAAAACTAAAAGTAAAGATTAAATGACTCCCATGTTTGTCACGAACCACGTTTGGTTCCCTCTCCCATGATCCAATCCCAAATTGAAATCTGTCCTATAGCCTTTCCCTTATCATGTCCTACAACAAAAAAGTCTACTTAGGCGCCGATCAGGCATCCCAAATATGGTGTCATTACAACTCAGAAGGCCGCCACCAATGGTGTCTCAAAAAATATAGTAAAAATATATTGTATGCAGTTTAATGAAGCAATAAATACAATGCATAAATAAAACACTTATCACATTTCCATTTAATCATTAATCATCACATTAGGCCCAATGCCAATTCATGTTTTAGATTTGAATCATCACTCATTATTATCATTCAGTTGTTTTTGAACATCATATAAATCACCACAAGTATCATTAAGTATAGGCCTCCATGTCTAACACTCCATATTTCATTCTGTGTAGGTCATCAAGCCTAGCACCTGAAAATCTCAAACTTGGATAACTATTGGGGAGAAATACCATGTCCAAGTACCAACTTCTAATTGTTCTAGAATTCCATGTATAATACCACAAGAATTTAATCCATTTAATAATTCTTCAATTCATAATAATTGGTCAAATTATTATAATACTAATCCAATGATTAGTTAAACATTTCAAAGGCCATTAGTTTACTAAACAATTATCTGAGAACATAACCCATTAATTAATTAATCAATTAATTAATCAATCATCCCAATTCTCATTCCATAATTAAATCCTCACAATTAATTATCCATATCTTATATCAATTTTTGATAAATAATTCTCACAATTAATTATGTTTGATAAAAATTATGTCTTATAATTAATCCTCAAAATTAATTATCTATCATAGCCAACATCATTTCATAATTAATTTCCCCTAATAAATTATCTTAACACAATCAAAAAAATATTTCAATTATAATATCTCAACCTATAACCAATCTTTAAAACTAATATTTATTTGGGCACCCCCACCTTCATTTTTTGGGTGGTTAATTAAAAAATTAATCACTAAGGAAAACACAAGTCCATTACACATTACTAATTACTCTTATTTAGTAAATAATTTATCAAGGAAATCTAGGAATTCCATAAACTCACATGCACATTGTTAAGCCACGACTATGGGAGTTTGATTTAAATTGCCTGCCTCAGTTTTTTGAATATTGTTAGCCCAATAGAAATCCCCAAAATCATAACAGCACAATGTTGTCGATCAAGATCTAGATCTAAATCCATAAACAAAATTTAATATCAAATACATCAAGATATTGAAAATCCAGATCCAGATATAATTTCCTAGATATAGATATAAACTCATAGGTTTAGATCCATGGAAACAGTGGAGATCATCTATGAAAAGATCAAAAAAATATAGAGGAATGAATGGGATAACCAAAAAGAGGAAGCCTACCTACTAGAAGAGAGTGTATCTTCAATTAGAGCATTTGACCTTGAAGGAAGATGTTTGAATCGCCTTGGAATCCCTCCGAAAGTCTCTAAGATCACATGGAATTTTTCAGGCCCGATCCAAAGAGAAATATGGAAGTCTCGGGTGGTTGGGTGGTTTTAAAGTGGATATTTGTATAATTAGTCTCACACACATGGTTTCCTAGTCAGGGGCACATAGTTATGGAAAATCATTCACCAACGGTTCTGACCTCTCTTTCTAGGTTTTCACAGTTGGAATGGTTTAGTTGCATAGTTTTTCAAACCATGTGCAAACCATGTGGACGTCTTTGTCCAACTTTACACGCTTGGTATGGTTTAGTCACACAATTTTTCATACCATTTGTAAACCGACCACAACATACTTCCCTTTAGTTTTCTTAAAAATTCGCCCAAACGCACCCTGATCCACTACTTCAGAATAAAGGTAACTAAAACCTCAAAAAGTACCAAAACACCCATCTGAGATGACTCTAAAAAGGCTAAGATCATACAAATTCTTTAACTATTTAATATTTTTTACCTATATGTATTTGCGCTTATTTGTTTGATTATACTATAGAATTCTCACCTCGTTTTATTTTTGAGTGATGAACTTCTAGAGAATATTTTATGAATATATTTCACTTTTCATTGTTATTAAAATTTCATTAAATTTTATATATTTTATTTTGACTGAATTTAAAGTATAAATTATATATATTTTTCACATAAATTATTATTATTTTTACTCTCTTTGTGTCATATGCATTTTTAAAATTTTATATTTTTTTCATATTTACATGTTCATTGGTTTATTATTTTTATTTTTTATCTTTGTATTTCATTAAATTTTATTCATTACATTAATTTCCTTTTCATTTCAGTTTATTTACCTTTTTATATTATAATTAGATTCATATTTCAATCTACTATAGTTTGGACAAGAATAAAAAAATAATGTGTCTTTAATTATAACTCATTATCAAAGATAATAATAAAATATAATTGACTATATAATTATCATGACTCTAAAATAATATTAATTTTGAAATTATAACTCTAGTTAAATGAATTGAATTATTTTTAATAAAAAAATGTCTACATTAAACTTTTTCTAATGTATTAAACATTAAAAAATTGAATAAAATTATTATTTAGATTTGTTATATTTGCTAAATTTTATTGACTCACATAACTGAAAACATAATTTAATAATAATACTAAAATGAAAATTGGATTTATTATACAGTGAGAATATGATTTAGAGTTAAACATTTTTTATGGATAAAATTTAGTATTTTATATTATATAACTATTAATGATAAATTATTACCATTTAGTGGAATTTAAAAAATTCATTATGATACAAAAATTCTATGCAGGGTTTCCTTAAATTTTCTTACTAATTTTTATCATAAATTGGTAATTGTATATATTTAATAAAATTAAAAAAAATTCATTAAATTTTTTACATATATTTAAATTATAATGAATACGATATTTTTAATATTCAAGGAATTTTTTTATACTGAATATTGATATATTTATTGCATTAAATTTATCTTATGTTTGGGTTGCCTTTATATTTTTTGTAACATTATTAAATCTCAAAAATATTGACTACATTTTTTAACATATTTATTATTACTTGTTCAATGTATTTATTAACTCATAATTATTTTATTTTGTTATATAACTATCAATATAAATTAGTTTTTCATTTCTTATATTCTATCCATTTCCCCCTCTCCGATCATCATCTCTTCCATGTATTGGAATGTAAAACTTATCTCCATTTATTTATACTATTCTTCCCAAATTCCTTAATATATGTAGGCCTTCCCTCTAAAATATACAATGGGACTAACCTACTTAAGTATGTTATTTTCCATTAATACCCATGGTATTTTCCATTTTCATACTATACTTTATAATTTTCATAATATGTTCCAATATTACAATGTTCCAAAACACATATTACAAAAAATGATTATTTTACATTTTTTTACGATATTTTTCCACTTATTCATGTTTTTAGATAATTTCTATTTTCTCTGTACAATAATATATCAGACCTATATTGATTACTAAGTTATGTTTTAAGAGAATGACATTTTTAATTTCCTCAGGAAAAACTTATAATGAAAATGTTCATGTTTAAAATTCTCTTCAAATACCAGCTTATATTTCAAGGGAATAAAACTTTTTACTTTATTAGGAATTTATTATAAAGGAAAAAAGATCTATTTTCACATCAGCAACATATTTTATTAATTTTACTTTCATATTCAAGATGTTTCATTCTTTTCCATTGTTTCTTTTATAAAATTGGATCTCTGTGATTTTATGGAATTATATTTTTTATTATGTATTCTTCAGAAACATCCATTTAGTTTTCTAGTATGATGCAACAATGAATATTTTAATTATTATTATCACTAACATTGTCACTTTTTTTAGGATAACTATATCCTCATAGTTTTTTTTTTAAATATATAATGATATTTTTTCTAAATTTATTCTAACTAAATAGATAATTGATATTTCTTTCATTGTTGGATATTGTTATTTCATTGAATTTACAATGTTTGGTAAATTGAATTTATGAAGAAAAAAATTATCAAGAATATTTATGTGTATGTATTTGGGG
The DNA here is from genome assembly GCA_963277665.1 of Viscum album. Taxonomy (NCBI): domain Eukaryota; kingdom Viridiplantae; phylum Streptophyta; class Magnoliopsida; order Santalales; family Viscaceae; genus Viscum; species Viscum album. Next base: position 392,639,618 of record OY728166.1, read on the forward strand.
AATTGGTAAACATGAAAAAATAAATTAATTATATGTTATATATTTAGGTTTACATTCCAATTTCTAGATACTACTATTATATTATCATTTTTCTCCCAATAAATATGCATTTATTTTATGTGAAAATATTGTCTATATGAATATAAGAATTGTTTTTACATTCCATGAAATGTTAATTAAATATATATTCATATTATTGGATGACATTAGCGAGTTCAATTTCTTTAGATTAATTTCTTATCATTGAATAAAATCATGTATTTTGTATAATTTTAATGTGTGTATGTTTTAACTATTTGTGCATGTTATATATTACCACTTTATGGTGGTAAAATCTAATTCATTCCCTCTCCTTGTATTCTATAATTTTTGTCACTAATTATGATTATATAAATATATGTTTTCTCTATTTTTGATTGATTATGATGTTGTAATTTTTTTCTTTTCTATTTAGTTATATTATTTTTCTTCATTTATTTATTTTTTTAGGTAAATTCAATGAAATTAAGGAACATTTGATGTTCTCCATATTACACTACACGTTTGTTCTTAATTATAAAATATCATCCTATTGAAAATTTTCAGGTTCCATTAAATTCAATTTTTTATAAATTTAAATTTTTCATCATAGATAGGTCTATGAGAAAACTTGGAATGAAGTATGATGTAAAATGTTATTCCTTAATAGGAAAATATATCTTACACCCATGTTTTACAACATTATTTCCTCCATTAAGAGTGCTAATATTATGTGTCGTTATTTTATAGATGTTTCCATTAATATTATATTCGTTCATACATTTTCTGAATTAGTTTTAAATATTTTGTAGAGATTATAAATGAATAAAATCTAAGAATCATTTTATCAATTTTTCCCCTTTGTTTCCACAGTGGATGTTTTTCAAATGAAAATTCTACGTTATGTGACATCATTAATATATAATTTTTTCTATTTATTAAATTTTACATATGTATGATCTCAATTAAATAAGTAACCTTCATATTACATACATAATTTATGAATAATAATTTGATATTTATTTCCCTAAAACAATGGTTAGAAATATATCAACACTACCCTTTTTATATTAATTTCCCTTATATAATCCTAACATTTCATAAAATAATTTTACATTCCATGCCTCTTTCATATTCAAACTAAGTGTGATAAAAATATGAATTCATTTTATTTTTTATGTGCATATGTGTATGTAATACACAAATGGTATATATACATTTTTTTAGATTTCATGCACATGTGTGTATATTATGTGCCCAAAATGTTTGAAAGTACATAAAACCATTCACATATAGTATATTTTATGCACCATGAAATTACATACTCACATTCCTCTTCATGAGTCATATTTTATGTAATTACAGTATGCATAACATATTTATAATATTAAGTATTTCTCTTATACCTCTTCCAAATTAATAAATTACATAAAATATGCATATAATATACATACGTTTTTTAAAATTACACACATGTATACATAAACATCATATAGTTTTAGAACGGTAAAAAGTATTAACATTTTTAAAAAACTATATCATGCACACACCAATATGAATACATTATACATATAGTCACATTGTTTAAAAAACATGATGTATACATGTACACATATTTGAATATATTTGTGTTAATTAAGGTTTATAATCATTTAGTTTAATTTTCATATAGATGTAAATTAACATGCACATATACATGTCAATATTTATCTGCATATAACCAAATATTAATCATGTGTTCCTTGAACTAAAAAATCAATTATTTAAAACATTTTATGGCAGGAAACAAAATAAAATTAGTAGAAAATTAGAAAATATTTCTTTTCATAATACTTACATTTAAAAATATAAATCCTTCTCAAAACTAAAAATAGTGACCCATAAAATCACCATGATAAATAAGTTACATATGGGATTGTATATAGTATAAAGATGGTTTTTTATTTTGATATTTTTAATGATTCCATTTATTGTTTGAAAATATTATGGTATGGTTTTCTCATTTGGGTGCAATAACTCCTATGCACAATCTAAATGTAATGTATGAACTTTTTATGATATTTTACTTATGAAATTATATGTTGAGAAATTGAAAACATTAATTAGATAACAAAATAATTGATATATTTGATAAAGTTGACAATGAATTCATAATAGATTATTCATCTTAAGAGGATCTTAAAAATTAACATCAATGCTTGATGAAATGTAAATTTGAGTAGACTGAAAAAATTCACATTCTATGTTCAACTATTTATTTGTGATTTTGTTTTATTTTATCTATAAAATATTATTTAATCATAAGTTTATTTATATTCATATATTGAATATCTCTAGTGTTTTTAATAACTTCAAATTATGATTGTGTAATTTTCATTTTTTTATAAAATGATTATTTTGTGAAAATGCACTATTTGGGTAATAGTCCTTTATATATACTAAAGATTTCAAATTTTTTATATGTGAGAACTCCCCTATCATTCAACTAAACATATAAAATTCTCCAGAGTTTTATCCCTCAAATATAATCTCCTAATTTCGTATTCCCTCGGCCCATTCATGATTTGGCTTACCTCATTGCTCCATTTTCACCTGCACACCTCTTCTCTCCTGAATATCACAAGATCCACCGCATCCCTTAAAATATTCTTCTCCTCCTCCCCACCTATTCTTCCATATCCTCAATTCCCTTAACCTTTCCCTCTACCTTTTCCACTTTTCCCTATCCTCTAACTTCCATTTACCTCTCCTCAACTACATCCATTTCCACCTAATCATCCAGGGTTTTATCTATCTCAAATATCGTACATTCATCATACCTATAATATAATTTCAATATCCTATATCATTAATTTTGTGGTTTGGAATCCACGAATCAGTATATTATATTTTTCATCAAGTTGGTTTTATTTTATTTTAGATTCAAACCCTCCCCTTTTGAATTTAGACTCTTAACCTCCCCATAGGGTATATACTCATCGAACTATTAATTCCTCATTCTATATTTCTTTATATGTGGATATTACATAATCAAGTCATTCCATTCTCTCTTATTTCCAATCCTTCCTTAACTAGGTATGTTTTACATTTTCCTTCACTAAAAATTCCATCGATTCTTCTCACAATAGTGGGAATTGAAAATGAACCTCATATAATAATTCAATTTTCAACTACATGTATTTTATTAGTATAATGATTATGAAAATAAAACTAGTAAGCCATGATTATAATGTGGGTACATTAATATGGATGAAATCCATCATTTTTAATGGTGGCATTCTTATTCTTTAAATGAAAACACATATTTCCAATAAATTTATTTGATTTTACCCATGTGAAATATTCTTCCCTCATTCAATTATCCAATTTACAGGATTATGTATTATATTTTTTTATACGTTACATGGAATTGTTGACATTCACACAATGTATATAATGGAATACAGTGACTATGTGAATATGATGACCCTCATACTGTATGAATACTATGTATGAAAATCTTTTTACTATGTTTTTATATATATAATTAACTTTCAGCTTATTTATATTCTTTAATTATATGTTCATTATTTCTATTTTTTGTTTTAATTTACCAATATCATATGTTTCTCCTTCAGGGTTGTTCCAATCACATTCACTTCATACCTAATTTACTTGCTTCTTTCTTCCATCATACTATTTAAAGATACAATTAATTTATTATTCATGTTTTTTATGGGTTTTTTAATCTTTTAATCTAAATGATTTATTCTTCAATCGAAATTCATAATTTTTATGTATTTCTTTAGTAATCTATGTATCACAAGATAGAGTTTCAATAATTTATATATTTATCCTTCTCCTGTAAAAATATATATTAATAAATAATCCTTTTTTATTTTTATTATATTTTCTGAATATTTAATGATAGAAGTATCCCATACTAGGGAGCCCTAATCTGACTACATGGTTTTTCATAAAGATGGAATCCATCACTATTAACTAGTAACCTTTTTGTTTTGTATCTAAAAATGCTAATTTCATGTAAATTTTGCAACTCTCTATATCTAAAATATTATTCATTCTTACATCTATCTATTTTCGGTGATTTTATATAATAAGTTTTCATATGTTATGTTGAATGATTTAGTTTCATATTATGTACATATTATTATATAGTGTCAATTTTACCCTGTTCATATTATGACCCCAGTTTTGTATGCATATTGTGTATGAAAAATATATAGGAAAATATTATATATCGTGTAATCAGTATACTATGTTTTTATATATTTATAATTTACTTCCACATAATTTTTATTACAAAATCATATATTTATTATAAAAGAATTTCTTTGTATTTACCTCTATAATGAATCTTTTTTTCATATAGCATAGCCATTTTGTGAAAAAATGGACAAATTTATGTCCTAATAGTCCCTAAAGATAATACTTCTAGAAATTTTCATTACATTAAAAATATTTTATTTGTTAGTGTATATAATTTTTAATTGCATACTAATTTTAATTTAATATAGTGACAATTTTTAACCTAAAATGTTTACATAGTTAAATTTATTCCATCAATGTACATTTTTATTCCATTAATATCATATTTCTAACATTCATCTTATTATTTGATTATATATAATCAAAAATATTTCCACTTTAATAAATATTTCTTAAACCATTCATGCAGATATCATAGAATACCCATGAAATTCACCTTTATCGACACATTTATCAGCATATATAGAATGTACTGAAAACAATTGATCATATATATGCTGAATATTTATTCAACATTTTTTCTAAATTTAATTTTATTTATCATTATGATCCCAATGAATTGAAGGTTATGTTTAATCCGAACATAATTATTGGAACACCTATGATGTAAGATAAATTTTGATGTTATATATGTTAAATATATTTTACACATTTTCTTCAAAATTCCAATTTGTTTCCCCAATCCTATACTATTAATTCTACTTTTATATACTGTAATAATTAGATATAAAATTTTATTGAAAAATGAAGAATACAATATTGAAAATGTAATCTGAAATGACTAATAGTAATAATTTTATAATAACCCTTAAATTATTACTACAATTGTTTAAATATATAAATGGAGAAGTCCAATGATGGAATTTATGGAAATAACAATACATAAGATTTTTCATAACTATTACCACAACAAAAAAATTGAACTTCGCTGAAATAAAATTACTGAAATAAAATATATATGTTGGTAAAAATGATTAATTCCAACAGATAATAAATTTTTTTATATTAACTATAGGTACCAACAATAATTTTTACCAATAGATATATCTGCTTATATTAGTAGCTCAGTACCAAAAAATCCGTTACCAATATTTAATTTTGTTTTCTTATCATAGTAATACCAATAATAGATTTACTGATAAATGAATCAGTTGTTATTAGTTATTATTATCAACAATATCTATTACTATTATAATAATCTGTTATGAAAAAACGAGAAAATAATATCAAATATTTTACCAATAATTGAATATATATATATATATATATATTACCCATTATAATATAATTTATTAATATTTATTGGTAATATATATATGTATGTATATATGTATACCTACAAACATACATACATAATCCTTATACAATATAATTTTTTAAAAAAATTCATAAATTTTTTCATTATATATATTTATATATATGAAAAAATAGAAAAAAAATTCCCCAAAACAACCCCCATACCCGTCATTCCCTGCGACCCCCATTCCCCAACCCTTCCTTCATGTTCCCCGCCAGTATCCATGACGGTCAGCATGTCTTGAGTCCAGAGTTCCTGGTGGACCTCCTAGAAGGAATTCCTTCACTATTCCCAGCTGGCTTTCAATGTTGACAAATTTTCAAGAACACCCCCTCTCTATTCACAGAGGGTTTCACCCTCTGACATCATTGCACGAACCACCTCATTGTTCTTTACTGATATCCCCATGCTAAATCCCTTTTACAAGAATCACCCTCCAGTAGGGTGCCCAATATCCCCATGTTGACATCGTTTTTCATCTATTATCTCTCGCATCTCACTTCTCCACTTCAGTTCCCCAATCACCCTCTAGAATCATTTGTAGTATCTAATTTCATTTTGGTTCTTCATGTTTATAAATATATATTGTGTTGGTGTTAATAATACATTCTGTATTGATATGGTATTTTTCTTCCTTTCTATGTTTTTTTCCCTATTTTGGTACTACATGCTAGAAATTGTATCTTAGGATTAATTATTTTAATGCTTCTATTTTGCAAAGTTTCACTATAGGATTTTGTTGTATTTCCTCTGGTAGAGTTACCATAAGTTTTTCAATTACCAATGTTGATATTTTTGGGGTGGTTTTATAGTTCTCAATTAATAGATATCTAAGATACTTAGAAATGCCTTACATGGCATCTGGGAGACCATGGTTTACTCACCCAGGTACCTGTATTTAAAAATATTGGTTTAGTAATGCCTATTTTATTTGAATTACAAATTAAATGTCCATACTTCACATATTAAAACATTTTTTCGTCTAATAGTAGGGTGACATGTATTAATTATTAGTAATTTCATGTTATTTTGTATTAATATGATTGAAATGAGTGTTATCATAGCATAATCATAATTTTATTATGAATAAAAATCCAGGTAAACAATTTAGAATATTATCTTACTCAAAGGGATACTTACAATTTCTATTTTTTAATTACCATTGAATCTTTTTATTTTACTAATAAAATGTTTTTTTACCTAGTCAAATATCTTGACAGACAGAACTATATTACTTATTGCATATTTGTATCAGTCCATATTCAGTGTTCTATATTTTCTTTTAACAAGGAAAATAACTTCATAATTCCATATTCATTTAATATCACGAAATTATACTGAAGTTGATTTCTTAGTTATTGGATTTATAACTAAATAATATACAAAACTTTTTAATATGTAGTTCAATTGTGCAATTTTTTTTGTGATTCCCTATGTATTAGAAAAAATGATTTAAATGAACAAAAAAGTTTTTCATTGTTATTTTTATATAATTTAACTATTTTCATAAATTAATAGGTGTTGAGGAGGGGAAAATGAATGTAGTCAGGCTGACTAAAATTGGTGGGTTACTGCAGGCTCCCACCTAATGCTTTGGGAATCCACTAAACTATGGTGGGAGAAGCAAAAGTTGTAACCTTCAAGTGTCTAATTGAATGGGTAATAGATCCCTCATATAAAATTTTAGTCTTGTCTCTTCTTCTTCTTATACCATATGTAGGATATTCTATTCTTATGACTCCCTCATTGATTTAACCTCCAAAGACTCTATTTAGTGTCAGAATCAAATGATATAATGTTAATTGATCTACCCATTTTTAATAAAATTTTATCAAATGATAGACTGAATATAAATTGAGCAATGATAAGTAATCTTGTAGAGTCTTGATATAGGTGCTAAACAATAATCATCAGTATAGATCAGTCCTATCACTGAGTTGGGGGTGAATTAGTGGTATATTTGGAAAAATATTCTTTTAATATTCAGCATCAATGTATGGTTAAAACAATGATCATCTCTTTATTATTTAACTCATCTTCTCCTGATTTTAGTAGGATATAAATAGAATATAAAAAATAGAATTTACAAGGTTCCATGTAAAATCCTACTCCATTTAATGATTGCTCAGTATCCTACACTACAGGAACATGTGATTACACAAGGGACCATCCAAGTCCAACTAGTTTAGAGTCCCACTATGATCTAGCTATTGAGTTCCCGAGGAGATATAGTAGCTTCACACTGACCCACTGTAATGTTATGACCCAAAATAAGGAATGATCACCCACTTCTCTTGGCTGCTTCTATTCAATATTATGTTGATATCCCTCCATGAATAGACTATATCAACTAGTCTACCCATGTATAATATCGTCACGATTTCTGAAAGCCGAATAATAGATCCTTTAGTTTTAAAACTCCCTCCAGATCTTTAGCAATATAGATCATCCTCATGAAACTGAATACTAGGGCATACAATTTCTATTCTCTAGTTAAAGAAAACATGGATTTATTATGTTCTTGTTTTCTTTTCGATAATTTTTTTGCAATGGTCTCATTTATCAATCATCGATTCTATCTTATGTAGATATCCATCCATGGATAGATTAGATCAACTGGTCTACCCATGTATAATATCATCACAATTTTTGAATGACGAAGAATAGATCCTCTTGTTTTAAAACATCCTATAGTTATATCATAAATATAGCTCTTATTAATATAACTTAATACTCCGGCATACATGGTTTCTTCTCTAGTTAAATAACACATGGATTTATTATGTTCTTATTTTCATTTAGATAATTATTTGTAAAAAGTTCTCATTGATCAATAATTAATGCTGTATATTTTTATAACAACCCAATACATAAATAGAACACCAAATAAGTAAATCACTTTAACTACATGGGTTAAAAAACATAGTAAAACAAAATATGACACTGGGATTCCAAAGAAAACAAATCCCACAAAAATATTCATATTTTGGTATCAAGACCCATCATTTATAGGAAAAAATAAGGATAAACAAACAAGATCCTAGAAAATACATAGAGAAGATCAAGACACATAGAAAATCACCATAAAAAAATTACCAGTGTGGATGGAGGAAAAAAGTGTTGTTCATTTATAGGTATACCTTCCAGATGACTGGGACTTGTGGAACCCACGTCTCTTCCCTCTAAGCCCCCTGGATTCTTTCCCTGCTGATGTCAATATATGCATCTCTATGTGCTAATGGATAACATTCAAATCCAGTTGATCCATGTCCCTTCCCAATAAGTGTATATTAATGAACTCTAAATAGAAAACACCACATACAATAGAGAAGTTAAATAATAAATATGAGAATATAGGATTTCTACATTGTTCGGTCCCAATGTAGGTATATAATACATGATGTGCTTGTATCATATATTTTGATACAAATATATTCACTATATAATTTTAATTAATATAAAAATTTGAGGTAAGTTTTCTTCCTCATCTCCTACAATGTTTTCATTAAAAGTATAAATTTAGTGTAGTGTATATCCTTGAGTATTTATAAAGAAACAATAACTATCTTGGAACAACTCATCAATGTCTTGAATGGTTAGTCCTAGACATAAGTAGTTGCCTCTGGTCATCAATGGACCCTTCTGATCCACTGAAAAGGATATTATTTTTCTTTGAATGTCACAACATCAATCGAATAATTTTTTTTATCACAATGAATATTCTTTTGGATACTAGAATATACTCAACAACACTGCATACACATCAGCCTTATTCTTCAACTCAATATTATAATGATCATTAAAAGTTTATGTCTTCAAACTCTATGTTGTATTCCACCTCAATATTTTTCAAATTCTACTAACACATTGAAATATTTTACAACAATACTTTCATATTTCTTTCTTATCATTAGAAGATATTACTCATTGAGTTCTTTATTTGTTAATGTATCTTGACTCAATGAAATATAGTATATTTACTCCAAAAAATATATGCATGCCTTTCCAATGTTAATTTACACTCTTTTGAGAGAAGAATATCCTAAAGGGTATAACAAATATATTACACATCATAATAGAGTTATTCCATTTTATTAATCTCCAACTCTAGGAATGTCATATATAAAAACATAAGTAATGAATTATTTCTTTGTATTTTTCTGATTTTACCCTATTTCAATGAAAAAAAACACATTTATAGTAATTGTCGAATCACCAAAACATGTATCCTTTTTTGCTGAATCATCTCTATTTAGTAACAGATGTAAATTTTGAAAAAACCATTGTATTCCCAAAAAAAATCAACTCTAATATCAAGGCCTAGCAGTATATAACTAAGTATGTTTCTCTGTTTTAATAAAACTTCACTAATCCATTAATTATTACTTTATTATTAGTCAAATAAATCCATTATCCATGTGATTCTAATCATTAAATGCACCATAATTCACACTAAATAGTAGATGTATATCTTCCATCAAACCTTTTACTTGATGTGTGTTAAATTTTTGGATGAATTTTAGCATGAAGTGTTTTTTCTGGTATGTTATGTCACTTGTGAAACTTTTTATCCATTTTGAAGAAGATGAAACAAACATGGAGTTGACAATATCATAGATCGGGTTGATACATCTCGCACATTCAGTTTTTTCAGAGAAACATATTTGTTGAATAGGGGGTCTGAGTTTTGTGCATAGTTAGCTAAAGAGAAATAGGCCAATCTTTAAAGCCTTCCAATCTATGAGAAAATTATATGTTCAAATAGTCTATGGAGTATCATAACACAACTACTTTTACTACTGGAGCAGTAATGATTTTGGGTAGGTTTCTTGTAATGTGAGTTATAGTGTGTTTTTTTGTAATCTCAACATGTATCTCTCTCAATTAACTATGGTGTAAAATCATTTCACCTTGTGAATGTATTTTAAAATTTTGTTTCTTTAATAAATATTATTGGGGCATAAATTGGGTGGCTGATTCAAGTCACAGTTTAAAAAAAAGTATGAGAAAAATGTGAATTTTTGTGTTTTAATCATAGTTATTATTAGCTTTCAATTGTTTGGTTTTTTTTTCATTGAACATGACTTAGATCTACTTAATTCACTATTTGAGTACCACATTACTGAAGTTATATCCTTTAATGAAATTCGTGAGATGTGAATAGGGATGATGAAAAAATCACATTATGAAATTATTTTTTTCATACTTCCATTTATTTCTATTTTGGTTTCAATTTGGGTAGATGTTTTTTACTGATTAGTGGATCTACTTTTTGGATGTTTGTGATGTAGATATTTGAGATGAAGGGTGTGAAATACCAGTGAATTGAGGTTTCTCTCTAGTACAGGAGCTAACTCTTTTTTGGGTATGATCTTTGGTTGTGTGTGGTGGAGATCTTGGAGCTGGATGTTGTGGTATAGAAGCTACTTGAGGTTTCTTACAAGTGATGGAGCTGGCTCGTTGGTCCTGTAGCATGGATGGATCAGCGGTCTTGGAGGTGGCTCATTGTTACTTGGGAATGAAAGGGTCTTGGGAATGTCTGGGTCACTAGTACATGGGGGTCCTCTTGGTGGATGGATATTATGTTTCTGTATTTTATTTTGTATTGAATTAATTATTAATATAACTAATTTTTTTTTTCTATGTTTGAAAATTCTTTTGAATATCATTATAATGAATGATTAAAATTGATAAATTATATATGATAAATTAAGAAATATAATATGTAATTTTACTAGTAATAAAAATTTATATGTTTTATTCAGATGTAATTTATAAATAGATATTATATGGCGGTAATATTATTACCAACAGAAAAAAGTTTCATTAAATTCTGTTGCTAAACACTTTAACCAACATATATATTATCTATTGGTATTATTATAATTGTAACAGAACTATTTTATCTATCGAAAAATCATTTAGCAACAGAGTTTTTTCCGATCGTTTAGTGATTGGGACATGTGTGTTAGTAAAATGTTTTACCAACAGAAAATGTACTTTTACCAACAGATATGTCTCTGTTGGAATTAGATAAATATTTTTTAGTGTACATTATCAAATGATGCAATTATGGTATAATATTTTATTTCTATTCTTAAAATTTTTAATAGTTTTAATTATATATTACAGGTTATACTACATGAAATGTATGTCTACTCGGCATTATAGAGTAGGATTATATTTTAAAGGCATCATATATAAATACACCATGATATGTGATACTATTCACACTAGCATAGTTTTTTATACTCTTCAATAATGCATTGTACGTTGAATACATTGTGATTTGAATTTTTTGATATTCATACAGTTTTGTATTCACCTATTAAAAATGAAAAAAATGCAACATATATGTCTACGCTGCAATATGAACACACACCAACATGCATTTCATGCACAACAATATGCACACAATATAAAATAATACTTCTAAATATGTAATATTCATCTATATGAATAAACTAAAATTATTAAAACAAATCAATATTTAATATGATCATTTTACAATGAGAGTTTATATGCATACAGTGCATGAGTGTGTGCCTAAATTTCAATACATGTTATGCACATATAATTCAAATTCATCAATATATTAAATATAGAGGCATACAATGAAACATATATAAAAAACATTAATATTTTTTATTCCCATAAAATCAATATTAGTATTATATTTCCATAAACAAATTATATTGTAGGATTGGTATTAATTTAAACATTTCTATACGATTGTTTAGTAATTTATATATTTATATATTTTTATAATAACTGTATCATTCTGTCCTGGTAGCCATTAAACTGGTGTTCCATGCCACTTCTCCACAAGACAACAAGTGTCCCTCCTCATATGGTCGAGGCTACGGACTTACTGTAACACCCCGAGATTTTATGAAAAATATTCTTTTTAATTTCATTATTGTCTTGTGTTGTACGCTACCCCAAAAGGAGCTTGCACAACACGCATCCTTGACTTGTCTTGCATTACACGCAATCGCGACCTTCCTCGATAGCGTGTGTAGTACGCAATACCGAGTTTCACTAAACAACGATATGCTATTAAAATATTTTTAAAACTAGCTGTTATGAATAGTAATAACCACTTTTTGAAATTTTTAAAATTTTATTTTTCAAAATGGACTTCATTTTTGGATTCGGAATATCAAAATTATCTTATGGTGGAATTTTGGTACTTTTCGGATAACTTTAATATTCTGATGAATAGTGAAAATTACAAAATATTAATTAAAAACAAATATTTTAATCAAAATAATTAATAGTGATAAATTATTAATTTGAGTGGTTTTAAATTATATTTAAAATATTTTTTTACAATTTAATACAATTTTGTTCATTGGATGTAATTTCACATTTAAACCAGTTATAAACAAGTGTAAGTCTTTTGATAGTTATTATCTCTTAAAAACACGCAATTTGTTTTGACGACGGGAATTAATTTTTAAATTAGTTAATTTAACTGATATGTTTTGAATTCGATAAAATAGAAATCATTTTTAATTCATAATATCAAATATAGCTTAGGCCTAATTTTTGGTATTTTTCTGGAAACTTTCATTTTTTGATGAATAGTGAAACCACTAAGTGGTAGTTAAAAAAACTGATTTTTTCCTAAAACATAATTTTACCGATTCTGTGAGTGGAATTTCAGAAATCCGAGAGACACGGTTGTTTTCATTAAGTAAAATTTGGTTCAATTTGATGAAAATAATTTTTGGTGGATAGTAACTTTTTACTTTTTTTACCACGGTTAAAAGGAAATAGGCTAATTAAGGGTAAAAATGATATTATTATTACCCTAACACATGTACTAATTCTATTTGATAAGTGTAATTCGACCAAAAACAACCTTAGGAAAAAACTATGACCATTTAGGCCCACATGGATTAGATTAGGACATTTGTTATTAATTTATTCATAGAAGGGTTAAAATAGTTAAAATCAATGTTTAATAAGTAAATTATTTTTAATATAGGGATATTCATAAGATAAATTCAACTATAAGTATTCCATAGAAATATAAAATTATTTTCTACATAATTATATTTACTTTGTAATTTTTAGAAATTAAATAATTTAATTTCTATATGACAGAATGATGATGCAGTAATTATTTTATTAATGAAATATTGACATAATTGATGTTATAAATACACAAATAAATGCAATTTGAGACTTTTTATGAATTCCACTAATTTTCTAGGTTACTAGGACATGTTAGTATTTATTTAATTAACTTTTTTAGAACTAATAATTCTGTTATGATTTTTACAAAAATCCATTAATAAAAAGTGTCAAAATTGACATAAAATAGTTTTGAAAACAAATATTATATTATTAATTGTTTTTTTATTCCTAAAAATATAAGGATAGGAAAAATGAATTAGATAAGGTTATATATATTAATAATAAACAAATTGGGGTTCGTTTGTCTTGTTATAGTATGTTTATTAACCATATAGTGTACGAACACAAAAAGACACGGTAAAAGTAAAATTATCTAACTTAAAGTTAAATATATATGATAAGGTTAAAATTGGCACCTAAACCTATATAAATTCTATTGGATGAGAGTATATATACCCATACCTACATTATCTTTGAAATAAATCAATTTGGAGATATTTAAAATCGAATATGACTTTATAATAAAATAATATTTTTAGTTATTCCAAAGGTGGCCATCTCCTCCCTTATAAAAGGGAACCTACTCCCTCTCTTCCTCACACCACTTTGAGCCTTCATGCTCGGCCAAACCCTGAACAATTCTATTCTCCACTTACCTAGAAACATCCTAGAGGTTCTGGTCTTCTTCAAAGACCAATTTTAGTTCCCTAAGAGAAGGACTCAAAGAGGCGTTTCAAAGAAGAGGTAATGTCTGTTACCGATTCTTTCGACTTTATTTCTTCTTCCACTTATTCTTCTTAGGTTTTTTCATTATGAAGTAATAACATCAGTATCACTCATATACTGATATGTTATTATAAGTATGAAACTACCCTATTTCACCATCTCTCCATTCTACAGAAAATGAAATCATCGCGCGTGTGTACGTACGGAATATCGTCTCCACACCGTGGTGTAATCTATTTTCCACCACCACCTTACATGGATGGGTATAATGGTGTAAATAATAACTATATATGATTATTGTAAATTAATATTGATTCTGAAATAGTATACATACACTCCAATACAATTCCACAATCATGAGAACGATATCATTACTCGTGCGTACGTACGGAATACCATCTCCACGAAGCGATGAGATTCATTCTCCACGTTAACCATTCATGAATGATTATAAAGTATCTATAATAAGTAATCATGAAATATATGACATAATAATGATACTAGATTTATGTGTATATATTTGTATTTCATCTACGTAATTCCATTCATCTCAATAAGGAAACGAAAACAGCGTTCATGCGTACGTACGGTCTACCGTCTCCATGAATGGTGTATTTCATTCCATTTATTGATCTATTATATATATGTATATTCTGAATATATATTATATATAAATCATGTTTTATATTATGGAATTATGTAATCATGATCTAAGTAATAATATGAATAATTACAAGTCAAAACACGGACGACAAATGAAACGATTTTACCCAAAACGCTCTTTAACATGAAATTTACAAAAGAACGGGTAATATAAAGTCATAAGTGAACCATATATGATATCATAACAATGAGTATGATTCTGGAATAAGTCAATGACATTATTTAAATCATTATACAGGAGGTTCGGACATATACGAAGCAAATCGGACCTAAGGTAAGGGGAAATATCACAATCTCATTTTTTTATCCGAGATCGTTTATACTTCAGAATTTACTAGGGAGTATTTTATCATCCACATCCATGCTTCCTCAATATGTAATATTATTTCCATCCACATAAAATTGTTTAAATCCAATTTTACCCTTCAGTGAGTTTTTAGTAAAAGATATGAAAGGAATCTTTTGTCATTTTTCATACGAGGTACTTTTTGACTATTCCGACAAATGTACGAGAAGAATGTTTTTTTAACGTATACGGAATGAAAGGATTTTTACGGTTTATAAAGCCTTATTTTCATGAAGCTTCCTCCAAAATATTTCATGACTATTTTCAACAAATTCCTTTTTTTTAAAATTTCATGAAATTTTGTGAAAAGAAAATGATTTTGAAGAAAAAAGCATATTTTCCTCAAGAATTCATTTCAAGTGTTTTATCAAAACCATTTTCATCTAAGATGACATTATTTCACAAGTGTATGTTTCAAGTATCATTTCTCTATGACTTACATGGTTTCAATTTTCTTATGATGAAATGATATCCATTTTTTTATATGGATTATTTTATGATGGGATGATGTTTATGAAACCCATTTTATTCATTGGGTTATTATGAATGTTTTAAGTTTTTATTGTGGCACAAGTAAGAATGATTTCAATATGAGATTAGTGGGACCTATATATCCCTCCAATGCATTGGTTAAAGATTTATATCTCATGAGATAGACATGGCTGGAATAGAAAGTTAAACCGGTGCAGTAATACAGGACTGGAACGAGGAGTGAACTCGATTCAGAAAGGTACTTTGTCTACTAATATGGTCTTGGAAGCAATGCATTGGCTAATATGGAAATCATATCATGTTCTTAATGATTTCCACAAATACATGTTTTATTACCTTGCTATTTTATCATTCTTAATGATTCTTTATGATCTATTCCTTACGTACATCCATGTTTTATGTCATTGCTCAAGCATTTGATGTATAAATATTATGTTCATGTTATTAAGTTAAAATGTGTATAGTATGTTTTATTTTATCCATGATTACCCTTACTGAGCATTTGATATCACCCTTTTTATGTTTTCTTTTTACAATGATATGAAGAAAGGATTTAGGTATGAAAAAAGGGGAAGATCTTTATGGGAGATGTTGAAGATCCTTCACCACGATTAGAATATTTTATTCCGAGTTTCCAAAGAAACTAATCTATTTCGGTCCTTGTGTGTCTATTTTTCTTATGTATTAAGTATTTCGCAAAATTAATGTAGTGTCCATGTATGTCAAGCTTCGGGTCTCTACAGTTGGTATCAGAGGAAAGGATTAGTCAACCTTTGGAAACTAGGATGCGAAAACGTTAGTGAGATCCCTAGAGATACTTCTAAGGTATATCTATGGATGTCCTTAAGGATAAGTATATGTATAGGATATAGTCCTAGAACTATGGTAACGATCTTAGAATTTAACCTAAGATGTTAGATATTTAGGGTGCTTCCCCTTTACTATGTTGTTTTCCCTAGCATGATTTTTGCCTCTCACACTATTCTTTTTGGGTTTTAGAAAATGGCTGGATATAGGAAGATTCATGATAATGGAGGATATGATGGACAATGGAATGATATTATTCATGAGAAACCAAATGAAACCGGATTTGGAAGTCCAAAAATCGTTATTATGCCTAATCAGCAATCTCTTAATACGATCAACAATCTCAACATTGGTAAGTTTCCCGACTCAGATAATAAGAGAATGATGGAGTTTCATGATGATCATAGAGGAAAGAAAGTTCAATTTCCCTCATGTAAATCAGGTGGGAGGAGGCATCAGGGAGATTATTTCAAGGGAACTGGAAGATGATTTGGGTGTGGAAAAGAAGGACACAAATCCAGTAAGTGCAAAGGAAAAGGTTCATTTAAATCCATGGATGAGGATAATGGTATTTCTACGACATCAACAACGGTTAAATTTTTTAAATGTGGAATGTACGTGCATTATGCAAAACAATTCCCTAAGGGAAAGTCTCATGAAGAGAATTAGTATGGCCGTATGGGTAGTATTTATGTTGATGATGATGAAGAGTCTACAAATGAAATGTGAGATGAATGAATTGTTGAAGCTCGGTCAATGGTTTTAGAAGGTAGTTGAATGTTTGTATGTTTATCGAGAGTTATTTTGTATAGTTAATGGTCCTATGGAATAAAAAATTTTATAAGGATTGTTACACTATTGTTTTTCCTAAATTTATTTGAATGTATATGTTGAATGGTACCAGTAACAATTGAAGGTTATTCGGACATTTTTTTAAAGTAGATGATATGCACATAATGAAGGAATAAGAAGATAATGAGATGTTTGATTGTATTCATGAGCTCGTGATTCATATAAGGGATATCATGGTTTGAGTATATATAATTTTGAGGATTTTGGTATGTGGGAAGTGTTAACTTTTAACTGCAATCATGTTTTCACTAAGGTTCAATGGGTAATCATTTTTCAAGAGAATACATGATTAAGGCCTTCTAATGTTTGGAATGTGACCAACAAGACATATCTTATGATATATGGGTATCAACGATGGTATTAACATGCTTGTTATATGAAATCTCTGGTAATCATTTTCACTATATTATGAGAGTGGACTGCAGTATTAGGGATAAGCCTAAAGATTGGAATGGATTATGTTGGAAATAAGTTAGTATTGTTTAAGGATTGATGTTTTTTCGATATTATTGATGGGATGTTATAGTAATATAGTTTTAGAAAAAGGAGAACCTGCAGGACGGGCGACAACCCATCACGCCAGACAAGGCTGTGGGAATCGAACCCACAACTGATGTGCGATTGGCCTCTATCACCTACCACTGGCCTACATGAAGTCCCTGTTAGTAGGAATTAGTTTTATTATATTATGTAGTATGATATATGAAGTATAAGTAAATTTTAGGAACCATATATGATTAATCTCACTATAGATCGACTAATATATATTTAATATCTTTTGCTAACCTTTTGTTTGAGACAGATTGAATGACCCATCATTCTATCACATGATCTGCTAACACTTCACGAATAACAAATTCAACTTCATTTCTTTAATAGATGAAGTGGAAATTGTTCAAATCATTAACAGCAGTGAGATTGTACCAAAATAAAGTAAGTATTTATTCTAATTCAAATTCTTCAACTTTAGGGAAATGATCTTGAAAACCAAAAATGTTGTCCTAGTGCCCTTATATCCGATGAATCAGATGGTACCCTAGATCATTACAAGTTTATGGACTTGTGATTGTTGACTTTTTTCATAGACATGTTCTCTACCACTCTCCATCATAACATGACAGTTAGATTTCTCTTCCATACCCATATTTTCACCTATGTTCTCCTATGTAGAAACCCAGTGATTAGTTAATTTGGGTAACTGTTACATTTCATACTTTTGTTTTTAAAGAATATTTTTGGTATTCCTTTTAAGATGTTGGTTTATATTAAAGAAACTTTCGAGTTGTAAACCATTTATAACCCCGACGAATTTCGAGGGCGAAATTCATTTTAAGGGGGGTAGAATGTAACACCCTGAGATTTTATGAAAAATATTCTTTTTAATATCATTAATGTCTTGTGTTTTACGCTACACCAAAAGGTGCTGGCACAACATGCATCCTTGGCTTGCCTTTCATTACACGCAATCACAACCTTCCTCAAAAGTGTGTGTAGTACGCAATACCGAGTTTCACTAAACAACGATATGCTATTAAAATATTATTAAAACTAGTTGTTATGAATAGTAATAACCACTTTTTGAAATTTTTTAAATTTTATTTTTCAAAATGGACTTCATTTTTGGATTTGGAATATCAAAATTAGCTTAGGGTGAAATTTTGGTACTTTTCGGATAACTTTCATATTCTCATGAATAGTGAAAATTACTAAATTTTAATTAAAAACAACTTTTTTAATCGAAATAATTAATAGTGATAAATTATCAATTTGAGTGGTTTTAAAGTATATTTTGAATATATTTTTACAATTTAATTCAATTTTGGTCATTGGATGTAATTTCACATTTAAACCAGTTATAAACAAGTGTCAATCTTTTGATAGATATTATCTCATAAAAATGCGCTATTTGTTTTGACGACGGGAATTAATTTTTTTATTAGTTAATGTAACTGATATGTTTTTAATTTGATTAAATAGACATCATTTTTGAATTCATAATATCAAATATATCTTAGGCCTAATTTTTGGTATTTTCCTGGAAACTTTAATTTTTTGATGAATAGTAAAACCACTAAGTGGTAGTTAAAAAAACTGAATTTTTCATAAAACTTAATTTTACCACTTATGTGTGTGGAATTTCAAAAATACGAGTTACACGGTTGATGTCAGTAAGTAAAATTTTGTTCAATGAGATGAAAATAATTTTAGGTGAATAGTAACTTTTTTCTTTTTTTACCACGGTTAAAAGTAAATAGGGTAATTAAGGGTAAAAATGATATTATTATTACCCTAACACATGTCCTAATTCTATTAGATAAATGTAATTCGACCAAAAACAACCTTAGGAATAAAAAATGACCATTTAGGCCCACTTGTATTAGATTAGGACATTTATTATTAATTTATTCAAAGAAGGGTTAAAATAGTTAAAATCAATGTTTAATAAGTAAATCATTTTTAATATAGGGTTATACATAAGATAAATTTGACTATAAATATTCATTAGAATTTAAAAAGATTTCCTACATAATTATATTTAATTTGTAATTTTTAGACATTATATAATTTAATTTATATATGACACAATGATTATTCAGTAATTATTTTATTAATGAAATATTGATATAATTGATGTTATAAATACCCAAATAAATGTAATTTGAGACTTTTTATAAATTCCACTAATATTATAGGTTAATTTGACATGTTAGTATTGATTTAATTAAATTTTAGTGAAATAATAATTCTTTAATGATTTTCAAAAAATCAATAACTTAATAGTGTCAAAATTGACATGAAATTGTTTTTTAAAAATATATTATATTATTAATTTTTATTTTATTCCTAAAAATATTAGGTTAGGCCAAATTACTTATCTAGGGTTATATATATTAATAATAAACAACTTGGGATTCGTTTGGCTTGTTATATTAAGTTTATTAACCTTATAGTGTAAGAACAAAAAAAGACACGGCAAAAGTAAAATTAACAAACATAAAGATAAATATAAATGATAAGGTTAAAATAGGAACCTAAACTTGTCTAAATTATATTGTATGAGAGGATTTAGACCCATACCCACCTTATCTTTGAAATAAAACAATTTTGAGCTATTTAAAACCGAATATGACTTTATAATAAAATAATATTTTTAGTTATTCCAAAGGTGACCCTCTCCTCCCTTATAAAAAGAAACCTCCTCCCTCTCCTCCTCACACCACTTTGAGCCTTCATGCTCGGCCAACCCCTGCAATATTCTCTTCAACACTTACCTAGAAAAATCCTATAGGCCATGGTCTTCTTCAAATACCAATTTTAGTGCCCTAAGAGGAGGACTCAAAGATGCGCTTCAAAGATGAGGTAATGTCCGTTACCGATTCATTCAACATTATTTCTCCTTCCACTTCATCTTATTAGGATGTTTCATTATGATGTAATAACATTAGTATCACCAACATACATATATTTTATTATAATTATGAAACAACCCTATTTCACCATCTATCCATCCTACAAAAAACGAAATCATTGCGCGTGCGTACGTATGGAATGCCGTCTCCATGCCGTGGTGTAATTTATTTTCCACCACCACCTTACTTGGATGGGTATAATGGTGTACATAATAACTATATATTATTATTTTAAAGTGATATTGATTCGTAAATAGTAGACATACACTCCAATACAATTCCACAATCATGAAAACGATATCATCGCTCGTGCGTACGTACGGAATACCGTCTCCACGACACGATGAGATTCATTCTCCACGTTAACCATTCATGAATGATAATAAAGTATATATAATAATTAATCATGAAATATATGACATAATAATGATACTGGATTTATGTTTACATATATGTATTTCATCTACTTAAGTCCATTCAACTCAATAAAGAAACGAAAATAGCGTTCATGCGTATGTACGACCTACCGTCTCCATGAACGGTGTATTTCTTTCCATTTACTGATTTATTATATATATGTATATTCTGAATATATGTTATATATAAATAATGTTTTATATTCTGTAATTATGTAATCATGATCTAAGTAATCATATGAATAATTACAAGTCAAAACACGGACGACAAATGAAACGATTTTACCCAAAATGCTATTTAACATGGAATTTACAAAATACGGGTAATATAAAGTCATAAGTAAACCATATATGATATCATAACAATGATTATGATTCTGTAATAAGTCAATGGAATTATTTAAATCATTATACAGTAGGTTCGGACACTTACGTAGCAAATCAGACCTAAGGTGAGGCGAAATATCACAATCTCATTTTTTTATCCGAGATTGTTTATACTTCAGAATTTTCTAGGGAATATTTTATCATCCACATCCATGCTTCCTAAAAATGTAATATTATTTCCATACACCTACAATTGTTAAATTCAATTTTACCCTTCTATGAGTTTTTAGTAAAAGATATGAAAGGAATCTTTTGTCGTTTTCCGTATGAGGTACTTTTTGACTTTTCCGACAAAAGTACGAGAAGAATGTTTTTTTAACGTATACGGCATGACAGGATTTTTACAGTTTTATAAAGGCTTATTTTCATGAAGCTTATTCAAAATTATTTCATGACTATTTTCAACAAAATCCTTTTCTTTTAAAATTGGATGACATTTTGTGAAAAGTAAATGATTTTGAAGAAAAAAGGATATTTTCCTCAAAAATTCATTTCAAGTGTTTTATCAAAACCATTTTCATCTATGATGACATTATTTCACATGTGTATGTTTCATGTATCATGTCTCTATGATTTACATGGTTTCACTTTTCTTATGATGAAATGATATCCATTTTTTTATATAGATTATTTTATGATGTGATGATGTTTATGAAACCCATTTTATTCTTTGGGTTATGATGAATGTTTTAAGTTTATTTTGTGGCACAAGTAAGAATGATTTCAATATGAGATGGGTGGGACATATATCTCCATCCAATGCATTGGGTAAAGATTTATATCTCATGAGATAGACATGGCTGGAACGGCAAGTTAAACCGATTCAGTAATACAGGACTGGAACGAGGAGTGAACTTGATTCAGAAAGGGACTTTGTCCACTAAGATGGTCTTGGTAGCAATTCCTTGGCTAATATGGAAATAATATCATCTGCTTAAGGATTTCCACAATTACATGTTTTATTCCCATGCTATTTTATCATTCTTAATGTTTATTTATGATCTATACCTTACGTACTTCCATGTTTTATGTCATTTCTCAAGATTTTGATGTTTAAACATTATTTTCATCTTTTTAAGTTCAAATGTATATAGAATGTTTTATTTTATCCATGCTTACCCTTAATGAGAATTTGAGCTCACCCTTTTTATGTTTTCTTTTCCACAGGATACGAAGAAAGGTTTTAGGTATGAGAAAAAATGTGAAGATCTTTATGGGAGATGTTGAAGATCATTCACCACGATTAGAAGATTTTAGTCTGAGTTTCCAAAGACACTAAACTATTATGGTCCTTGTGTGTCTATTTTTGTTATGTATTAAGTATTCCACAAAAGTAATTTAATGTAATTGTATGTCAAGCTTCGGGTCTCTACACATACAATGCGGATCTAAGGTGGATATTTGAGGAGACAATACCCCCATGTCAGAGTGCACTAAAAGAAGTAAATAACCAAATAGAATACACATCAGAGGAACTATGAAGAATAAATAAAATAGAACTGAATGGTGTTATAATAAAATGTAAATGAATTAAAGGCCTGAAAAACCATGTAATACATACAACCACAATATCCCACTAGGCCAATCACACATTCAAGAAAAAACAATGGAACATTAAATACAACATGCCCCACATCCAGAACCGGTCATAATACATACCTGATCTCTAGTACCTTTTCATGCTACTCTAGCCCGAACAATAGAATCCACATGATAATCACACTCAACCATCAAATACAGGACCTACTCCTTATCCATTGTGCATCTATTCCCATCCTGAAAGTAAACATATGGTTTGTACACACACATAGGTGCACCTATAAGGGTAACAAAAAATCGCAGAAGGTCACCCCAATAGTGAACCAAAAAAAGCTTCCATAAGATCATTCTTGTGAAATATGGAAAGCCTTACCAATATATATTTGGATAGAAAATATAAATAAATAGACATATACCTATTGATCCATGACCTCAATAAACCATAATTTCTTCTGTTAATTCTCTAACATCTCTAATCTCATCTAAATGATTGTGCATCCCAATCAACATGCATGATCCATAACCATGGCAGCCACAACTAACCATAAAAACCAAAAACACATCATTTTGTAGTCTTATCAACCATCATGATGATATGATCCACCCATACCATTATCTCATAACAATATATTTTCTTATACATGGAAAGTCGACATATATATTTCCATTTCCTCACAAGTGTTCTATCAAAAAAAGACCTTTAGCTGGACAACTATCTCATGCATCATAACCATAATTCACACCAAATTATTCTATCACATAAACTATGATTATATAAAATCATCCATACCTAGAGAATTAGTCCAATATTAACATTAATTTGAAAATTTTATTGGCCCAAACGCAGGGAGCCTTAGTCCAGGTGTCCAACCAGGATCTCATATGCCATGTCTGGTAATCCCAACCACTAGGACACAAGTCAAAAAACATAGAGCATCAGTCCATGAATACAACCAAGTCTTAGAACACCATATTCAACCATCCCAACCTAAATATGGAATTCCATGACCTTAGCCTTGGGTGTACGAGTGTAATTCCTTCCCCCCAAACTAAATTCCACCAAGGAGTTGAGCATCAGTCCACACTCCCAAAACAATTAATCACAGGTCGAAAAACAAGGATTATCAGTCCTTGAATCCAACCCATATTCTGAATTCCACATCTAAACATACCAAATAATTCAATACATAACATCACTGGTTCCTGGATCATTAGTCCAGAACCTAAACCAAACTGTAAACTATACCTTTCCAGAGCCTTATTCCAGCACCAACCACATACATGTGATATAACATCCACTATAACCATCTATATAAATCGATGTTCTTGGAACCTAGGTACATCACTCTAACCATTAACCATATGTTGTATTTGATATTGAGCCTCAGTCCAACAATATAAATCACTGATATCTGAAAACATACCCATGGATCAACTTTCCAGCCCTATCAATAGTCACTACCTCTACTAGTAAACCACTTTCACAAACATGGAAGCATAACTATGTTAAACAACCTCATGGGCTTAATCCCTATCTCAAACTCATTAAATAAGTTAAAATGGTTGGATAAAAATCTATATCACTCATCAAAATCTCAACCACATCTGCTCAGAGAAGAACTGAGGTCCCAAGAAACTCTTGTAATCAAAATACAAGTCACACACACACACACACACCAAATCAGGGTTTTCATATCAATCATCCCACACATGACCCTCTAGGTTCACACAGAAGCTGAGGTATCCCTTATTCGATACTGATAACTAATACTCAATAAAATTTATCATCCCAAAATCATAGTAACCACAAAATTGTCTGGTAAATCCCAAACATATGAAATATATTCAAGTGGCCCTCAATAGTCTCCAACTTATTCTTGATCAAATACATACCATTGATGCATCTAAGATTAACCCCATGGGACACAAGAATTTTCAACCATAAACAACATCTTGCAATGTTCCCTTAAATAGAAACCTCCCCTTATAGGGAATCATCTGGAGTACCTCATACTCAACTCAACATCACAATGACACTATTCGATAACCACAATCCAATTGTCTCAACCTAACTCTAAAGGAACCCTTCAACCTGATCCTCATTTGTAGGATCTAAACCTCAACTTCTATATTCTCGAGTCACTTGTCCTGATAAATGAGGATAACCATGATCATCCCATAGATTCTACTCAAATCGAATATTATAGGATTAATCCAAAAAACCTCATGAAAAACACCATGGTATTCTTATGTCATATCATACACTGAGCTCATAACCCTCACCCGGGTCTCCCAACTAAAAACCCATCCCATATAAGGATTATGAATCCCCACCTCATGGAAGAACACATTATAAAAACATCTATCTAAAACACATTTTAGATGAACTCTATATGTCAAAATTATCCCACCATTGAAATCTACTTCAAAAAATGCTCATAATTGACTACTTAAACTCCCGATTAGAGCTTTTAGAGAATAATATACCCAAATCCTCTAGGATAGAAAAATGCATGATGTGTACTTTAGAGTACACAACATGTACAATCATTTTTCCATGTGTCCATATACTTTTACAAGGCCAACCCGACATGGGTTCTCCCTACACAATTCTACACAATGTGTACTTAAATAAATGGCATGTAATTTCTAAAAACCATGATTTCATGTTATTTTTCACATAGCTGGATACACGACCATGTACCACCAGATGGAATGTGCTTATGAAAAGAAATTATACCCCATATAATAATAACACAAGGCATGTGTTCATATAACCACATGTCGGGTTGTTAGGATTTCCAAATGGGAAATCCCTAAAAATCCACTAAAACCCCTATTTCCTGCAAAAAAACACAAACCAACCCCCTTGTGTTTCTAGTAGTAAAAATAAGGCATTAAAACATGAAAAAACTAATATTTCTAGATTTTGGGAATAAAAACAAAACCATATAGACTCGTGTTGTAAAAATATTTTTTAATTTACCAACTTATTTTTAATGAATCTATTATATAAAAAAGGGCTATAGTGAAATTTGGCACAATATAGTGCTTCTAGATAAGTAGTTCGATATGGATTAAGTTATAGAAAATAAAATTGTCTAGATAGTAAAACAATTCCGAGTTTTGAGTCCTAAAGATTATATATTAAACATGGAGTTTATAGAAATGTAATTAAGAAACGTATTTAATTTATATAAAGGTATGTTCCAGTTTAAATTATTTATTTAAAGATCAATTCCTTTAATAATTTTTCATTTCTTATAGATTATTCCATGCATATATTGTTTAGGTTTTTTGAAACCAATCATTAAGGGGTATTCATGATTTTAATTATTTTATTCCTTATTTTTCACTGAGGGTAATTATATTATGTGGTATGCATGTGTTTCAGTATTTTTTAACATATATATATTGAAATAAACCATCACATTTCCATTAATTAATGTTTGATTATTAAAATACCTATAACATCTATTTAATAAATATTAATCTTTGATCCATAATTTATTTATTTACAGGAATAGATTGTTTGGGTATATTATTAGTAATTTTAATTTAGTTATTATATCAGTTAAATTTTAAAAAATATCTTTATTATTCAATTTAAATTTAATTAAATGTTTACCTTTTATTGTATATAATAGTTTTAATTTATAAAATCCATACCATTAATTATATTCTGATGATTTGTATGGTTTTAGTTTCTTGAAAATCATTCTAATTCAATGATTTTATATAATATAGAGTGTTTATCCAAAAAAATGTGTTCCATTTATTTGGTATTTCACTATTTATATTATTTATTTTGTTCACATGAATCTCAATTTATGTGAGTTTAATAGAAATCCTTTGAGATATTTTTTTCTGCATTCTAAATTCTAAATACCTTTAAAATGTAAATGATATTTTTCTTGTCTTTTTTGTTACATGAGAAATAAAAATACATATGAATGGATCACTCATTGATTTCATGGGATTCTTCCACCAATAATAATCTCTAAAGTTATTTGAGTTATCCATTGTAAATATCTCACATTCTCATCCTTCAAGAAATATTTCATTTTTCGATCATTTATTGCCATAGAGTTTACTCTGTCAAAATTATATGTTACCCTTTGTTCAATAACATATTATAGTTTTTTTTATAACTATATATCTTTTTAATCATTTTATGTGATCTATATTATAGTACATAATATTGAAATTATATCTTTTTTGAAATTTAGACATTAATGAACATTGAGTTGAATTGTTTGGGATCATTGGTTAATTTTCACATGAACAGGTGAATAGATGGTTTCATGAATATAGATTTGTAGAGAAAACATAGATATTATAATCCAATAGTGTAGGATATAGTTTATTTAGACTCACCGCAGGTAAACATAGGGTTTTTTGGGTTTGAGAAGATACATCCCTAGAGTAGGTCTTCCAACAAGCATGGATTCCATTATAATGGCTCATAAGGTTTCT
The DNA here is from genome assembly GCA_963277665.1 of Viscum album. Lineage (NCBI taxonomy): Eukaryota > Viridiplantae > Streptophyta > Magnoliopsida > Santalales > Viscaceae > Viscum > Viscum album. The sequence goes on from OY728166.1 coordinate 392,667,461, forward strand.
CCCCATCATTATCACTCATTATTAATGGATTTCAACAATCTTACTCAATAGTAAGATAACTTGTATATAAAAAATCCATTCATTCAATGGTATTACTTCTATATAGATATTTTAAATTTTTAAGATTCAAAAATAATAATAATACATCTATAAAAATTATTTTACACCATTTTCAAGTTGATAATATTTATATTTCAATATAAACTATTGATTTTATACAATTGTAGTCCCAATTTCACAAATTTAAAAAATATATATCTATACATTATATATTACATGCAGTTATTATATGCATTCCATATAATTGTAGTATTTTATTCCTCCAATTTATCATCTCTATTGACAACCTCCATATAGTATTATGCATATAGTATGGATACATTATTTAAATGCACATAATCTAGAATTCGTGATTTATGAATATATTTATTTAGTTTATAAATACCTAATCACACAAATTCACATCTATAGTACAAAATACTACCATCAACACATGACGCCACCAGCCTCTACTCTTCTTTTATTTTCCCCGAGTATCCCACCCGCTTCATTTCTTCCTCCAATTGCCTCAACTCCCCCCCAATGAGTGAAATGGATTCCAATGACCATAGCCACCAATTTTTGAGTTTCTATATGATAATTTTGAATTAAATTTTAATTTAATTAAAATTCATGGGGCTGGTACTAGTTTTTCATAAATAATTGATTATTTGAACATAAAAATAAGTAAAATATGAAATTTCACATTATAGGCTAAATTAAAGAATATTTCAGTAATGGTTGATATGAGAAGACATTATCCTAAAAATAGATTCCCCATTTACAGTATTAATTCACAATAATAAATAATATTAGTGATATTAATCCAAAATATAAAACTAATGATTATAATATTCCAAAACACCTCTCTCTTCCACTTATAACTTTCGCACCTCAAGACCCCTTCTCCTCACAACCTCTACGCCAAGAATATTTACATATTTCATCCCAATTATATTTCCAAGATTCTCCTATGAATATTAGTGATACTTTTCACATCCAAATACCATTCCATTAATTCATAAGGGGAATACAAAAAAGGGAAAATCAAAAGGTATATGTAAACTATAAAATAAATTATATTAATTTTATTCTTCAACTACCAACCACATATGTTCTCAATCAAACTAAAAATAATAAAATTTGTATATTAAATATAATTATACATAATTAAAATTTTGGAATGAAAATCTTATACCCTACAATTATTCATTTCTAAAAAGAAAATTTTGTTTAAAACATGGTTGGTTCACCACTTCTAGAAACAACACACTTCATCCCCCCACTCCCACTCCCTTCATCAGTATTATAGGTACCATATTATGTCTAAATATGATGATAATAAGAATATTATAACTTTTTTAGATTTTATTAATATTTTTATAATCATTTAATTAAATAATATGAATCAATTTCATGAGAGATGTTAAAACGGCTTAAATGAACTAACAAGATAACATAAACATTTTTGCTAATGTAAAAATACATATAATAGAATAGAAAAGGATATTATGGTCCATTTAAACTGCTCAAATAAATTTAATACCATTTCAAATAATGAATAGAGTTATATTCCCATTTAACTATAAAATTAACTATTATTTGCAAGTGATCAAACATTAGAACAATGAATTGAACACTCTCGGAACATATAAATTTAAATTTATATCTCATTAAAATAGTTATATATTAATATATTAAAATTATATCAAATAAATTATAAATGGATTATTTATTTATTTATATTATTGTTTAATTTAAATTTACTATTATTGAATTAAGGTTGATGTCCATAATGATATGGGAATATAAGGTAAGGGATCTCTCTGAACCACCATTATTTCATTATTTATGATTTTATCTCTCTAACATAAATTATCTATCTTGTATGTTATTAAATTCATCCAAATTCTATATATATATCCCTTATATATATAACTATCTTATTCTTCTATTATTTTTATGGGTAATACATTCATTTTTCTTATTTCAAAAATTAATTCCTTAAAATCAAACCCATTTATGGGGAACTTTTTTATCAATTAATTATTTTAAGATACACTCATTTAATTACATTATTCACATTCATGGTTTCATTAAAAATCATTTTTAGGTATAATTATTCTAGTTTAACTGTTTTTTATAATAATATCCCACAATTACTTTTTCTTGAAGAATATTTAAATTATTTCTTAAATTACCATTTCGAATATTTGTTTATATTCCAAATTATAACCCCTTATTAGGCGTTCTTTCCCAAATGAACACAATATTTTCAGACAAATAATAATGTAATAGAATATAGAAATACAAAATACTTAATTAATTATTCTTTTTAAGATCATTAAGAAATATACTTTTATTGTGATATAATTAAATATTGTGGAACCCATTTCTTTCTATCAGTAAAAATTATGTCATTTACTAATGATAGATTTTATTTTATGGCTCACATAAGAATATATATGTTATAATGGGAGAAACTATATTGGTATCCACTAGATTGGGAAATGTTTTTTTATCAAGATATGTTATGTATGGGATTTGATAGTAATCCAAGTCTATGATTAGATTATGTCCACCATATGATGTTTTCTTACCAATTTTCATTAACTATTGGTTTTTTCAAATTATATATTTCTTACACTTTCCTATAATTCATTATTCTTAAGATTCCATGTCAGTCATGTTATTCTCAAGTGTGATAATTTATAGTGCTTCTATTTTATGATTTCAGGTTATACCATTTAACTCACATGTTATGCCCCATTATCATGCTTATTCCCTTAAGTGGACTTATAGACCACCCCCTTTGTGTATGTAATCTCTAGGGGATATGATGTAGTGTTATTGGATCAAAGGGATTTGTGATAATATTATAGAGAGTATATTACTATTTTTTCTTCTTGTTTTATTATCATTTATAATGAATCTGGTCTTTAATATGCACTAGGAATCCTGATCTATGGATTGTTTTTATTCAATTTTATGTCATAAATAGTTTAATAATATTTGAAAATGCCCTTGGTCAAAATAGTTGGTATTATATAATGATCTAGTTTTTTTAGGATTCATACTAGAACTATTTAATGAAAATCCTATGAATAAGTTTATGTATATGATAATACACTAGAAATTATGGAGAAATGTAGAGAAATATATTTCAAAAAAATACATCCATGTGTGGATACTATAAGTAGATGTGTCTCTATTATAATAGAACTTTTGTATAATAAGCCTAAAAATAGTGCATTGTGTATCAACTGGTAAATAAAAATAGTTCTTGATACACACTATGTATGACACACCCAGGGTACTGTCATTGAAAACATCACAAACTCAATATGAAATATTATTAAGGAAATGAATAGATTTCTAGTTTAAAAAACATAATAAGGAAATTACCATGGATATCCCTAATTAAAAATTAAAACTCATAAGTTGGTATTTATGAATCATTAATATGTTATCTCTAATATATACATAGATTCCCTTTTTAAAGGTTATTTAGTTTTTGTATTCTCATCCATAAATTGTTTTTCTCTTAATAATAGTCAATGAATGAAAATTGGAGGAACCATGAAAAAAACCTATGTGATATGAAATGATATGACATTCCAAATTATATTAATAAACATTTAGGATAATTGGATTAGAAAATCATGAAAATACTAGCTCAATTGACTCAATATATTAATTATAACTGGAATCATATGGACCACCATCCATCTTTTAATAGAGAGAATGTTATTGTTTAGTGCTTTGTTTTACTAAGGTTGTAATGACCAAAACTTTTATCAATGAAATTATTGTTGATATAATTATATGTCTTATTATGTAAAATGGTTATCTAACATATTAATTTCTTTGTTTTTATGTTTTTGGATTTTAAAATTCTGTTATGGTTTTTGACTGTTTCTAATATAATCATTGAACTGTGATCACATGATTTGTATAAATATAAGGATTTAACACATACAATTTAATCAGACAAAGGAAGTGATGGCCTCATCCAGTAGAAGTACTCCATATGAATCCCATTTTTTAGAGCTCAAAAAGGTGGTGGAATAATTGGGCTTCTCTCTTGACCAATCCCAAGCCGAGCTTGAATATGTTATGCTTGATCGGTACCGCCTACGGGAGAAATGGAAGTTAATAGTGATTATCACCCGTACAATGTTATTTGATCCACCCAAAGAGTTTGTCACCATGGCATACCAAACCCTAAGGACTTATGTGGGTGTTTTAAGGGGTTATTTAACAAGATCCTAGCACTATGACTATGTCCATTATTTTTGTTCGATGTATATACATTCATTTTATTGTTGTTACTTTGTAACTATTTTTTAAAGAAAAAATATTTTTTAATATAATATTCAAAAAAAATTATATTTTTATTTATTAATGGATTTTTGATTGAATAATATTTTAATAAAATATTATTATTATTAAATTAATTTTAAATAAATATAAATGGTAGTATAATTTATATGAATACAACTGTAATTTATATTAAGGTTTTAAATTTGTTTTTATCGGAACCCATGTTTTTTTCGATAAATGTTAGTTTTTATTTTAAAAGTAAAAATTCACATATTTAAAAAATTATTTAGATATAATTAATTTTATTTTTGTAATCATTACATCAAAATTATCCTACGTTGAGTTTTTCATAATTTCCTGAAACTGTCGAATTGTTTGGGTAAAAATTGAATATTGTCTAAATATATAATATGTTTTATAACATCATGATGACCGAATAGTGATGTAAGAAAATAAAATAAATGATATCTTCTTCCAATATATTTTATACATTTATAATATTGTTATTTTTGGTTTATTTGATTTATTTTACGAATCCTTAGTGGACCCTCCAAAACTTATAAAACATTTTTACTTTTTAAATTAATTCCATTGAGAGTGTGTCTCACTTTCACAAAAGAAACCATAATATTTTAAGAATTTAGGAAATTTTCCTTATGAAATATTTTTTTCATCACCCTTATAGAAAAAACCATGTGCAAAAACCATGGTATGGTTTGTGGTTTTGATTAATTTAATATGTAGGGTCCAAAACCTAAATGATAAATAATTTCTTCTCCTTTTCTATATAAACCCCCCATGATCCAACTTCCTATTCACTATAAGCCTTTGGAGCTCAACCAAACCCTGACCTCTTCTCTATAGGATCCTACCAAGGTGCCCCAACCTCCCAAGAAGTCACTCTCATGCCTCTCCCAATCCTTTGGGATCACACTTTCAAGTAAGGGATTTCATCCTTTCTTATTTTGTCCAAAATTGTTTATGTTGTTAAACCCTTTTAATTTCAATATAAAATTTTTGTATTATGATTTTGAACCTCCCCCATACTTATATCCTTTTGTTTTAATGATTATATATCCCTTTATCTCTCAATAATTCCTCCCATGTACACCTATTACCATGAAAATATTTCGTAACGAATTTCTCTCTCCTCATTTACATTCAAGCAATTCTTTTGTATTATGAATCTAAATTCCATTAAATATATTGGTACATGTATCTATATGACCCCCATACTTCTCCATTTATGTTTTAATGATTATAGACCAATTTATCTATCATTAATTCCTCCCATGTACACCATTTACCATGCTGAAATTCAGTAAGGAATTTCTCTCTCCTCGTTTATATTCAAGCAATTCCTTTGTATTGTGAATCCAAATTCCATTAATTATATTGGTACATGTATCTCTATTACTCACCTTAATTCCCATTTCATGTACATATTATTAGACACCCCTTTCTCTCATCAACCATTTTTATTAGTTCTTAAGTCACACTAGTATGCTGCCAAAATGGCTCTGTGATTTCCAAGTCAGAGTCATTGTGTAGTGAATACCATGCCCATTTCTCTATCGATGATATTCACCTTTATGGAAATTCACTTATTGATTATTGAGTTTCATTTATGAATTCCCCATTCTTTATCATGTAATAAATGATTATGTTTAATGAATCCATGTTACATGATCCATGTGAAAGACTTATGCATGAAATGAAATTATTAAGAATGGTGTTCCCTGATAGCACTCCAATGCATTGGGTAAAGATTGGTATCATTATTCATCAAGTTAAATGAGTTATTTCTCATGATGATTACAGTGCAATGAAGTTTTACTCATTGTCCCTATATAATTATCCTTGGATCATGCTAATATCATGTTAAATGATATTTCCACATTTTCATGTTATGTTAATCATGTTATATCATGACATTATTTTCATGTTTATGTTATTCTACATTGATATGAATATTTCACAACATTTATTGTAGTATTCATGTTATTCCTTTTTTATTCCCTTAATTGGATTTATAGCTCACCCTTTTCACATTTATTTCCTCAGGTTATCCCATGCAATGCTAAGTATGAGGGAATGTTGTGGTCAGGTAAAGGATGTTTTCAAAAATGATATTGTGTTTATGTTCTAAGTTGTTATGTAATGTGTCTATCCAAAAATAAACTTGAATTATCAATATTCTATGTTTTATAAAGTTAAATTTTTATGCAATAAATCATGTTTAAGTGTTTAATAAAGATTAGGGTTATTATAAAGGTCTCTCACAATTGGAGGATCTTTTGGTCCCTTCATCATGAAATAATGTATTAACTTCAATGAGATTATTTTATCAATCCTATAATGATGAGAACAACTGAATTTTGTGTCAATTCTCTATCTTATGGAATGAGAGGTTGATCATTATGGTACACTAATCAATAAAATCATTTCCAAATAGGTAATTGATTCCATGGAATGTGAGGATTGAAGAAAATATTTTTCCAAAAATAATATCCAAAAAGATTCTTCTTAAAATAGTAGGTAGTTTCTTATATTGAATAAAAAAGGATATTTATATTGGGGAATAGGATGAAAAAGTCCCGAGGCTACCATTTTATGTATCTAGAATTTTTTTCTACACTAAATGAGATGTATAACATTTATTTATTGTATTACATACAAGAGTAAAAAATGTGTTACTGATTCAGGAAATTGAAAGGTATGAACATATTTTCCATTATTCAATCATGTTCTTAATGATGATATGATATTCTTAGTGATCTTGTCGAATTGAAGATAAATAGTTTTAAATAGAGTTTTATTATGTACATTGTATGGATAAATATTATGTAAGAAAGAAATAAAAATGAACCACAGAAAAACTATGGGATGAATAATCTTGAAAACTATCTCAAGTGAACTAGTAGACTATTCAAATGTAGAAAATAGGGGAATCATGTTAAACAATGTCAAAGAGAAATGACGAATACCATTAATCTGAAGTAAGAAAACAGGGTTCTGATAAACACTTAAATTTTGTTATAGTGTATCAATAGTATGTTAATTTGGAATTATTTGAAACATTTACCAACTTCAAGGGTCATTAGAGATAGTTAAATACAATGCCCTCAAAGGACTTGAGATAAAGTAGGGGAATATTTTATCACTACTTTAGAGGTGGGTCCCAATAATGATATTGTGACAGGTAAAACAATTATTAAATAAATAATAATTAAAATAATATTTTATTATAGATTTATGACTTATTTTATATCTTTTATTTTTATTATCTGAATTCATCTAGAGTTACAAAGCATGAGGATCGAGTTATATATGAGAATAAGAAACAAATAAATTGTTGTATCCAATGTATTTAACTCAAACCTAGTCAATGTCATTGGATTGAACATCTATGAAAATGTTTTCTTACTTCTATTAGTGGAGTGTGATGTTTTATTTTTCCTCAATTAGATGTCCTTTTATAATGGAAAATATAAATATTATAGAGGGAGATCAATATTCATATCCCTAGTTACCCTATAATTCAGTATAAATGTCTGAAGTAAGATGAATATCCATTTGAATCATCATATAAAGTGTATATATTTTTTTCATATAAGAAATTTTGTCAAGCTAAAATGTTTGGGCCCAATGACAGAACTATTTTTAAATGAATTCCTAGTATGATGGGTTATACTGATGTATTCGCTAAAAAGTTGTATCGTTTTATTCTGTACCGAGATGTTTATTTCTCATTTGATATTATATGAAGATTTCAGACAATATCCATGACTCCTTATATAACTATAAATAATTATTTATATGTAATAAATAAGAATTTATATGAGAATCGATAAAATGGATTTGTAGGACCACATGCTTTAGCAATGGGGTGTTTAATACCAAATAATTAAGAATAAATTGGTTTTCATGCACCTCTTCCATGATTAACATGAACTAAAAATAATTATGAAAAAATAATTATTCACTTCCATTGAATAATGAGTTGTTCAATCAACTATGTAGAGTTGAGTATTTCTCAAATGTTGACCTCTATTTGGAATTTCTCCAATTATAGGTGATGGAGAAAGTTATTCCCAAGTTAGCCTCTTGAGAAAGGTATGGAAACATTAGTTCATAGGGTTTCCATTTAAACACACTAATTATCTAAAAATAAACTTAAGTAATTGAGTCTTAAGATAATACATTAAAAAATATATGGAAGTATAATAATATTAAATTATAATATAATCGTAATTCATGGGAGATCGTGAAGATCAAAAGAATATTTTGTTAATAACAATTTTAATGGACATTATATATGAAATGTATAATAAATATGAGTATTCAATTAAGTATGTAACATTCATATGTAATATTATCACCAGTAAAAGGATATTTTTAGACAATTCTATGAAATATTCAATTAAGGTGAGACCATGACAAACATATGAATTTTATATCCATAATTTCTATCAACTATATGGGTATTACTAATGATTTTTCAAAAATATATCATAATTTTTAAACATATTTCCCAAAATTATGTTTAAGGGTTTAATGTTTGTTTATAATGATAACTGTAAAGATAAATTAATGTAATTGCAAACAGTTATTGTCACTGCACTATATGTCACACTACCCAAAATAATTTAACTTCTCATGTTTCACAATGATGCATCAATGAATTTCATCATGTTGTGGGATGTTGCATGATGATAAAGTGAAAAACATTTCTTTGGTAAGTTTAATTTTCATGACATAAACTACAAAACACATGATATGATTTTAGATATAGTGATTTTAAATTTTAAAAATGAAGATACATTATCTTTATGGGGATATATGTGAAATATAAACATTCCATAAGATCCTCAAATATAAATATTCACTTAGAGGATCTCAATATGAACTAGTGAATATAGTTAGAGTTGAACATGGACTGACTAATCAATCAACTTCCATCATATGAAAGTAAAAAGTGGAAGATACTATAAATGAAATTTGATCTAAAAATGATCTCATTGATTATAATTGAGAAAAATATAATATTAATATACTTAAAAAGGATATAAATTTAGATTATAAATAATGGAAACCCAGCATTACAATATCAAATTGTTGCAAATCTATCACTTTAGGAGAGGATAAAGGATGCAGAAAGAGATAATGTAGAAATACGAAATAAGGTGGAAGAGATAAGAATAAATAAATCCTTATATTTTAATATATATGAAGAATGAGGTATATGATTTCAAGGAAAAAATTTTGTACTACTGAATCGTGAGATAAACAAGGTGTTGTGGAATTATGCACATATCATGATCCTCTCTATCCACATAGGGAGAACAAAGTTGTATCTACATCTCTAAGATAACTATTTATGGTACAATATGAAAAAATCTATTTCCAAATATACATAAAAAAATTTTATGTCTCCTATTGAAGGATTAAATAAAAAATTACCATGAGATGATGCAACCATTACACATAACAAACATGAAATTAGAAAACACCACCATTGACATTATATTAGGTCTTATGAGGACATTAAGATTAAATAGTTCTATTTGGATTGTGGTGGATCATATTATAAATTGTATTCGTTTAATTTTAATATTATATGAATTATCACTTGATAAACATGTTAGTATATACATTAGGGAATTTTTGAGGCTTCATAGAACATCGTAATCAACTGTATCGGACCATGGTATGAGAATATCTTCTATGGTCTAAAATAATCTCTAATATTATCCAGACATTAATTTGAACATTACTATGGCTTATCACCCCCAAAATTTATAGATAATCATAGCGACCTATCAATACACTTGAAGACATGTTCATCGCATGCTTGACGTACATCAAAGGAGGATAAAATGAGTAACCTCACCTAGTAAAGTTCTCACACCATAATTTGTTTCAAATCATACTTCCAAATGGGTCTATATTAATCCCATTATTGGAATAAATGTATAGAACTTTTTTGTTTCGATAATGATATAAAACACAATATATTGGGTCCTAAAATTGCTAAAAATGGTAGAAAATTTCATTAATATTCACCAAAACATCAGGTTTTCTCAGAATCTATAGAATATTGATATTTATGATCATAAATGATACCTAGAATATGAGGTTAAAGATAATCTTTTTTTATAAATCACAATTGAATAGTGTAACGATATTTTTAAAGATGTAAAATCAATTTCCTCGATACATAGACCACATTGAGATTCATGATCACATTATTATTTTTCTATTTTCAACTATTATTCTTACAAACACATTCTCAAGTATATGATATATACTATTTATCCCTCTTGAGGATGTACATACCATATCCCTCACATGTAATGAATTTTAGCTGGTAAAACAAGAAAATGATCGCTCTTATATAGAGAAGTTTTAGAAGATCTTGGATAATAGAGATAATTTGCTATGCAATAAGATAACTCGCCTTGTTATAGTAATATAGAAAACCCATAAATATGATGATGGGACATAGGATTTAGATGAATCAATGAATGAGAAGCACCGTCAACTATTTTATCTTTTTTGGAAAACAAATTTGTGGGAGAAATTTCATAATGGGGAAATAATATAGCATCCTAGAATTTAATAAACGGAATTTCCCTTCTAAAAATATAAAATTTTCATAATTCATAATATAATATAAAATAATGTAGATGAAACACTTGATAAAAAAATTTATTTTATTAAATTAAAAATAAAATTTAGAGAATCAGTATTTCTATATTAATTGAAAGTAATTAAATGGTAAAATATAGATAATAAGATAATATTAATATGAAAATTAGGGTTTGATTGATCACCAAGAATAATCACACTCACGAACCCCATAGTACGATGAATGCATAATATTAGTAATGAAAAATGTGTTTTTAAAATTGAAAATATATACACAACATTTTTATAAAATATAATTGAATGATTATTTTATGAAATAATAACTCGTTATAGGATATAAAGAGGTTTTGCATCTAGTAAAAATTTGACCACTTGGAATGATTTCAGAATTTTGGAATAGTAATTTAATTATTAAAATAGTAATATGACCTTTAGGAATACTAACCTAACCATTCGAAGAGTAACATTATTTACAGAAATTTATAATAATATTTAGTTATCTGATCACATGAAAATATGATATACTTATACCAATATCAAAATATAAAAATGTTTTAAAATATCTAACATAGATGCATGTTTTTTTGAAAACAATATATGATTAATTTCAATTTTTAAAACTAATATAAATATTTAAGATAAATTCTATTTTCAATCAATGGATTTATAAATTGATGTTAATTTTTATTATAATAATATGAAAATTTTAAGAGACTATAAGTAATTTTTTAAGGGTAGTAGAACTGATTAAAATACTAAAATGCATATTTTAAAAATAAATGAGGATTTTAAAAAAAAAATATCATATTTTAAAAATTAATTTGAAAAATTATTTAATTTTTGGAATCTTCATGTCAAAAATATTTATGATTATTTTTTTTTTATTTTTTTGTAATAGTAAAATTTTTTAAGTATGAAATATAAACAAATATGAAATTATTAATTATGAGATAAATACATGAATTTTTGAGTTATGTTCAATATATTCTCCCATTCTTATGAACTATCCTGAAGAATTTACTCAGTATAGTCCCCTGAATAAATACTATTTTTATTCTTGAGCAAAAAATATAATTTAGTGTTTATTAAATTTAAAAACACTCATATCCTACCCCAACAAACACCGCCCCTCACAACCCCTACTCCTTACACCTTCTAGACCATGATTTCTACAAAATTTAATCCCAATTTAGTACCCAATAATCTATCACATGACTTAGATATTTTAGTCTTATCCAATAAGAAATCTAGGGATCCTTAATAGCATTCCAATAAATAGATAATCAATGGGAGAGGTAACATCTAAACTAGTTTTTTAACATTATTATTTTTCTAAAAACTCCCATTTATTCTCCACATACCTAAAAATAGTCACACTAATATAATAAATTAAAATATATATTATAATTTCTGTCTAATATTTGTCTCATACCCTCCCTTAATTCTATTCAAAAATGAAAAAGTTTTTTTTACAATATGGTTGTCTCATAGGCTTGTTAAACAACGTATATAGGTTTCCTCCACCACCTTAAATAATTATTATAGAAATAATATTGTAAATAAATATGATGATAATATATTTTATCTATCTTATTTACAGATAATAGTTAAATTAAAAATAATTTAATTAAATAAAATAATTCTATATTGTGGCGATCTGTAAAATGACCTAAAGGAACTAACCACATAACATTAGTATTTTAACTATTAAAATATTTATAATTTCATAAATGTAAAAAATTTATTAGGGGGAATTTAAATTTATAGAATAAAATTAGTACATTTTCATTTCAATTTTATAGTTTTATTCTTAAATGATAAGAATAGTAATATTTTTTCACAAGTGATCTGATCATGGAACCATGAAAAAATATATCTTTGAACAATGAAATGGACATTAAATCTCTTTATAATTGTTATAATTATATATAATTAAATTTTATTAAAAAAATATATATGGAAAATTTTAATAATTAAATATTTATGTAATTTTATTTGATTATTCCTGATGTTGAGTGTATGTGGAAAATGGTTCATGATCATATGGTAGAGGATCCCTCTAAACTATAATGTTTTAATTGGGTTATTACCTTTATCCATATGAATCATAGAATCTATCTATTTTTTATTATGTAATAATATTGAATTTATTATATATCTCTCTTAAAAATATACATATCTGATTCTACCTATCATATTTTAGGTTAATATAAGACATAAGATCATTTCTCAAATGTAATTTATAAATTCAAACGTGATTATAGGGATGTTTTCTATACCTTAATAAATGTATGTAATGATTATTTTATTTATATATTCACATTACTAGTTTCATTAAATAATGGAATATTTTATGTATAACCATTCTATCATTCCTCTTGTTTTGAAATAAAATTACATACTTATACGTTCTCTAATTTTTTTAACTAATTCATAAAAAAATTTAAAGATTATATCTATGAAAAATAATCTTGAATTATTCTTAAATTCTTATTCCTAAATAAACACCGTATTTTGATACCTTTAGTTATATAATTATTTATGAATTTAAAACATATTTAATTACTTATTCACTATGTAATATTTTTTAAATATCCGATTAATATGATATGAGGAAAGACTATTCATAACATTTCATTCCATTAGTAATACTTTTATTTATGCCTAATGATTGATTTTATTTTTGGTAACAAATAACAATTAATATTTTATTAATTGTGATCCCAAATAGTACTCTAAAAAATTTATAAATTTTTTCACATAACACATCTTGTATTGAATTATGGAGTAAAACCAATCTATAATGGGACTCTGTCCACGATGTGATATTGCCTTGGTAGTTTTACATGACCTATTATTATGTTATATTATATATTTTTTCAATATTCCTATATTTCATTGATGTCATGATTCCATATTCCTAATTTTATGATCTAATTTTATTATTCATGATAACTCTATTTTATAATATCATGTTATTACATTTGACTTATATGTTATGACACATGATAAAAATTATTAACTTACTGGCCATTATTACTCACCCCATTTGTTTATGTATTCCAATCATTTATGAATTGTTTTTGTAGGATCTTAGAGGGATTTAATATATCATTATTTGTATTATAAAATGATGTTTTTCGTTAGTATCTTTTTGATACATTATAAACCTAGTATTCCAAAGGCACTAGTAATTACTGCCTATGTGTTGTTTTTATTGGATGTGAATATTAAAAAACTTGTTATATTATGTGTTAATGATTTATATTGATATAGACAATTTTAATTTTGTGGTTTCATCATATCATTAGAATTTGAGGTCATGTAATTTGGTGCATATAGTTCATGAACCTAACCCAAACCTAATTTTATGATCATATCTGATAGGTTGAGCTAATCTAGGGTACCCACAAGAATATATTTAATGGGAGGTTCTGAACCGAAAAATAGATCCATCAAAAAATCAATTTTATCAACTATTATATTTTGGGTGTTTATTGGTGTACTAACTAGATTTTTTTATGATATTTCTTTCTAAATTAATCAGTGTCAAATGATTTTGTGTCAAATGAAATTAATAAAGAAAAAATGGGAATCTTTATCACATATGTGTTCTATAATATAGAGATGTTTTTAATATATGAATGACGGGTGATAAAAAATATAATTGTATGAACCGATTAAGAGTTCCAAAAATTTAATCCTCTTTCACTAACATTATGTATTTTTTATTATTCCTTCCTCTAATGGTTAGATTTTAATTATTTTATTTGAAATATAAAACTGTAATTTGGGTCACAAATGGTTGATTCAGTTGTTCTTTGATAATAACAAAAAACAAATCAATAATATGTTTATTTATACTAACAACAAACATTCATTCCTTATCACTATAACTTTATACCTATTTCTCTCCTCAATTAGTTTGGAAATATAAACGTAGTTGAATTGTGTAAAAGGATGGAAAAACCTCACATGTGTTGAATAATCCATTTTGTAGAGTATTTCCTTACTGTTTAAGTAATATTTAATATTTTTTACCAACATCGAGTGAAAAGTAAATAGTTAGGACAGACATTAAGCCTATTGTTTTGTTTTACTAGCCTCATAAAAAAATTGGTATATTGTTTTAATTGGACATCATAATGTGAATTGAAACCATATATTTCCAAAATAAGTAAATTATGTTTTTTTGGTCCACATAAAATCAGTTTCCTTTCTCTTTCAATTCATCTGGAAATGGGTGGTGTTGTTACTATTGTCCATCCTTGGGAGGAACATAGTGATATTGAGCTTGTATGGATGACTTGGTAGTTTTCTATGTTGATTTATTCATAAGAGTAATAGTCTTCACATTACAAGGCTTATTTTCATGAAATACATGCTTAGTCCATAATTTTGATTTGGTACCCTAGAAAGAGTCACATTTCCATTGTGTTTCTTTAAAAGCTCCGAAAATTCACTCGAGTACATCAGATGTATTAATGGTGTTAAGGCCTAAAATTTTAATATGATATTTTTTCACAAATAAATGTGTGTTATATTATATAATATAATTATTGTATACATAGATAACATATATAGACAAAGAATAATATAATTCATTGATCTAAATAATTACATTAGTAAATTAATAAAAAAAATAAAATTCCAATTACGAAATAGGTATGAATATATAAAATAAAAATATAAAATTGCACAGTAAGTATCACCTCAATCAAATAGCGTCATCCCTTATATGAACAATGCAATATAAATGAAAAAAATAGTAATCTAATAAACCTATTAAAAATGCTAATATATAACATTAGGATTAATTTTAGTAAATATCTAGTGAATTAATAAAATTGTATTTATAGTTAATAATTTCCTTGTTAAAATAGTAATGTGACATTTCGAATAGTAACCTGGCCATTAGCAATAGTAACATGACAGTTCGAAAGAGTAATTATACCATTGGACATGCTATTTAATATAAAAACAATAAATTATAATATAAATACTATTTATCATGAGTAATTAATGTAAATATTAATATTATAATATAGAAAAATAAATATCCTGATTAAAAACTAAAATAAAATATATTCATATTTTTAACAAATTGTATCATAAAGTATTCCCTAAAAATAAAAATTTTAATGTTAAAAATAAAAATTACATATGTTTGAAATTTATTTTTATTATATTAATATCATTTTTGAAATTATCAAATCAAAAATTCTCTAAGGGTCATTTTTTGAATTTTATAAAATAGTTTAGTATTTAAGTTAATAGTAAAAATATAGTTCTTCACATAACCAGTGTATCTTAAATTGTATAATTCATAAATAAATTATGAAATCAAAATTTTAATAAAATGATTTTCTAAAAAATTTTATTTAATTTCAGAAATTATTCATTAAAATTAAATACAATTATTTTGTAAACCAATAAACAATTTTCCAAATATATAAAGTCAAAAGTGATCCCTTAAAATAACAATTTTTCTTTTTTCCACATTCCATTTTTAATAAATATGGGAATTTGATTCATAAAAGTGTATAAAGTCTTAAAACCATTATATTAAGTTCACAAATTATATATATTGTAAAAAATTCAAAATTAAATGATTTACGTTTTTTATAATATTTCATCCTATATTTTATTCTAAAATATCACACACCTAAATTATAAATAACACCTCTCCATCTCCATGGAATACCACAAATTTCTCACTTTCCAAATATAATTATCTTCCAAACTCCTTTATATCAAGAAAAATAGTATACCTATGGATTTTTTTGAAGCTATTCAACTCTAATAATTAAATGATTTTAGTACCTTAGGGAAGATAAATCATAAAGAATATAGTGCATTCTTATAAATTCTTTCTCTCATTCTATTTTAAACTATTAATTTTATCCACAACTTATCAACCAAAAAATATTATAAGGATTATTAAGTAATATTTTATCTTTATATTAATGATTTTATCTGATTGTAATTATTATATTTTCAACATGTCAAATTTTCATACTCATCATTCTTATCTTTTGTAAAATGTTTTCATAATGATAGGGTAACCGCCAATGAAGACATTTCCAATTATTTTCTCATAACCAAACCTATTCCTACTTATAATAAAAATAATTCTACATATATATTTAAAAATATATTTATTTTTAATATGATGTAATTTATTATAGTTATGTATAATTTACTTTGACAAAAATTGAAAAATCGAATAAAAACAAGTATTTTGTATAGAAAACATGATATCAAAATGAATATCCCTTAACCAATGAAATTAATAGATAGAATCAAATTATTATAATTCTTAAATATTTATAAAAAATAAAACAAATAATTATGTAGAAATGTTTTAATAAACATATTATTATTTTTTATGCGGTAGAAAAAATATGAAATAAATCAGGATTTAACATAAGGATATTCACAAACAAAACCCTTTTTCTTTGGGTTATCTCCCATTCACATCATTATTCCAATTGATATTATTATAATGTAAAATAAGTATCATTTCACTTTTTTCTATTTTCTTATAGGGATATATTCTTTTCCACATTGATTTATAAGAAAAATATATTTATTTTCCAAAAAATACATTTTTCTTTCCAAAACACATATTCTACTCCTCTTGAGTAGTTTATTAATCACTAAAAAATAATGATTTTTGTGGAAAATATGTTTTCTATTATGAGATCCCGATGTTTATTTATGATATTATTCTTGATGAAATCCTTTTTAAAATGATTCCTTTTAATTTTTTATTTCTTGAGTATGATTTTTATAATTTATATGTCGCATGCGTGATTATGTAGATATAATTATGTGACTGGTGGGAATGAAATTATATATCCCCCAATAATCTTGGTAATGTGGTTTATCTCAAAAGATTATGTGTGTGATGAATGATTGGGATGTTATATTGTTCACAATTATAATTAAATGATTAATGAATATAATTTACACATGGACAATGTGATAGTATTGTTTAAAACATATATATGGTATTTGACCACTATGAAATATGTCTCATTTTTATGCATCACCACAATCCAATAATTTTTAAAATTTTCATCCATGTTATTATAATAATAATCCAATTCTAATTAAATTATTATGATGATTATGATCACATATGTTTTATTTATTCATATCTCTTAAGTATTTTATACTATGCTTCCTCTTATTGGGATATTATTTGACCTCATTAGTTTATGTACAACCTCAAGGGACTAAATATAGTATAGAGAACATAAGAGACTTTATTTAAATAAAGAATTAGTATTTTAATCATGTTTATCTATTATTATGTATAAGTGATGTGTTGTCTTAATTTTACTATAACACTAATCCATCAAATACATGAATGAATAACTATTATGTTCTTTATCATTAATATGATATAATAATAATGTATGAAACTGCATGGTCTCTATAGTTGATATCAAAGTTAGTTTTTAGAAAATTTATTGACTAGAATTAAAGAATGTCAGTGACAACCATTAGGATATTTATAAGTATAGGTACAAACCAATATTTTTTTTAGAATAAGACTAAACAATGGTATCATGTAATATATATTTTTATATTTAATCTTATGATGGAATTAAATTATTTATTCATTATTTTTGAATTACATTTAATTCAAACCTTGAAAATTTTAAAAAATGGTTGTAACTTGGAGAAACGTGGCCAATAAATCATGTGAGGGAAAATAGAATTATTATCTAAATGAATTCAACAATTCCATTGGAGGTATAGTTGAAATCATATTGGTTATACTTTTACAATTTTCTTAGGCTATAAATAATCTCCTAAACCATGTGGAACATCCACCTTCACCCAAGAAGGGGAAACTCACAACTAATTACATTATTCAAAAAAAACCCACCTATATTATTGGATCATTTGACCCACTTTTCATGGATGAATGGGTTAAATCAATAAAAAAATATCTTTTTATTGCTCCACTATTCTGATAATAGAAAAGTGACTATGGATGTCTATCTTTTTTATGTATAATTTGATCAATGTTTTTCCTTGATAAATAACACCAAGACAATGGATTCAATGTAAGAGAAGGAGTGGAAAAAATATAATAAAATATTTCCACCAAATTATTTCCCCTAACTCTACAAGAAAATATGGAGAGAGAATTCCTATAGCTGGAAAAATAGGAAGGTGAATATTTCGTCGTTTATGAGTAAAAAACATGAGGATTGAGAGATATTCTTTAGGAAATATCATCAGAAATGTTAGGAATATCGATAGATTATTTATACTATTAAATATGTACCTACGAACAGATCTATATATCCAAGACAATGGGAGTTATGAAGAATTAATTTGATCTTCTCTCAAAGTAGATACGGAAATAAAAGTTTGGTTTTTTAAAATTGGGATAAGAATATAATAATTTTTTTAAAGTCAATGGGTTAAATGAAAATGGAGGAAAGAGGATCATATCACCCATATCTTAGAAATGTGGGAAGGAGAATCATGGGAATTAGCTAAAATTTATGGTAACATTCTTAATGTGTGGGAGAGAATTCCACTAAGATCATGAATATTGAAAAGACCTGAAGACTCCATCCAACATGATATAGAAAAGGATGTAACCTCTTAATTCAACATCCACAGTTCAGTGCTTAAATTGTATGAAGAATAGAAAATATGAAATCTATTGAACTAAATCATGTTTCCAAGTATGTAAGAAGTGCAAGAAACCATCAAATCCAATAGAGAAAGGTAATTATTATTCAATATGTACTTCTAAAGTATATTATAAAATGAATTCATACAAGGTAAATTTCATATTCACTAATTAATGGAGAAAATTATTTACTAAGGTTATACAGATTCCATTATATCCTTACATATTTCTTGTACTATTGAATTGAACACATCATTACATGAGTTATAGACATCTATAAAAACACCTAGTTGAGGATCATTTCAACCCATGTGTTGGACTCTTCACCTAATACAATATATGTGAATAATCGTCCTATGAATCTTATAATACTTCCCCTTTGTTAAATGTGATGGTATACTAGGAATTGATTGTATATAATTATATAGAGCACACATAAAATATTTATACAAATAAACCTCTTACCATATTCTACACCATCTAATTATCTTCTAAAATTGAAAGTATGATCATGAATCTTCTTTGGAAAATCCCTCAAAAGTGTTGGTGTTGATACCTTGGGAATTAGTATAATTTTACCAAATGGTTTATTATAGGGAAGGTATTAACATGGAAATAATTTAAATTATGAAGGAATTAGTTGAAGTATTTTTTGAAGGGTTACATGAACATCCACTATATCATGAGGTATATTTTTCAACATAGATTATTACTAGATCCATTCCTATTTCTAAATGCTCATATTGTAATTTCCTAATTGTAAATGATGAGTTAAATAATTTGTTTTAATAGAACATATAAAAAGAGTTCAATTTCTCGAGTGCATCATCTTTGGGTTCCCTAGTTTACTTTTTCAAATAGAAGGATAGATTAATAAGACTATGTATTAATTACCATGAGATCAACTTGATCATGATAAACTAAAAGTTTCATTTTATAAGGATTAACTACTTATTTGATAACCTATATTGTGATCATTACTTATTAGAGGATTATCGTTATTTTGTATATCATCAGCTAAAGGAGAAGAAGGAAGATATATAAAAGCCTATTTTCCATTAATGGTATAGACAATATGAGTTCATAGTGATTCTGTATGAACATACTGATTCCCCTTTAGTCATTATTAATTTGATGAATATAGTTTTTATAGACCACATTAACAAATTTAGGGTAGTTCTTATCAATTATAATCTAATTTACTCCAGTATCACGGAGGAACATAATGTTAAATTAAGGATTGTTCTTGAAAAATTTAGGAATGATGAAATTTGTGATATGTTTAGAAAGTGTGACTTTTGGATGCATAAAGTCCCATTCTTGGGACACAAGATTACAAGTGACGGAATATTTTTAGACCCTTTAAAGATGAAATAAAATGAGGAACATCCTATTCATACTAGTGTTTAATTAATATGTTGTTTTATTCTCTTAGTAGTGTACTACTAAATTTGTTTTGAAATTTATCATTATTCTATTTAATTCTAACTATTTTTACAGGGAAATGGGTAAAGTTTTTCTGGAAAAAAGATTGTGAGGAAGAATTATAGGATCTCAATAAGAGTCTAGCCACTCATATTGTACTCACACTAACAACTAGAGGACAAGTATTTGTGAAATATAGTGATTCTTATAAAGAAATATTGGTTTTTTTCCTTATGCATAATTAATAAGTGATAGCATGTGCCTCACAACTATTTAAGATCCATGTGCAATCCTATATAAGGAATGAGATGGAGTTAGTGGATGTGATCATTTCCAGGTATATTTTATGGTACTACCTTTATGGTTGGAAGTTTAAAATATATATCAATTATAAGGACTTGAATTTCCCTAATTTCGTTTTTCTAAATTATTTAAGAAGATTCTATGTCCAGGCGCTAACACGGTGTGTGATTCAATGGACTTCTATTCCCGGAACAATATGTTGAAAAATTTTATGTTTTTAATCGCACATGTGAGTGACTTTCCTTAAAAATTGTAACATCTTATAAATGGGTTCTCAAATCAAAAATATGATGGAAACTATGAGCTCAAAATGGCACCTTTACACTAGGTGCGAACAAAATTTTGTCATCACAAGTTATTTGATGAAAAAGTCACCAAGGACATAACAGTGAAGAAAATAATTAAATAAAACTTTTTTCTATTAAAATCATAATAACTCATGAACAATAACACCAATTGGAAATTTGAAACCAGAATTTAGTTTTTAGTGTGGTGTTTTCCTTAGGTGGGCCTAACATTGACCAAGCTAGGTTGGCTATGAAAAGTAATTTTTTAACGTTTTAAAGAATGAAATAGATTTTGTTTTATATTATTTAACATTATGATGAAATGAAAAGATTAATATTATTTTTATTAAACATTGTTAGATAATTTAGGGTTATCTCTATAACCCTGGAACTTTGTTGAATCATGGAGAATGATTCCTCCTGATCAAATGACGATAGATTATAGGATCGAGGATCGTTTCACCCACAGAGTTGGAGGATATCGTCAATGATTGGAATGCAACCACTTATCTTCAAAAACTAATCCAAAATCAAGGTAGTTCATTTTTTGTGGTTTCCTCATTCTTAAATTCAATGATGAACATGGACCAACCCAAAAACTACTCCATCTGTTGTTAGACCATTTTCAGGATGGATATTTGTTATAGGGTTTAAAATGGATATATATCTTTGTGATAAATATAGCTCTTCATTCATCCTTTTAATGTGAACGAATTGAGGTTGAAATGAATAATGTTCCATGTTCATAACTTTGATGTTATTGGTTCTTTTTTCTTCTCTAGTTCTTAGTTTTCTTCTCTATTGGACCCTCTTCTTCATGGATCAAATTTTCAGGAGGCTCTGAATGCAATTAGACCCCTGGATTATTGGAAAGAAAAAAAGTAGGCTAGATCGATGTAGCTAATAACTTGAGGATCACATATATGGTTTTGATATAGATTTTAGAGAACCAGAGGAGGACCAGTGGTCCACGGAAGGGACTACAAGTGAGTCATCGGGGGCATGTGGTGTCCAACCATGTGTGGGAGGCGTCACATGCTACGGTGGAGACGTGGGGATGTGGTGGACCATCTGCATGGGAGCCATGGAATCTGGCCAAAAGAAGTAACCACGTGATGTGGAATCCACCATGAGGATGAGTCTATGGGGTGCGGATTCAGTTCACAGGTCATATGGGCCACGCAGGTCAGCTGGTCTGGGCCTCAGCAAAATGGGCTGGCCTAGGTTGGATGAACCTTAGTAGATCAGGCAGGGCCTCACTATAACAGGTTGGTCCCAGCATTTTGGGTCAACTATGTGGAGAGGGTAGGGCCCCCAGATCAGTTCGGACCCAGGCATTCAGAACGTGCGATGGTCGACCGAGCAACTATGTGGTCGCAGATGTTCAATTTGCTGTGGCACATTCGATTATGGTTGTGGTCAGACTATTAGTGGTCTAACCACCTGGTCATTCCACAAGTTACTAGACCTCCTTCTTAATTTTCAAACACCCATATCATTCAAATCGTGTGTATGTTTGATGAACCGTCTACGACATTGGGAAACATAGGGAGAGATGGTCCTTTAGAGATATCCTAAGTGGGGTTTTGTGGAAGTTTTCATATGACTTAAGGGATTGAGGAGTTGTTTCTCCCATAGAGAGCATGATCTATGAAGAATCATATAGATGGTTGTGATTTGGAGACTTGGTGTCTCATGGAGAGACTATGTGATCCTAAAATATTGAGTGTCTTAAAGGGATTATGTGTCTCATGAATACTGTTAGACTCCCGAAAAACTATGTTTTTTCTGAGACTGTGTGTCTCAATGGAGTGATAATATATCTATATATTCATGATATAGGTGTCATGGGCATAAATCTTTAAAGAGATAATATTACCGTTTCTCCATTGTATTTCCTATGTGTTATTTCTTTAATGGTATTTCCTTCATGTTATTTCCTTTGTGGTATTTCAAATATGGTATTTTCTTTGTGGTATTTTATTTTTGGTATTTTTGGTGTGTTATTTCATTTTTCAACATACAATGTTTTTCAGGTGTGACTTACTGAATATTGTTTTACTCAACCCTTCATTAGAATTTCACACACATGTCATGTATTGTGCTGATGAGAGAGCTTTTTATATATTATAGGGTGTTCTAGGACCGAATAGAGCTTTGTGAGTTCAGGTAGGCTGAGGTTTTCCTTCATCTTTGAGCTGCAATCCTAGCACCATTGTCTAAAGGTTAGATTTTGTGGTGTACAGACATTTCTTTTGGTGGTATTATAATATGTCCCATTTTAGTTTATTGAAATATAAATTCCTATAATGAACTATTTGTTGGAAAATAATATAAATATTTTAATATAAGATCATTTATAATAATCAATATTTTAATGTATTTACTAAAATCCTAATTTTAAGATTAAAATTTAAAATTACATATTCTAGAAATTTAGATGGAAAAAAACAAATATAGATTTTTTAATCATCACATTAAAATTTTACATGGGTTATTTTTATGTAATTTTAAAAAATAAATCAGTTTTTAGGTAAATAGTAAAGTTATAGCTTTTCATGTAAATAGTGTATCTTAAATTACATGATTTTTTATGTCATAATGAGACAATAATTTTAGAAAATTTTGTTTGGAAAAAATATATATAATTTAATTAATGAATCATTGAAATAGAATAAAATTAATCTCAAAATCTTAAAATTATTTTTTACACTAAATATCAGAACTGATCCCTCAAAATAACAATTTATATTTCCCACATATTCCTTTTTAATAAACAAATAAAATTATAATTAAAAAGGGATTTAAAATCATAAAACAACTATATTATATTAATATGCTGTATTAACTTATAAAAATTTACTATTATAATTTTCATCTTTGATAAAATAATTTTTTTCTCAAAACCCCCTCTCCTCAAGTATATATAACCCCTCATCCTCCCCTTGGAAAACAACTCCTTCCTCAATTTCAAAATCTAATTCACTTCCCAAAACCCTATCTAAATTCTCATAGCATACCTAGTGCCATTCAAAATCCATAAAAGGGAAATCATCAAAGGCGTTTAGTGTCATATAGAAGAAGAAACGCTAAGAAGAGGGCATGTTCTCAACATTTATCCCTCTCATTTTTCTCTACAATTTAGATTTTCTACACCCATTTTATAACTGAAATATTATAATTATAATTATATAAAAAATTTGACAATATATTAATGATTTTACCTTTAATTAATTACTATATTTGGAACATATTAAATTTGTATACTTCATGATACCTCCATTTTGACAATATCATGATAAATTTATGCTAACTGGTAATGAGAATGTTGCCGATTTGTTTCATTTTACAAACCCTATGGATGGTTATAACAAATTATTTATGATATTAAAATTTATAAATATATTTATATTAATTCTTACTGAATAAATTATATTTATCTATAAATGACATTGAACAAAGCAGTGAAAATGATGAAAAATAGAAATTTTTACAGAAAATAAGACATAAAAATGAATAACATTTAACAAAATGAATTATTAAAAATAAAAAATTTATTACAATTGATAAAAAATATAAATAATTGAAATAATTTTCCTTTTGATTAATGTTTTAATAAACCTATGTTTGTCATTCAAGATGTGTAAAAGTGATAAAATAATGAAGGGTTTAAGGTAAGGTGATTCTCAATCCCAAATCCATTTATTTGGGCTATCCAATATTTAATTCACATTCATTATGGATATTATAATAATGTAAGATAAATATAATTTGACTATTCTTAACATTTATTTTTGGTAGATAAATATTTCCACTATGATTTATAATCAAAACAAAATTATTTTCCAAAACGTATTTTCCTTCTAATACACATATTTTACTCCTCTTGAGTTGTCTCTTCTTCATGCATGATTGGTGATGTTTATACCAAACATTTTTCCCTTATTTATTTTTTAACCACATTTTTTCATGAAATTTAAAATCATGAAATCTTTATAAGTCTCATTCAATTCTTTGAGTTATTTCATGACTATGATTGTAATTTATTATAAGTGTCATGCATTATTATGTAAATATTTTGATGTGATGGGTGGGAATAGAATTATATATCACTATGATTGATTTGTAAATGTTATTTATCTCATGTTATTATGTGTATTATGCATGAATATAATTTCATATTTCTTCATGATGATAATGTTATCATTTAAACAAATTTGTTTTCTGTGAAAAATGATGCTAGGTTTTTTTAAAACTCTGTGTGTTTTTTTACTAGTATGACATAATATTTTATTTTCATGTATCAATAAATTCCATTACTTACTGAAAATTTCATCCACGTTATTCTTTTTTGATTCCTTGATGGTTACATTATTATGATTATTACTATCACACAAGTAGTATTGATTCATGTCATCTATTTATACTATGTTATCCTTCCCCTTATTGGGATTTTATCTCACCCCATTAATTGATGTATATCATAAGGTGAATAAATCTAAAAAGGAGTTAATGAGATATTTTAGGATCATAAAGAATAAGGATTTTAATTATGGTTATTTGTTATGTATAAGGGATCTATGGTGAAATTTTTTTGAAGATACTAAACCTTTATATACTTAAATCTATAAATATTATGTTGTTTATATTTTAAAAAAATGTAAAAGTTATGTATCAAAATAAGTATCATTGTAAGTGTTGTCTATAATTCACCATATAGATTATAAATAGAAATATTTATAAAATTTTACTATATAATTTTTCATGATGAGTGATTATACCAAAACCATACCATCTTGTGAATAGATCGAGGAATATTTCATTTTAACATTTCTGGTTGTTTGATGGATCAATGACCAACATCTTCCTGGATGTAGAAATGAATTTGAAGAGTAACTAAAAAATAATTTCTAATTTGACTATAATAGATCTAGATGATAGGTTTAAATATGATAAAAACATTGACCCAATAGGGATTTCATAAAACAACATATTTTTCTACCTCCTTCTAATCAAGTGTTCCAATTATAAGGACACACTATGACATTAAATATTTTATGTGTATCTCCACATATCATATGATATTGAAAATTTTCAATGTGTAATTTAAAATTTATTGATTTGTTGGATTAGAATATTCTCATTTAGGGTATGGATTCCTCTCAATATGTACTGGGTACACTCCATTAATCTTTATCTTATATTCAGGTGTTAGAAGGCATGATTGAATTTGGAATCTCTAAAGGTAATATTGAATTAGATAAGGCCTTAAGAATTTAATTAAGGGAATGTGAATGTTCTCATCATTTTTATACTATATTTTTAAACACATTTTGATCTGGACCATCGTAACATTCTTAAAATAAGTGAAATTGTTATTGTAATGAACGGTATATATCCAAAATCATTGGGTTCAGGAAGACCATTTGTTTGTAACAGTTCCATCCTAGTGATTAGACTCTGATATTATATATTTAGTAACCTCATATTTTTATAGGTAATTTTTTGGAGGATAAAAGTCTCTAGTATATGAAATTTATACTCAATGGGAATATTTTTCATAAGTGATTTATCACTAATCCATTTTATGTCATATATATTGACTTTAAAGTATGTCAACTTTTCTTTAATGGAGGTAAATTCTATATCCTCAGCTGGACAAGGGGATATATCAACTCCAGTTACTTTTCCATTAATTTATTCTCATCAAGATATGGGAAACATAATACTCAGAGATAATGGGTTTGTAGTCTTCCATTTATGTGGGGGTGTTTCCTTAATTCTCTTGTGTTTATGAGAGAACTACTTATTGGAGAAATTACTCTTTTTCACATCCCTATATGGAAGTGTACCAACCTATATAATAACCATACACTTTATTACACACATAAACATGATTTATTACCTAGACATGAACTTAACACAACTATGAGGATCGATAGGTCTAGTGTCTTGAGATATTAGGAACATTACATTACAACATAAGACATAAAAATACAATATCCTTATTGAAAAATTACTTTACATGACCACAACATTCCCTCATACCTAGAATTTCATGGAATAACCTGAGGATATACATGTAGAAAGGGTGAGATATAAATCCCAATAAGTGAGTAAACAAGGAATAACAAAAATAATAGAATACATGTTAGTCAAAATACATATCAATGAAGTGTAAGAGTAACATGAACATAAAGGCATGATATAACATGATTATCATAACATGGAAATATGACAACAACATTTTACATGATATTAGTATGAGCTGAGGATAACTGCACATAGATCATGAGTAAACCCTCATTAAACATGAATTATCATTATTAAACCCTCATTGCACATGGTGTATCATTATACTATTCTTTACCCAATACATTCGAGCACTATCAGGGAATACCCTTCATAATTATTGTATTTCATGCATAATTGTTCAACATGGATCATATAACAAGGATTCATTAAAACTCATCATTTATTCCATGATAAATGAATTTTTAATTCAGACATGAAACACAATAATCAATAAGTAAATGTTTATAAAGGTTAATATCCTTGATAGATAAATAGGCATGGTATTCAGTATATAAAGACATTGTCTAGGAAAATCATAGTGCAATTTCGACAGCATAACGACATGACATAAGAATTCATAAAAATGGTTTATGAGACATAAAGGGGAGTCTCATTATATGTACATGAAATTTATAGTAAGGGGTCATATAGATACATGTCCCAATATATGTAATGTAATTTAGACTCATAATAAAAAAGAATTTATTGAATGTAAATGAGGATAGAGAAATCCATTATGGAATTTCGACATGGTAACAGGTGTACATGGGAGGCATTAATGATAGAGAAATGGGTCTCTCAACATTCAGATATATAGAGAGCTGTATGGGGGAGGTGTGAAATCAGACTCCAAAATTTTTAATTGAAAATAAACGGGTATAACAACATAAAACAATTTGGACAAAATTGAGGAAGGAATAAATCCCTTACTTGGAAGTCTGATCTCAATGGCTTGGTAGAGGCATGAGAGAGGATTATTGGGAGCTTGGTGTACCTTTTAAGGATTATTGAAAAAGATTTTAGGTTTTGGTCTCAGTCAAAATGGTTTTAGTGAATATAAATGGGATATTGAGTGGGTTTATATAGTAAAGTAGAGGGAATTATTTATTATTTAGGTTTTGGGAACCAAACATTAAACTAATCAAATCCACCAACCGTCCCATGGTTTCTGACCATTATTATTGAAAAATGGTAGTGGAAAATATTATTTTATAAGTACAATGGCCTAAATTATTAAAATGATTGTCATGATTATGTGGAGGTGAGTCACACTCTCAAAGAAATCATTTTAAAATGTTAAAAATGTTTTATACGTCTTGGAGGGTTTACTAAGGATTTGAAAAATAAATCAAACAAATATAAAATCTCATTATTTTAAAGGTGAATCATATATTTTCCATACAACCCTTTTATGGTATTTTAATGGTAAAACATATATTGTCCTAATATCCCTTTTATGATGTCATAAAACAATATATATTTAAATGGTATTTAATTTTTACCCGAAAATTCAACTATATCAAAAAATTATGAAAAATTCATCATTGGATAATTTAAAAGTTCTGATTCAAAAAAATATTCATTTTATCTAAATAATTTTGTAAAAATTTCAGTTTTTACTTGTAAAATAAAAACTGATATTTATCGAAAATTCATAGGTTTTGACAACAATAGCTTTCAAACCATAATAAAAATTACAATTGTATTCATAAAAATTATATGATAATTTATATTTAATAAAATCTAATCCAGTAAAAAAAATTATTAAAATATTATTTATTTTAAAAATCCATTAATCCATGAGAATAGATTTCTTAATTTAATATTAACTAAAAATACTATTCATGGTTTAAAAATTATTTAAAAATTAACAATAATAAAATAAAGGTGTTTTATTTATTCTATACAAAAATAATGCACAAACTCATAGTTTTAGGGTCTTATTACATAACCACTTATAACACCTACATAAGACTTAAGGTTTTGGTGTGCGATGGTGACATACTTTTGGGGCGGCTCGGATAACATTGCTCGACTGGTAATGTCTATTAACGTCCACATCCCCCATAGGTGATTCCATTCATGATTAATGTTTTGAAGCTCGGCTTGGGATTGGTCAAGAGAAAATTCCAATGATGCCATCTACATTCCATGATCCAAGAAATGGGCTTCATACGGTGCAATTCTACTAGATGAGGTGATCGCTTCCTCTGTCTGGGTAAATTGGATTTTTTTAAAGCCCTAAATTTATACTAATTATGTGATCACTGTTCAACTGTTATATTAGCAATGATAAAATTTATTAATGGTATTTTAAAATCCATAAACATACAACCAATGAAGTGCATTTTAATTATATAACTATTTTTCATAATAAGATATTTAATTATATCAAGATGAATTTTCAGTAATAAAAGTTTGGGTCGTTACAATATTCCCCCTCTTAAGTAATTTTTCCTTCAAAATTTCTTGTTCCCGCACTAAAAAAGGTGAGGGTAAATTTTCTACATTACTTCCTCTGGTTCCCTTGTTGCTTCTTCAAACTACTGGTTTCACCACAACACCTTGAAAAGCGGCATTGTTTTATTTCGTAGAACTTTTTCCCTGTGATCTAAAATCTATCCTGGATTCTCTTCATAGGAGAGGTCATTCTCCAATGGTACCACATATGGATTGATTATATATGATATATTATGTATGTACTTCCTCAAGTGGGATACATTGAATACGTCATGTACTTGAGATAGGTTTGGTGGGAGTGCAAGTCAATAGAACACTACTCCAATGCGATCAATGATCTAAAAAGTGTCGATGTACCTTGGACAACCATTTCCATTCTCCCCCCATCTCATAACTCTCTTAAATGGTGATATGTATAGGGATACCATGTCTCCATCATCAAACTCTAGTTCTCATCAGCAATTATCAGCATAGCTCTTTTGTCAACTCTGAGTAGCTTTAATTTGATGCTGGATGTTCATAACCATCTCCAACATTTCTTCGACAATTTTGGGACCTAGGATTTTTTTTCTGTCCAACATCAACCCAAAATTTTAGTGTTTTCACCTCTTCCAATAAATCACTTAATAAGGATCCATTTGGGTTCTTGAGTGGAAAATTTTGTTATAAGAGACTCAACAAGAGAAATATGTCGATCACATCCTCCTTTGAAGTACATTTAGAATTTTCTCAACATGTCCTCATGTGTTTGGATAGTCTGTTCAAATTGGTCATCAGTTTGAGGATGATAATCAATACTAATGTTTAACTCATTTTTCAGAAAATGATGGAGACTCTTCTAGAATGTAGAAGTTAATCTTGGATCTCTATTGGATATAATAGATAGTGTTACTTCATGAGGCCTTACCACTTCTCTGATATATATCTATTCTAGTCGATCCAATGATAAATTCTCATGAATTTAAATGAAGTGTACAATCTATATAAGACAATCAACAAAAACCTAGATAGGGTTGTTTCATTTGTATGTCTTCAAAATCCTACTGAAAATTTCATGGTGATTTTTCCAATTTCCTTGTTGGTATGGGTAATGCTTGCATCATCCCCTTATACTTATACCTCTTAGCCTTCACTTGTTGGCATACCAGACACTTTATTGTGTACTCAATGATATCCTCCTTCATGGTATCCCACTAATAAAACACTCAGAGATCTCAATACATTTTTTTGTTTTCTAGGTTAATAGATAAATTTGAACTATATAAACCATCCAAAAGATCATTATTCAAATCTAGATTTTATGGAACACATTGTCTTGAAACAAATATCACAATTCCTTATTCATTAAAATTGAACTCTGAGGATTTCAATTTAATGATAGTCTCCGCTTTTTCATAATTACTACATCTACCTTTTGAGAATCTGTTATCATTTAGAAAACATACAGTTGAGAAATATCTTGTGAAAGGATTGATGATATTCCCTTGTTTGTGATTCACATGACTATCTTCATCAAATATAATAATATTGGATCCTTTTTAATTCCCATCAATGTTAGAATTGATGGGTCCTTTCTACTTAGTGAATCTTCCACCCAGTTCTCTTTCTTTTGGTGGTAATGGATTGATCAGTCATAGTCTTTGATCATCTCTATCCATTATCGTGGGCACATATTCAATACTTTCTGCGTGAATATATACTTGAGGATTTTGTGATCTGTATATATTGTAAACATCTCCCAAAAGAGGCAATGTCACCAAATTTTTAAAGTTATGACTACTCTAGAAAACTCCAGATCATGTGTTGGGTATTTTTTATCATGAACATTCAATTTCCATGAAGAATAGTGATTTAATTTTTCATTATTCATCCAAACACATCTTAGGCACTTCTATTAAGCATCACTAAATTCCACAAAAAGACCTATACCTATGGGTAGTGTGAGAATGGTAGTAGTGATAAGCCTCATTTCTAACCCCTTCAATCTCTCTTCACATTAATTATTCCAATAAAAACATACACACATCCATGTCAGCTTGGTAAGAGGGCTGAAAATCATGAGAAATTTCTCACAAATCACTGATAATATACAGCAAACCCCAGGAAGCTACAGATACCATTCACTGATTTTTCCCTTATCCATCCCTCAATTGCAACTTTCATGGAAGGATACATAGATATCCCATTGATTTTGATGATATGATCCATGAATGAGACTTCCTTCAAGAAGAAATCATACTTGATGTACTTTTCACAGATCTTATCCTTTCTCATGGTCTCCAGTAAAGTGATTAGATTCTCCTCATGCTACACCTTTATATTGGAGTATATTATAATATCATCCATAAATACTACCACAAATTTGTCGAGATAATGTCTAAATACTCTATTCATTAAGTACATGAAGATTTCTGGACAATTAGTGTGTAGAAAAGGCATTACTATGATTTCATAGTGCCCATACATTGTACAAAAAAGAAGTCTTGGGGATATCCACCTTCTTCACCATGACTTGGTAATATCCCGACCTCAAATCCTCATTGGAGAAGTATTGTGCCCCTTGTAGATGATTGAACATGTAATCTATTCGTGGAAAAGTTTAAATTTTCATTATCGTGATTTTTTTGAGCTCCTGATAATCAATGCAAAGTCACATAGACCCATATTTTTTCTTGATGGAGAGGACTGATTCACCCCATAGTGACGCACTTGGGCATATAAACCCTTTACCCAGATTCTCCTTTAGTTATTTATACAGATCATCAAGCTCCACAATAGCCATTCTATATGGAGTCTTTGATATTTTTAATTCCCTTGGTATATGATCAATCAATAATTATACATCTCTTCTAGGAGGAAGATCATGAAATTCCTTGGGAAACACTTGATTGAATTCCCAAAAAATAGGCATGTCTTCAAAGATGGTTTCTTCTGCGGAATCAATCACCTGATCAAGATATGTGTTCTAATAGGTTAGTAATATCCACACTTGATATGATCGTGATAAATAAGATTCATCCTTCTCCTTGCACTTGTACAGAATCGGGGGTCGATTCTTCATATGGAGAGTGATTGGTCTCTCACGGCAATTTATGTTGTATCTATATAAGTAATGAAAGTCCATGCCAAAAATTGCATCAAATTCCACTAGAAGGAGTATGAAGAGGCTCGTTGGGACATTAAATTTTCAAATTATGACAAGGGGGATTTTGTATTCATGGGATACAATGATTTACCCATTTTCCATTCTCACTAACATCATTACTTCCATGATTTGTGGTGGTTGGTATTGTTCTAATAAACTTTCCGTATATAAAATAATGTGTATAACTAGAATAAAAAGTAATTTTTCTATTCATGAATAAATAACTAGCATACCTATCACCACTTCATTTCTTGGGTTCACTTTTGTGGTATTGATGGAAAAATCCCACCATTTATACCTTGGAGGTTGTTGGTTGCCTTCGAAAACCCTTAGATTAGGGAACATGTTTTCAAAGTGACCTAGTTCTTTGCAGTTAAAGCAATGAACAACACATTGAGGGTCTAATGGAGTGTTTATATCCTCTATCATAGCCATGGGTTTTTATTTTCAGTAGTTAATATCCAAGTACCCTTATCTTCCACACCTAAAGCATTTTCTCACCTCCTTCAGACAATTTTCAGGGTGCTACTTTCCACACCATTGACATGTGGGTGCCGAATTTTCTTAGCACCATTGTATTTATCCATAGAAACACCATAATTAAAATCATCCTTACACTTATTATCCCAGTGATAACCTTAAGATTTCATGATCTCCATTTTGACATTGAGTCCGCATCGAACATCTTCCTCATCGCTCTCAAAGTCATGGAAAGGTTAGGCTATATATAGGATAGGTTTTATCCCGCAAAATAAGTGTTTAAACACAAATTTGGGGGTAACAACAAAGACATAGGCATATCGTACTAGCCTTTTGAATTTTTCCTCATACAATCATATGGATTTGTCTCCATTTTTCATGAGGTAAAGGAGGTACATTTCCATCTTAAGTTAGAGGGTGCGCCAAAAATATTTATCGAAAAACCTTTTCTGTAAATCCTTTCATTCTAATGCCTCAATATCTTCCTCAGGATTTGTATTTTTGATCAAAGTCAACCATTGATCAGCTTCACATTCCATATGATAAGAATCCATAAGAACCTTGTCTTGTTCGAAACAATGATGGATGGAGAAGATATTTTCAATGGAGTTGATCCATTTTGCAAAAATTGAGGGATCATATAATCCATTAAAAGTATGAGGCATTTTCCACATGAATCACTCGATTTTGGCTTGTTCATTCATAGGGGGTGAACTTTCCTCTTGAACCATGTTTCTATTCAAAACTCATGTTAACTGAGAGATTATCGTGACAAAGTATGTGATTCCCGCTCCCATCGAATTGGGCATCTCATTAGAATAGTCATCACAATGATCTTTGTATCAATTTTTAGCCTGAGTCCTCATATTACGATCCATTGGTTGGAATAAAAGGATGTTTAGAGGTAACACCTAAATGGTAGTCCAATGAAACAAAGGAATAACTTATAAATTACTTTTATCTACATAACTAATATATGTTATCCATGATCCACTTCCCAAAATATATTCTTAGGGAAATTTTTTTATTCCCTTAACAATGGTTATTAATAAGCTCATGAATTTCCCAAATCATATCCTACGGGATTTTCCTAACCAAGAGTGAAACAAGGCCTATTTTTTAGTACAAATTCCCATTCGAGTCTAACTCAAAGTGGTGTTTTCGGGTTTTACCTCTAGATACTTCTTTGCAAGAGCCGCCTCTACCTGCTCGAATCCAGACAGAGATATATTTTCTTCATAAACCACTTACTCAATAATCCACAAAATTTAAGGACGTTTAATTATTCTTATTTTTATCCCTAAGCCTTTCACTATGGTTTTATAATCCTAATCTCAAAAATAACTAAACATATCCTATGATAGCAACTATAACAAACCTACTCTTTATTGCACACATAAACATGATTTATTTCATGAACATGCACATAAGTAAACTCTTATGATTAAGATTTATAGTTTCTTGGTATATTAGGGACATTAAATGGCCACATAAGACATAAAAATACACCATCTTAATTAAAAACATCCTTTACATGACCACATCATTCCCTCGTACCTAGCATTTCATTGGATAACCTGAGGATATACATGTGAAAATGGTGAGCTATAAATCCCATTAAGGGAGTAAAAAGGCATAAAATAAATAATAAATTACATTTTAGGAAATAGTCATATCAATGGATAATAATAGAAATATGAACTAAAAGGCATGATATAGCATGATTATTAAAACCTAGAAATGTGTAAAAACATTTAGCATGATATTTACATGAGGCGAGGCTCATTGCACATGGATCATGAGTAAACCCACATGTCACTTGAATTATTATTATTAAACCCTCATTTCACATGGATTATCATGATAATTTTCATTACCAAATGCATTGTAGATATATCAGGGCACACCCCTCTTAATAATTTAATTCCATGGATACGTTTACCACATGGATCATATAACCTAGATTCATTAAAAATCATCATTTCATACATGATAAAAGAATGTGGAATTTTTACACGATACTCTATAATAAATAATAAAATTTTTATAATGTTTAATGCCATTGATAGAGAAATGGGCATGGTATTCACCACATAATGACTTTGGCTTGAAATATCGTGGTGCAATTTTGGTAGCATAACGACATGACATAAGAATTCATGAAAATGGTTGATGTGAACGAAATTGGTGTATCATAATATTTAAATTAATTGGATAGTAATGGGGTCATATATATTCATGTCACAACATATGTAATGGAATTTAGATTCATAACACAAAAGAATTTCTTGAATGTAAATGAGGAGAGAGAAATTCATTATAGAATTTCGGCATGGTAACAGGTGTACATGGGAGGAATTATTGAGAGATAAAGGAATATATAATCATTAAAACATATGGAGAGAAGTATGGGGTGGTAAAAAATCATACTCCCAAAATTTTCTATTGAAATTAAAAAGGTATAACATCATAAAAAAAATTGGACAGAATGAGAAAGGAAGAAATCCCTTTCTTGGATGTGTGATCCCAAAGGATTGGGAGAGGCTTGATAGAGGTTTATTGGGTGATTAGGTCGACTTGGGAGTATTTTAGAGAGATAAGTTCAGGGTTAAGTCAAACTACAAATGGATTTAGTGAAAATGAATGTGATATTGAGTGGGTTTATATAGGAAAGCAGAATGAATTCTTTATTATTTTGGTTTTGGGAACCACACATTAAACTAATCAAAACCAAAAACCATCCCATTGTTTTTGACCAATATTATTTACAAAGGGGATTTAAAAACAATATTTCATATTTACAATGGACTAACATATCAAAATATTAGACTTTCTTATGTGGAGGTGAGTCACACTCTGAAGGATATAATTTTAAAATGATAAAAACATTATAATTCAGGGAGGTTCCACTAAGGCTTTGTAAAATAAATAAAACAAAAATAAAATAACATTATTTTAAAGGTAAAAGATATATTGGCCAAAAATTCCTTTAATAGTATTTTATTACAAAACTTTTGGGTTATTATTATTTCATGAAACACATTATATATTTAAAAGGTATTTAATTTTTACCCAAACATTCGATTGTCTCATAAAATTATAAAAAATTACCCGTTGAATAATTTCAACATCCTGATTTCAGAAATTATATTCATTTTATTTAAATAATTTTCTAAATATGTTAATTTTTTAATTTAAAATAAAAACCAAGATCGGACAAAATTTCATAGTTTTGACAAGAAGAAATTTTAAACCATTATAAAAATTTCAATTATATTCTTAAAAATAATACAATAATTTATATTTAATGGAAACAAATTTAGTAATAATATTTTATTAAACTATTATATAATTCAAAAATACATGAACACCTCAAAATATCTTTTTTAATTTAATAATATCTAAAAATACTATTTGTTCTTTAAAAACTATTTAAAAAGTGACAACAATAAAATGAATGTATATTATTTATTCTGTACAAAAATAATGATCATAATAATAGTGATAAGGTATTGTTACATAACAACTTATAACACCCACATAATATCTAAGTGGAAGGTGTGTGATGGTGAAATCCTCTTGGGGTGGCTTGGAAAACATCACTTGAGTGGTAATCCTTATTAGCTTCCACTTCTCCCTTAGGTGATTTCGTTCAAGCATAACGTGTTGAATCTCGGAATGGGCTTGGTCAAGAGTGAATCCCAGTGATGCCACCTCCTTTCCGAGCTCTGAAAAATGGGCTTCATATAGAGCCATTCTACGGGATGAGGCCATCCCATACATTGTCTGAGTAAATTAGATTTGTTAAAGACCAAAATTTATACTAACCATGAGATTACTGTTTATAGCTTTATTATCAACGGTAACATTTCTTAACGGTATTTTGAAATCCAATGACATAAAACAAAGGAAGTTCATATATTATAAATAACCATTTTACATAATAATAAATTTAATTATGCCAATAAAAATTTAAATTAATAAAATATTTGGTAATTATAACCTATATTCTCTATAAAATTAAACTGATAAAATTCAACAATGCATACTCGGTAGTGGAGATCATATAATATGCACCATCACTATAATATGGGTATCCATCATCCCATGTTATCTACTAGACTGGGAAATCGTGAACATAACATGTATTACCTCTCATGGTTATTTGTTTAATATTATGAACTCTTTTGGGTTTTATACATTTCCCATGGTGTTAACCTAAAAGTGATCAATATATGGTGGTCCTGATAGAATCACTAAAAATCATTAATATGAATTCAACAAATGATAGGGGTATTTTTCTAATGTGTATGAATTATTGGGCTACACGTTGTCAAAGGTCACCTCCTAGTCTATAAAATATAGATTTCAAGATATGAGGTGGATGGATTGGTAAAAAGTCCTAAAAATGTGAGTGATGTTGTTGGTTTGATTTCTCTTCCTTTAGTTCATTATATTTTTAAGGGTTTATTGACCCTTATATTGTTTATGGTGTTAAAATTTTACATATCCTTGTATGTAGTTTTCATAGCATATTCTAGCACAAAATTTATAATTTTTAATTATTTTACATAAATTTTGGTTTTGTGTACTTAATTTTCATATTGAGATCGACTAACCATTTAATATTTTTAATTGTTAATGAATTTTCCATTCTTAAGAAATATAGTCATGGTACATTTTTAAAAGTTTTTCACATTATCCTATCAATTTTTTATTCTATCTAGATATTCTTCATTTGAAATTGATAGTTAGTATTAAATTCACATATATACCAACTAGAATGTAAAGAATCTTTTTAGAAGATCATTGTTTCAATAATTGCATAGCAAGATTCATTCTTTGGGGACTCTACAGGCCTAGATGTAGAGTAATGTAAAATAATATATTATCTTCCCATCCCTAGATATGGAAATTTTGTATGTAATCAAAGGTTATCTATCAAAGAACCATTAAACTATAAAGGAATACATGCATCAGTATCTTGTAGATATTTATTAGTCTTGTTTTTTAATCTATTAATAATGAAAATATTAATTTGGAGATAGATATTTCTTATTATATTGAGATGATGCATGTTCTACTGATATGTGAGATAAATTTAATTTATATAATAGAGAGTTTTCCATAAATTATACCATAAAAATTCATGAAATAATATTTCAAAAACCTCAAGGATGATATATTTTGGATTAAAAATGTTTTTTAACATGATTGGGAGGTCATAGTTGGACAAATCTTTCCACATATACATTATATCCTCACCATCATTTTGAGAAAACACTTCAACCCAATATGAACACTATGTTTTTTTCTTTATTTATTATCATTAATGGGATTTCATTCTAATGAAAAAAATTTCAACCCAGACTATGTATTGGGTGAGGTTGTTGTAGATGATGAACCTCACCCTAAACCACCTGTTGATGAATTTAAAATATCACAAGTTGGACCTTACACCATAGGTGTATTATAACATTGTTATTCTAGTGTCTATCAGTATAGGGGAGTTATCATTGTAGCTTCTATGGTTGAGGAACTTATTTTCATTGTCAAATTTTACTATAGGGAGGAACATTCCAATTAATACCATGGAAAAGGATTCCAAGGCTATGGATCCATATTCCGTGTGTAGTAACTTCATTATTTTGACTCAATTGGATGGTGCGGAATGATATTCTTATCTATTTATAATACCAAATTAAGGACTACAATCTCTACTACAATCATGATAAAGGTTCACATGAATGATTTGTATATTTCCATTATGGGGCCCTACATTTTTTAAACATCACATACTCTTGGATAATGAGTTAGTAAGATCTAAATACAATGTATCTATGTTTTATGGGGAATTGAGAGTATCAGTATTGATTAATTGAGGGATGTGATCTTTCTCTGGGGTCATTAGTTTCCATTGGTGAAATATCCTATTAAAATCTTTGCATGGGGAAAAGCTATGACCTTCTATGGTTGGAACGTTCTTCGGGGAATCTCACGTCATCATCAGATCTGGTCAATAAATTTATTGAAGTTAGTAATTAATATGGGCATGTACATTAATAAACCCAAAAATATGTCTATGGGCCCCTTAAGAATTGGGAGTAATTTCTACATGCCACTCTATTTCCACTATGATAAATTAT
This sequence comes from Viscum album, assembly GCA_963277665.1. Taxonomy (NCBI): domain Eukaryota; kingdom Viridiplantae; phylum Streptophyta; class Magnoliopsida; order Santalales; family Viscaceae; genus Viscum; species Viscum album. The sequence goes on from OY728166.1 coordinate 392,707,457, forward strand.
CGATATCCTTATAATCTAGATGGAGTATCATTGTTTTTATTATTCTTTGAATCCACCGAAAATATACATATAGATCTCCATAGTTGATGTGGGAATGTGATCCCACTCCTTCGATTCAATAATAATATGATTTTGGTTCTCCTAGACAAAATAAATAATATGTGCATTCTCATATTTTGTCATATAATAAATAGGTATATTGGAATGTACATTGTTGTTTATCTATAGAGACCAATAAATTTCAATGGACATGGTGATATAATCCTACACCTTTTCTAAATATCATGATAGTATATGATGATGATCCTTTGTAATGTAAGAGTGCATGTGTTCGCATTATGGTGTGGAATACTTTGAAATAAGTTGAAATTATACATTGATGGTTATGGATGTATTATATGCATCCCTTATTCGATTCCAAAATTAGTAGACTAGACTCTTTAGTTATAAAGCGGATATGTGCCCTATCTATTCTTCCTTCCCCTCTATATAATGTTTCTGAGAATCATTATAGAGGGTATTGAGAATATGTTCTCAATCTTGATTTATCTCTGATATAACTCATTTAGTATCCTATAATTTTTCCATCTTATATTGGAATTATTATTGTATTTGAGAAGAATATGGGCCAAATTCATTGAAATATCCATGTTAAGTTGGAGGAAATCACATAAAGGAAATTAAACCTGATCCTTAACATATATATTTTCTACATTTTATGAGAATTCATAGGCACCGGAATCCTAATGTTAGGGGATGATGTATTTAGGCTGTCATCTCCAGCAATCTATTTAGGGTTTGAGGATGGTAGATTAGTTTATTAGATATATCTATTAATGGGATTCCTCCATGTATTATCATAAAGACTCAAAATGGTTTTCATAACCCCCCCACCATTCAATGTTAGGGAAGGAATTATTTTTCATGCCCAAGAGTGTCTCTTGATGAAATTAGATTGAATGATTGACACCATTAGACTAATTTTATTCTTCCTCTAACATGGTATGTTGTGATACATCAACTTCTTTATGATCCCCAAAAATACATCAAGAATGTGGGTCAAATCACAAAGACGATACTCTACTAGATATTCATTGGTCACATATTACTAGAGACATTTTTTAATGATAGTTTTCCCTCAATAGTGGTAGTTATATTACCTTCATTAGTTGAAGCATAAAATTTCAAACTGCATTTTGATTTCATTAATTTTAATTTAAAAAAGTTTTATGTGGTTTTGGAAGTCATATGAAAACCAAAAAAATACAAGAAAATTTTCATTGGGGTATGACATGTATGAACATGTTTTATTGATCACACCATAATTTCAGGATTCATATAAGGTTCACTAATTTTTAATCATATTGAAACATTGAAAGCCATTTTTATTCATTGAAAACCTTATTTCCAATGGATGTTAGTCATTAAGATATTACATGTGAAACATTGAAATGGGTTTTCATCAAAATGATGTGAGGATAGGATCATCAACATCCTTTAAGGAGGAATTAATTGGATAAAATTATACTCTTATATATATTTATGACATATTCAAGAATCATTTATATTTCTAGTGTGACATTGTACCAATAAATTTATTTTACTATTTATGTGCATCAATATTGAAATCTATATATATCATAAGTTATCTACCTTTCTTTTTTTATTACTTGTGATTTTGTTTAAATCCTTGAGGAAAGGCACTCTAAATTTATCTCCATCTAATATCGAGGTTTTTTATTATAATGATTTTATCGGTAACATGATAAGGGAATCATATGTGACCATATAATAATAATATGAAATCATGTAGTTCGGTTCCTCTTAGTGGTAAACATCATACAATTTAATGACATGAGACAAGGACCACCATGATTCCCTTAATGTCCATGTAACCATGACCAGTTGGATTCAAGGAAAATGGTTCCTAAAAAATGATTACTATGGGACATATAAATTACCATCCCTTTCTAATTGGATCATAGATAATATAATACATTGAGGTCGGTAATATTTTATAGATTATGGACCCTTTTGAGAGAGGATGTCCTTTGGAATAATACTTTACAGATAATAGTTTGGATCAAAATAAACATTTTCTGGACAAGGAATGGTTTCCTATTTTTGGGGGGTTTGACAATAAAATATAAATATAAAGTATCCCTTTTTATATATTAAAAATAATAATTATTTTCAGGAGAGTACTTTATGGATGTGTAACATGACCAAACAGTGAGGTTTAACATTAATTCAAAATGATGATTCCATAAAGTTTTATTTATTCATTCTAGGATGTATGTTTCATTAAGTTGATAAAATAGAGAAATGATCAGGGATTATGCAGTTGTTAAACTATGATATGTTATTCTCTTTTAATAAGTTCCTCAAATTAAAATAGATCACAAGGAATATGAACCTTTTATTGGTATTTAATAGGGTATATGCACTCATGAAGGTGACTTGGGTATTATGAATTAGGCATGAATTTTGATGATGGAAAATTTATTAAACAAGTGTCATTTCCCTTGATATGGACATGATTTTGACTAACACAGGGTTGGAGTAAAATGGTTCTACACATGAACACTAATATTTCTATAGAAGATTATGTAATAGTTTGAGTTCCCCATATATGGGTGACCCTTTTTTATTTGTATTTATGGGTGATGAAATTAAAAATCGGAACACAATTACATAATGCACATATATAAGAAGACAATATTAAAAAATACCATTAATTAGAATCAAAAACCCAATTGGGAAGGTAGATCCATGATAGATATCTATAGTATCCTCATTGTTGGGAGACATTTTAGCAAGTATATGCACGACTATGATCACCTTGAGGATTCTATGGATATGGTAAGAAAATTTAAAGGCCTAATTTTACTAGGGGAATATACAATAGAGGGAATGTTCTCTAATGAACTATATGACAATATAATTTGGTGTTCTGGTTTTAGATATGTATTATTTTAGAATATTTTTGTTTTTTACCATGGATAAAAAACCCAAAAATGTTATTTTTTTATGAATCTCAATTAGGTGACATGGGTGAATGATATAAAATGGGATGTGTCAAATTATCCCTAATATTGATGGTTCATTAATTTTTCATGGAATGAACTAATATTATGTGGGAATGAATGAATTTTCTGGATGATGAACACCCTAGAAAACATATATTTCTTATACTATAGATTACCAAATAATGTGATTTTCTTTCCAAGTGGGAACCTTATGGAAGAAAATATTACTATTTAGAGATGTACAAGATATGTCTTCATATATTTATCTCATAGAATCCCATAATAATGTTCTCTTTTCTATAGAGTACATGGAGGGCCCAAATGTAGTAACTACAAACAATTATCTTACACTGGGGAACCTCCCAGACATAGTAGTGCTAAAAAATGTGACTTAAATTTAGGGTGACTCCACCCCTATGATGATATGATTTTATTAAAATAATTGTTATTTTTACCTCAAAATGTACCTATGTAATTCTCCAATGTTTTTGAATATTGAACAAATTTCGTCTCCTCTACCTCTCATAAAATAGAAATATAAAGTTAATATATCATAATGTAAGTGTAGAAGGGTGTGAAAATACAAACTATTAAGGATGGTGAAGTGAAAATGTTATTTTAAGAAAACAGAACATGGCCTCAACATATTCATATAACATCTTCACCCCTGTCAAAGGATGTTAGGGTATACAAAGGATAACATGCCCCATATGTGGTGAGTTCTTGCATACTCCCTTCACATCATTAAATGAACCACATCATGGAACTATGAAATAAGGTGACTCATGAACATTATTGTAATTTTCACAAGCAACATGTATCTAGACAGTGAATTATGTATCCTTTATTCATTACTGGTTTCTATGAATGGGTTTGACAATATACCATGAAGCATTGTTTATATACATTTCATATCTATTATATATGTGTGTTGTGACAATGTGGTTATGAGCCTTTATCCCCTTCTGTCATGCCCCGAACTATCTAATTATCTTATTTGATTATTTTTTTCGATTTTAATTTTTTTAGAGGTTCGGGTTGAATCCTGAACAATATTTTTGAGTTTTATAAAAATTTATGTGTTTTTTAGTTGATGTCATAGGGCGCATAGGTGGAGCATGTTTTAGAAACTCTGTGCGGCTTCGTCCAGGCAACGACTTGATCATGCTATCTTCGGAAAATTAATATGAACAATTTTAGTAAATTTTTGTGTCATTTATAATTTTTTTGTTGTTAAGGAAATTTTATTATTATTAAAATTATATGAATACATTTATTATTTTTATTTTTACCATCCTATTATTATTATTATTATTACTATTTATATTTGGGTTGGTGCATAGGCACCGTACGGCTAGCGGAAGATGTGCGGTGATCTCGGGCACATGCATGATTGTGAATTTTAAATTGGCCAAATAAAATAAATTTAATGAGTTGAAAAAAAATTAAAATTTAATTTAAATAAATAACATAATGTAGTTATGATAATATTAATTTGTCATGGATAATGAAATGGAATTATTATGAAATAATTTTTATTATTAATATTATTATTCTTACCATATCTATATTATTGTTAAAGTTGTTTTCATTATTATTATGTGTATTATTTTATTGATACTAATATTATTATTATTATAGAATAAAGTAATTATTATTATTATTATTATTATTATTATTATATTTTTTGTTTTTGTTCTTTTTTTATTTTAATTCCTTTTTTTATTTTTATTTTTCTATCTTCTTTCCTAACCCTAGTCGCTTATCCTTCTTCCTTGTATCCCCCGGAGCGCCGCACCTTACTCCCCTTCCTTCCTTTTTGAGCAGGACACCTCCCCCAGCCCTACAGTAATGTCCTCTATCAATGAACCCACCAGTAGCATGTCACCTCGTCGTCCCCCTACCCTACTCTTTCAGGCTAGAAACACCCCCATTCTATCCACCCCTGTTGCGAGCAGGCCACCTCTAACCTCTCGCATCCACCCCCAACCTACACCCTCCGGCGCACCCCCCACCTCGCAGCCATTGTCCGACCAGTCCCCCTTCTCTGTGTCGTGAACCCACCACCGTTTGAACCTCCGTCCAAAAAAAATTCCTCTGTGTGGACATCCCCTCCTCTATGATCCACCGACCTCTTTCCATTACCAGCGCACCCCCTCATTTACTATCCCACAAGTTAGTGCAACTCCTGACTAGTGAGACATCAACCTTAAGCATTTTCCACCACCGTCCATGCACCTCACCAGCATCATCTCCCTTCGGTGATGGTTCTCCACCTTTGGAATATGGATTTTTTTTAGGAGTTATACCTTGATATGTTTTTTATTATGAAAGAAAATGTATATTTTAGGGTTTAATATTCAGGGTTAAATCTACAATATTTGCATTATATCATGTTTCATATGTCAGCTTCAGCTTTCTGAGTGTGTAGTTGAGGTGAGAATGAGTTTTGGCATAGGTTTTGGGAAGTCGTCTGACAATTGTGGTAGGATCCCTTTTCACATTCCTATGTTATGTTTTGAAATACATTGATATCATATTTTTTTATTTCTTGAATATTAATTAATTAGTTTAGTGTGTGTTGTGATTAAATAAATTGTTTTGAATTTAGTTTTTAAAATAATTTAGTTCTGTTTGATACTCTCTAAAATGTTAATGGGACATATGGTGAGTTTTGATAAAAACCAAATTTAAACTGTTTAATAGACTTCCATGAAATTGTTTAATTTGTTTTTTGGACTAGGCAAGTCATGCTTATTCTATTTTGGTATGTTGTGGATGTGTGGTTGATCGCAAAAGTGGTTTTTGGATGGGTTTTGTGTGTATTGTTATGAGTTACTTTTTTAAAAAAATTGTTTTAGAAATTTATTAAATGTTTCATTAGATAACGTGAAAGATACAAATAATGTATTGGAAGTGTTTTGAGGTACGTATGATTTTAAAAAGTGGATTTTATCATCTGGTGCATTTTTTACAAGTTTCGCACACTATTTGTTTTCTCTAAATGGCTTGATTGGCACTTTAAAATGAATAATGATTTATTATGGAATGTTTTGGTTTTTATAAACATGTTTTTGAAGTTTAAATTGTTGTTTGAAGTCTTTAAATAGGTTTTTAAAATTAATTCCCTAATGATATATGCCTTTTTGTCCATTTCTAGTGTGTTTATAATTTAAATGGTGCATGGGATTTATGAAATGGGGTTTAAAATGTGTGTCTTTTTGAAAATGTGGGTTGTGTGCCATTATTTGTTAAAGGAACTATTTTTTTGATAAGGTTGTAAGGCCTTCTAGACCACGTTAGTATAAAAAATGATGTCTGGTATTGTTCTAGAAATGGTTTCTTAGTGTTTTTGGGAAATGGTAAAATTTTGTGACTCTAAAGGCCCTTTTGTTGTTTTGAAATGAAAATTTGGAAAACCCCTATTAGGATGGGTCTCCCACCTAGTTGGTTTATTGTGAGTTGAGAGGGTCCTCGGTATGGGACATCCCCCATATGATAATTATTTTAAGGTTGGGGACTTACCATGAGGTGGTCAGTGTGGTTTCGGACTATGCGGTGTGTGTATTTATATATATGTGAATTGTTATTTCAATTTTTTGTCACACCCCCATTGTGAAATATACATGGGAAACTAGCACAGAAAAGAGGTTTACGAGAATGATTGTTGCACTAGATTATATTTCTCAATGTCCAGTGGCCCATAGTAGAGGGCTGTTTTTCTTATTATTGTTATGGGATTGAGCCCCTCAACCAGGCTATATAGGGTGATGGTCTAGAATTAAGGCATTATAATTCCATTGAGTAGGGAATTCCTTTATAATTATTCACATGTATTATTATGATCTATATCTCCTACAAGTTCCTAGGGTGTTTTTGTTTTATCCATATGAGTGCTATTAGAGATATTTCCCTCCTTGTGTTGTATTTTGATCCTTACACCTGGTTTTGTTTTTTGTTTTTGAAAATTTTTGAAGGTTTGATTTGTTTAAAATGAATTTCTAATTGAATGTTTTGAAAGAGAAAACACAAATCCCTTTTTTATACCTTGTGACTTGTTTTAAATTGGGATGGAAATGGATTATGTGTGTTTGATTTTAAAATTAAAAGTGTGCTAAAAGAAACATTTATAGTTGTAGTTTAAACATGCTAATCATTGTTTTATTTATTTTAAGGTTGTTCATTGGGAATGGATTATTTGGGCCTACCTACTGAGTTTTAATAATCATGACTATAGTGTTTTCTTAATTTTAGTTCCTGCTACAGGTTCCAATTCTACTTTGGATCACCTTGAGTTACTTTTTGTTTTGGTACCAGAGAGTAAACCATGAGGTTATATGGAGTTTTAGACATTGATAGGTTAGTCATATGGTTGATCATCCTTTCTCTTTTCCAATTGATTATTTATTTTGTGATGTTATATACGTTTCTACTATTTAGTTTATTTTATTTGGATGAAATCATTCCCTTTTTTTACTCTATTCATGTCTTGGAACTTGTCGCAAACCTGAGAGGAACAGGAAGGCCTCTCAGACCTTTCAACGAATCAGATCGGGTGATAGGTTCAAGGTTGACTTAGGTTGGTTTGTCACAAAATTGGATCAGAGGAGGTCGGCTTGTCTTGACCCATCCCCCGGGGCCAGTTCCAAGACTACCCCAAGCCCACCTTCCATAGGCTAGGGGCAGGCAACAAGCACCGAAGGCGTATTCCCTAAAACTGGGAATGCATTTCCTTTATAACATATAAGAACAAGTAACCATGAACATAACAATATATGAACACAAGTAAACTGAACTGTATATAGAGTGAGTGCAGTAAGAGAAAGGGGCTAGAATACAATCCCAATAAGAATGTACAAGTACAGCTATGATAGAATACTACTGATGAAAAGGGAAAGTCAGCTGATGGGTCGTCCTCCGAGGTTCCTAACTAAAGTGTAAGTATAGATCGTCTCCTCAGCACTCTACGTCCACCCATCTCCTCTTTATACCAACATTCCATATGATCCAACTCCAGGTGTAATCTAGTCATGGTACTCTCAACCTCAGTCAGTGTTGTCCATTACATGTATCTAACAGAACAAGGTGTAGGCATAGCCCATGCAGGGTTGAGTATAACGATAATCAGTAGAGACCTCGAGACCATCAAGCTCTCACAAAATCTACCAAGGATTAACCACAAAGACGTAAATCAACAGATAACTCTACATAGCTGTATTCCCATACATATACCTACATTGTCAAGTAATCCATCTCAATCTTGAGGAAAAGAAAAAGGTACTAACTCGGCTCACACCAGGATTTATTCTAGGGGTAGTATCAAGTAACACTGCCAGTCACAACGTCGAACACCTCGAATGTAGAGGAACTCCTCCTCTATTGTGTACAGTGGCCTGTCGCGTCACACAGAGGCACTTCCCACAATCCTTGGACGGCTGAGGTACTCCTCCTGTCAAGTATCATGGGTCTTCCGCATCACCAATGTGCTCCCCACCATGGGTCTTCCATGTCACCAAGGCGCTCCCCCTCGTAGCTTGATGAGGTACTCCTCCTGTCGAGTACCGTGGGTCTCTCGCTTCACCACGATGCTCCAAACCATGGGTCTGCTGCATCACCAAGGCGCTCCCGACTAGGCCAGTCTAGCCACTCCGAGTCGAAACAGTCAGCAGTCGTCAAGTCTCAGCCAGTCACAGGGTTCCATATGTATCGTGCTTGTGGAAAACAATTCTCAAGCCATGGTTCATTACTCCAACTGCCAAAAATTCACACTACGAAATATCTCAAAGGTCTATCATGTAATTGGAATCTAAACATAACAAACGGCGTGTCAATCGGTGGTCTGGTCAATGAGTTATTAGCCTTTTAGTCCAAGGGGTTCAGTTGGATTCATTCTCGATCCAACCTGACCATTCGCTATCTCAAACACAATCTCAGTGGGGCATACTCAAAGTGACTGACTCCTTCCATGATTTCCAGTGCCGTTGACGGTTCGTTTAATGGGTTTTTGGTGCCGAAGTTATGGCTAAAAGTATGTTATTAAGTCGTAGTGGGCCCGGGTCCGGTCAGACCCAGTCGGACCGACTCAGCCCGACCCAGCCAGGGCTGAACCAGTTCTTGTCGACCCAGCCTGACCCACTGTATCCGGCCCAAGCAGTTGGGTTCGTCCTGGCCCGATGGGAGGCCCGACCTACTAGGTCTCGCTCGGCAGAGTGCGAGGGGCCACAGAGTGCTGCGGGTGGCCACGAGGCCACGGAGGGTGTGGCGAGGGTGCAGGACCATGGGGCGGCTCAGCCGGGTATGGCGGATCGGCCGCAGGGTGAATGTCTGGCTGCATGGCAGGGCGGTCCGGCCGTTGGGGGGGTCCATCCATGGGGCGACGGTCTTTCTGTGGGGCTGCAGTCCCGTCAAGGGGTGGAACCTCGATAGTGGGGAAGCGCCTCGGACACGGGGTGGTGCGTCGGCTGTGGGGCGGTGTAGAGCCACGGGCGGCGGAGGTGGTTGGGGCCAGCGCGGAGGCCACGGGGCGGCTCTACGAACGACGGTGGTGGCTCAGACGGCAACAGCGGCAGCTCGGACGGCGACGACAGTGGCTTATTGGATGGTGGTGGCACGGCGGATGGGGGCTCGGCTCGGCGGACGGCGGCGGAGGCTCGGTACCTCCGAGGGGAAGGAAGAGGGTGGCTTGACCAGAGGTGGCACGGCGGGGTCAGTTTTTCCAGGGGCAGCGCAGCAGGGGTGGTTCGGCATGGGGTGGCATGGAGCGAAAGAGGTCACGGGTAGCGGTGCGGAGCGGCGGAGTCCGCGGGCGGCAGCACCGCGGCTTTTGTCGTCTTCATCCATTGCAAACAACACATAATTTAACACAAGAATTACGGATAGTATGGTCCATGTTAGTTTTGAATACACTCTCCACATTAGAGTAGTAGCAATCGACTATTATATTTGAATCACTAGAATATTAAGAATGAGTAAGGGAAAACAATTCAAAAACCCTCCCTGCAAGCATCCTCAATTTATTCATTATCAATACTGAAAAAGAAAAAAAATCGCGGATCAATATAAAATAGAGAGTAGATATATGTGCGTTGTTTTAGGAGAGAATAACATGGGAATATAAAATCAATAATAAATAAACCCCTACATGATCATTTGTTGACGTCGATGATGAGGGAATAAAGTAAAGTTGTTTACTTTCGTCTCATCCGCCACACACCTCAAATTCCGATCTCGATCGTCGGTTCGTCATAGTAGAAAGAATTTATTCGTTGGAATTATTCATTGGAGAGATTTATCCCATCAGGAGCTCTCTCTCCTTTGACAACGAATTCTCTCAAAATAAGATCCCACTAAAAAATGTGTTTACCCAATTTTAATTTTTGGCACAATTTCAAATTAGCTAAATTAATTAACTATGATGGCACAATTTAACGTGGTGTGTTGGAATAATTTAATGTGGAGGAAACTCACGAGGATCCTCCACATTAATGATGGAGTTGAAAAGTTTCTCCCTCATTAAGAGGGGAGTTCAAGAGGTTTAGTCCTTGTGTGGTCCCCACCACTATAACCTCTCATGGGGTGTTAAGGTCTTGTGGTCCTCACTACCAACTTCTACATGGAGTAGTTACTATAAATAAAATAAATATAAAATGTAATATATTTTTTATTCTATTCATTCATGGAAAACACGAAAATGAACTTCCCCCCTCGACCAACTACCGTCTAGGGGAAAGTCTCATTAAAAGAAAATTGGTGCTGCGAGTTCAACGGTGCCCTCAAATTTCAATTCTCAGCACCATTTCAAAAGTTAGAAAAACCCGCTCGCACGTTTACTGAAAGTACTCAAAAAAAACATCGAAAATGCATTCTAGGTACTCCTGGCCTCGGAATCATGCACTGACAATTTTCACGGACTCGTAAAATTCCCATTTATTTAAAATAAATTCCATGGAAATTATGAGTCATTACATTATCCCCACATCTGGGCTCTATGTATCCATAAGACACAACTCAAAATAGGTAAACAAGTGGTGGTATTGATCACACATCTGAGCCTCCCACTCCTATGTGCTCTCCTCGAGGTTCACGTGCTGCCATAAAATGTGCCCCAGAAGTATCGGTCGTCCACGAAGGACCTGCTCTTGTTGATCCTCAATTTCTACTAAAACCTCTATAAAAGTTTTCCCATCGTCGACGTCCTGCTCACCATGATCGATGATGTGAGAAGGGTCTTGCACTTATCTCCTCAGCTGAGACATGTGGAAGACGTCATGCACCCGGTGCAACCGAGATGGAAGAGGTAAGTGGTAAGCCACCTCACCAACTCTGCTGAGGACCTAAAATGGTCCAATGAACCTCAAAGATAACTTTCGAGCTTAGCCAACTCACCATAGACCACGTCAGGGTGAGACCCATAGAAAGACATTTTAGCCATCCCAGATCTCTAGAGGTCTTCGCCTCTTGTCGGCATATGACTTCTGCCTGCTCTATGTTGCCTAAATCTACTCCTGGATAATCTGCACCTTCTCTGTGGTAGCATGTACCATCTCTACTCCCACTAGTGCTGACTCCCCTGGGTCAGTCTAGCATAAAGGTGATCATCAAGGTCACTCGTACAAAGCCTCAAAAGGTGCCATCCCAATGGTGGAGTGAGAGATGTTTTTTTGTAGAAAAAATCTACCAAAGGCAAGTGATCATTCCAGCAGCGACCAAAGTTGAGGACACAAGCATGCAATATTTCCTCAAGAGTCTGAATGGTATACTCAGTATAGCCATCCATTTGTGGATGGAAGTTGGTGCTCAAACAAAGATGCACCCTAAAATACTCTTGCAACCCCTTCCATAGCTGAGAATTAAAACTTGTATCGGGATCGGAGAAAATAGTCATGGATACTCCATGTTGCCGCAAAATCTCTTGCACATAGAGGCGTCCAATCTCTCTACTTAAACCTTCTCTATGATCGGTAGTAAGTGGTCTGACTTGGTGTGTCAGTCAATGATCACCAAGATAGAGTCATTTCCCATGTATGTATGTGGAAGTCATATCCCGAATTCCAGGGATATCGCATCCCACTTCCACTTTGGGACCTCTAAGGGCTGATCCAAGCTTTCTGGTACCTAATGCTCCACCCTCACTTACTGACAAGTGAGCCATCGAGAGACAAAATCTGAAACTGCTTTCTTCCTTCTTGGGCACGAGGGCTATCATCGGAGGTCCCGATACATCTTCGCCACTCATGGATGTACCGATATAGGGGATGTGTGGAACTACCTCAACACTTACTCTTGAAGTGAAATTGGTACTATGGTACGTCCTATGAAGAAGATGATGTGCTCCCCACCTTCAGAAAATTTATCAGGTGCTTGCCCTGTGGATATCTTAGCATGTCCTGCCTCGCAGTCAGTGTCCCCACGTTGCGCCTCCCTGACTCGTTGAAGAAGTGGGGGAGTGACTATAAGAGACTGAATAAAACCTTCCCCATATTAATCTACACAGGATATCTGCAAAGCGTCCAGCTGCTCTGTCACGTCACCTATCAGTTGCATACCAGATCTCTTATAGAGTGCATCTGCAACAACTTTCCCCTTCCCATGAGTATAGACTATCTCAAAGTCATATTATTAGAGGAACTCAAACCAACAACATTGTCTCGGGTTGAAGTCCTTCTGAGAGAAGATATACTTGAGACTCTTTTGATCAGAGTACACTATAAAAGGCTCACCCATATGATAGTGTCACCACATATTCAAGGTGAAGACCATTGTTGATAACTCTAGGTCATATGTAGAATAGTTCTGCTCATGTTGTCTTAGTTTTCGAGAGCCATATGTGATCACTGCTCGCGCCTACATTAGGACACATCCAATTCTGGTCCCTGATGTGTCCCAGTAAACTATGTACCCTACGCCCTCTTCTGGAAGCCTCAAGATAGGGGCACTATTCAGCCTCTACCTTTTCTCCTGAAAACAACCTTGGCATTTCTCCGACCAAATGAAGGATTGAACTTTCATTTTCAAGGATGATAGTGGTGCTGCAATTCTAGGGAAATAGGTCACAAACCACCAGTAATATCTTGCCAAACCTAGTAAACTCCATACCTCCATCACACTTCAGGGTGGCTCCCAAGTAAGTGCCGCATCAATCATCACTGGATCTACTCCAACTCCAACCTCTGATATAACATGCCCCAAAAAGTGAACCTCTTGAATCCAGAACTGGCACTTCGAGAGCTTACCATAAAGCTGGTCCTCTTGGAGTGTCTTTAGTACTACATGAAAATGATAGGCATGCTTCTCTTCCATAGTCGAGTAGATCAGAATGTCATCGATGAAGACCACTACAACACAATCAAGGTATGGCTGAAAGATCATGTTCATGAGTCCCATGAACACTGTTGGAGCGTTTGTCACACTTAATGCCATAACAAAGAAGTCGTAATGGTCATACCGACACCTGAAGGTCGTCTTCTGCACATCCTCATCTCGGAATCTGAGCTGGTGGTAGCTTAATCTGAGGTCAATCCTCGAGATCCACTTTGCTCCCTCTAGCTGATCAAAGAGGTTATCAATCCTCAAGAGTGGGTACTTGTTCCTTACAGTCACCTGGTTTAGGCGCTGATATTCATCACAAAGCCACAAGCTCCCATCTGCCTTCTTGGTGAACAGAATCGGAGCTGCCCAGGGAGAAATACTAATCCAAATGAATCCCTTCCCTTGCAAGTCCTCCAGCTATACCCACAACTCACAAAGCTCCACTGGAGCCATCCGATATGCTGCTGTAGATATCAGTGTCGTCCCAGGGTACAAGTCAATGTAAAATTCCACCTCTCTATGAAGAGGTAGACCTGAAACATCATTAGGGAAAACATTTTCATACTTTTCCACCACTATAGGATAGCTTTGACTCTCCACATCAACACCTCTGATGGTATGGCTAGCCAACTGATGAGTGATCAGCTACATTCTCCTCTGGGTAAGTCCATCCTGCACTACAAAGGTTCCCTTCTAGCCAATGATGGTAAACCTGGCCTAATCCTTGAGGAAACACCTCACCTTGCACCTAATACAGCCAATCTGAGTATGGAATGTAGATAACTCATCCATTCCCAATATGACGTCGTAAGCATCAATGCTGCTACTAGGAGATCCCAGCCGAATCTATCTCCTCTAAGAGTAAGATCACACCACTGGAACCAGTGCCTAATCATCGAATCTGCTCCCGTAAGAGTCTCTAGCTGTAAAGATCGATCCAACAGCTCCGTCGAAATCTTCGAGCATCGAACGAGGGTAGGGGAAATAAAAGAGAGACTGACACATGTGTCTACAAGTACTGTAGCTAAGGTGGAGTAGACCTAAATCGTACCTTGTATCATCTCTAGATCGCCGTGATCGTAAGCCTCAGCTTCCTGGAGCAGAGCTCTCCCCTATCCACCTCCTCCATGTGGTTGGGGTGGACCTACTGATGGTGGTGGTGGTACCTTCTCGAATCATCTCCCATGGTCAGCTACACGACCAGCTCCTCTATCACATCTACCTACTCCCTGTGGAACTCTTTGGTCGAATCTCTATCTCTGTCTGGGTGGTCCTTTGACCATCTACTGATAATCTGTAAGGCAGGTCGGATAGTCACGACTCATGTGACCATGCCCACCGCATGTGTAACACTGCTAGCTGGCGGTATGACCGGCTCTGCCTCAGGTGCCCCGCACAACTGATCCTGTGTCATGTAGTCGTCCACCTATAAGTCTGGTCCTCTTGGACCTCTATGATGATTGTCTGATGCCTGCTATATAATACTTCTCTATGTGTTGACTAGTAGTGGGTCTCACTGTTGGTGATTTCTCATTAAAGAAACTCTCCACGAATAGGGCTCTGATATCCTACCGGAGCCCCTGATCAAATGTCTGGTCCTTGAAGAATGGGTCTCGCACCACATATGTGGAGTAACGTGAGAGGTTAGTGAACCTCGCTGAGTATTGAGCTACACTCATGCTTCCCTGATGTAGATTAATAATCTCATTTATATGAACTATTCAAAGAGTCACTGGGACAATCTCTGCAAGAAACAGGCTCTCAAACTCTTCCTAGAGAAGTGTCACTTCGTCGTGAACCTAGAAAATCAAACTACACCATCTAGCAGTTACTTCCTGAAGAATTATGTCTACATGGATTAACATGAGGTCTGATGGTGTCTCTACCTGTCGGAAAACTCTCCCTGCAGCCCCCAGCCAATCCTCAGCCACCTATGGGTTCGTATCTCCCCTAAACCTAGGTGGCCTCTGGCGCTGTAACTTGTGCAATGCTCTCAAGCGGTGTGCACCATCTACTTATGGGGCTGGTGGCATCGATTCCTCCTATGAGAAATGGTACCACTGGTGCCTCTACTTGAAGAGGTCCCTACACTGAGGCCTCGTCTCATGGTGGGCTATTTGTGCGTACAACTCTCAATAATTCTAGCTAGTTGTCTGGGAGGAGCCCTACTGAAAAGAAATAGGTGCACCACAATTAATAATTTAAACCTATTGAGCTGACTCAAAGAGTTCACAAATAAGAGTTTTGAATACACACACGCAATCTTTTTTTTCGTGCACTGTGTCAGAAATCAGAAGTCAGGGTCATAGTGTATGGATAGGTCGGTCGTCGCACTAATACTATACTCCCAAAACTGATAACCACAATCACTACACATAAAAATATTTTAATTAAAAAGAATGATCATATTCCTATGTTTTTTGGTAGAACCGACTCCTTTGATACCAATTTTTCATGACCCGTCTCCCAAGGCCCGTGTTGTGACAACCCCAAGCCAGACTTTCATAGGCCATTAGTTGGCGACTTACATCGAAGGCGTATTCCCTAAAACTGGGAATCAATTGCCTTTATAACCTGTAATCACACATAACCAAGCACACACCAAGATAAGAACCCAAGTAAACTGAATCGTAAACAGATTGAGTGTAGTAAGTGAAAGGGGCCATATAACAAGCTCAATTGGAAAGTACAAGTACAACTGTGATACAATATAACTGAATAAAAGATAAAGTTAGATGTTAGGTCATCCTCTGAGGTTCCTACCTGAAGGGTAGGTACACATCACCTCATCATCACTCCACGTCCACCTATCTCCTATGTGTACTGACACGCTGTATGGTCCACCTCCAGGTATCTTCCAGTCCCGGTACTCTCAGCATCAGTCAGCAATGTTTGTCGTCTGCATCCATCACAACAAGGGGCATGCATAGCCTGTGTCGGGGTAAGTATAATGATACTTAGTAGGGACCCCGAGAACATCAAGGTCACAGAAAATCCACCATGGATTAACCACAAAGAATGAAATCAACAGATAGCCCTACTTAGGTATATGCCCATACATATACCTATGTTATCAATTAATCCCTATCAATAATGAGGTAAACACAGAGGTACTGACTCATCTCACACCAGGATTTAATCTAGGGGTACTATCAAGTAACATTACCAGTCACAACATCGAACACATCGGCTGCTGGAGAACTCCTCTATCGAGTACAGCGGACCTGATGCGTCACACAAAGGTTCTTCCCATAAACCTTGGACTGCCGAGTTACTCCTCCTATTGATTATCGTGGGTCTGCCGCGTCATCAAGGTTCTCCCCAGAGTGGGTCTTCCTCGTCACCATGGCGCTCCCCACTGGCCATGTTGAGTCACTCCAAGTCGAAACAGTCAACAGTCGTCAAGTCTCAGCCAGTCACAAAGTTCTGTGTGTATCGCGCTTGGGGAGACAACATCCCAAGCCACGGGTCAATAAATTAACTTCCACGATGTCCTAAAAATAAGTATCTCAATGTTCAGGGACATCATAGTGGTCTCAAAATAATAGAAGTCGCATCAATCAGACGCTCAGTCTGTGAGTTATTAGCCTTTTAGTCCCAGGGGTCTGATTGGATTCGTGATCGATCCAACCTGGTTGTTCCCCATCTCCAACCAAATCTCAGTGGGGTATACTCAAAGGTACCAACTTTTTCCAAGATTTCTAGCTATGCTGACGGTTTTTCAATTGGACGTCTGGTGTCAATGTTATGACCAAAAGAATGTAATTGGGTCGTAGTTGGACTGGGTCCTATCCGACTTGGTTGGACCAACTCGGCCCGGCCCACTGGGTTCAGCCCGGCATTCTGGTTCTGGCCTGGCAGGCTGCGAGGGGCCAGGGAGG
Source organism: Viscum album (assembly GCA_963277665.1). Lineage (NCBI taxonomy): Eukaryota > Viridiplantae > Streptophyta > Magnoliopsida > Santalales > Viscaceae > Viscum > Viscum album. The sequence goes on from OY728166.1 coordinate 392,724,675, forward strand.
TATGTGCGTGGCCACGCGGTCGTGGAGGGCTGCGGGTGGCCGCAAGGCCGTAGAGGGTGCCACGATGGTGCGAGGCCTAGGGCGGCTCAGCCGAGGACGACGGTTTGGCCACAGGGTGGCAGTAGGGCCACATGGGGGGGGGGATTCTGGCCATGGGACATCACCCTGGCCATTGGGCGGTGTAGATCCACAGAGAGCGGCGATGGTCGCGGTCGGTACGGAGGCCACAAGGCAGCATGGCGAATGGCGGAGGCTCAGTGGACGGCGGCTCATCTCGGTGGACGACAGCGATGTCTCGGCGGCTCGGAGGGGCATGATGATAGTGGATCAACCTCGGGTGTGTGGTGAGGGTGGTTCGGCCCTCAGTGGTCTGGTGAGTGCAGTTTGTCTCGGGGCGGCGTGGAGCGATGGAGGTTGTGTGTGGCGGTGTGGTTGCCTTCGTTGCCTTCATCTTCTTCATCCATTGCAAAGAACACTCAATTGGACACCAGAATTATGGAGAGGACGAGCCATTTTATTTTGGCCCGCACTCTCCGCATTAGAGTGGTAGAAAGTGTCTATTATACTTTAATCATAATAATATTAAGAATGGGTTAGGGAAAACAATTCAAACACCCTCCATTCATGATTCTGCAATTTAATCCTTCCCAATCCCACAAAAGATTAACATTTGCAGATCAATCTAAAATAGAGAGTTGATCCATGTTCGATGTTTTCGAAGAGAAGAACATGGGGATATAAAATCACTTATAAATAAACCCCTACATGATCATTTATTGATTTCAATGATGAGGGAAGAAGGTGATGTTGACCAAGTTTGTCTCCTCCCTCACACACATCCAATTCCAAGCTCGTGCATCGGTTCTTCATAGTCAAAGGAAGTTCTTTGTTGGAGTTATTCATTGGAGATCTTTCTCCCACCAAGAGATCTCTCTCCTTTTCAAACTAATGCACTCAAAAGAATATTCCACCAAAATAAAAATTGTTATCCCAATTTCAGTTATTGGAACAATTTCAAATTAGCTAAATTAATTAACTATGTTAGCACAATTTAATATGATGAGTTGGCATAATTTAATGTGGAGGAAGCCCAAGAGGCTCCTCTAAATTAATGAGGGATCTGAGAAGATTCTCCCTCATTAAGAGGGGAGTTCAAGAGGTTTAGGGATCGGGTGGTCCCCACCACCATAACCTCTCATGGGATGTTAGGCTCGAGTGGTCCCCACCACCATAACCTCTCATGGGAGGTTATGGTTTGGTGGTCCCCACTACCAACTTCCACATAGAGTGGTTAATACAAATAAAATACAAATAAAATGTTGTTCAACATTATTTTTATTCTATTCATTCATGAACAACAAAAAAACTAACTTCCACCCACGACCAACATTCGTCGAGGTGAAGGTCTCTTTAAACGAAAACTGGTGCTGCAAGATCAACAGTGTCCTAAAGACTCAATTCTAAGCACCAGTTCAAAATTTAGAAAAAATCACTAGCACTTTTACTGAACAAACCTGAAAAAAACATCAGAAACTCATTTAAGGTACTTCGGGCCTCAGAATCATGGGCTATCAATTTTTGAGGACTCATAAAATTCCCATTAATTAAAAAACATTACATGGAAATTATGGGTCTTTAAATGGATCTTTAGGGGAACGTTCTTTTTAGATCACTCATCTCTATTTGGTTTTGTCAAGGAATAATAAGTAGAATTGTCAGGGCTTCAAGTGAAGGAATGGGAAGGATTTCATGAACCCTTACTCATTCTGAACCCTGGGATTCCACGGGATGCCCCTGTTTATTGGTGTCCTTTGGTTCTTGTGAATTGTTTAATATTAGGAAATGAAAAGAGAGTAGTGAAAGTAGCCTCTTTGATATCGTAGAGCCTAGCAAGCCATTCAGAGCTGGGGAAATTACCCTTTAATTCTCTCTTTGATAGTGGTGTGACTTGTATGTGGCTTCTAACCATGTGTCATATCACCCATAGACACTATTTTTACCCCTTATGAATTTTATGAATCTTTATTATTTCTGAAAATTATTTTCTAATGCTTTGTTTTTTAATTGTGAAGAGATGAATTTAAAAGGACAATGAGAATGATTTGATTATGTTCTATATTCCCTTTTTCCTTAGTGTTCACCCCCACAAAGGTTTGATGATTGCCCAATGTGAATCTTCATGTGGTACACCCTTAGAAGACACTCTATTTGATCAACCTATAGACCATGTTCTACAATTTTGGAAGTTGAACCCTCCCCTATTTGGTGGTCAATAATATCCTCTTGAGGTGGAGGAGTTTTTTTTGAAGATTGAGAGGATCTTCTATTTCATTGGGATTCTTGAGTCATCAAAGGTAAGCCTGGCTACCATTATGCTGGAAGGTCCAACCTAGAAATAGTGAAAGTCCATTTCTTGAAGAAATCTTCAAGAAGATCTATCGTGGGATTTCATCAAGTCTTTTTTTATCCAACAATATTTCTCTGAAATGATGAATCTATGTAAGAGGATGGAGTTCTGTTGTGTTCAACAGGGTGTTGAATAGATACTAGAATTATATCATCATTTCTTAGACCTAGTTCTGTATGAACAATGGTTTATTGAAAACAATCCTGAGAAGGATCCTAAATTTGAGTTTTGGAACCTACTAGAACTATAATCAAAAGTGGAAGATGATAACCTAACCACATTCATGGATGTTGGAGGGAAATAATTTCTTACTGAAGTTGATTTAGTAAGAGTACATTAGGTGGAAAATATTCCATCCATAGGGAGAAGTGATGAGGATGAAGATATGATGAATGTGAAGTGGACTGATGCTGGTGGTCCTAGTAGATGAATCAAGAGGCCTTTATTCCATCAATCCTCTTCTTCATAGCACAATGTAACGATCTTTCACATTTTTTTTATAATGGTCACTAGAATCCAACGTTCACAAGTTCTCTGAGACCATGCCACACTTGTGGGAACTTGGGTCACATACAGCGGTTCTGCCATGGTGTTTCCAAGAAGTGTGTTGAAGCTATACGTGAATTGTCGAAGGTCACCTCAACACGTCAGCATGATTAGGACAATGCTTGGGATCAGTTTGGGGTTTTCTTTTAGTTATTTTACCTAGATATTGTAATCTTATATTGTAGAGTTCTTTGGAGTTTCTTTTTCTTTGGTTTTAAGAGTGTTTATTGTCAAACCTCATTGGAAAATTTGTTTTCTTTTAAGTGTTCTGGGTGAAATTTTGGTTTATGTGTTAGGTTTGTAAATTCATGAAGCCTAATTGTGAGGAAGGAGATGTTTCAATCATTAGTGCTCCAGCTATACGTCCCAAAGTGAATCTAGCACGTAGTCAAGAGAAACCCAACGATGAAAAAGGGTTTTGTTTAATCCTTTTCCTTAGTGTGTCAGGGATTTTTTTCATCCTAGGGTGTGACATTGTGGGTATGGATATGGCAGTAGTTTTGATGCTCGATCAGTTTATCCCATCCCTTCTCCCCCCTCGAGGTGGGGGTTTTTGGTCTATGTGATAAGTTTTCAAGTTTGGTTAATCTCGTCAGTTCTTATGGTGGGGATACCCACTGTGGGTCTCGCAGAATTAAATCTAATGTAATTTAGTTTTAGCCCAATAATTATAGTGGGGAGCTCATTTGGGCCTCCCTGTGTCAGTATAAGAGTCTTGGTTTGGGTAGAGTTTTGTGTGGTGGGTGGTCTCAGGCGGAACAACCGAAATTTAAGTTTCTCTACTTATGTAAACATTGGGATTAGAGTACACCCAATGGTTTCGTTGGACTATGATTCTAGGAATAAACATAAAAATAATTTAGTTTAATTCCTTTATTGTGATGGATAATCTGGACTCTTCATGGAATTAGTTATGGTGTTTGTGTTTTGAGGATGAGTTTTAACTCATGGGATTTCAAGGTCTGTCTATATTTATCAACTGAATGTGATTAAACTTTTGGTGGTGGGTGACACTTATGAAGTTTTATCATAGGATCTTAATCTTATTTTGGCCTTATCGGGACATAAATAGTTATCATTGGGATAATTTTCATGCCCCAACCTATCTAATTATCATACTGTATTATTTCATTGTCTTTTAAACATTTTTTTGTGGCCTGGGTTGAATACTGAATGATATTTTTGAGTTTTTCAAAAAAGTGTGTCATTTAGTCGATGATGTTGGGCACACGGGTGGAGCGCATTCTAGAACCCTCGTGTGGCTTCGCGCATGAAACAACTCGATCCTCCTATCTTTAGAAAATTAAAAATGAGTAATTTTTGTAAATGGTCCAGTTATTTACAATTTTTATTGTTTTTTAATGAAATTATATTATCTTTAAAATAATATGAATTATTTTATTGTTTTTATTTTTCCCATCATATTATTATTATTGTTATTACTAGTATTAATATTTGTGCTGGTGCACAGGCACCACACGACTAGTGGAAGCCATGTGGTTTTCTCGGGCACCTGTGCGGTTTCGGATTTTAAATTTTTCAAATAATATAAATTGAACAAGTTGAAAAAAAAATAAAAAATTATTTAAATAAATTACATACCATAGTGATGATAATATTAATTTTTTATGGATAATGATGTTATATTATTATTAAATAATTTTTATTATTAAAATTATTATATTTATCATTTATATATTATTGTTAAATTTATTTTCATTATTTTTATGGGTATTATTATTATTAATATTATTATTGATATTAATAATATTTTTATTATTATATAATAAAGTAATAAAAATAATTATTACTATTAATATCATAATCCTTTTAGTTTTTTTTTTCAATTTTATTTCCTTTTTTATTTTTTGTTTCCTTTCTTTATCTGTAACACTAGATCCCTCTCCTTCTTCCCTATAGCCCCATGCGCCCCACACATTGTTCCCCCATCCTCCAACTCTAGAAGGCCACCTCTCAGATCCCTAAAATGGTCCCCTCTGGCCGCCAACTCACCAGTAGCACGGTTCCCCGACGTCCCGCTTCCCTTCTCTATCTGGCCAGCAGCACCCCCCCCAATCTCTCCTTCCCCATCGCGAGTAGGCTGCTGCCACACTCTCACCACCGCTTCTTACTTGCACCCTCTCCCCCCTCCACTCCTTATAGCCACCATCCATCCAATCTCCCCCTCTCCCTATCGCGAACCCATAATCGTGCACACCTCCGTCTGGAGCTGCTCTCCTCAGTTCAGTAATCCCCTCTCTGGTGACCTGTAACCCTCTTTCCATCGTGGGAGCACCCCCTGTCAGACCATCCCTCCTTCTGGTGAAAATATCGACCAACGCAAAGTCACCCTCCTATTTCATCCTCCTCTAGCCATGTGCCTCTCTAGCATCATCTCCCTTTGATTTCTGTTTTCCCGCTTTCAGTAAGGGATTTTTATTTTGGAGTTTCTCCCTTGATAGGTTTTTTATTTTGAAATAAACTCTATATGTTAGGTTTTAATATTAAAGGTTAAATCCTAAAATTTGTGTGTTCGATCTTGTTTGGTATGTCATTTTTAGATTCTTGAGCATGCGGTTGAGGTGCTAATGAGTTTTGGCCTTGGTTTTGGGAAGTCGTTCGATGATGGAGGTAGGATCCCATTGCACTTTCATTTTTTAAATTATGAAATACAAGGATTGCTTGTGTTTTTATTTTCATTAATATTAATTAAATATATTAATGTGTGTTGTGATTAAATGGGTTTCTGTGAATTTAGATTTTAAAAAAATTTAATTGTGTTTGATACTTTTTACCATGTTTATGGAAAGTATGGTGTGTTTTGATGGAATCCAATTTTTTAATATTTAATATACTTCTATGAAATTGTGCTATTTGTTTGTTGGACTATCCAAATCATGCGTATTCTATTTTGGTATATTTTGGGTGTGTGGCTGATCACAGAAGTGATTTTTGGATGGTTTTTGTGCATAAAGTCATGAGTTACATTTAAAAAAATAGAAATTCATTAAATTGATTATCAAAATAATGTTAATGGTTTAAATCATGTTTTAGAAGTGTTTTGAGGTGAGCATGATTTTAAAAAAGGGATTTTAACATGTGGTGTGTTTTCCCAAGATGTGAACACTGTGTGTTTTTCTCTATATGGCCTCATTTTCTCTTTAATATGATTAGTGATTTATTATGGGTTGTTTTTGTTTTTATAATCATGTTTGTGAAGTTTAATTTGGTGTTTTGAGTATTTAAATAGGTTTTTCACATTATGTTCTTAGTGATATATTCCTATTTGGCCATTGCAAGTGTGTTTCTAATTTAAATGGTGCACGGGATTTATGAAATGGGTTTTGAAATATGGGTCTAGTTGTGAAGGTGGGTTGTGTCTCATTATTTATTATTCGAACTATTTTTTTAACATAGTTTTAAGGCCATCTAGACATGTTTAGTATGAAAAATGATGTTTGGTAATGTTTTGGAAATGGATTCAATGTGTTTTTGGGAAATAGTAAAAAAATATGAATCTAAAGTCCCATTTTTTATTTTGAAATGGCTATTTGGAAAATCCATCTTGGGTAGGGTCTCTTCATTAGTTGGTTGATTGTGAGTTGGGAGGTTTTTTGGTATGGGGCTTCCCTCATATGATAATTATTTTAATGCAAGGGACTTACCTTGAGGTGGTCAGGGTGGAACTTGATTGTGTGGTGTGTGTAATTATATATATGTGACCAATTGTTTCAATTGTACGGCACACCCCATTGTGAAATAAACATGGGAACCCAGCATAGAAAATAGGTTTATGGACATCGATTTTTAAACTAGTTTATATTTCACACAGGCTTGTGGCCCATAGTAGAGGGATGTTTTTTATTATTGCTATGGGAATGGGCCCCTCAACCAATCCAGTTAGGGAAATGAACGTGCATTAGGGTGTTATGATGTCATTGATTTGGGAATGCCTTCATAATGATTCACATGTATTAGTATGTTCTATTTATCCATTTAGTTCCTAGGGCATCCTGTGTTTTCCCTTTATGAGTTCTATAATAGTTGTTTCCCTCTTTTCTTATTATTTTGTTCCTTAGTCCTGCTTATGATTTTTGTTTTAGAAAAATTGTGATGGTTTGATTGGTTTAAAAATAATTTATAAGTTAATGTTCTGAAAGAGAAAACTCAAATCTCATTTTTCCCTCTTGTGCCCTGTTCTAAATCATGAGGGAAATGGATTATGTGTGTTTGTTTTTAAAATGAAAAGTCTGGTAAACCCTACTTTTATATTTGAATTTTAAAATTATTAATCAATGTTTTCATTATTTAAAGATTTTGTGTCAGGAGTAGATTATTCGGGACTACCTAATAAGTTTTAATACTCACAACTATAGTGTTTTCTTATTTTAGTTCCTAGTGTAGGTTCCAATTATGGTTTCGATCACCTTGAGTGACGTTTGGTTTCAATATCAGAGAATAATGCACAAGGTTACGTGGAGTTTTAGACGTTTACAGGTTATTCGTGTGGTTGGTCATCCTTTATCTTTTCTTGTCTATTATTTATTTTGAGATATTCTCTTTGTTTCTACTTTTTAATTTATTTTCTTTGGAATAATCATTCCGTTTTTATAGTCCGCTGATTCCATGGTGCTTGTAAGTGGACTAGGAGGATCGAGAATGCCTCTCGGGACTTGCCACAGATCGGCTTGGGTAACCAGTTTAGGGTCGACCATGGATGGTTCTGTGACACCTTACTTATCTAATTATATTATTTGTTCCTATTTTGTTTTACTTACAACTTCATTGGTGTAAATTACATCATTTTTTCCATTTTTCATAATAATAACAAAACATTTTATCATATTCCATTTTTATTATTAAGTCTATTAATGAAAATTGGATGTATGTTCATGTAAAATATCAATTGTTTCAAAAACATATATTTATTATTTACTCCACCTCTTTGCGCTATTACGAAGGGTCATTCGAAGTATAATTAAATTAAATCCACATTTATATTTTTTCTACTTAATTACATATCAAGTGAATAGTATTCATATATATAATTACTTCTTTTGACAAGTGTATAAATTAGAGAACAATGTTACATGATGTAAAACAATAAAAAATACATCATTTTTTAAAAAAATGATAAAATTCCAATGATGATAAATATTATGACCATGTAAAAATTGATCCATGTATTATTATTCAATAAAGATAGATAAATATTATATTAAATATTTATTTTATTTTCAATATATATATAAGGGAATTGGTTTTTTTCCATCAGTATTGACTTAATTTTTATTCACATAGTTCATGTTGTGGAAATTATGTCATATTTTGAGAATACAAATCATCAAAGAGATATTCTATATGTCATATGACCATAAAATACATGAGAATGTGGTTTGAATTATATGACATTAAAAAAGGAATTACTATATTGGTCAAAAATGTATTTGAGATTCCCTATACTAACACTACAAGATTTGTTTCCCTACTTTTATAATTTTTTTGAATAAATGATAATATTATTATATATATATTCATTTTTTATATTCATTATGTTTATTGTGTTTGTGAATAATGCATAATACATTAATTTTTACATATAAAAAAATTATATTATCATTTCCCAGATATATTTTTTAACCTATATTCTGACTAACCTCCAAAATATACATAATTTTATCATTATTTCATAATCATATGAACTAGTAATGTCTAATGCTCTATAATGGAAAAAATTAGTATGGTATAATATCTAGAATGATACCATCTTTAATTCAAGGTTAACATAAAACATAATAAATAGAATGTTAAATATAGAATACATGATACATTTGTAACTCATTCCAATTTAAGCATAATAAACATGTGTTTAATGCCTTTAAATGATAAGTATACCCAAAAAACTCATTGAATTTTTATGTAATTGATAGAAATTATAACACAAAATGCATGTCGTCATAACCATGAAATATTCATAGTATCTCTTGAGATTAGAACATTACTACATACATCATTTGGATATTTTCAATTTCTTCTCCTACTAATAAAATAACATGTTCATAGTATATTAAATTAATAAAACATTCATTTGATAGTAATCATTAAATATTCATAATATATATATCCACATTAAGCTTTTACCCATGAATAAGAAATGTGGATTTCAACCTAATAAATCTCCAGTAATAGAAATATAATTTTTTCAAAGTGAAATAAAATAATTTATAACGTTAATTTATAAATGAATTACTAGGTAGAGTATATGGTAATGATAAAGCCTAAAATAATTTCCATAAATGATTGTATGAACAACTTTTCAACATAGAATTCAAATATATCACCACATAAGAAAAATCCAAGGAAATGTCTCTATAGGAGCCTCATTGGTAAATTCATGGCGGATGTGATATTTAAATAACAATCCATAAATGAATATTTCTCCCAACTCTTATATAAAATTACAATTTTAAACTATATTCCATTATCATTCATTAAATTGTAGAGAGGAAATTGTTTTTGGCAATGATTATTCTTTTGATCAATGTATATAAAAAGGTATTTGCAGACAAAATTATAATTATAAATTGTTGATAAAAATAAATGAAAAATATAGTGATATATTTATCCCCTCAAATATATATGTATTCAACAATATAACATTTTTAATAAAAACATTGGTAAATAAGTTTGACTCATCATATCATTCTTGAATAATAAAATCATATGATAATGCTTTAATGAGAAGTAGTGGGTAATTAATAACTAATAATAGTTCTAAATGATGCTAGTATATTAGTTAATATTATATATTATCATAGAACATGGATGTTTAAAATGGGTCTATTTAATAGAATCACAATGTTAATTTAATGATAAATAAATATGATTCATTACTCTGGTGTGGCAATGACATATCAATATGTTATAATAATATTGAATGAATAATATATAATATTGAATACATAAAAAGGGATTGTAACCAAATAGATTATAAAAATAATAATTACATTACATTTTAATTTTTTGGTTATTATAACAGTTGATTTTACAAAGGGGAATTGAGGGATAAAAAATAGGAATCCTTATCTTACATGAAATTCTTAGCGTAAAATTGGTCTTTCTATCCAAAAAACACTATAAGATAATATAGATACTTTTGGGAGTGAATCATGAAGATTGATATGATATAATAACAAGGAATATATATCTTTGTAAATGAGATAGAGTTTTGTTTAAATATATGGGTGTTCATTTGAATTTGAAGGCATTAATTATTCAATATTTCAATATTCCATTCCCTAAATTCTCAACTACACCCATAGTGCCACATAATTTTTCTATTTGATCCACTATTGTTTTTAGTTAAAATATTATTCAAATTTTGCTTAATTTTTTAAATTTTTCATTCACACACATATATGAGGACATATGTATCATATAGTGATCTAATTAAATAATGCATTCCTTCATTTACTATTTTTACCAAAAATTAACAAAATTCACCCCATAAATAATTTTGAAATCCAAATTATAAATACATAATTATTTTTTTTAATTTTATCTCTTTATTAGGTTAATTTTCTTTTGGAAAATAAAAATTATTTATCTTAAAAAACATAGTTTCAAGATACATTTTATTACTAATAATATTTAGATTACAATAAAACCTTAAATTATAAATACATAACCACTTATTATAAAGGAATAATCATATCAAGTAAGTTATACTATGTTGGTACCTAGTTTGGGTGGATCATCCAACATTGATCTACTGGTGATTTCCACTAACAAGAAATTCTCTCATAGATGATTTCACATGAACCTCAATTGTTGAATTTCATATTGATCATGGTCTAGTGAAAACCCTAGTGATGCTACATCATCGTCATGATTTGATAAATGTACCTCTAATGGGATACTATTATATAAGGAAACCATAGTTTTTAATTTTTTTGACAATTAAATTATCTCACTAAAATAATATTATAAAATAATCATATTGGTCACATTATAACAATTAAAGTATCAGTCATTACCATTCCTAATGTTTATTGTGGCCCATGGACATAATGCCCATTGGAGATGATTCCAAATGGCCTCCTAAAATAAAATCACATCATTGAAAACCTCAATTTCCTAAAATTGAAATTTTTCGGATTATATTATTTTCATTTATATAATATATTTTATATTTATTATATATTATATATATTTAATAATAATATATAATATAATTTTATATTGCACATGAATTATTAGTCATTATTTATTATATGTTCTTATTTATAATAGTTCTTCTAAATAACTATTTATTTCAATGGATTCTCATATAATAGGTTTCCCTCTTATATATTTATTTTTTTATAAATTTAAAATCATTATTGATTAATAGAACAACTCTGAGTACTTAGTCGTCATTTCATATTAAGTATTCAATGTTTCTTCTATAAACATTTGGTTCCAACAAAGAACACTCAATTATATTTTTCTCTGATTTAAAATAGCATTCACCATTTATTCAATAATATTATCATGATCCACTATTTTTATATTGTAGGTTCCACTTATAAAACTTTAATATGAATTATCTGATATTGGTCATTTATATACATCTCCGATAGAGATTTATTAAATCCATCATGAGTAGGGAAATATTTAGTAGTAAATACATTCACTAATAGATTAATATAATTTCATAAAAAATCAATTGGGACCAATATATCATTGTTTTAGTTTTATAATTAATAAAAATATCATTATGTTTTTCCATGGATATATCTTTAACAATAATAAATCACTAACCTTGAAAAATAAATATGAACATTGTTTGTGTGTATAACTAATTTACCTTCATTGGGCCACATTGAATTATTGATGGATATCAACCAAAATATCTATAATATCTTCAATCATCTCTATAATTTGATACATATTATCTCTATTAGCACATATATAGGATATATTTCTATATTTCATCAAATACATATCTTAATATGATTCAAATTTTAAAACATGAATTGTAGATATTATTATAATAAAATATAAAAAAATGTTATTGATTAAAAAATAAATGGAAGTCAAGTTAAAATAATATTAGCTTGTATTATGTTGCTTAGGGAGTATCTTTGTATTTCCCGTATATACAAGGGTGGTAAGAACTGCTAATATATATCTCTGTAATTAATTCCCATTGAATACACCTCTAGCTTTATGGGATTTTGTTTTTATAAAAATTTAAAAAAAAATATATAATATAGTAGTTTAATTTCTCCAATTTCGGTCTTGGATAGGAATTTTGATGTTTTTAAATGTCAATGATGTGATTTTTATTTGTCTTCTGGCCTAATATTTGTTTAAATTTATCACATAGGTGTTAGAGAACCATGTATTGATACAAGTATAGAGATTATACAGCCAAAGTAATGGAATTTCTTGAGGGGAAAAAGTCATTTCATAATGCTTTAAGTATACAACATGGTGAGTGTTTAGTGATGAGTAATGCGATTACAAAAAGTTTCGTTAGCATGTAATGGAATTAGGTACCACTATGAGTAGTGGGCGACCTGACATGGAATAAATTTTTAGGAGTTTAAAAAACAAAATTTAACATATATATCTATATATAGGTCACACATGAGTGTATGGAGTCACATAATGACATTGACCATTATATATTACCTTGGGACTAATATATATAACTTTTAAAAACAATTTGGGAATGTTTGGTCACATCTTACTTATGGGGTATTTCGTTAAGGTTCGACCATGATGACGTGTCATGATATAAAGTGAAAAATCCACACCATTGGGAATAAATTCACATCGTCAATAGATAAGTCCACATTGTGAAGGATTGGGAAGTGGATTTTAGTTATTCTTGGATATTGAATGTCATGTCATTAAAAGATGGGTCATACAATAGACTTTGACTATCAGGTGTTTGGGCCTTCTCCTTTGGGAAAATCACTCAATAACCTAGATGGTCAACACTATGATTCATCTTGTAATGTTAGAACCATGATGGGACCTTTATGGCCAATATATAACCAAATATTTGAATGTTTATAATATGAAGAATATACCTTTTGGGTATTATAAATTTCGAATTCACTTTATTTTGGGATGTGCTAGCTGTGAAATGTTCAGCTCATCTTCCCCATTCTCCCCCTTTTTTTCCCTTTAATATAGGTTATTTAGGATTTTATCCTTATATAGATTAAATTTATGATATAATTTCATATAAATTTTTTATTCCTCATTTCTCCAATATGGTATTGGTTTAGATTACATGGGTTTAGGGAGATGATTCCACCATATCCGGGGGAATCACCATGATTTATGGGGATTGGTGTTTCATTTGGGGGAGAGATAAAAAAATGGGATATTCAATGTATATTTCATCAATTTCTTTATTTTTTATTCCAATTGGATTTAATATGGGTTTCTAGTGAAATTTGGTTTAATAATCCAAAAATTTTAATAAGAAAAATTGGTATTTTTTTTTGTTTTTATGTATGTGTGCGTGTTAGGATTAGACCATATCCTTTTGATCATTTTTTTTTGTTATGTTTATTGGTGAGTTTGTTGTTAGTTATTCCAAAATTAGATTTTAGTTTTAAATTTCTGGTTTATTAATTTTACTGTGTTTATATATGATAATTGTTCTCTTAGATGTATAGAATCTTGGTATGAGATTGGGATTGGTTTATAAATCATACTTTTATATAGGATTCTTTTACAGTATTGATTATATTGTTTATTTGAATATTATATGTCCTTATGTTAGAATTAATTCTTTTCCAATAGCATGTTTGATGACATGTGTAATCTATAACAAAAAAATTTATGCCTTCATGTTATCATAATAATCAACAAGTACTTCATATAAAATTTATATGGTTATTTGTCGGAACCATGGTAGATAGATTTTTGTAATAACTTCTTATCAATATTGTCAATGTGTAAGTCATATTTTCCAAGTAAATTGAGTTTACTATTTTATGTGTAAATTTAAAAATGAGGGTGAGATAATTTTATTTTCAAAAAAAATTGATTAAAAATCACTTTTCAATGTAAACATAATGATTCTAATAGACTATCATAAGGAAAATGTAATTTTATTTCATTTATAAATGATTTGAAAAGTGGATTTTAACTATATTTAATTTATATTTAGAGTTGATGATTATATATTTTTTTAGTTAGTTTAACATCATATGATCATATTAATTTTTTATAAAGCATCGTTTCTTTTGAGTATGATCACTATTTTTGATTTCCTAGTGGATTATTATTGCCTTGTGAGTCCGGATTGTTTGTGGTGGATAATGATTTTTTTTGTACCATAATTATCTAGTTGGTTATACTTGGTGTAATTGATCAATAGTGGTTGGATATGGGGTACATGTTTTGTGTTTGATAAAATTATTCTTTGTTATATAAGGTGTGGTATGAAAACCCTCTTGGGAAATTATTTCTTAGGCTGATTGGTTCAGGGATGTTCTATGTTTTGGTGACTTAGAGGTCAAATGTTGGAATTTGGGTAATGATTCCCTTCACAATTGAAGTTGTTAGGCGATAGAACATGGTTGATATAAGTGACCATAAAAGGTTTTTTTTGGGAGAATAAATGTACTGTTTTCGAGATGAATGTTTGTTTGGGATATTTCATTTTTTTTATTGGTTGATCATATTATATTATTCCTATGAAATGATCTATCCCTTGGTTCTTATCTATGTGAGAAGATATGATCTGGTTAATGACTTTCTGGATGATTTACATCCCCATCTTTGAGAATGTGGCTGTAAGAGAAACATTGAGTAAGTTATTTTGGATAATGTGTTAAAACTATAGTGTGTGAGGATGTGGTTAGGTACTGGTTGTACGAACAGCCTTCTATGATGATGTGAGGCCAGTTACAAGATGTTTGAAAAAAATGCGGAAGAAGCTATGGTTGGGAACATAACATTGGTTTAAGGGGTTCCTCACCTTTAGTGGGTAGGAACTGTTAGGGGCCATTATTGAGTGTGAATATATGATCCAATGTTTGAATTTGTATAATATTTATATTTTCATAATGTTTAATGAGTGACCTACCTTAAGTGAGATTATTTGGTAAATGACTTTCTGTGAGATTTCATATCATTCTTGATGTGGGACTTTTTCTAGAGTATAATGTCACTCATCAATGTCTAAGATATATTAGAGTATGAGGTGGCCTAATTCATTGTGTATTGGTCCAAGTAGGTAGGTTCATGTTTCTTGGTGGCCTAGTAAGAACATGATATATATATATATATATAATTTCATGTGTATTTTCAATTTTTTTCTAGGTTTTGGTGTTATATTATCTTTACCTACAATATTATATATATTTCATTCACATCAAATAGATCATAGATTCACTTAGTATTATTTAAAATAATGTAGAAATATTAATAGGTCATTAAACACACTTTTACATATACACATGTTATGTGATTCGATGTAAGTGTGAGGAAAATAATGTTTCATTTTAGGAATAGTTATCACATTTAGAGAGAGTTATGGTTTGGCAATACAAAATTATGGATTAAAATGATTTTGACGTAACTTTATATTGAAAGGATATAGAAAAGTTTACTTACTTTTTTAGTTATTACACAACATATATACTTTTTAGTGTTCTCTTACAAAATTAATTTTTTTGATACGTTCTCTCTATATCTAACAAAACATTGATATGAGTGAATTAATATTTTATATTTATTTATATTTATTTATAATAGACTATTATTAACTTATTGGATTGGTTCCTATTTTCAATATGATTTTGTATCTCTATAATAGTTAATGATCATGAACCATTTTTGGAAGATTTTGGAATGAACCACATACCTTAAAATGGAGGGAATTGTCTCTATGTGATAGTTCTAGGAAATTTTTAATTCATAATCATATAAACTATTGGGAGAAAATAAGGAGGACATGTAGTACCATCACTCATGATCCATTCATGAAATCCATAAAGGGCATTTCAAATTAATATATGATCATGTTTTTTGGATTTGATAGTTTCTATTATATTTTGAGATATTTTTTCATGAATTATTATATAGACTGGTAGCATGACTAGAAAACATGGATTAGGTTAATCTCCATGTTTCCATGGGATTTACGATGTAGGGGTTAGGAAATTTTGGAATAGTGAGGTGTTGGAACAAGAATACAATGTTAGAAAGATTCATACATAGGATGATTCATAGTGAATGGTCATGTAAATCCACATTACCTTTATATTAGGTATATTCTAGTATTTTATTTTCATTATATTTCTCATCGAGTGTGTTTTTTCAACTGTGAATTGGGAGTATACCTATAATGGTGTAGTCAGTAATTGTTTTTGAAATTTCAAATTTTCGCTAGACTTTTTGTAGTTTGGGTAGTAACACGATGTGTAACGGTGTTACATGAAATTTAATGGTCAATAGATACATGTTATGTACTAGATTACTCTTTATGATAATATCACACATCATGTAAGGGTTATAAGTCTGGAATGTAAAAAATAATTTTTTTAATTCAACTAGATGCATATTTCAGCATAACATAAAATGGAATAGTTTCATATGATGTAAAGGTATTACATTCCATGTAAATTCCCATGCTGTAGGTTTGAGGGTGTTGTACGGGTTTTTGATGCTTCATTCTCTCTCATACATCTCCTCTTGGTTAGATATCTCAATCTATGTAGTTTTTGGTGACTTCCATGTATCAGGATTGATCCATTCTTTGACCAATCACCATTGGTGGTTGTTTTCTCTTATCCTGGTAAGATTATACCTTGGTTCTTTTTCTCATGGTTTGTGTCTATTTTTGGGATTTAGATTTGTGATTTTATAGGTTTTCTTCTCAATCTTCATCAGATTCATGGTGTTTCTTGATTGTTGGTGGTTGTTATCTTAGGTTCCGTTCACCATTTTCAAATGGGGTATGATTTTCTACATCCTTGAGGTCAGTTTATCTATTTGATTGTTTTAATTTCATGAATTTATTGTAGTTTTCATTAATTTCATAATATTTTAAATTAAATTGAATGTGTTGAAATTAAAAAGGGAATGGATTTGTGTTTTAATGATTTTTTCATTGATACTAAATTTCCATGATTTGAAGTGGAAAAAAGAATTTTCAAAACCTGATGCCTATTTTAATATCAATGAAAAGATTTTGTAAAAATAGGAGCATGGTTTTTAAACTATAAATTGAAAAACATTACAATCTTATATCCTTGTGTGCATCAATAAAGATACAACATGTGCGTTATCTTGTATGACACCACTATGTGGTAACATCTTGTATATAGATTTTATATGGGAGGCTGTAATATTAGTTGGATGCAAATTTATTCCTTGATAAGCTTGTGAGTTTTTTGTATGTATTGTCCCATAGTCTATATCCTAGCTGTTATGTTCATTATTTTTTCTCGATGCTTATTTCATGGTAGATTATTTTATAGATATATAATCACATGTGTTTTTATATGTCTGTATCTTTACCTACTTTGGTTATAGATTTGGAAACATGATTTGAAATTTATGAAACTAAAGGATTTCATAAAAAATGGATTTAAAATTGTTTTATTTAAAAAAAATTCTTGTAAAAATATTTTTTTTAAATATTTAACCAATGATTCTTATTATTATAACTTATATATTTTCTTTTATGGTATCCTACTGGGCCATATTTCTCACACCCAACATCTTCCTATGGGTAGCTATAGACCTTAGATTACAAGATACTAGTTAATGGAATATAATTTTGACTCATCCAGGATCTTTATATTGATATTTAATTTTGGGATGGTTTGGAGGAGATAGTTGGTCACATAGAGACTAGTTTTTTATAGTTTTTCTCTTACATTAGGTATTTCTTATTTGGATAATTTATAACTATCTTTTTTTTATTTTAACTCTTGTTTTATGTCTTTTTATTTTTTTATATGAGACTTGTTATGTTATCTCTATTTTACCCCACCCTGTAATGAGATAGCTTGGGTGATCAGTCAGTTTGACCTAGGTTGGTCAGTGATATTTTTTTATTTGAGAATTTACTCAACCAGATGTGTGTTAGCACTTCATGTGTTGGTTTTGTGTCTTGGGTAGATAAGAGTATGATTATCAGAATTTGAATTTTAGGTGTTGAAGGGGGTCTGACCAGCTTACTCTAATGATAAAATCTAAGCATCCATGGGTGGTCAGAAAAGTTTTACTAAGTCCAGGACCTAGTGTTATTTTTCTTTCCAAAAATTTTATGATATAATTATTAAAATTAACCAGTAAAAAATATTGGGGATCTGGTTTGTGTGTGTGTGTGGTTGACTAAATATGGTAACTGGGGAGTTTATTTAGATGGACCAGTTCCTTTCTATATATGTTTCCCATTTGTGGTAGGATTCATAATAGCATTAAATTCATATTGTTTTAAATAATTGTTTTAGACTCTCTCTTTTTGTTCAATGGTTTTGGAGTTTCACATGACTGTTTGGTAATTCTATTTTGTTTAGCAGAAAATTCAGTCTAGAATACCTATTCTTAATACATGTGGAGAATTCTTGAGTTAGGTTCAGTATATGGATCCTCTGTTGGACCCTTCTTTGGTTGAAAAAATAATCCATTCCATTCAGTCTATGGGGTCATATAATAACCCGGTCATTGACTCATGTATTTATCTATTAATGTTTTTTATATTTCCCATTTATTGACTGAATATGGATACCTAGTGAGTATGAAAAGTTCTTGATGTTGTCAAGGGTTGGATCCAATCCCAAATCTATGATTTTTTTAAGAAAGGGTCTTATCTTATTGTTAGATGAAACCATGCAGGGTAGGCGGTACAATTATTTGTAATCATGTGGGTAGGAATGAAACTAGTAGGATGGAACAAAAATTTACTTAACCATGTGAAATGGGTTTCATGTTTATTCAAAAGATGAATGAAAAATTATAGAGGTGTTTCAAATAGTTGGCACATAGTTTCCCTACCCATGTGGGTTCCCATTCCTATATCAGACCACGAATGAATGGTTCATGGTTTGGAAAACTATGTGGCCAAACTGTGTAAAGGATAAATATGGGTGATTTATGGTTTACCCTTAAATGATATAATTAAATCACATCCTTCTTTCCTTTTCCCCTCTAATAGACAACACCCATCCCTTTAGCCCTTTTTTCTCCTTTTGACCCTCTAAAATTAGATTTGTGATCGAGTGTCTGTCTGGAGTCTTATTTGATCATCATTCATCTAGTTGGATCTGTATTGGTACATTCTCAATTCATTTTAAATCTTTCACCATTCTACTTACCATAGACTAAAATATTTAAATGTAGGTCCATATGATCTATTTTCATGGAATATAATCATTCATCAAATCACATCCAATCCATTCCAAATTATAGGATAATACTATTCTAGGATATTCATAAATGTACGAGGTATGTGGTATATAACTCATCCCTCAAGATTTATCATTTTGTAAATTTTCATCTGTGTGTGATGATTTCATCAGGAATGACCTATTTAAATTATATTCCTTACTTCTAGTCACTATATTGGTGTCCTAATACCAATTTCATATATGTCATTCATCATTTTTTGTTATGTCCACAATGTCGACCACCCCTTGTAGGGTGTTTTCCATGTTTATGATTTAGTAGAATGTTGTGTTCATTTGATCCACCATTCAGGTGTGCCATAGCTTGACCCTGCTAATGGTAAAACTCCATTAATTAAATGACTATTTAATTGGGAATTGACTAGACTTGTACTATGTTAGTGTCACATGACATGCCTAATTTAAGTGTTTTAATTTGATAAATCATATTCAAATAGAAATGAAAAGTATATTTTCTAAAAAAAGAATTATTAAGATTGAAAATAACTGAATTTTGTGGTCTCATGTCCATAAAACCCCTTTCAATGTCTAATAGAAGGTATCTGAGTGAATATTATTAAATTAGTATGACTTATGAATTGAATGAAATGGTTGTGTGGTCATTGGCCTTCACGTACTAATGAAAAGGAAATTCCTGAACAAATGAACCTATTAAATGTCTAAACCATTACATAGACTAATTGATAATGAATAAATTGAAAGGTTCCTAATTATTAAAATGGGTTATAAATTCTATTATAGGAGTGGTTAGACTCAATTTAGCTTTTGGATTTATGAGTGAATTCCTTGAGGACTACTGGAATCCTTTCCGATTGAGAGATGTCGATTGCTAAGGGTGAGAACCACCTTGGAAATTGATATATATCTATCAGTAGATTCATAATACTACATCAAAATATCCCCTCATTTATATTACATAATGAATTGGATAATCTCCATAGATACCTCAAAGAATCTACAGGCAAGAGGTTCCTTGGTTACATCCATGGTCTAATCCATTTCTTATCCCATTTTACTTTGGATGTATTCCATGGACTTGTTTAGATCATACTATAATGGAATACCTTGGATTATGATATTGTATTAAAATATTACCCCTTACCAAGGCCACAATCTCTACTATGGTTTTAACGCTTGAGTTATAGGCTCCATCGGTTATTTACTTAACACCCTACAACTACTAATATCAATAAATTTTTCCATGATTACTACCTTGGAACCTCTTTATTATTAATATCAATACATGTTTTCTTTTTACATCTTGGAACCTGGTAAAACTATTATCAAATTAGGATTTTAGTGGTGGCTATTCCTCACATGAATTAAAATATATGAACTAGAACATAATTAACCAATTTACTAGTTACATGTTCAAACACTATCTAATTGATAAATCAGATACATGGTTATTTACATTACTGTAATGATTATAAATTTATACATTCTTATTTTAAAAAAATGTTTATATTACATGGACTGTATATTATAGATTCATTTGTTGTTGGCCTAATTTTATTCATATCACAGGCTATCCGGGATTCTATTGGCACTCGAGCATATTACATGTATGTTGGTGTTGACATAGGGATGTGTCTAGCATTATAAACATTATTTCTAGATTACTTAAGATAGAGATAGTAGTAGATGACTAAGATGGAGATCAAGACTCTTGGATATAATTTTCGATTCTTTTTTTTTCATTTTATATAATTTTGTACCATCTTCTTTATCTCAATGCTTTCCATATTTGTCAATACATGAAATATATGTTCATCAGCTTTTTATTATTATTTTAAGTTTCTACTATTTCTTATTATATTTTATTCATCTATTGTGTCTTCTAATTATTATTTTTTATTCTTTTATTTACTTTTTTTATATTTATCTATTTTCATAAACTCGTACAGTGAGGGAATAGTCACCCAACGAACACACACTCGGCACCCTCCACTAGTTATCAGCCTCTAATGTATGGGGAAATTTGTTTGAGGCATAGTGACCCACCATGATTAGGGAACCTATAAAGTGGAATTTGGGTCTAGGAGATTAAAAATATGTATCAAAGTGGTTCCTTTCTTTTTTTTTATTAATTGGAGACAGTATCATGGATATTATTAATTCTTGTAACTTCTCCATAATTAATGATTTAGATTCCTGAGCACATGTTCGGGGTAAAATCTGTGTTTATTAAATTATAATTATTGTTTTATTTTTGTTCTTACTATTGAAATAATTTCACCATTGGGTGGTACAGATATTGTAGTTAATTTTATTTTTATTCTGATTGAGGATATTATTATTTCATTGCCTTGATTGTATATGGGGAAGGAACTTTTTTTACATTCATCATTATAGGCACCTATAATTCACATAGCATGTATATTGTGATTCCATGTACTTTCATTTCACTGTATGAATTTCTTGATATTCCTTTGATTGTTGAGTGAACCTTTTATTTATATATATTTTTTGTAACTCTTGGGCTGTGATTGAGATATTTCCTATTTAAATTCATGAGTTTTTTGGGCCCTAATTGTTTTGAAAGATTAATTCATAGAGTCAAGCCATTAATTGGAATTTAAATAGTTGTTGATCTCAATGTGAAGGTGTATGGGCCTTGATTCACTAGGTTGAACAAGCAATTTTAAATGAATCTTGATAAATGGGAATAATAAAATGAAAACTAAAAAAGTGAAACTAGAATCTTAAAGATATATAGAGACTATAAAATGATTAGGTAAGGCATAGTTGACCCTAATATATTGAATCCCTTGTAATCTAAAAAAATATAACTTACCAATATTGGGCCTTCTATGAGGGTTGTTCGGAAAGTATATGATGGGTAGTGAGAGCTTTTATTTTTTTTCGGCTTCCACTAGTGTTTCTATCCATCTTCTTCAAGCTTCTTCAAAGGTATGTTCTTGGAATTTGTAAGAAAATATTGTCATGAAATCCTTGCATCATGTGCTAAGAGGGTGGAGATGACCATGCCCCATATGTGGTGGGCATTGATCTACCAATATTACCACCAAGAGTTTCACTTGAGGCACCACCTTTTATACATAGTCTGTGAAGTGATTATTAACTAGAGTTATAGTCCTCTACATCTGATGCATTCCATGCACGGTGCTCCATGAGATTACCCTATAAAGGATGATCTAACACATGAGTTATAGTATAGGCATCATCCTACAATATCGAGGGATAGAAGTCCATAGTATTTAGAGTCTTGGAGATAGGCCAGATTTTCTATGTTATGGAATCTAGAGATTCCTGCAAAGATAAGGTTCAAGGTTGCTTCATAAATGATGTGTGATTCAACCATGAACTGGTGGGATATGATTAATCATGTTGGCCACCGTGAGGGTATGTGATTGGATCATTTCCAAGCGTCCTTCAATGATAACTTATTTTCTTATAAGTTGAGAGATAATAGATCAAGAGAGTACATGCATATCGGGTAGGGTTCTAGGTCAGTTATAGATTATTCATCAGCCAAAAAGTCCGAGAGACAGGCAGAAACCTGTTCCCAAAAAATTATTATATAAAAAGATAAACAGTACAATACAACTTAGAAAAGGGGAGCCTTACAAATCCGTGTGTAAAGAACACAATCACAATCATTCCTAACCAAACTATCACAGTAGTTGGGCATAACAAATGACCAACTGGAACTAACCTCCATGATAGCACTTTCAGATTGGGCATCAGCAACCTATTTTGCTTCACAGTAAGCATGAGAAACATCAAGGGATAATCATTCACCAAGATTGAGGCAAGAAATCATGACAGACGGCATCTTCCATGGAACATTTCGGGATCGATATTTCAAAAAAATTACAACAATATAGGAGTCTGATTAAAGCTATACTCCACGCCAACCACAGTGAGCCGCATACCTGATGGCCTTAATCATCGCCCATAGTTCTGCTTCAATCGCATGACCATGACCAATATAATGGAAGAAACAGCCTTTAACAAAACCTCGATGAGTTCTGAAGACTCCACCACACCCAGCCGGACCTGGAGCACTAGAACACGCCCCATCAACATTTACTTTTATCCAATCAGAGATTAGTGGAATCTACCAGATGTATTTCATCACTCTTAGTTTTATTTACCTTCCACTAACACAGAGAGTTCTCAAAAAGAGAAAGTCTGATAAATCATTGTTCATTAATCTGGTTTGATTCATCAATGAAAATTTGATGCTTTGAAGGATCACCATAACCCCTTCCTGAAAACAAGGCTTTCCATTATTAAAGACAATGTTGTTCCGAGACTTCCAGATATAAGAGATAACCAAGACAGTAACAACAATAAGTAGGGATTTTAGATGTTCACTGATAGAAGAAAGAAGGACTGAGCAAAGCAGTGATTCACTAATTTTTAGTGTTTTCCACCACATTTAGGAAGTTATAATCTTTAACTTTCTAGATGCATTAAGGATTGGATCATTTATTACATACATACTGACACGAAAGCCTTTCTCATACCAACCGTTTCAAAAATAGTCAATGAGGATCTTTTGACCAAGCACAGCCTAGGTTACTGTGATAGTATAGGGCGTATCAGATCAACAGTATGGCAGCACAATAGTTCATCTATTAGTGAGAAACGTTCCCTCAAGGTCCTTCATCAGGGTAGTGGCATACATAGTACCTGTACAGGTTGCTCTATAGTGTGTCATCAGTGTGGACAATAGTGGAACCTAAAGCCTCAATATGACAGAGACACATGGGAGTTTCATTCTGAAGATTGTATGGGTCACCTTAATAGAATTTTTCAGACCATTTTATTGTCTTTTATTAAATAACGGTAGACAATAGCTCCACCTTCAGGGAACGGTTCTTTTATGATGAATCTGACATGGTGTTTGAGTATCACTAGCATAACTAGATTATGAGGAGGTGATGGAAATTGCACCCAAACTCTGGATGACTAGAAGTTCCATAATTGTAGTTTGGATCATGGAAGTCTAGATACTGAATAGGGTTGTGGACCAGGTCAATTTCAATATTTACAGTCACTACCCGAGGATCATGATGCAGGACCATCTATAGTAAGAGATACTATAATAGTAACCTCCACTATAGTATCCTTTTATTTCATATATTTTCTATTGACTGCTTTATATCATTATCAATCATGGATTATATTTGTTTTGAAACACAAAATTAAAATGGTGTAATGATCCTTAATACATGATTGTGATTACGGTCATAGGGAATAAACCAATGTAGGGACAGTCCCCATGATGTAGGAATTTATCCTTTCTTACGTGAATACATTTTTTTCAAGATGACTGGATTCAACGTCATTATTGGGATGTACTGGTTAGTGTTGTATCACACCTTTGTAAACATCTATTTTTGTTGGGTATTTGTTACATCATTAGAGGGAAGAAATAATCTACACAAGGGTTAGTGTGATGTCTAGGATTGTATAGCTGGACCAGAGCCTCATGGGATAGGTGGGATGACCACCCAAATTTCAAATCACTTTCTGGAGGATCTTTATTTAAATTATGATAGTTGCCTTTGGTATTAGATCATTTCAGAGACATATTTCTTGAGTAATATTCTAGATTACCTCCTAAAAGAAAGGTACAGTCTATGATTGATCTCATTCCAATAGTAGAACTAGTGTCCATTCCTCCAAATCTGATGGAACAAAATTTGGAATTCTTTATGATCGAACTAAGATCAGTCTATCATCAGGTGTGATTCATGATATCATACATACCTGGTACATATTATCATATAATGTATCATTGGTATGAGTACCATATTATATTTTTCGGAATAACTTAAGTGCCTACTGTTTTAATAGATCTGATGAATAGGGTGTTCCATCCCTATTTGGATTCTATTGTCATGGTATTTTTTGATGTAATCATAGTGTATTCTCACATTCATAATGATCATTCTACACAGATTTAGTTCATTTGTATTAAAATTATAGAGCATCATCTTTATTCCAATATTTCTATGTGACACTTTGGGCTCGAAAGTTTTTACTTCGTGGGTTATATCCTCTTGCAACCAAATTTGTTTTCACCCAGATAAGGTGACTGTTATAGTTTCCAAGGACAAACCCAAGAATGTGTTTTATATATGGTGTTTTGTGGGGAAAGATGTATATTATATTCAATTCATAAAATACATCTCACAGCATCCTTCACCTCTTACTATTCTTACACTGAATTGTGTTATGATCCTGTGGTAAACAGAGTGAGGGAAATCATTTACAGAGCTCAAATCGAGGCTTGTCTCATCACATATTCTAGATATTCCAGATCCTAGAAGAAGCTATGTAGTGTTATGTGATGCATCAATCATTGGAATTGGATAATTTCTTTTTCAGGAGGATAGTGTGTTTTTGTATGGATATCAGTATTTGACAGATAATGATAGAAATTACCGAACACTTGACCATGATCAATTAGAAGGTGTCCATACCTTATATTGCGAGAGACTCTATCTATTGGGTTAGAATTTTATGATCTATAATGGCCACAAGAACATAAAATATAAATTTACACATCTTAAAATTAATATAAAATAGTGGATATGTGTTGAATATTTTTATTCTTATGATTTTGAGCTTTCTAGTATGCCTATTAAATGCAATGTGGCAGCGGATACACTGAGTCAAAAAACTCATGGACATGAAACATGGGTGGCCAATAATGAATGGAAATTAAAGACCCTATTCTAGGAATTTTATCTTGATTTTCATGAATGTAACGAGTAATATTATCTATCATAATTGATAGCTTATTCTTCCATTCTTAAGAATGTAGAGAGAAAAAATTCAGATCCTGAGGGGCTGGTTTTCTATGACAGTATTTAAGTAGATATTCCACATCCATATTGATCTATGTATGGAGGCAATATATTTCTTCTACATTTTTGTTTCTAGGTTCATAAAAAAATACATAAGTGTTTATGTAAGAGACCCACACATCATAGTGGAAATTTTATCTAGGAATATCCATGATTTATCACGATATATGATGTTAGTATTTGTGGCATGGGATGAAATGTCAAATAGTATGATTTATTACAACGTGTTCCACCTATCAGCTGGTGAAGGAAGATCACTGGAGATATTAATGATTTTCATAGTGAATTTTAGTCCATGATTTTTAATTATAAGGCATCAAAATATATAGTTTAGTCATTTTAACATGCCCATCGATGGGTCACAACATCATATGGGTAGTCATTGAATGATTTAAGAAAGTTCCCCACTTCATTCCTATCTGGGAAACATTATTAGTTGTTTAGTATGGAATTTTTTTGTTCTGTGAGACAATAAAACTACATTTGTTCCATAATACTATAATTTAATAGAGGGACATTCATTTTACATCATGGTTCTGGTAGGGCTTTCATAAGGCTATGGGTACAGAGGTGACTCTCACCATGATCGTTCACCATCAGACTGATAGACTGTCAGAATAGATGATACAGGTTATAGAGGAAATTCTGGAAGCATGTGTCCTTGATTTAAATGGATCATAGGATAATCATAACACTCTCGTTGAGTTTGTATATAATAATTTATTTTAGGTGATGATTCATATGGATAATTTTGTGTCCTTTTATCATATTTTGTGCCATTCACCCTTGTACAGGATAGAGGCAGAAGAGGTCTCCCAACTAGGTACTTTTCTTCTTAATGATACTTTAGAACCAGTTCATCTGATCAGAATGTGTATGTATGTTATCCATTCTAAACATAAATCTATATTTTATCACCATTGTCGACCTCCAAAGTTCGAGGTCTGGGATCTTGTTTTCTTACAGGTATCGCCCAAGATATGGAATATAAGGATACATAAGAAATGGAAGTTTGATCATCAATATGTAGCTCCATTTGATACTCTATAGATATTTGGGTTGTTATCCTATCAATTTATACTACCTTAGAGGTACCAATCCTTGCATGACGTGTTCCACATTTCACAGCTTCATCAGTATCATGCTAACCGATCTCATAATTTTTGTTTCAGAGGAAGTTGAGCTAGATGTCCATGACTTGTTTGAGGAGTTTCTTATATAGATCATTTACAAGGGAATGAAGACTCTATTAGGTAGGTATGTCACTCTATTATAGGTGCTATGGAAGTAAGGTCGTGTATAGGATGAGAATTTGGAGTCGGAGGTCGACGTACGTGCTTAGTGGCCCAATTTGTTTTCAAGTAATGCGTCGCCACCCAAGGAAGGTGAACTTAGGGATGATTTCCTTTTATGGGGAATACTGTAAGTAACCATTCTTTTAATTAGGTATGGATCATTCAAATTTTTTTTCTAATACCCTTTTATGGACATAATATGGACTCTTAATTAATTAGAAAAGGTATTGAGGGTGTATGGTTCTAGTTTAGATCCTGAAAGCTTGTTTTTAGGATACAATTCATGTCATAAAGTTAGAATAAACATTTTAGGGAAGGTATTAGGATTAGTTTTAACCGTGAAATGTAGAATATAGATCATCATGCAGGATAACATTTTTCCCAAACCATGTGAAATGAGGCACACATTCATGTGAAAAAAACTTATAAATCTGACAAGGTGTTTCACATTATTGGTGAAATATTTACCTAACAGTGTAACCTAACCATGAGGATTAACCTTCCGACAGCTAACCATTTATGTTTTTTTCATGATTTATAATATTGTTTAACAAAATTATGCGATGGAAAAATACAGGTTATTTTACAATTTTCCCTTAAATGATTGAATTAAATCATACGCATCTTTCCTTTATCCTACGGTAGAAATAACCCTACCCTTTATACATTTTTCCCTTATGAGGATATAAACTGGGATTATAGATTATGAATTCATCTGGAGTTTGATTTGATCTTCATTCATCCCATTCTATTTCACTTGTACAATCTTGATTTCTTTTAAATCTTCCTTTATTCATCTTCCTATCAACGATGTTGTTTTGATGAATTCTCATATGTCCTATTTTTAGGGCATAAGACTATTTATTACATATCTTATAATAAATTATAACTTATAGGATGCTTTGATTCATATGATTATGATGTAGGTAGTCTATAACCCATCCCCCCATATTTGTTGTTTGGTAAATTGTTGGGTGTTCTCACTGATTTCATCGGTCCTGAACTTTTTAAATTTTATGCCTCTATGGTAGTCATTAGAAACATGTTCAAAGACTCCTATCATATATTTCCTTCATTGTTATTGGTTTCATCCACAACATTGACCACCCCATTTATCATGTATTTCATGTTTATGCTTTAGCTTCCTTTCATGTTTGTTTGAGCCACCGTGTAGGTGTGCCTCAACTTAAACATGTTATTGGTAAGCCTCCCATAATTAAATTAATATTGAATTGAGAATATACATTTCGTGTACTATGTTACTGTCCCATGAACCAATTATGGTTATTTTTTGAATTTGATAAATCATTTATAAATGGAAATTCTATGTATTATATATATATATATGAATTGGAAAAATAGAAAATAACCAAATAGCTTGGTTTCACATCCATAGAACCCCATTTCATGGCTAATGGAATGTATCAGAGTGAACTTTATTAATATATTATGACTTATGAGTTGAATTAAATGGTTTCATTATCCTTTTCCTTATCGTACTAATGAAAGACAAGGCTTGAACCAATGAACCTTTTAAATTTTATGACCATTACTTGGACTAATTAGTATTTTAATAAATTTTATAGTGTTTAATTAAAAATATAAACCATGAAATATATTATATGAGTAGTTTGACTCGAGATACCTTTTTTATTCCTCAGGGAATGCCTTTTTCACTCAATGATGCCATTCAATTCAGAGATGCTTGTTTCAAAGGGTGACGCCCACCTTAAAATATGATATTTTTATCCGAGTGGATGCTCGGTATGATGTCATACTATCTCTCATATACTTTTAAAGGATTCCTTAGATACACCACATAGATCTATCATGGATTTTATGGACATGACATTCCTTGGTTACATCTTTTGGCATAGCCATTTCTTATCTCATTTTACCTGGGATGTATTCCTTGGACTCTTTATGATCATACTGTTATGGAATGACGTCGATGATGCTCCTTAGATTACACTATTATACCTTAGATAGTATATAGTTATAATATATTTGGTGACCATTGAGGTATAGTTTTCCTTAGTTATTACATTGTATCACATCCATTTCTAATATCAATATTGGATTCCTGGGTTATTACCTAGGATACTCCTCATTATTAATATCAATATAGTTTTCCTTACAATATCATGGAAATTATACTACCATTATCACATTAGGATGTTAGTGAATGACATGGCTTATATGATTTAAATTATATAAACTGGAACTTTATTAATTAATAAACTGGTTATAGTTCACACACCAGTCGAAGGATGAAGTAGGTACTTGGGTATTTACATTACTGTACTGCATTAATTATAAATATTCAAGTGTGCACACTATTCCAATATATGTTAAATGGACTATATATTATAGAAGTAGTTTTCGGTAGCCTACGGATATTTGTATCACATATTTTCAGGGCCACCATTGTCACCTAGGTAGAAAATATTTATGCATGTTTTGACAAAGGGAAGTTTCTAGCTTTGAAAATATGATTTTTGATTTTTTTTTATGACGGAAATGGTAGTACATAACTAATATTGTTCCTGGGAAATATGTGTGAGAAAGTTTTATAGTATCTTGTTTTTAGGGTGGTGATATGATACTTTTAGGGGGTTTGTGACTTCATAGTGCTTGATCATAACATCTTTGAATCGATGTTGTTCATGGTTTGGAAGATCAGTGCTAAGGATCAGATAGAATATGATCTCTTTTGGGTACAGTTCTTATATACCGACAGGGTAACTCATGTTTTCAAGGGTGAGTGAGACTCTAGATCCGGAATGTAAGAGGGTTTTGTTCTTATGCATTTATAATCTATTTTTAGTAGTTAAAAATTTTTCTTGATGTATTGTTCTCATTAATGATTGGTTAGATACCTACTACTGAGTGTGTATACCTAGAGGTATTTCCAGATAATTTTTAGAGATTACATCTATAGAATGATTTTAGTTTTTCTATTGACCTTCTCCCAGAAATTATACCCATCCCTATTTCATCCTATCAATTGGAACCTACTGAGTTAGTGGAACATATAGTCTATATTGAGGACTTATAGGTGAGCAGATTTATTCATTATAGCATCTCATAGTGGTCTTCACCTTTACTCATTTCTAGAAATGTATACATAAGATATAGTCATTGAATTGACTATCAGAAGTTGAATCAGGTGACCATTAAGAACAATTATCATTGACCCAGAACTAATGATCTCTTTGATTAGATTATAAGGGATCGTTGGTTTTATAATATTGGCATGAAATCAGTGTACCATCAGTTGAGAGTCTGATAAGATAATATACCCATGAAAACATTTCAAACTCGATATGGGTATTTGAAGTTTTTGTTTATGCCATTCAGTCTCACTAATTCCATGTGGGAATTATACTATTAATTAATTGAATATTTCATTTCTTATTTGAACTTTATTTTTTATCTTCTTATATGATATATTAGTGACTCCAAGAAGGAGAAGGAGTATAGATACCACATAGATATCATTCTTTGAACATTGATTAGACAAAATTTGAATGGTAATGTTTCTAATAGTGAGTTTTAGATCAAGGATGTGAATTTTCTATTCTATGTGATATCAATGGAGGGAATCTCAGTGGATCACGAAATGGTTAATTAATTAATGTATTGGGACCAACCCAAAATTATTTATGAGATCTGGAGCATCATGTGTTTGGTAGGTTACTATAGATAGTTTGTTTGGAACTTATCTAAGATCACATATTCATATACAACTTTAATATGTATGGGTGTAATTTTTGAGTTCAATGAAAATTGTTATAGATAATTTGAGAATATTAAGATGATGTTGAAATCAGCATAGATTTTGATTCTTCTGGAACCAAGGTTAGGTTATGATATTTTTTGTGATGTTTCATCTATGGTTTTGAATTTTCTGTTGATTCTAGAGAAATATATTATGGATTATTCATCTGTATATTTAAAATATCACTAGAATAAATACCCTACATATGGGATTGGGTTGTACAATTTTATGATTGCACTCAAAACATGAAATCATAATCTTATTAGAGAATACTTTATGGGATATTCCAATCATAAGAGCCTAAAATATATTTTTAATCGTAGGGATATAAACATAAATTTGAAATATGGGTTGATTATATTAATACCATTTATTTTTATATCTTATATAAACCCATGAAAGAAAATGTGGTTTATCATGCATTGTGTAGAAAATTACCAACACAAACAATGAAGGAATCAGTTGAGATGTGGTCATTGATAAGTTTTTTTCCAAGATGATCATGAGAGGAATGGAGGATGGTGGATAGGTGTTCTTTTCTATGAATATGGTTTACCAATCATTTATTGTGTAATTTCTACTTGATAATATAATTGAAACCAAGAGACAACACTTAGGATAAATCCTAAATGGTGTGGAGACCTCATGCGAGTTTTCTTTGTCTCATAATGGAGATTTATTTTTCTATTGCAATTTGGTTGATTTGTTTTCTTTTATATGGATGTTTCATTAAAGTGGAATTTAGTTATGTGGGTTACTTCACCTAGGTGATACAAAGATATACCATAATTTGAGTTCTTGTTATTGGTTGATGGGGTTGAGGAGGTCAGTTCCATATTTTGTATCACGGGGTCCCACTGGTCAACGAGTTAAGGCAGACCACCAAAGACGAATAGGGTTGTTACAGACATTACCCATTAAGTTAAGGAAGTGGGATGATATTTCCACAGATTTATTCATTAGTTTACAATTTAACCCTAGTTGTAAGGATGAAAAATGGGATATTACTGATAATGTCTCCAAATCAGTGCATCTGTTACTAATAATGAAAATGATGAATGTGGAATATCATAGAGACTTGTATGTCTAGAAGTTCAAGAGAATTCATTGGGTTCCCTATATGGTTGTTTCTGATAGGGACACCAGGTTAACATCTTGGTTTTAGAGAAGTTTTCTAGAAGCATGGGGTTCTCAGTTAAAATTAAGCATGACTTATCATTGTCATACTGATGTAAAGATAGAGAGGGATATCCATGTTTTTGAGGATATTCCATGGTCATGTGTATTGAATTTGTTGGATCATTGGATATGAATTTTCCATTATATTTGTTTTCCAATAACAATAGTTATCATTATTCGATCAGGATGGCCCCCTTGAGTATTTATATGGGCGGTCATGTCAATCTCCCATGTTCTATGAAGTGTTTAGAGATAAGCCCTTAATTTTATTGAGTGTCATTTAGGATATGATAGAAATGGTGTACTTAATATAGAGGAATATTATCATGCAACAGAGTTTTTAATCATATTCTAAAATATATCATCATTGGTTGATGGATTTAGAGGTTAAAGATCGGTTCTTTATCATAGTTTCACCTCGTTGGGCACATCATTTGTTGGTAAAGACGGTTAGGATGGAAGTATGATTTGGGGTCCCCATTAAGATCATTGTGAAACTACGGAGACTAGCCTATCAATTTATTTTATTATATTTCTTAAAATCTATACATGACGTGTTTCATGTTTCCTAGTTAAGTAGTTATATATGATATCATTGCCAAATGAGTAGATGTGAGGATATTGATATTTATCCTGATACTATTTTGGTTGAACAACCAGTTCAAATTTTGGATCATCTGTATATGGTATTATGTGGTAAAACAATCCCACTAGTCTTGTTAATATGGTAGTGTGGTTAATATCTCCATGGGACATGGTAATTGGAGTATTTTATGAAGTATTAGTGGCCTTCCCTTTTTATGTATCTAGGATCTTCTGGTATTTTTGGGGACATAATGCTTTTAAGGTGTGCAGTTTTAATTCCATATAACATTTCTCTCATGTATGTCATGGTCTTGTATTTTTGTTTCATTCTAAATCAAGCATGTATTTTCTACCTTGAATCTAGAGGATACTTATAATGGTGAAATCCGGTATTTGTTGGAAATTTCATCTTTTCCCTATGATTTTTTTTATTTGGGTAATTACACAACGTGTAATGTAATTACATGATGTGTAATGTATTTACATGATGTGTATTGGCCATTGGGGATATTTCATTAACTATTCTAAACAACATGATAATTTTACATTCTATGCAAGGGTCACACATCATTTATTGTGAAAATAATGTTTTTAATTTGAGGTGACACATTTTAAGACATAACATAAAACAAAATCATTTTACACCATATAAAGGTATTACATGCCATGAAATTTCAATTTTTGTAGCTTTTACGGTGTCTTACATGTGCTTGAGGCTTAATTATATTTCATATCCTTCTCTTATAATCTATATCTCTTACCCTAGTCTATTTTGTGTCACCTCCTTCCATCTATATCAATCCGGTCCACGGTTGATCACCAATGGAATTGGATTTATCTTATCTGGGAAACTATTTCTCTTAGTTTTAATTTATTTTTGGCTGTTTCTATATTTTGGCAATTCATTTGTGATTATATAGTGTTTTATATAAATCATATTTATATTTATGGAGTTCCATTATTTTTGATGGTCATTATCATGGTTTCTAATCCCCATTGTCTAAGGATGTTAGGTTTTATACATCCCTGAGGTAGGTGGATATATTCTATTATTATATGTTAATAAATTTCTTGATGTTGTAATTTATTTCTTAATATTTTAAATGAAATATCATGTGTGTAAATTAAAAAGGTAATGGGTTTGTGTTTTAAATGAGGGTTTTCTTTCAAACATACATTCCCAGACTTTAAATGGGAAATTGATTTTCAAACCCTAGATCAATTAATATTTTTGTTGGAATGGTTTTTTAAAAATGTTATCATGGATTTAAAATATAAATTTAAAAAAATTTCATAGCAAGAACCCTGGGTGCATTGATAAATAGACACATGCGCCCTTTATGTGTGTGACACCATTATGTGGAAACCGCTTGTATTTCTATGGAATGTGGAATTCCATGATGTTATTTTGGATCCAAACATATGAAACATTAGGCTTTTTAGTTTCCAGTACATATTTTTCCATTGGAAAGAGCTTGGATGGTATGTGCATTATTGGTTATGGGTTTTTATTTCATGATAGTCTATTTCATGGATGCTGGCTCACATATTTATCTATCTTTCGGTATCATCAGCTTTTTTGGATTTGGAATCATGATATGATATTTATTAACCTCATGGATTGTTTTTCAAACACACTCAAATTGATTTATTTATAAAAAACCATTTAAAAATATCATTCTATTAAATATTCAACATGTGATTTCTTATTATTATAACTTGTATATATTATTTAGTAGTATCATACAATACCTTTTTTCCAACACATTACTTCTTCATGTAAAATAATTTAGAAATTTTTTTACGATATTGATAAATGGATGAAAATAATGTATCATTTAGGCTTCTCATTATGTTGTCTTTTCATTCTGGGATGGTTTGGAGGTGACGGTTGGTCACATTAAGACAAGTTTTGTCTTGTTTTTCCTTAATTGTTTGTTTTTCATGTTTTTCTCAGTTGTATCTCCCTTTTTTTCTTCTTTTCACACTAGTTGTATGTCATTTTATCTTTTTATATGAGATTTTTTTTCTTTGTTTACCCCACCCCATAATGATCTATCATGGGTGACTATTCTGGTTAACTTAGGATGGTCTGTTATAATCTAAAAGCTATGGATTTGTTCATTTAACTTGTTATAAGTATTCATGCTGCGTGATACACACACAAATGGTTCATGGTGTTTTACATATTTCTACTTTGGTATCCTTTATTAATTTATGTAATATATTATATATTTTATATTTTACCAAAAACATTATTATGAGATATTAAAAAAATTATATTCAATGGTATTTTTTATTTAATTTTTTTGTGATTATTACAAACATAGGGTAGTGATTTTTGGGATGAGAAAACATTTTTTTAATAAAAATCACACAATTAATGATGTGTGCCAAAAATAAGTTTCAATGTTTATTTAAATTAAAATAGATCATGGAGACTATGGTTTTGAAATAACACTAATTTTAATATTTTTATAGAATCTGGGGAAAGTGGTTTTTTAAATTTATTTAAGAAATGTATTTAGAAAATTAGATTAGTTTTACAAATGAAATTAACTTGATGCATTGGTAATTATAGGATTCTTGAATTGAGAATTGGGTTATTGTATTTTGGGTTTTATGATTACATCATTGGTTGGATATTTTTGGACCCGCATTGGTCTAATACTGTAAAAATTATGTTTATTCCTATATAGTACTGGTTTTCATGGTTTTTAGTGGTTTACCAAAGATAAACATGTTGTTTGAATTTCATATTCACTATATCTACCGTGGTTAATTTGGGAGAGATATTTGTTTAGGATCATGAGGTATATGTTTGGTGTATGTATCGATTACCAAGATATTATTTTTAGGGTACCTTTATTCAGGGAAATTGATTTGGGTTTTAATAGGATATTACTATGGTGGATAACACTTTTAGTTAGAATTATCCTTTTTGAGGTGATTATTGTGATGAAGATCACCATAAACCATGTGATAAATTAGTTATTTACATTTTTTGTTTTAGGATATTAATGTATGGTTTCTCTCCATCACGGTGTTTTGTGACTAGTTTTTTTGTCTTAGATATCAAGTATAATTATAGTGGTCACATCTAGTGATTATGTTTTGTAGTGTAAAGGATTTAAACTATGGATACAATGGTTTCTGGTTTGATAAGGTTACAATTATTGTAATAATTTAAATGGTATATTTTAATGGTTATAGATATATTTCTCCCGTATTGGTATGGTCACAGATATGGTGAATTTTATATTTTAGTGTTTAGAGATGCGTAGTAAAAAAAATTGGAATCTAAGATTGATTAAAAATGGGTATATTTTAGTACTCACGGGTTGATTTTGATATTATATTTAATTATTCATAGATCCATCCATGAAATTACATTGATTTTCAATTTTAGACTTTAGTATGAGAATTTTGATAATTCTGTGATACCTTTAAGAACAAAGGCATCATGATAAGGGGTGTAAAAATGAATTTATATGTGAGAAAAAGAATTTATGGGAACATTTATTAATTAAAAGTCTATTTATTGTTATTATATGGAATTATATGTGAGTAGGTAGAAACTAAATTAAGAGTAATGTTTGGGATGTGTCTGATGTGTCTTCAAGGGGATACAGAGCCATTTGGAAATGGCTAGTGTACTATGATTTGGTGTATGGGTAGTTGATCTACATCTTCACTAGTTAGAACTTTATAATGAACAGTTCTATATTATTCTTATTTGATGTATATTATGTAAATTAATATTCATTGGTGGTTCAAGGGGATGATAATATTTAATATAAGGAGTTTGTAATGACCCAAAAATGTATGGACCATTATTTTTTATTTCATTATTAAATTCCTATAGTTAGAAAATTTATTTAAATGTATCTAATATTAGAATTATGAGGGTAAGAATATCTGAAATTGATATTTTTGGATGTCTTTAAAGGTCCATGATCTTTTCCAGGTGTTGAGGTTAGAGTTAGATAATGTCCTAGGAGACCCCTTTTCTAACATTCTTCTATAGAGGGGTTATCACTCTACAATAGGTGAAGGTCTCAACATAACGAGGGGTTACTGAGGAATCTACGATTTTTTTGGAGGGTGTCCATAATTTGAACACATCATGGAAAACTGTTGATAGTGGGTTTTATAGTGTTCTGTTATTTGTGTGGGGGTCTTTTCATAGTTAATGGATCTTACATGTGGAGGTCACACTATAGAGTCTAGTGGCATGTCTTCATAATAAAACTTATATATTTTCATTGAAATTATACATATTTATTTATGAAATTCCATGAGAAAAATTGGTGAATCTGTGACCATTGTTACGTTATATAAAGTGTTACCCATGGTATAAGGGTTTTATCCTTTTACACACATTATTACAAGATTTCAAGGATCATTAAACATCAAATACAATCCCAGTATAATTAAATATATAATCTTTATAAGATTACATACATAAATATAAAAACATGTAAATAAAATAAATCAACTTTATATTAATTTAACAGAATGAGATCCTAACTTTATTTGTGCTCTAACATCCACATAGGATAACCTAGGGAATGTATGAAAAGAGTTAGGAGTTAAAAATCACAATAATATAATAAACATAGTAATAAAAATTATTGATGTGTTAAATGGAATAACATGATAAAATAAATGGGAATTGAACATGAATAAACATGTGGAATAATAAAATTTAGAAAATGATATTTTTTAATCATGGAATCATTGAGATGTCTAAATAACATACAACATGACAAAAACATGAGCTAAGGGTTACTTCCAAGACTATTTCACATAGAGTCCAAAGTATCATAATGGAATCAGGTTTACTTCTTGTCCCAATATGAAATATCATGAAACAAAACATTACGCAATGCATTGGGTTAATATCATGGAACACCCATCGTAAAATTTTAATGCATATTTTTTCCCACATGAATAATCTAACATACGGTTTAAACATTAGTGCTGCCCCTAAAATGGGATGGGTATTATAATCATGTCATAGAGAATAAAAATGGGTGTATCATAAAATTTTCCATGAAATAAAGGATTTAAATAATACTTACACATTATGAATGTAAAATAAGAATTTAATAGGATAAATTATGTTCAAATGAAGTTAAAACTTGTAAAAACAATGTTTGAGAATCCTTAGAAAAGAGTGTCTTTAGTGTGGTTTAAGGAAAAAAGTCATAGAGTCTTTATGCTGTGAAATGGAATAATTGTTTGAATAAAAAATCATTAAATATGATAGTTTTCATGAAAAAACATGTGTTATTTGAAAA
Organism: Viscum album; assembly: GCA_963277665.1. Classification (NCBI taxonomy): domain Eukaryota; kingdom Viridiplantae; phylum Streptophyta; class Magnoliopsida; order Santalales; family Viscaceae; genus Viscum; species Viscum album. Next base: position 392,763,049 of record OY728166.1, read on the forward strand.
AATATTTCTATATTAAAATAGATTATGGATTGTACTTGGAATTGGTTATGAAATTGGGAAGTTCCCTTTAATCGGGCCTGGTTATCAGGAGGAATTCAAATATGGGCCTTATAAAACATGTACTTACCCATTAGATACGGTATAATTGATATACATATATATATTTTTAGAACATAAGAACCTAATTTCTGAGTTGTACATAAGAATAATTAATAATTACACTAGGGTAAATAGAGACAAAGTGTAATTCGAAAGAGAAATAGAGGTTTAGAGAGAGTCATGTACCTTATGTTTGAAGGTAGTCTGTGCATGTACTTTATGTAATTGATAATAAAATGAAAAAATAAAAAAATTAATAACCTCTTATACATGTATTTTATTTATTATAATTTTATTAATTTAATTTATGGTTATTTTGATGAATGATAATGGTTAATTTTGTTGTTTTGAAAGCATTCCTTTTATGGTTTTCATGATAGGTTCACTTGTAGAAATTTATATAAGTTCAAGTAAAATGAATATAATTCTATTGAATAGGAATTAATTGATATTATTTATAATAAAAAAATTTAAATATTCTTTTATTTAATTTGGTTACATGGTATGATGATAATTCATTAGATAAAACACTAATGAAAATTCTTTTTGTAAGAACTCGATTCTTATTTTGAGGTATGGGTTTATTCTTTTCACTTTTCCTTAAGTGTTTTTAGAAAATATTGAAAATGGGGTAAAAACCATAAATTTTTGAAGTACACATCATGTAATTTTTCCACACACCATGTACTTTTGGTTGTGTGGGATGGGTACACTGGGCGTGTGGCCATGCCGGGGATGAAGGGTGTAGGAACTGACTACATGACATGTAGTGGTCCTTTACACATTGTGTAGTCATTCGGAAACCCAAAACAGTAAGGCGGTGGAGCAGCCGCCGGCTGGGCGATAGTACACACCGTGTAGTCAATAGTATATGTCATGTACTCATGTCGACGGATGAACAGTGAGGCGGTGCCGCCAGAGGAACAGTTAAATGAAGGAAGTACACACCATGTACTTGAATGTACACGTCGTGTACTTTGTTTTTTTCGCTTAAAATGGGTAGTAGCCTCCCCTGTTCATAGGGAAGGCTTAGAACCAGAGGAAGGAGCAGGAGGGGATGGTCGAACCGTTGAAGATCCACCGAGTGTTCGTCTGGAATCCGTTTCTGCCTCGGACGATTTCATTTGAACCGCACGGGTAATCCCTCAATTCTCCATAAGTCATTCTTACCAATTCTTTCCCAAGGGAATGTTATTTACATTTAAATGTGTTTTCTTCTTCATCAGATCTACATCGTTCTTTGGTGTTTCTGGAATCGATGTTCAAGTATAATGTTCATTGGTGATAAAGGTAGGTGGCTTAGTATTTATATTTTAGCTGTTATGTGTTTTGTGTATTTTAGTGCCATGAACCCCTATTGGGGTGTCGTTTGGCTGAGGCAGTGGCTATTTTAAATATGTACAATTGTATAGTAAATTGAATGTGATATAAAAATGTTCTTTGGGATCACTGCTTGGATCCAGGACCACCCCGGGGGTGCGTTCATCTTTTTAGTCATTTGGCCCAGATACCGGAGGTTATGCCTTTGAAAGTAATGATTGTAGAATTTCCTTGAGAGGAATTGATTGTGAATGTTTATTTAAATGTTGGGCATGTCCCGGTTACTTGGGCTTGAGGGCAGTGTTTTACTTAGCCCGTGGGCATTGTTTTTCTTAGTCTGAGGGAAGTTGTTATCTTAGCCTGAGGGTAACTTCTTACGTGCCTTTGAGAAGTTGATTATGTGCCTATTGTAAACACTTCTTACGCCTATGGGAATATACCGTGTTCCTGTGGGCAGATTCTTGGTTTGGTTTCTCTTTACCTAAGGGTAGGAGTTGGACATGTCTGAGGACATTGGCTGTTTACTTATAATATTCATTGTGGCGGTATTTTAAATTAAATTATTAAATGGATATTAAAATGGAAATATAACTTGTTAAATAGTTACTATCAATATTGCTTACATTATTTCATTTTATAACTGTGCACTGTTGTTTCATGTGTACACTCAGTTGGCACGAGTCTTTGGTGGGTGCCGACTGAGATATATTTCTTACAAACTATTTTGGTCATGCTTTTTGGCCCAAGCAGATTTTGTTTCTGCAGGTATAGAAAAGGGAAAAAGTTTTTATACAGGTACTTGAGTGCTGCTGAGGAGTAGGGGAGCATGGGACCGGGCTTAGGCTCACGATTCTACCAGCTGTTTAGTTTTTTTTTTCTATACTCTGTATAGTATTGTACTATTATGTAACATGTTCTGGATGTTTTCTAAGAACTTGAGACATGTTGCATCATATCGATATAACTGGTTGGTTATCTCTTTCTACAGTTGTTATATTAAATGTGTATGGTTTATTGCATCCGCTGTTGTTGTATGTTTATTTTATATTCCGCTGCGCTACACTTTTACAAATGAGGTTATAGCTTCCCCACTATCAGACCGGGGCCCTCGCTGCTAGTCGGAAGCCTCTGGTGTTTGGGGAAATGCATTTGAGATCACATGGCAAACCGGGTTAGGGGCACCCGTTGAGTGGCACCCGTAACCGGGACGTTACAAAGTGGTATCATAGGGGTTCTTTTCATTTCTTGACTTACTATTTGGAGCTTTAGTTAGGGATAGGATGAGAACGGTAGTTGGTAATGAGCTGTGCCCGGGAGTACCAAACCCATGTACAGGGAAAAGGCAATTTACCTCATATTGCAATTTTATTGATTTTGTAATTTACAGTTGATATGATTTCACCGTTGGGTAATGAACTTGTGATTGTGTTGTTTATTTTTTATCTCTGGGTTCTATTTAGTTGCAACCCGATGAGATGAGGGTATGCCATCTCATGCATCATTTAGGCACATGACAGAAATCACAAGTGAGGCTTAGTTCTATGCCATGTAGGTGCATTATAAATTTCATGTTGTTGTGATAGTTATTGTGCTAGTAAAGCATGTTGTTGTGATAGCTGCTTGATACATACCTTCTATGTGATATGGTATTTCTGTATAAATCTGTTGAATGAATGGACACCACACTTTGGTTTTTGGGGAGTATCGGCCCCCATTTACCGGAATTTGGTGGATCACTGACTGTTTATTTTTTTATAACACCGAAAAGATGTCAAACATTGATTCGTTGGGAGTATAGGCCCTCACAGATCGGAATTTGAAACTTAGGTGTTGTTTTCGATATTTTTCTTGGATTTGGAGAAGTTTATGAGGCATACTGTTCGGAAACCTAGTATACACGCCATGTAGATAATATACACGCCATGTATGGCCTTCTGTTCGGGAAGAAAAATAAACTTTTTGAGTACACGCCATGTACCCCGAGTACACGCCGTGTAGTCTCTTCCCGTGTCACAAACCGTGTGGGCAGTGACACGGGGAAGGGAAGGTCTTGGGGAAAACACGCCGTGTACCGTAGGTACACGCCATGTAGAGTTGACCCGGAGATCCGACTGTGTGACTAACAAACACGGGCCGGTGTGGTCGTTTCATGCACACATCGTGTCAATGAAGAACACGTCGTGTAGTGTGACCTGGGGACCCGGCCGTGTAACTAACAACATGGGTCAGTTATTTCCTCTTGAGTACACTCCATGTGTATATTGAACACATCGTGTAGGTTGAGGTGTGTATTCGGCCGTGTAACTAACAACACGGGTTGGCGGAGATCATCTAGAACACGCCGTGTACCTGTGGGACACAACGTGTAGTCTTGTCTGAGGATAGCCCGTGTGGAGTTAATTGTGTGGCTGGGGAAATATGGTAGTTTACATGTCGTGTTTGGGTGTCAGATGTCGTCTAGTGTCAAGCCGAGTAGTCTGCTATGTCACAAGCGACTTGGGCAGTTGGAAAAATTTCACCATACACACCGTGTAGATGTTATACATGTCGTATAGTTTTTTTTTCAACAGGAGTCGGGTGTCTCATCTATATAGAAGGACCCAGGCAGGGAAAGGAAGTCAACTACATGCAGTGTAGTCAGTATACAAACCATGTAGTCTTGTTTTGAAAATTCTGAATGCCTTCTTCCTCCTGTTCCCTTTTGGGTTTCTTCATTTATGGCCTTTGATAATCTTGTTCTAAGGCGTGTTTTTGACCTTGTAGTGTCATGACGCCTAGAAGACCACACGTTGTTCGCCAGGAGAGCAGCAATGCATATACTCTAGAGAAGGTGGACCATGGGCTACCAGTTGATCCTCCAGCAGAGCCAGATGCGGCACCAGCTGCTTTACCGGACATAGGCGCGGAGGCGCAGTTCCGTAAAGGCTTTATGCGGTTCATGAAGACCTTTCAGGGAGCACCACAGGCTGCCACATCTATGGCTAAGCTGACTCGTATCTTTCAGCAGCAACATCCTTTTATGTTTTTAGGGGATAGTGGACCACAGTCTGCGGAGTCTTGGCTGGGGTCAATGCAGACTATCTTTGAGAATCTTGAAACGCCTCCAGGGTGGAGGGTCAAGCTCGCAACATACATGCTGCATGATTCTGCCAAGAGTTGGTGGGATGTTACCACCCAGTCAAAACATCACAAAGACATGGCGTGGGAGGATTTTCAGGAAGTCTTTTATGAATTCTTATTCCCAGAGACGCTGAGGGCAGATAGAGCTTGAGAGTTCATGAATCTGCAGTATGACGCTATGTCGGTGATGAACTATTCTTCTCCTTTCACCGAGCATCAGCATTTTGCACCTGTTCTGGTGGGAGATGAGATGTTGAGAGCCTGATGTTTTGAGGATGGTCTTCGGTATGACATTCGGGTGCTGGTGAATGTTTTCAGGTTGCCTACTGTACATGCTATTATGAATGAGGAACTCATCCTAGAGAGGAACATGCGAGAATCTAGTGGTGTGGGCCAGGGTAGTTCAGCACCAGTTACTGGTACTCTTTGTACTAGCAAGAGGAAGAGACAGGTGGACTTCTCTCGGGGTGGTAGTACAAGTCAGACAAATGATTCAGGTGGACTGGTCATGTGCTACCAGTGTGGCAGAGGGGGGAACAAGAGGCCACAGTGTCCATGAGACCTAGTGGAGTTCCGAGATTGCGGCAGGATGGGTCATCTGCAACGCTTTTTCTAGGCGTTTCCACTGATTACTAGTGAGAGGGGTTCTGTGCAGACTCCGTGTACGGGAGCAGAACCAGTAGCTTCTTAGCAGTCGGGGAACTGGAATACATCAGGGCGTGCAGGAAGAGTTGGTGGTCGTGGCTGTGGTAGCCAGACACTAGGATCTCAAAGGCAGTAGGGCGGGACAGGTCAGGGTAGCCAAGCTGTGTCGTAGGGCTGCGACACTGGGCAGGCATATGCAATGCAACAAACCTAACAGGGTCAGGATCTCAGTCCTTCTTCAGTCAGAGGTACTATCCTAGTAGCTTCTGTTTTATATTCAAAACATTTTGATATGGGTGCTACGCATAGTTTCATATCATTGCCCATTGTGGAGAGCCTTGGGCTCTTTGTTTCTACTTCTTCTGATATCATGATGCTAGAAACTCCATTGGGAACTAGAACAGCTGGTGTGCATCAGTGCAAGGAGTTCCCCCTTGAGGATGGTGGTTGTCACTTTATTTGGGACCTCTATGTCTTAGAGATGACAGCTTATGACTTCATTCTCGTGATGGACTGGTTGGTTCCACTTCGAGCCTTTGTAGATTGCTATCGTTGCAGGGTCAGTTTCACGTCACCAGAGGGAAGAAAGTTTCTATAAAAGGGAGAGTGGGATGTTCAGGCGAGTCGAGCTAGGACAGAGCATCATGGGAGAGGTGGAGTCATAGCCCAGATTGCGATCATATATTTGGATGACCAAGGGACTTGTCATACATATTTCCCTCCAGTGGTTTATCATTTCAGGGATGTCTTCCCGGATGACTTTTCAGGTCTTCCTCCAACACGTGAGTTGGATTTCTCTCTAGAGCTACTACCAGGAGCAGCACCGGTGTCCATTCCTCCTTATAGTACGACCATTCCAGAGTCACAGGAGCTCATGAGGCAGTTAGAGGAGTTACAGGTAAAGGGATTCATCCGACCCAGTACTTCTCTATGGGGTTCTTCGGTCCTTTTGCGAAAAATGCGAACGGTACCCTCAGACTCTGTGTCAATTATCGGAAGCTGAACTAGTTGAATTTGAAGAACCGATATCCTTTTCCAAGGATTGATGATCTTTTTTATCAACTTCGTGGAGAACGAGTGTTCTAGAAGATTGACTTGAGATCAGGATAACATCAGCTACAGGTTAGACCATCAGATATGCCTCTCATAGCTCTCGGCAGCAGGTATGGTCTATACGAGTATACGGTTATGCCGTTCGGACTCACGAACGTGCCAGAATTTATCATGGCTCTAATGAATCGTGTGTTCTATCATTATCTAGATTCTTTTGTGGTAGTATTCTTGGACGACATCTTGGTGTACTCTCACACTCAATACGACCATTCCACCCATCTTGAGATCATATTGAGTACACTAAGAGAGCATCTGCTATATGTTAATCTCTCAAAGTGCCACTTTTGGATGGACCAAATTCACTTCCTAGGTCATATCATCTCAGAGGCAGGAGTTGAAGTAGACCCAGATAAGGTGAGAGCAGTAGTTTCATGGGATCAGCCTAAGAACATGTTTGAAATAATGAGTTTCTTAGGGATGGATGGTTACTACAAACGCTTCATCCAGGACTTCTCCCGCTTAGCAGCGCCGTTGATGGGTTTGACTAAGAAGGGTGTAAAGTTTGTTTGTTCGGAAGCTTGTGAGACAGCCTTTCAGGACCTGAAAGGAAGTTTTTCATTAGCATCGATCCTGATACTCCCAGAGTTGGGTAAGAGCTATACAATTTACTATGATGCATCAGGTATTGGGATAGGAGCAGTATTGATGCTGGAAATCGAGTTTTTGTGTATGGGTCTCAGTAATTGAGGCCACATGAGAGGAATTACCCAATGCATGATCTTGAGTTGGCTGCAGTGGTTCATGCATTGCGTTGTTGGAGACATTATCTATTGGGAGAGCATTTTGTGGTGTTCACCAACCATAAAAGCCTCAAATATATCTTTACTAAGCGTGACATGAATCTAAGGCAGTGAAGGTGGGTTGAATACCTTTAGTCCTTTGATTTTGAGCTTTCCTATACACCTGGTAAAGGAAATGCAGTAGTTGATGCACTTATCAGGAAGACTCAGATACAGGGAGTGTAGGAAGTCAGTGGTGAGTGGAAGCTCATGGATTTGTTCTCTGAGATGCATCTGGAGGTTCATGACAGTCAGGGGATGACTTATCTTTTTTTCTTTAGCTATGACTTCTACCCTTCTGAATAGAGTGAGGATGAGACAACTATCTGATTCAGAAGGCCTAGTTCTATGGGAGTCGGTGGAAAGTGAGGACCCTCCTCCTGGTTGGACGATAAGCGATGATGAGGTTCTGCATTTTCATGGATGAGTATGGGTTACATGGGATATACATGAGGAGCTGATGTGAGAGTTTCATGCTTCAACTTGGGCAGTTTATCCCGGGGTTACCAAGATCTAACGAGACTTGAGATGTCAGTACTCGTGGCCGGGTATGAAGAGAGAAGTAGTTGTTTTTGTTATGTGGTTTTCCACCTGTTAGCAGGTGAAGGTGGAGCATCAGAGACCAGCTGGAGTGTTACAGTAGTTACCCATCCTAGAGTGAAAATGAGATGATGTCGTGATGTATTTCGTGATAGGGTTGCCAAGGTCACCTAGAGGCAATGATTCCGTGTGGGTTGTTGTAGACAGACTCATGAAGGTAACTCACTTTTTGTTGATCAAGGAGACCTTCAGTGTTGACGAGCTCGGAAGGTTGTATATCCGAGAGATCGTACGTCTTCATGGGGTCCCTCATTCTATCATTTCAGATAGGGATGCCCATTTTACATCTTGATTATGGTAGAGTTTGCAGAGGTCACTGGGTACACAGGTACTTCTTAGCACAGCTTACCACCCTAAAACTAATGGCCAGTTATAGCGTACGATATAGGTGCTTGAGGACATGCTGCGTGCATGAATCCTATACTTTGGGGGCTCTTGGGAGAAGCATATACCCTTAGTCGAGTTTTCCTATAACAATATTTTTCATGTGACTATTGAGATGGAACCCTACGAGGCTTTATAAGATAGGCCATGCTGATCACCCTTGTGCTGGTTAGAGGTAGGTGAGGCAGATTTACTGGGACCATGTATCATTCAAGAGACATCTTAGAAGGTCTAGTCAATTTAGAAGTGGATTTCTACCACGCAGTCTCTCCAGAAGTCTTATGCTGATCGCTGCAGACGACCTTTGGAGTTTGTGGTTGGGGATCAGGTTTTCTTGCGTGTTTCCCTGAAGCTGGGACAGAAGCATATCAAGAGACAGTGTAAACATTCATCGAGTTATATGGGGCCATTTGAGATTTTGGAGAGAGTCTGGCCGGTTTCCTATCAGTTGTAGTTACCTCAGAGGTACTGAGCCATGAACGACTTCTTCAATGTATCTCAGTTGCGCCGTTATCATTCAGACTCGTCTCACATCTTTCAGCCCGATGAGGTTGATCTCTAGTTAGATACGTCCTTTGAGGAGCATCTGATTAGTATCGTTGATAGGAGCATGAAGGTTCTCTGAGGCCGGCCAGTTCCTCTTGTATGGGTGATATGGCAGCATGGCCGAGTGTAGGACAAAACCTATGAGCGGGAGACTGATGTACGTGCTCAATGGATAGAGTTATTCTCTACTTATTCTTCATAACCCTTCAAAGGGAAATTAAGGGACGAATTGCTTTAAGGGGGAAATTTTATAAGAACCCGGTTCTTATTTTGAGGTATGGGTTTCTTCTTTTCTCTTTTCCTTACGTTTTTTGATAAAATTTGGAAAATAGGGGGAAAACCCTATGTTTTGGAAGTACACGCCATGTAGTTTGTCCACATGTCATGTAATTTTGGCCGTGTGCGATGGTTACATGGGGCATGTGGTCATGTCGTGGATGAAGGGTGTAGGAACCGACTACACGCCATGTAGTGGTCCTTTACACACTGTGCAGTCAGTCAGTAGGCCTAAACAGTAAGGCGGTGGAGCAGCCGCCAGCTGCGCGATAGTACATGATGTGCATTCAGGATTACATGCCGTGTACTCGTGTCGATGGATGAACAGTAAGGCATTACTGCCATAGGAACAGTTAAATGAAGGAAGTACATGTCGTGTACTTGGAATTACAGGTCGTGTACTTTGTTTCTTTCTCTTAAAATGGGCAGTAGCCACCCCTGTTCACAGGGAAGGCTTAGAACTGGAGGAAGGAGTGGGAGGGGATGGTCGAACCTTTTAAGATCTGCGGAGTGTTCATCTGGAATCTGTTTCCACCTCGGTCGATCTCGTCAGAACTACTCGGGTAATACCTATGCTCTCTTTATGCCGTTCTTACCAATTCTTTCCCGAGGAAAAGTTGTTTATGTTTGAATGTGTTTTCTTCTTCATCATATCTACGTCATTATTGGGTGTTTCTAGAAACGAAGTTCATGTATAACGTTCGTTGGCAATAATGGTAGGTGGCTTGGTGTTTATATTCCTACTGTTGTGCATTTTGTGTATTTCAGTGCCACGCACCCATGTCGGGGTGTCGTGTGGCTGAGGTCATGTCTATTTTAAATACCTAGAAGTGTATAGTTAATTGAATTTCATATAAAAATGTTGTTTGGGATCACTAATTGGATCCAGGACCACCACGTGGGTGCGTTCCTCTGTTTAGCCGTTTGGCCAGGATACCCGAGGGTATGCCTTTAAAAGTAATGATTCTAGAATTGCCATTAGTGGAATTGCTTGTGAATGTTTATTTACATGTTGGGAATGGACCGGTTACTTATGCCTAAGGACAGTGCTTTACGTAGCCCATGGGCGTTGTTTTGCTCAGCCCAAGGTCAGTTGTTATCTTAGCTTGAGGGAAACTTCTTCCGTTCCTGTGGGCAGTTGATTATGTACTTGTGGGTGACACTTCTTACACTTATGGGCAAATACCGTGTGCCTGTGGGCAGATTCTTGGTTTGGTTTATCATTACCCAAGAGTAGGAGTTGGACATGTTTGAGTACATTGGCTGTTTACATAGAATATTCACTGTGGTGGTATTTTAAATTAAATGATTAAATGGATATTAAAATGGAAATATAACTGGTTAAGTAGTTACTATCAGTACTGCATAATTTATTGAATTTTATTACTACACACTATTGTTGCATGTGTACACCCAGTTGGGCATGGGCCTTTGGTGGGTTCTTAGTGAGATATATTTCTCACACCCTATTTGGGTCATGCCTTTCGGCCCAAACAGATTACGTTTCTGTAGGTATAGACAAGGGAAAGAGTCCTTATACAGGTACATGAGTGCTGCTGAGGAATAGGGGAGCATGGGACCGGGCTTAGGCTCATGATGCTATTGGCTGTTTCTTTTTTGTTTTGATGTACTCTATATTGTATTGTACATCTATGTAACATGTTCTAGCTATTTTCTTAGAACTTGAGACATGTTTCATCATATCAATATAACTGGATGGTTATCTGTTACTGCAGTTGTTATATTAAATGTGTATGGTTTATTGCTTCTGCTGTTGTTGTATGTTTATTTTATATTCCGTTGCACTACACTTTGAAAAAAGGGGGCATAGGTTCCCCACTATGAGACCTGGGCACTCGCTTCTAGTCAGCAGCCTCTGGTGTTTGAGAAAATGCGATTGAGGTCACGTGGCGAACCAGGTTCATGGCACCCGTTGATTGGTACCCGGAACCGGGACGTTACACTTTTATTTATTATAGTAGTTTTTATGTCCTACATGATCTTTATTAATTATTTCATATAATGAATCTATATTCATTAAAGAACATTATATAACATATAATATGTGTATTAAAATCTGATTTAACCATAATAATGGTTTTATTACTAAACATGAAGGTAGTAACGGAAAATGAAAAGGCATCTTCCAAGACGGTGGTAAATCAACACATCATGGGTGATGTATTCATTTTAAGCATAAAAGGGAGAGAAGAAAGGGTTTTATGCTAAATATTTCATTTTAATAAAAACATTATTGTATATATAAGATAATTTATTTATCATAAATTTTTATATATAGGAGTTACGGGGAGGGAAAAAACTAAAAGAAAATGAAAGAGGATATTAACCATTGAACTTGTTCTCCATGGGAACCACCTTAGAGAAATTAGAGTTCGTAATTTTTGGACACCAAAGGATCCAATATGTGGGGAAGGGACTTGGGAAGGGTATTTGGAATAATTTGAACAATATTAAAGGCTTTTAAGGTGTGAAGAGGAGAGGTGGTTATGGGTAGTATTTATAGTGGGAGGAGTGGGGTGTTTTATTATTATTATTTTCAGTTGTATACTATATTGAATCAAAACTATCAATAGTGTTGATCCTTATCCATAAATATATTAAATAATGGTGGATAAATATATATTATTTATCTTACATAGGTCATAATTTAGACATGAATCAATAATTCAAATATTTTTTAAATACCGTATATTACAATATTTCACAATTATTAGAAATTCAACTGTTTCATATAATTACAAAAAAATATTACCATTTTTAATTTGTAGAATTGAAAAATTGAATTCATTAAATGAAAATAATATTTTATATATGATTCATTTAATTTATAATTTTAATTATCATTTATTCACAAATTTATAATTTTTAAATTATGACTGATTTTATGAAATTTTGAAAAATTAATTAATTCTCATAAAATTATATTTTATTCATATGACAAAATAATAATAATTTATGAAAATATTTTTTTGAAAATAAATTTTAATTTTTATAATTATATTAAATATAGTATTGTAAATAAATATTAATGACATACAAATTTACCAATAGTTAATTTATTATTTTTAAATCATTTTTATACTTGTACCATGATATAAATATATAATATTTTAATTCGTAAGATACATAAAATTTATTTATAATTTCATTGGTGATGTTACTATTCTATTGGACAAACTAATTTTCTAATGGTCACTTTACTATTCAGATAGTCAACATACTATTATGTTGGTATATGATTCATATTTTCTAAAAAACTCTCCTTCCATTCATTAATCATTTTTTATTTTTTTGTTTTGTTTTTAATTTAATTTTAATGTATTTTTACTTTGTTACATAATTATAAAATGAAAATTTTTAATGATAATATTATGGGTCGTTACACTCTTCCCCCTTGTGAAATTTCTCCCACAAAATATCATTTTACATACTGAGGTTAAAACTTGTGAAGGTATTTCTTCTATTTACAACAATTAATAAGAAATAAAAAATAAAATTAGGGGGATTGAAAACATAGTTAATTAGAGTAATAAAATAAATTAATGAACATGGAATTATATACTTGTAAATGAAAAGTATATCCTTACTTTTTATTCCCTATGTTTTATTCACCGTTATGCATTGTTATATAATTATCCCTAGGGTTCTTACTATTTTTTTCTAATAAAAATAAAAAAAATAACTAGATTAGGTCTTAATACCAACAATAACATCTATATCCCTTTACACATTTTATAACATAATTTTATGCACTAGTATCCATCAAATAAAAAACAAGGATAATAAATTCTAGTGTGTTTGGAAGATTACCTACATAAATATGAAAACATGGAAATAAAATAAAATATATTTATTTTAATCATCTACAATGTGATCAAAAACTCATTTAACCTCTTACATATTCATAGGATAACCCAGTGAATACTGGAAAAAAAGGATTATATAAAAAACACGTTAAGGGAATAATAAAAGAAATAAATCATTGCACATGGGTTATAAGGAATAACATAATGATATATAAAGAAATGGAACATGATTAAACATATGAAGGAATAACATATAGGTCATAGGATCATGTAATCATGGAATAATCAAAATTTGAAAACAACATACAACATGACATAATCATGAGTCAAGGCTATCTTCCATGATTATTGAACATGGAATAGAGAGTCCTATAAAGCGATCAAGATTAGACCTTATCCCAACATAACTTCTTTTGAGACTAAGAATTACCCAATGAATTGTATCACTATCAGGATTCACCAAACATAAAATTATCATACATATTTTTGATTCATGAATAATCAAACATATGTTATAAACATAAGGTTTTCCGATGGAATTAAATGAGTATCAAAATCATTTCCTTGAGAATAAAAAATGTGTGTAACATTAAAGTGTCCATGATAGAAAGGATTCAAATCATAAATAAAAATTAGTAATGTAAAATAGTCATAGATCATGATAAAAAATTATAAATTTAAGTGAAAACATGTAAAAAGTGTGTTAAAGAAACATTATAAAGTATCCTCATCAGTGTGGTTTAAGGAAACTGTTAAAGAGTCTTTAAAGTGGGAAAATGAATAATTATTTTCATAAAACTAGAGATTAACTATGATAGTTTTCCATGATATATATGGTGTTTCGATAATAATATTTCCCATTTAAAATGTATTATAGAGGGTACATGAAAATGGGTAAGTAATTGGTAAGTTTCCTTTATTTGAGGCTACTTATCAATATGAATTAGAATAGGAACCTTAGAAAACGTGTATTTCCCCATAAAAGAACGAATAAATGGGAATGGTACAAATTTTTTTATTATTAAAAGATAATATAGGGTTAGTAAATAAGAATAATCAATAATTACATGAGGGTAAATAGATATAAAGCATAACCTGAAGGAATAAATAGAGGTTTTGAGAGAATCCCTAACCTTATGTATGAAGGTGTTTTGAACATGTATATAATGAACTATATAATCTAATCAAATAAATTAATTTATTAATTTAGAACCTATTATACTTGAATTTTATTTATTAAAATTTTTTTATGTTAATTTATTTTCATTTGGATGAGTTATAATGTTTAATTTCAACATTTCGGGTGCATTCATTTCTTTGTTTTCCTGATCTATTCCCATGAATACATGTATAGAAGTTCATGTAAAATGAGAATAATTAAACATATTATAGATTTTATGATATTAATGAACATGAATAATTTTAAATTGACTTATATGTCCTTTTTTCGTATTGGATGAGGATGATTCATTTGATAAAACATTAATGAAAATGATTTAGTATATTTTATCAGTTCTTACACCCCTCAGGATCTTATTTCAATCTATATAATATCTTGTATATATATTGTTTCTAAAACCTTATATAACATATAATACATATAACTAAATATCATTTTACTATAATAATGGTTTTATTACCAACCTTGATGGCGGTAATGAAATATGACAATGCATCGTCCACAATGGTTGTAAATCAACACATCATGGGCGAGGTTTTCATTTTAAAAATAAAAGAGAGAGGAAAAGGTCGATAATGATGAATATACAATTAATATAATGAATTTAAAGTATATATACGATACTATGGTTATCATTCATGTATTTCTAGAGGAGCTAAAGATAAAAAAAATAAAAAAATTTGAATGGAATAAAAAGGGAACGAAAGAGGATTTTACCTCTTGGACTTCGTCACCTTGAGAACCTCTTTAGGGAAGTTGGATTTGTTATTTTGTTGAGACCAAAGGATCATGGAATTGGGGTAGAGACATGGTAAGAGTATAAGATAGAATTTATTTAATATTAAAGGATTGGATAGTCTGGGAGAAGAGGTAGTGAGGGGTTGTAACTATATTGGGAGGAGAGGGGTGTTTTTTAATTATATTCATTAGTTTATTATTTTGGATCAATACTATCAAGTGTTTGGAACCCAATCTATAAATATATTTAATAATGATTGATTTTTTGATATTATCGTTCTTACTTTATCCATTCATCTTACAGGACTTAATAATTCTTTTATTTGTTAAATTCTGCAAATTAATGTATTTCACTATTCATCAAAAAGTAAACCATTTTAGGAAAATCCAATAAATTTTCCCTAACCATATTTCTAAATGTAGAATTAAATAATAGGTTCCATTTTATGAAAGTAACTTCATAAATTAGAAAATTTTAATTATTTATTAAAATCATCTATTATTAGATAAATAAAAATTTTAATATTATGACTAATTATATTACACTTTGTAAAATAATTAAGGTCTCATAAAATTATCTTGTAATCATAAGGAAATTAAATATTAATTTATAAATATATTTTATGAAAATAAATATTCTTTTATATCATTATATTTACTATAAAATTGTAAATAAATATTTACGACATACAAAATTATCAACACTTAATTTACCAATTTTGAAACATTTATTTACATATACTATGATATAAATATATCATATTTTAATTCATAAGATACCTAAATTTTATTTATAATTTTATTGGTGAGTTTACTATACTATTCTCTGAATTAAAATTCCTATTATTCACATTATTATTCATATGTTCATGTTACTATTAAATTATTATATGTCATGACACGTCCCATTGGGGCCCATGTCGTTACTCCCCATGCCCACCTCCAATAGTACAGGGGCTAGTGACAAGCGCCAAGTAGTAATATCACTAACATTGGAAGGATTTTCTATATACATATATGCATGCACCCATCTCCAGTACCCCAAAATGTTGAAATGTTAAAAAACCAACAAATAAACCTTGCATGCATACCAAAATATCCCAACCAACCGAGTATGATAGAAAACTAAAGAAATAAATTTAAACTGGGATAGAATACAAGACCACCAAAAATAGTCTCTATACCTCAATTCTAAACTGTAAACAAAAGTTACTAGGACTTCTATATTTGTAGGAATAGCTCAGCCATCTTGATCTCAAATAACTTTATCTGGTCCCAGTAAGCCTATGACTCTGGTTAAAGGTCTCTCATATACAAAAGAAACAAAATGTGAGGGAAAATCCCATGTAGGGGTGAATATATAAATACTCAGTTGGACACCCTCAAACCACAATGAAATATAAGAAATGAACGTACAGTCATCTCTACAAAATTATATGTCTACAGCACATAAAATAATGTCCTGATATAGTCAATCCAAGATACACAGTCTAGAGGTAAGTCATGACTAGTGCATACCAACACTAGGGATTCAGCTCTAATATTCCATGAATCACTTGTCTGGGAGAACACACTCCTATGTCCAATAGCACTAATGACGTCAATCTGAGATGTAATGTTCTTCAATAACCTCTAAAAGAGAGAGATATTCTGATATATGTTAAGATTAAGATATGATACACATATGAGAATAACATCCGGGGCCATGGGGTGATACCAACAATTCAAATCCATATTTACCTACCAATTAGAGGATCGACACCTGTGTAGTGTTGGTCACATCGATACAGAGTACTCCACCTAGGGAAGGAAGAATGAATATAAGATCCTGATCTAGGCCTCATAGGGGATTCCAAAACCCTATAAGAAGCCTTTCTGAAGAGATCATAATCATATTAGTATGAAATTATTTTTTCCTACCATCAGAGAAAATGATAAAGGGAATGAACCCTAACGAAACTCATCATAGATACAAAGGAAAAGAGAATCAAGCAATGTTAAAAGGGGTATACGACATGTAGTAAGTTCACATTCCATGTCCCTTGACTCGGGGTAATGGATGAATACAAATGCCTATCTATTTATAAAAGGTCAGGTAAAAAATACTACATGATGTGTAAAATATAACACATGCATTGCCTTTCCATCTGAGGTCCTCTAGTGTACTCTGATCATGTGTCAGTAGAGAGTTTTTTCCCGTATAACCTTTCCATTATACTAGTGAATGGGTAGCCCAAGTATCTAGTTAAGTGCATGTCATATGGAGGACATCACGCCATATAGGTAACCCATATACTCCAGCCCATGAATGCGTACTTCCATGGGTACACACCAAGTGGTCTATTGATAATCATGCTACATGTATCCTAGACTACACACATTGTGTTCTGGAATTTCTATAAAGACATATTCTTCCTATTTATCACCTTGGATGATCGTTGGGTTCTGTTCCTGATCTCTTCTCACCTCTAAACTCATGAACAAGGTTCATCTCACCATCCTAACACCCAAACGAGGGGTTTTAAGCCTTTAATCTACACAAAAAACCGAAAAAATGTAATCTGATACATTTTACATGAAGAAAAATTCCTCCCAAATCAAATCAATTCATCTTCCACCATCATCATTATAATCTCACCTCTATCGAGTTCCCAAATTTGGATCTTCAGTTTTGGAATTTTTTTCCATGAACTAAGGAGAAACTATCATTCATTCAAAACTCGTTGACGAACAAAGAACATATAAAATATTCATGGGAGAGAAAATGCATAAATAAAAATGTGAGGAATGAACCTCATCCATTTTTCCCCCCGGCATTGATCCATTTCCATAAAAATGATTACAAATCAAAACAAAAATCTCTATAATCAAACCCTTTAAATCCGGCAATGTATAACCCATCCCACAAGGAATAATAAAAACATGGATCAACCTTTTCATTTGCTTTCCCTTGATCATTTTTGAATTACATAATGGGAAAGGACAACCGAAATAATGTGTCATACTTGGGAATTGGACATTTCACTATTGAAGAATGATTTCCACTATAGAGATCCTTCCAGAATGACGTTTGATGATTTTAGATCCATAGTTCTGTCATTTCCTGTTAAGATAAATCATTAGGGTTTCCTCTCTAGAGACTTTATAGAATTATAATATTATGATACTTACCATGGATCGCTGCCTAAATTTTTTTTTAAAAGAAAATGCATCAATACGTTACTAGGTTGAAGAAACATAAAAAATAATATAAATTCTAAATTTATTTTATTCATTATAATTCCTATGACTACATTTTACAATTGACCTGCATTAGCCCATGTTAGGTCATTCCTAGTGTAAATTCACTTCTATGAATTCAATGGTTCTTCTAATTTAAGATCCAGGAATCGATTTAGAAGTTATTCTAATTTTCTTAAAATCAATGCATGTATGATTTTTAATATTTTAATATATTTCAAACATTCCTTTCAGGCTCACCGAACAAGGTAATCGCATGTCATCTCAGTTCTTGGTCTCAAATATAATCCATAGATTATTTTAAAAATAATAAATTTAAAATCCAAAATAATACAATCTCTCCACCTTGAGGATTTACATCCCCAAAACCAAAACAAAGGCTACTAGAAAATAAGTGGGTAGTGTGCATGAATTTGAACATCCAAATCCCGTGTACTCTCCTATATATTCTCATTCTTCCACTGGACAAGCTACAAAGAGATCACTCACCCATGAAGAATATTATCATTCTGATTTTTTATCTCATCTGGGGACTATGTAAAAGGTTCTCCATCCTCGATGTCCAACTCTCCTATGTCAATGACGTGTGATGGGTTATGCATGTACCTCCTCAGTTGCGAATTGTGAAAGACTATATGAACCCTATCCATCTGAGGGGGTATAAATAAGTGGTATTCCACCTCACCAACTCTATGCAGTACCAAAAAAGGGAAAATAAACATTGGAGATAACATTCATCTCTAACCAACTCTCCATAATCCATGTCGAGGTGAATACTAAAGGAACACAAGGCCCCCTTCCTTGAACTCCAAGTTCCTCTATATCCTATCATTGTATGACTTAAAAATTTTGTTTTGTATTCTTAATAAACTCTTGGATGATATGCTCCTTTTTTATAGTAGCTGGTACCAACTCTAGGCCTATGATTGCTGACTCTCCTGGGTCAGTCTAACCAAGTGGTGACCCATAAGTCCACCCATAAAAAGCCTCAAATGGTGTCATACTAATGGTGGAATGGTACCTATTTTCCAAAGTGAAATACACTAGTGGAAGATGATCCTACCAACTATGGATGAAGTCTAACATGAAGGCTCGTAGCATGACCTCGAGGACCTAAATTTTCCACTCTATGTAGTCTTCCATATGTGGGTGAAATATTGTGATCAAGCGCAACTGGATTCCAAAATACTCCTATAATCCCTTCTACATGTTGGATGTAAAATTAATATCATGATATGAAACTATTATCGATGAGACTCCATGGAGTCGAGATGTCTTTGACATGTATAGACATCCCAATATCTCTATTGAACTCTTCTCTTGGATATCTAGGAAGTGTTTCAATGTAGGAACCCCCGATCTTCGTTTCAGGTATGCCTTTCCTTTTTTTGAAGTTTTTACGAAAAATGAGGTTTCTGGAAAATTTTGAAGTACACGTCATGTACTTTCTGAGTACAGGACGTGTACTATTTTCCCACTCGAAGCCGTGTGATGGCCCTGTCCGGGCCACACACACGGTATGTCGGGGTGATGTGGAGGCCGATTTTGGTGGAGTATAGAAAAAACTAGTACACCCCATGTACTCTAAAAGTACACGCAGTGTACTTTAATTTTTTCAATAAACTCAATAGGGTCGCGCCCGACGGACATAACTTGCTTCTTCTATAGGATCTTCGTCTGAGAGCGACTCGTACGGCCGACAATCTTCCTCAATCCCCCATTCCTCCATCCGATCTCTATTCCAACCACCTCCGATAGCGTTGTAATCGTAGCGGTGTGTTATTCCTTTTTCTTGAACCTTGTTTTCCAATTCCTCCTCCTTTTTAAGATATCATTGGTTGATCATTTTTGGAGTTTTCTCAGATCTACGACGTTGTAATGAGAATCTGTCATTGTTGTTCACGTATATCGATCCCCTGGCTTCAAGGTAGGTGGTTTGTCCCTTTATGTATATAGTCTATGAATATTTAGTGCAATTCCACCAATACCCTGGAATGGGGTATTGTGTGTTCCTATTTTTCCATTTTTGTATTACCTTCATTTCTTGATTTCTAGAGTAGATGTTTTGCCTATGATTATGGTAGTTTTTACTGTACTCTAGATGTTTTATATGTGTGTTCGGCCTGTTTGGTGTTTTTACAGTTGTTATGACTAGTTGTAAGATAGTGGAACTATTGCTTTTTTATGATGATTGAGCCTTATAAAGATAGCAAAGTAGTTCTTGAGGTTTACTTGGTCAATACACGTGCACTATGCATGTTTATTTATACACATGGCTGCGAAAACCTAGTGTAGTGGACCATAGGGAGAATGGATGGAAGGGATTCTCTATAATGTCTTTAATTATGATGTGAGACCACATGGGGAATTGACGTTGAGTGCTTCCCCAGAGATCCTTTAGTATGATATGAGACTATAGTGGGAATTGATGGTGAGTTCTTCCCTAGGGAGTATATTCTTTATCTAAACCAGAGGGGTGAGACTATGTGTGCCTACTAGGGGGTTGCTAGTACTTATAGGTTGAACCATAAGGGTTAGGCTGTAAGAACTACCCAGGGGGTTTCCTTGTTTTAATTATTGTTTTATTTTTACTTGTGTTGTTTATATGCTAGACTGTAATTTGTAGCTGCTGTGTATTTTTATTATTTAATGTTCCTGTACTTTACTTGCCATGTATTCATTGACTGTTAGGCACAGATCATTGGGTGGTTTCCTATGGGGGCATTGTGTCACACTCTCTTTGGGCCATTATTTTGGGCCCAATAAGACTATGTTGTTGCAGGTATAGATAAGGGAAAAATCCCTTATACTTCAGGTTCTTGATTGCACTGGAGCTGGAGATCATGGGACCGAGTCGAGGCTTGCAATGATGAGGGGTTGCTCGTCTGTTTTTCTTTTTCTGTAGCATTAGTACTTTTGTTCAGTTCTATTTCATCATGTTTTTGTGTTTGCTACTTTCCATATATACTTTTACCTGCTGCATCATTATTATCATTACTATATATTCATTGCTTTCATTGTTTGGTTCAGTTATTGCGTATTTTTTACTACTTCTGCAAATTACTGTTAATTTCTTTTCATACCTTGTATACCTTACCAAATGATGGAATAGTTTTCCCAACAATATAACAAGGCCCTAGCTTCTAGTCGGCAGCCTCTGGCGTTTGGGGAATTGCGCTTGACGTCATGTGGTGAACTGGGTACGAGGCTCCTCTGGGTGGCTTCTGAAATCGAGAGGTTACAAAGTGGTATTAGAGGGGTTCTTTTCTCTTTAATTAGTGTTTGGAGACTTCATCCAGGGATAGGATGTATTTGTTACTTGCTATTAAGCTATGCTCGGGAGTAGCTAACCTGTGCACATGGAAAATCCATACTACCTCATTATTTGCAGTTTGCTGGTTTTGAGATTTTACGGTTGATACAATTTCAACTAGAGTGATTCACATGCTTTTTTTTTTGTTATTTCCTTGACGACTACAGTTCTATTTCTGTCACAACTAGATGAGATGAGGGTATTCCATCTCATGAATCATATAGGAACTTGTAGAAATCACATTCCATGCATTCCTGCCATGCCATCTAGCGTGAATTAGCGTTTGCATGTCGTTGTGATAGACTTTGTGTAGATTTTTCATGCTATTGTGATAGATCCTTGATAGAATCTCTACTACCTTGTTATAGGATTGTTTGTTTCCTACCTTGCTTAAATTCATGCCAAATTTTAATTCTTGAGGTGTTATGGGCCCTCACGTGGCACCTTCTTTGACTTGATTTCTTTGTTTTCTGGGCTTCTGTGCAGTTTCTGAGCTACTTCCTAGAAAAACCCAGAATACACAGCATGTACTTTTGACTACACAACATGTAGTTTTTAGGTCGTGTCACTGAACGTGTGAGCAGGGACATATTGTTGTAGAAATAACTTGAGGAACACGCCATGTACGGTTGGTACACGGCTTGTAGTTCAGAGTCGTGTACCTGGCCATGAAACTAACAACACGGGTCGGGGAAGCTCGTGTAGAACACGCCGTGTTATAAAGGAACACGCTATGTAGTCCTGCCCAAGTACCCGGCCATGTCACGAACAACATGGGTCGGAATCACCTTCTCTTAGACACACCATGTTGTTTTCAGAACACGCCATGTAGTCTTGTTTAGGTACCCGGTCGTGTCACAAACAACACAGGACGATATCATCTTCACCTATACACACCGTGTCTATTAGAAACACACCGTGTATGGTCCAGACGTGTAGATGGCCATGTAATTAACAACACAGGCCGCTGAAGCCTTGTCTAGTACATGCCTTGTTTTTTCAAAACATGTCGTGTAGTCTTGGGTTATGTCAGACCGTGTGGGTTAGCCATGTAAAGAGACTCGGGCAGGGGAATAGTTTTCAAGTACACGCCGTGAGTGGGATCAACACGCTGTGTAGTGTGAGGTGTTACAGGACCTGTAGGTTAGGGGTACACGCCCATGTCAGTGGCTTAAGAAGACATGACGTGTAGTTATTATACACGCCATGTAGTTATTATACACGTCGTGTAGTCGTGTTTTGTAAACTTGTGTGTTTTCCTTTCCATGTTCCCATTTTGTACTCCTGTTTTACCTGTCCTTGTTTATCTGATCTGAGGTGTGCTTTTGATCATTCAGAGCTATGCCTCCGAGACATCCTATGGTTGTATGTCTGTCATCAGGCAGTGATCAGATGCCTGATATGGATGATCAGGGACTTCGTGTCGATCCTCAAGTCGGGCCAGCCATGGCACCGACTATTATAGAAGTTGTAGGCACTGATGTGAAGTCCAAGGAAGGTTTTATGAGGATGATTCAGAAATTTCAGGGAGAACCACCTTTTGCCTCGACTATGGTAGACTTGACGCGGGTTTCTCAGCAATAGCATCCTCCCACTTTCTCGGGGGAAGGAGGACCATAGGATGCATAGTCATGGCTGGAAGCCATGCTGACTATCTTCAATAATCTAGAGACACCTCCAGAGAGGCGGGTCAAGCTCACTACCTACATGATCCGAGACTCCACCAATAGGTGGTGGGATGTGATATCACAGGCAGGTCATCAGCAGGTTATGGCTTGGAAGGAGTTTCAGCGTGTCTTTTATGACTACTTATACCCGGAGTCCCTGAGGGCCGACTGAGCCTGGGAGTTCATGAGCATAGAGTAGGGTACTCTTTCTGTCATGGAGTATTCCTCTAGTTTCACCGACCTGTAGAATTTCACACCCCTCCGAGATAGAAGTAGGGTGTTCTTGGAATGTATGTTTGAGGATGGACTCATGCGGGATATCTACTCGCAGGTGAACATATTCCAGTTGACTTATATCACTTCTATCGTGACCCAGACACTGATTGCGGAGCACAATCTGAGAGACTCCGGAGTTACGATCTAGGGCAGTTCTGCTTCTAGAGCTAGTGTTCCTCTAGTTAACAACAGGAAGTGTCGTAGGGAGCCTACACGCGGTGACCCGAGGAGGCGAGATACATCTTCAGGTAGCTAGGTAGTATGCTACCAGTGTGGAAGGGTAGGGCACACGAAGCTGTAGTGCTAGAGGGACCCCGTGGAGTTCCGATCTTGTGGCAAGATGGGTCACCTTCAGCATTTATGCAAGGTTTTCTCTCCAGTAGCTGGTGACGGGGGTTCTTCCATGACTCCTTGTCCAGTAGAAGCACCACCAGTTTCACACCAGTCATGGAACTGTAGTTATTCCGGTCATTCGAGCTGATGCGGAGGTTGATGACGTGGCAATTAGTCACCAGTTTTTCACCACCAGCTGGGAGGATCAGCTCAGAGTGGTCAGGCAGTGTCACAAGGCTACAGGGCAGGTTAGAATTTTACGGCGGAGAAAATCTATCAGGAGTAGGATCTCGTACCTTCTACAGTTCGTGGTATGATTTTAGTAGCCTCAGTTTTATCTTCATATCTTTTTTATACTGGTGCCACGCATAGCTTTATCTCTATTGCTGCTGTGGAGAGTGGTGGGACCTCTGTCTTTTCTTCTGCCGACTCGTTAACACTAAACACACCTTTGGGGATGAGGACATCTAATATACGCCAGTGTAGAGAGTTCCCTCTCAAGGTTTTAGGGTATCGTTTCTTATGGGATATCTATGTCCTAGAGATGGCAGGCAATGATGTTGTTCTTGGGATGGACTGGTTGGCTCCCTTCCAGGAATTCGTCGGCTGTTATAGTCGCAGAGTGAGTTTCATTTCACCAGAGGGTGAATATTTTCTTCATAAAGGCGAATGGGATGTTTAGGCGAGTCGAGCAGGACTCGAGAATCATGGTCTAGGAATGGTGACAGCCTATATTTCTAGTCTTTATGTAGATGATCAGTGGACTTCATAGTTGGTCTTTCATCCAATGGTGGATCATTTCAAGGACATCTTTCCAGAGGGATTTTTAGGTTTACCTCTAGAGCGTGAGGTAGAATTTTCGATTGAGCTCGTGCCCGGAGTAACACCGGTGTCCATTACTCTTTATAGGATAGCTACACCTGTGTTGTAGGAGCGCAAGAAGTAGTTGGAGGAGTTGTAGGCAAAGGGATTCATCCAACCTAGTACTTCTCCTTGGGGTTCGCCTGTGTTGTTGTTGTGGAAGGAAGACGGTAACCTTCAACATTGTGTGTATTATCAGAAGCTGAACCAGTTGACGGTCACAAACTGATATCCCTTGATGAGGATCGATGACCTCTTTGATCAGCATTGAGGAGCCCTTGTGTTCTCGAAGATCTACTTGAGGTTCAGTTATCATCTTTTGCACGTTAGACTATCAGATATACCTCTTACAACCTCCAGGAGTAGGTATGGTCTATACAAGTATACAGTCATGTCATTCGGTCTCATGAACGCGCCTGCAGTTTTCATGTCACTGATGAACCAAGTGTTCCATCCTTACATAGGCTCCTTTTTCTTGGTCTTCGTGTACGATATCGTGGTGCACTCTCACATTCGACCTGACCATGCCACACAACCTGAGATCGTTTTCAGTACACTGAGAGAGCATTAGATTTATGCTAAACTCTCGAAGTGCCACATCTGGATGGATCAGATTCACTTTTTGGGTCACATAATCTCAGAGGAAGGATTTTCTGTGGACCCATAGAAAGTGAAAGTTGTAGTTTCATGGGAGCAGCCGAAGAGGGTTTTTGAGGTACGGAGTTTCCTAGGGCTGGCTGGATACTACAGATGCTTCATTCAGGACCTTTCATTCCTAGCAGCACTTTTTCCAGGTCTGACCAAGAAGGGGGTGAATATATTATGTTCAGATTCTTGTGAGTCAACCTTTCAGAAGTTCATGGGAAGGCTGACGTCAACACCAATACTATTTTTGCCAGATCCAGGTAAGATCTACACTGTTTATTATGATTCATCATATATTGGACTATGCGCTGTGCTTCTGTAGGGAGATGAAGTCATTGCGTATGGGTCTCGGAAGTTGAGGCCACAGGAGGGGAACTACGCTAGGCATGATCTAGAGTTGGTAGCTGTTTTTCAGGCCTTAAGCTGTTGGAGACACTATCTTCTAGGAGTGTACTTTGTGGTCTTCACCGACCACAAGAGTCTAAAGTACATCATCACTCAGCATGATCTGAATCTGAGACAGTGCAGGTGGGTCGAGTATCTTCAGTCTTTTTATTTCGAGCTTACCTATACGCCGGGAAGGGGAAACGTAGTGGCAGATCTGTTGAGTTGGAGAACTCAGATTCAGGCAGTTCAAGAGGCCAGTAATGAGTGGTAGGTGATGGCTCTGTTCTCTAAGATGCATCTGGAGGTGTACGATAGACAAGGACAGGAGAGGACCCTTTTCCAATATGGATAGTGAGAGAGGATGAGATCATGTGTTTCCAAGGACGTGTATGAGTGCCAGCAGACATACGCAAGAAGCTGGTGCGTGATTTTATTTCCTCAGTTTGGGCAGTTCATCCTGGAGTCACCAAGATGTATCAAGATATTCAATTCCAGTATTGGTGTACAAGTATGAATAAGGATGTCCCTAGTTTTTTCATGATATGCTCTACCTTTCATCATGGGAAGGCGGAGCATCAGCGACTAGCAGGCCTTTTTCAGTAGTTAACCATTCTGGAGTGGAAGTGGAACGATGTCGCGATGGACTTTGTGATAGGGTTACCAAGGTCGCCCTGACGTAGTGATGTTGTTTGGGTTGTCGTCGACAGGTTTACAAAGGTTTCTCACTTCTTACCGATCAAGGAGACCTTCATTGTCTATGATCTGGGACGACTTTACATCTGATAGATTGTGCATCTGGATGGAGTTCCACACTCCATTGTTTTAGACAATAATATGCTCTTTACCTCTCGGTTCTGGAAGGGATTTCAGAAGTCTTTGGGTACCCAGGTACTTTTGAGTACGGCATACCATCCCCAGACTGATGGCTAGTCCGAGCTCATGATCCAAGTGCTTGAGGATATGCTCCTAGCTTGCATCCTAGACTTTGGAGGTTCCTGGGAGAAGCATTTCCCTCTAGTGGAGCTTGCCTACAACAATAGTTTTCAGGAGACTATTCAGATGGCACCTTACGAGGCTTTTTATGGTAGGCCATTCCTATCACCCTTATGCTGGCTGGAGGTAGGAGAGGCAGCTTTGCTGGGACCTCGTCTTGTTCAGAAGACTTCAGAGCTAATAGAGCTGATTCGGAAGATGATGGCTACAGAACAGTCTCAGTAGACGTCTTATACTGATCAGCGGAGACGACCTCTGGAATTCAAGGTTGGGGATCAGGTTTTCCTGCATGTCACACCGAGGCTGGAACACAAGAGGATTCAGAGACAGGGTAAGCTTTCACCGTAGTACGTCAGGTCGTTTGAGGTTTTGGAGAGAGTTGGGCCAGTTGCCTATTGGTTGTAGCTACCCCAGAGGTACCATCCCATGCACGATGTCCCTACGTCTCTCACCTCCAACATTACTTTTCAGACCCGTCTCATGTCTTTCAGCCCGAGGAAGTTGAGCTCAATGAAAATGCATCATTGGAGGAGCAACCTATCCAGATTGTCCATCGCAGCATGACGGTTCTCCGTGGGTGGTCTGTCCCTCTTCTACGGCTGATATGGCAGCATGAGCGAGTATATAATGAGACCTGGGAGAGGGAGGCCAATGTACGATAGCAGTGGCTGGGGCTGTTCGGGGTTTCTGCTTCTACGCCTCACTAGGGATATTTGGGGATGAATCTCTTTAATGGGGGAAGTGCCTAAGAACTCGGATCTTTGTTTCAGGTACACCTTTCCTTTTTTTGATGTTTTTAAGAAAAATGATGTTTCTGGAAAATTTTTATGTACACGCCGTGTACATTTTGAGTACACACCGTGTACTCCATTCCCGCTCGAAGCCGTATACTGGCTATGTCCGGGCCACACACACGGTGTGTAGGGGTGACGTGGAGGACAATTTTGGCGACGTACGGAAAAACCTAGTACACGTTGTGTACTCTAAAATTACACGCCGTGTACTTTTCTTTTTTCACTAAATGCACTAGGTTCGCACCTGACAGACATAACTTTCTTCTTCTTCAGGATCTTCATTCGAGAGTGACCCGTACAACCGAAAATCTTCCCCAAGCCCTCATTCCTCTGTCTGATCTCTGTTCCAAATCCTGTCAATTGTGTTGGAATCGCAGCGGTGAGTTCTTCCTTCTTCTTGAGCCTTGATTTCCAATTCCTCTTACTTTTTATGATATCATGGGTTGAACTTTTTGGGCTTTTTCTCAGATCTACGTCGTTCTAAGGAGAATTTGTCGTCATTGTTCACGTATATCGATCCCCTAGCATCAAGGTACGTTGTTTGTGCATTTCTGTAGAAAGTCGATGAGTATTTTGTGCAATTCCACCAACACCCTTGAACGGGGTATTGCGTGTTCCTATTTTTCCCTTGTTGTATTTCCTGCTTTTCTTTATTGCTAGAGTAGATGTTTTGCCTGTGATTATGGGATTTTTTACTGTACTATGGATGTTTTCTTTGCTTGCCCAGCATGTTTGGTGTTTTTCCAGTTTCCATGCCTAGTTGTAGGATACGGGAACTATTGCTTTTTTATTCTGATTGAGCCTTAGAATGATATCCAAGTTGTTCTTGAGGTTTTCTTGTTCTATACACACACGCTATGCATGTTTATTTATACACAGGGCTGCGAGCACCTAGTGTAGTGGACCATAGGGAGAATGGTCTGAAGGGCTTCTCCCGAGTGTCTTTAATTGTGATGTGAGACCACAGGGGGAATTGAAATTGAGTTCTTCCCCAGAGATTCTGTAGTTCCTCGATGGGGGCCACATGGGGAATTTATGTTGAGTTCTTCCCGAGAGATCCTTTAGTATGATACGAGACTATAGGGGGAATTGATGGTGAGTGCTTCCCCAGATAGACTATTCTTTAGCTGAACCAGAGGGGTGAGACTGTGTGTTCCTCCTAGGGGGTTGCTAGTACGTATAGTTTGAACCATAAGGGTTAGGCTATGAGAACTACCTAGGGGGTTTCCTTGTTTTACTTGTTGTTTGATTTGTACTTTTGTAGTTTATATGCTAGTCTGTAATTTGTAGCTGTTGTGTATTTTTACTGTTTAATGTTCATGTACTTTACATGCCATGTATTCATTGACTGTTAGGAATAGATCTTCGGGTGGTTTCCTACTAGGGAATTGTCTCACACCCTGTTTGGGCCATGATTTTGGGCCCAAGTAGACTATTATGTTGCAGGTATAGATAAGGTCAAAAGACCTTCTAATTCGGGTACTTGATTGCACTAGAGCTAGAGAGCATGGGACAGAGTCGAGGATTGCGATGCTGAGGAGTTGCTCATCTATTTTTATTTTTCTATTGCTTTAGTACTTGTGTTTAGTTGTATTTCATCACGTTGATGTGTTTGATTCTTTCCTTAGATACTTGTACCTGCTGCATCATTATCATCATTACTATATATTCATTGCTTTCGCTGTTTGGTTCAGTTGTTGCGTATTGTTTACTGCTTCCGCAAATTACTGGTAATTTCTTTTCTTACCTTGTATACCATACCAAACGAGGGCTCAGTTTCTCCAACAACTTACCAAGGCCCTCACTACTAGTCAGCAGCCTCTGGTATTTTGGGAAATGCGCTTGAGGTAATGAGGAAAACTGGGTGCGGGGCACCTTTAGGTGGCTTCCAGAATCGGGATGTTACAGTCAACATGGTGATTTTGTCAGCGTTCACCTAGATGGCATCATGTCACCTAGATGTACATGGTAAAAATATCATGAATTCCATTCATATCTCATTCGAATTCCATTCTAGATCCTCAAGGGTTTGAGCTAAACCCACTGAAACCCAGTGCGCAGACTTCACTTAATAATAAGTAAGGCATCGAGAAAAAAACTCCACAACTATTTTCTTCATCCTTGGCAACAAAAACTATTGTAGGAGGTCCTATTACATCTTCACCACAACTAGATGTACCACCAAATGGGATGTTTTAAAGTCACTCTAAACCTCATCCCACAACATCACTAGTATTACTGTGTGTCCTCGAAAAATAATGACATGCTACCCACCTTTTTGAATATCTACCAGGTCCATGCCCTATAGATATTTGAGCATGTAGGGTCTCATAGTCGGTATCCCCAAGATACGCCTCATTGAATCACTATATGTGTGGAGGGGTAACCAAAATTTACTAGAGTAATGATGATTCATCTCCATCCATAAAGGAAAACTACCTTGATTCCAACTTCAATGATGCCTTTTTCAGTAGTTTTGAACTAGATATTCTACTGAAAGAAACCTCCAACACATTACACTTCCTAGGGGTAGAGAAATTATCACATCCATAGTATTGTAAGAACTCTATCTATCACATTAATATCATGTTTATATCCATTTGGGAGAATATATACATTAGACTCTTGTGGTCGGAGTAGACTATAAACTTCTCACCCATCAGGTAGTGTCTCCACATGTTCATTGCAAAGACAACTGTTGCAACCTCAAAATCATGGGTCATGTAGTTCTACTCATGTGGTCTCAACCAGTGTGAAACATAGGAAATCACCACTTTCATATGCATTAGGAAACAACCAAGCCTCATTCCCGATTCATCACAGAACACTACGTACTCATCAACCTTTATTGGAAACCTCATGATCGTAGAGCTCGTCAAACCTAACTCAACTCTTGAAAATCCTACTATAACTTCTCTATACATATGAAAGGTTTGCCATTTCGATTATAATATCTCATAGGTGTTAATATCCTAGAGAAATCGAGTATGAATATATGATATTATCCTACTAGTCCACGGATGTTCTACCCCTCCTTCACTTTCTTAGGTGGGTCCAATTCTAACAATACCTTGACCTTTTACGGGTCCACTGCCACACCAACTTTTGAGACAACATGTTCAATAATGAGGATTAACTGAATCAAGAAGTAGAACATCATGAGTTTCCCATAATACAGGTTATAATGAAGTATTTACGGAACTTTCCTTATGTGTAACACATGCTCCTCCTCAGATTCTGAATACATAAGTATATCATGGATGAAAACTATCATGAATAGGTAAAAGTAAGGATAAAATATCTAGTTCATGAGTCCCATGAATGCTTTTTCAGTGCTCTTCATGACAAAGGGAATCACCAAGTACTCATAGTGAACATAACAACATCAGAAATTTGAAATTGGTATATCCTTTTCCCTTACTAACAACCGATGATATCATGATCCGAGGTCATCCTTTGAAATAAATCTCTCCCCTCTCGACTACTCAAAGAGTTCATTTATCATCGGTAGTGGATACTTGTTCTTCGTGTTCACCTGATTTAAATATTGATAGTTCTCACACAACCTCAATCTCTCACCTGCCTTTTCGTGAAACAAAATTGGGGCTGCCCATGGTGAAAAACTGGGTCTCAAGAAGACCTTACTCTACAAGTCTTTCAACTACACCCTTAGCTTGTGAGGATCTGTGGTAGCCATCCGATATGATCGTTAAGATATTATTATTGTCCCTGGGTAAAAATCAATGTATAATTATATCTTATACTGGGTAGGTAATCCTAGAACATCTTCAAGAAAAACCTTTATGTACTCTTCCACCACTATTGTAAACTAGAAGGTCATAACATATATTGTAATGAGGGTCAGGCTAGCCAACTGATGAGTAATCTACTAAACCCTCCTATGCATGAGTTTATCCTATGCTGCCTGGGTTTCCTTTTCACTAAAAATGGACATATTTGTTCCATCATTGTAGACACACATCAACCTTCTGGTAAAATAGTCAATTTAGGCATGGACTGTGGATAACCAATCCATACTAAGAATGAAATCATAAGGCCTCAACACTATCACCAAGAGATTCTAACAAAAAATCTCACCTCTCAGGGTCAAGTAACACTATCGGTATAGATGTTTGATCATTGATTCTTCCTCAGTAGGTGACTCAAAGCGTAATGGTCATGTCAATGGTTAAACCAAAATATAAAGGTCTCGAACAAGACATGTGGAGATAAATAAATGACTAGCACATGTGTCTGTCATTATGGTGGATAATATAGAAAAGACACTAATCGTACCTCAAATAATTCTTGGAGCCCCTGGGTCATATGGCCTGACTGCATTCAGTTGCCCCCTCCCCAATCCTACAGCTCCCTAAGCCTGGCATGGACCTCCTGGGGATGGTGGTTGTAATGAGTCTAATCATCGACCACCTCCTGTTGATATGCCAGCTCCTCTTCCAAAAAAATTTCCCTTTTGTATCTACATTCTCCCGTTGTTTTCTCTACCATAATTCTTTTCCATAGTCTCCTTGTTAGGAGAATGATGGGTTAGAAAATCTCGAACAATATGTCCCCAACCCTCACATGAATATCACTACCTCTCCCTAGGCTGACTGGACCCACCATGTGAGCCCTGAATTGTAGATCCAATGTCCTGGGGCCTCATCCTAAAACATCTCCCACATCTAGGTCCCCGGGATTGATGTTGGATCCCGGGTGTAGTGGTATCTACTTCTACTCATCAATTTCATACTATCACATTATGTATCTACTTAGCCATGTAGCTTTCAACCACCAAAGCATGCTCAAGAACCCCATCATTAGTAGGAATGCATAGATGGATAATGATGACTTGGATGTCTCTACACAGACCCAGATCAAAGTAATGAACATTGAAGTATCAATCTCTAACCATATCCATTGAGTATAGAGAATGGTTGGAGAACCTCAATGAATAATCAGCCACTATCATGTTACCCTGCTGGAGCTATAAAATCTCATGTATACACGTATATCTTAGTGTAACTAGTGAGAAATCCTCCTTGAATAAATTCTTGAACTCTATCATTGAAATAGTAGCATCTTTATGAGTCTAAATAGCCAAACTCAACCACCTCCCTGTTGATCCATGTTTAAGGCTCGCCTCCAAAACCACCATATGATCTATTGGTGTCCAGACGAGGTGGAAAACATAGGCCACCACCTCAAGGAATACCTCAGTCACCTAATATTCTAGATCACCTTAGAACATGAGGCATATTATTCTCTAAAAATCATGAAGTGTGCTCAACCTATTATCCTCATCTATTAGTATTGTGGGTACCTTGTGCTTCTCCAAAGGTGTTAGTATGGATAGTGAACAACCTAGTGGCGACATCTAGGAAACAATTTCCTATTCCGAACCCTCATCACATATGGGTTCATCCTCATTATTGAGATACTGATCATTACTGGTATATGCCAGAGAGGCATCCGGAAACAAATATGAAATACCACGGCCAATGAGTATATCTAGAGAGCTAACTCAATAAAGACATTGAAACCACAACCCATTCATATAAGATGCATGTACTATTATTATCTTTTTAATTATTCCTCCCATGTACCATGTATAAAATTAGTTTATTAGAGTCTAGGTGTATGGATATGTTTCTTCCCCGCACCACCACTGTATTACTTTACCTAAAAGAAGAAATCAAAACACTTAACGTTGTTTCCACAAACCAATATCACAATCTCCGAGTCCTAAAGTTGAACTTTCCACCGATGATACCACACATTAATGACCCATCAAAGTGGGCCCCATGTGGTGACTCCCCATTCCCTCCACCAATAGGCCATGGGATAGTGACTAGCACAAAGTTTTTATATCATTAAAATGGTAGGCATTGCCTATGTACCGATATGCATAAACCCATCATGGATACCCCAAAAAGATGAAATGTAAAAAACCACTTTTTAAACAATGCATGAATACCACTATTTCCAAAACAATAGTGTATGATAGTAACATAATGAATGCAATGTAAATCGAGAGAGAATATAATCCCACTAAAAATTTTTGTAATCCACAAGTCCAACCTGTAAACAAAAAGCACTGGGACTGCGGTCTGTATCCATAGGAACACCCTGGCCAACCTGATCTCTCAAAGGTCTTTATAGTCTTATTAATCCTATGAATCTATCAAATTGTCTCTCATATACAAAATAAATGAAATGTTTGATGACATCCCATGAAGAGGTGAGCATAAAAATACTCAGTAGGGTACCCTGAAACCACAAAGAAATATAATAAATGAAATTACAGTCATCTCTAGACGAGTATTTTTTTACAACACATATATGAATATACAAATATACAAAATCCCCGACACTCAGACTAGAGGTATGTAATGAATACTAGATACCAAAATTAGGTATTCGACTCGAAGATTCCATAAATAACTCATCTGGGAGAACAAACTTTTAAATAGGACAGCACTAGATACATTCATCTGATTTGTACTGTCAATCATGAACCGTCATGAGAGAGATATATCCTGATAGATATGAAGAGGGATATATGATAAATAGATGAGGATCATAGTCTGAGCCGCGGGGTGATACCTATAACTCAAATCTAGATTAACCAGCCATGAAGAGGATCAACACCTTCACAGTGTTGATCACGTCGATACTGGGAACCCTATCTAGGGTAAGAAGAATGAATAAATGATCCTCCTCCATGCCTCTCTTGGTATTACACAAATCAATCCAATAAGTCCTGCTAAAGGGATCATAGTAATATCAATATGAAATTATTCAAAACTACCTTCAAGGAAAATAATAAATGAAACAAACCCTAATGATTCTTGTATAATATAAGGATGGCAAGACAATAAATAAAAGTTGAAAGGGGTAAACATTGTGTAATATGGGTCACGCATCATGTCCCATGACCCTGGGCACTACTTGTGTATAATTTATTGTTACTATAGAACATTTTTTGTATAAAAAGGAGTACATGGTGTGTACAAGAGATCCCATGTAATTTTTATCCATCTGGGGTCTACCCGTGTACTCTGTTCGTGTGCTAGTACGCTGCATCATCCCTCGTAAACCTTCCCATATACTGGTACATGAGTTATCCCATGTATCTGGTCTTTTACATGCTGTGCGGTAGAAGAAATATCAGTTATGAAATTTGTTTACTCCACCATATGCATGTGTAATTCAGAATGTACATGATGAGTTGTCTTATGATGAATGTGCACACTATAGCATGGACTACACATTGTGTGTTATTGAATTTTCAAAATGTCATCTTCTTCTTCCCGCTCACATCGGCTGATCATTGGGTTCCACTATGATTATTGGAATTCCTAGGAACACATGATCAAGGTTCGTCTCACCACCCTAACACCCAAACAAGGGGTTTGGGGTCTTCAATCATCTCAGAAAAAACCAACAAAATCAAATCTGACTCATTCACCTAGAGAAAAAATTCTCCCAAATCGCTTTGATTAATCTGTCGCCATCACCAATTAATCTTCAACGAGTCAACTTCATGATGAATCATCAATGTCAAATTATTATTCCAATAAATAAAATAAAAATGATTATTCATTCAAAAAACGTGGAATAACGAAGAACACATAGAACAATCGGGGGAGGGAAAATACACAAGGAAAAAATATGATTAATGAACCTTGGTTATTGTTTGTTCCATACCTAATCAGTTCTCATAAAAATATTCAATAATAAAAACAATAATCTCTATAATCAAATGTATTAATTTATGAAATGTATAACCCATCTCGGAAAGAATGATCGGACCGCCGATCAACATGTTCGTTGGTCAGTCCATGTACATTGTTGAATTCAAGAACGAGGAAGGAAATCCAAAATAACACATCCTACTTAGGAATTGGATCCCTTGAAATTGAAAATTGATTTCCACTAGTGAGATATTTCAATAATGACGTTCTTTGAACTTCGATCCACAGTTCCTTCATCCCCTGTTGAGAGAAATCTTAAGAGATTCCCCTCTAGAGACTCCAGGGAATTCTAAGGTTATAATCCTAACCTTATATCCATTCTTCAAGGTTTATTTAAGATAAAAACAATTATTCTATCTCTATGTCGATGAAATGGAAAAAATAAAATTAAATATCAATTTATTTTTTCATTAAAAATGTACAATACCACATTTCATAGTTGACCCATGTTGGCCAATGATAGGTCACGACTATGGTAATGTCACTTTATCTGAACAAAACAGTTGCCTCATACTTATAATATGGGATTCTATTTTGAATTAATTCCACTTTTTGTAAAAATTGTGTTTCTGTGCTTTATAATATTTTAATATTAATTAAAAATTTGTTTTAGGCTCACCGGACCTCATAATAACACCCTTCTTAGTGCCTATTCTTGAATATAATCCATATAATATTTAGAAAATAATACATATAAAATATGAGAAATTATAGTATAAGGTTATTATTCTTAAAAAAATACCTCTTATTTCACTCATTCTTCATTTTTAACGTTTTTATTGTGTTATGTATATGATTTTATATGATTCAAAATATATGAAAAAATTATACTAATTTAATTTTTAGTGATAAAAGTTTGGTTCATGACATATAAGGTAGTATAATAGATTGAAGAACGAAGGATAATCTATCTAGGGTGAAATCACCCCATTAAAGGGGGACATAATTCCTCAATTTCTGGAGCCATGGATATTGGATCATCATTGATGTAGGTGTTCACACTTTGAAAAGTGGGGTTATGTTGTGATGAAGAACTTGTAGTTTGTTGGGACCTCATCCTAGGGGAAGTTACATTATGACTTAGAGAGGTCACACCTCATCGTTTCATGGTATGAGTGAACCATGATGTGACCATGAAATTTTTGTCCATATTTTCTTCTATAATATTTTTTAATTGAAAATGTTTCCTTTTAGTGATTATAAACTGGAAACACCCCTACAAAATTTCATTTTTTCATTACTTCTCTCTATGGGGAGGTCGAGCACCTCTTCCCCATTTCTATCACTTTAATTAATATTGTTCTGTAGGGTTTCATCATGTGTATTTTTACAAGGTATATTTCCTTATCCAACTATTTCTTCCACATTACTATCCACTTATATTACATTTCATGACTACTGTTTTGGGGAGATGATTTCACCAGAACATGGGGGAATAATCTATCTTCATGTGGTTGTGGTGTGTGGTTTATAGAGGAGGTAAAATGTAGGAATTTTCATTCAACCCATCATAATATGTAATTTGATATGATCCCCACATGTTTCATTAGGATTTTTTATATAATTTTAATTTTTGACTATAGATTATTTTAAATCAATTAGGGATTTTGTGTTTATTATCTTCAAGCTCATATTCAGAGTTGACTATAATTTTTTCTAATTATTACAGTATCATTAAACCACTAGACTAGTTTGGTATTTATTATTCCATCAGGGAATTTATTTCTGAAATTTTGTGTTTGATAATATGATGGTGTTTATGATTTATATTCATTTTTTTGAGTTTGAGGAGGTCAGTGTAAACTACAGAATGATTTATGGTTCATTGGCTGAGATAGGTGGAATTAATATTACTCATTATATTGTTCATTATGTGGTTTTGTGTTATTCTGTGAGAATTCGTATAATTATACAATCATGTTTAATTATTTTTTATCATACACTATAAATTAAAATGGGATCATATCAACTTAATAGTCAACAAGGATCACTTGAAATTTATATATAATTCATTACTGGTTCCTCGATTGAATAAGAGTCAGTGGTACTACATATATATTTTGTGGGGGAGTGGTTAGATTATCAATATAAATGGAATTTTCATTTTTAGATATTAATATGAAATTATGGTTTTAGAATAATGGATTTCTAGAGGAAATGTTTTAATGATGTATTTTCAATGTAAACGAGATAATTTAAACTGATGGGTTCGAATGATATTTGTGATGAAATGTGGGGTCTCTAGGAACATTTTTAATGAGATTATTACTAAGGGTGTAGTTTCATGAATATGGAACAATATTATTTTCTAAATAATTTTAAAGACTATTTTTATTTTATTTATAGAGAAAAGTTAGAAGGTCTTTGTTGAGATTGATT
This sequence comes from Viscum album, assembly GCA_963277665.1. Lineage (NCBI taxonomy): Eukaryota > Viridiplantae > Streptophyta > Magnoliopsida > Santalales > Viscaceae > Viscum > Viscum album. The sequence goes on from OY728166.1 coordinate 392,800,321, forward strand.
TTTCATAGTTTGAACTCATGTTGTTGATGTTATTTTTATTTAAAAATAATAATAAATTATACCAAATCTATAATTCCTACATGAATTTTGTTTCATTATGATCCATAATTTGTTATATTGGTATATGTTGTATGGAATGTTGTGTTAATATTATTAGGTTATTATAAATTGATATAACTGACCCTTGTAGGGTATATATGGGAAAAACATCTTGGGTTGTTAAAAAATGTCTTATTACATTGACATGAGTAGGACTATCCCCATAGTTAATATGGGAATAAGATTACCCAATAAGGGATGTTCATGTATTGGGTGACCCAGCAGTCTAGCATATATATTTGGCCAATGAGTTCCATTAATTATTATGGTATTGGTTTAAAGAACATGGTTAATGTGAGATGAATTTAGAGGTTATTAGAGGGATGTTTTGGTTTATCCCAAATATGTATTAACGTTTAGGATGTTTTAGTGTGTAATTGTTCGGGTGATTGACAGGAATGTTATGTGATTCATTGGATGCCAAGTTTGTATATGTGTGAAAAGATTTGATATTTTCATTACTATGACTAGATGATTTTCCTAATTTTTAATAATAAGGTTTTGTAGGTTTCAACTTGAGTGATAATGAATCATATCAATTTTGATATGTCATATGTTTTTTGCATGATGTTGGATCAAGATTGATTAAGAAGGTATGTTTGGGAATGTGGGTCCAAACATGAGTGAGAATTTGTAGTCATATACAAGAAATGTGGCCAACCATGAGTATGATTTTGTGGTCAGGTACTTGATGTAAGATGAACCTTGAGGTTCAAGGTGAGGTTTGGAAATTGTCATAGGATTAGTGGACGAACTCAACATTATTGGGAAGGTGTTGGTTGGTACATCAATTTAATGAAATAAATGGTCATGTATTTGACATGGGATATGATATGGTATTATGAGTGATCAATATTGTATGAGAAGTTTCTAATAAGGACTTTTCACAGTATTATATGTGGTACATTAAATGGGATTTTTACTTTATTAAAAGTTATAGTTCAAACTCGGAGAGATATTGTGGAATGAGATGAGCCTCTTATACCAACATTTCCCAATGTAGGATGGGTCAGGTGTTTTAGATTCATAGTGAGCACAATATATCATATCACATATGAAGGTATATAAATTGTGTGTTATATTTATAGGTGGGTGAGTTTCATTAGAATAACATACACTCTTGTATATTTATTACATATATACCCACTTCATAATAGTTTCACCCATTATTGTTAAGGAGGAAGGGGAAATATTATTGGTTTTTTAGATTCCCCGCCTACCTGAGTACACAATATGGGTTTTAATGTACGTGTGTACATCATAAAGATTAAATTTGGGAGTAGGTGTACTTTATTTATAAGAAATTGGGTCATGTGTAGAAGATTGTGGAAGATGAAGATTTTGTGGGATATTTTTGTGAGTTGGTTGATGGGCCAATGTAGTTCACTTTTCAGTTATTGTACTCCATATATACTAGCTAGTGTTTAGTTATATTATTTATGTTAGTGATAATTTAACTTTGTATCTTACCCCCATTTAAAATATTTATTATTTATGTGCTATATATTTTGGACTTTTTTGGACATTTTTCCCATGTTTATTGTCTAGAGTTTTTTTGTAAGTATATAATATGGATAGGTCATACAAAATTTTATGTATATTCAATCATGAGACTTTTGATTTTTATATTTGGTCATATTATCCACATGAATTTTTAAACCCTAACCAAATGTTGGTATAATATAGTTTATTGGGCGGCATGGTTGAGTTCCTGTAGCCTCCCTTATCAGTAGTCATTCAAGAGATTCGGGATCAGTTAATACACATATCATTATAAGTCTTAAAACCGTGAGTATTATTCCCCCTATTAAACATGAATTTCTATCTAGTTTTTTATATAGATTAAAGATAAAAAAATTACATAACTAGTTTATAAAATCCGTACAATTTTTTAGCTGGTCCATACCCAAAATAATATCCAATTAAACTACAAAAATATGTACATGATCTATAGGTAATTCCTCTCTAACAAACATAATAGGGTTGTCTCTTAATATCATGGTATAAATTGATCCACTACATTTTATTTCCAAGGATATTTAAACCATTATTAATTATAGTGAGTATTTTATATGAACTAGGAATTTTTTGGATATAAATGGATAAGTTGTTCCCAAATCGAAAATATGTAAATGTCATGATTGTTAAAATTGATATGGTACCTTTTAAAATATCGTTAGGTTATTAAACTTTTTCTATTTTGATAAAAAAATTAATAACATTGACCATGAGGATTTTGGGATTGAGGAAGTTTATTCCCTTTATTCATCATATTCTATAAAAAATTTATTAGCATAATGACTCATCTCATTATAAATCAAAAATCAAAACATATGTTCTGGATTTTGGGAAACCATACGTGGTTCTTGATTATTCCTAGCATTATAACTAACTTACAATTGTCTAGTTCCATGTCTATGTTCATGGGATTAATGAAAAATCCTTTCAAATTCATAAAATATATATATTCACTAGATAAAATTTCATGAGTGTATTCATATACATTTTCATCATGTGTTATATTAGAAAATCTTCTTTTATATCATCAAAATAGGTGATATTATTATGTGATTTTCCTATTTGTGTTTCTTATCAATGATTACATGAGACATTAACTATTCAGGAATTACAATTCCACATATCTATAAGAGTGAATTGTTTCATCATAATTACCAAATTCAATGATTTCCAATTCATTAAGAACACATAGATTTAACACATTCTAAAATTTATTAATATTACATTAAATATAAAGGAAAATTTTATAAGTAAATGTTTATAAATAATAACATTCACCCTTTTATTTTTTTAATGATCCATAATACTTTTTATTAAGTTAAAGGAATTTTTTCTCTATCTCTATTAGTGAAATATGTGTAAAATATTTATCTAGGAATAAACTATTAAAATATCCCCATAAAATATATTTGATGTTATCTTCATTAAATCAATTATTCATTAAATTCATCCATTAATAAACATTTATTTTAAGATGTTAAGTATCTCGATCAAAATTATATAGTATATAGAAATACACCATTGAATATCTTATCTAATTATTTTACCCACCATTCAACTGCAAATGGATATGCATACCCGCTAAATGATGTAGTTTTTTTCTCAGAAAATTTATCAATAGTTAAATTTCTATTTCAGGTTAATTCCTTGCATTCTATATGGATATTAATAGTATACATAACCTAATTGATTTGTGATAATATATCCTTGACATGTTCATAATTTTCCCCAATGAAAAATGGTTTCATATTTATAAAATAATCACATTTAAAATAGTTCTTATATTGTGTATTTTAATTTTTCCATCACATTTACCATTCCATATTTTAAATATGATGAATTTTTCATGGTAAAATAATTATATATAAGATCAAATATGAAATATTAACCATATTAACTAGTAATATTTTTATCAATGTAAGGTATTTATCCTAGGGTAATAATCATAATTCAAAAAGATAACTAAAATATATATCAATGCATATTGAGAAACTACAGACCCAAACTCACATATCTATTGTTTTTATTACATAAATTCAATACATAATATGATAAATATATACATTTAAAACTTCTTAGAATAATTATGATCCATTTCATTGGGAACTGTGGAAAAATACTTAAAAATTAACCAACAAACATTTATATTTTCAATTATTTGAAATATTCATTATTCCATATACCATTGATCCCCAAAAAAAATCATTTAATCCTTTTATGTTGAGAAACATATGAAATGTTGATTGTAGATTATATGATAGGGTAGTAATAATTAAAGTAGTGTATTAAGGAATAAAACACATTAAAAAAACATGGTAAATAGTAAACATGATAAATAGAATGGTACAGTTGAAAAAAATGATACATAAGAAATGAATTATAATTTTTAAATCATGAAAAATCATGAAAAACATAATAATACAAGGATACCAATAAATTTAATGGTATCTGAATTGATCTAATGGAAATGATACATGCTAAATCAATATTATCATTATCATTATTTATGCATAGTATCTATGAATTTGACAACATTACCATATGAATAAATTGCTATATAACCAAGCCGAACCAACTGATTACATGTGCAATATATAATTCATAGAATTATATGTATATTATTGAGATAAAATAACATTAAACATCCATAAAATGTAGCAATATTCAGCATTAATAAATGAGTACATATTGTGCATTCTAATTTAATAAATCCCCTTTTAATGAATCATAATGGTTTCTTGGTTAATAAAAATCAATAAAAATATTTAATTATAGTTTATTCACATCTCTGTTTATGTACTAATTGAAATACTTTAATTAATTTTAAAAAATGATTCTATTAAAATATTTTTAATGTAATAATGAAATGTGCCACTATTGCGAAAAAATTCTTGTTCATGGTTCATTCAAGGCCCTCATAGATAATGAATTGTTTACGTGTTATTTATATATAAATAAATTAGTTAGATTAACCCCCTATATTTTCAAAAATTATTCATTCAATCCACATGTTCTTACATTACATTACCGATATAATAAAATAATGACGGTGAGTACTTCGGTTATCATTAATATAATTGAAAACTTATTTATAGAAAATAACATAATCAATAATAATTTGTAAGAATATAAGTAAGAGGTATTTATGTATTAATACATTAAAAGAGATCACATATCAATTGTATTACTAGTGTATCCGAGATTATAATAATGTTTGATTAATTGGATATTGTTTTTAATATAATACATTAGCATAAGAGTGTAATGATAATTAATGTGTATTTAATAATTTATAATAATTAGAAATGATATATGTATATTTTATATAGGAGAATAACATAATAGAATATATTATTTAAACGGTCTTTATGAAAAAAAATAAAAATCTAAAATGAAAGAGATATTAATATGTGTATTTCATTTAGCAAGGTAAAAACTAATAAATACAGTGTAATTAAATGAAACGAACAATATATTAGGAAAAAAATAAAAATGTATGGTAAAACACTTTATTATATGAAAATAATAACATTCCATGAAAATTTGGAGGTGATTATAATAAGATAATTAATATATGAAAATTAAGGGAGTTAAATATAAACCTTTTCCATACTCAAACATCTTTTCTTAGGATAGTACATTTAAACTATAAGGGTATATAAATTTAAAAATTAAATTACACTCATAAAATTATAAGTTATTTATTAAGAATTGTACATATAGAAAAAAGGAACAACCCTAGTTATTTTATACCATTATAAAATATAGTCAATCAGATTTAAAAAGACATTGAGAATTTTAATAGTTTATAATATCTATATTGTATGGTAAAATTGAAGGTAAGTATATATTATAGGCAATGAAAAATTATAGTTAATATATATATAAGATGTTATGGCGTCAACTAGTTGTGTTTAACCCTATGAAGTCCAATCATAAGACCTTTTAAGGGGGATAGAATCACTGGTCCTTTCCCTTGATGAATACCAAAGTGAAATTCAATAAATAAGTCACAAATAAAAATGATAACATGGTAATTTAATAATTATCGAGATCAAAACCCAAACTATATTCCTCGAACAACCTAAAAATGTGCCAACATCGCACACCTTTCCCTTTAGGAATATATTTGTGTAATAAATGGCTATTTATCTTGACCTTAAAAGTAAGAATTGTTATGCATTATTTAAGAAAAAAATTATGTTTTTGGAAAATATATGGTTTTACAACTCTTTCTATTAAATTATATAATTTTTAAATAAATATCTCATTAATATAATAAAATTAATAAATATATTTCTGATAGAAAAGTGATAATATTATTTAATGATGTCTAACGCAATGTTAAAAATGGTTAGAAAATTGTTATTGTCATAAATAAAAGAATTTTATTAGTAAATAGGGGTTTTTATTTATAATTTTAAATACTCATGATATTATAATTAATTTATTAAAGTAAATATAAATTTCAAAATTTTTATATTCAAATTAACTTATGGTGAATGTTTCATAAATTTATAAGATAGTCAATTTTTTTGTGAGCATTAAATGTTGTAAAAATTTATAGTATGTATTATGACATCAAAATGGATTAAAATTAAAGTAATAGATTATCTAAATGAAAAGCATGGGAAAATATATATTTCCAATTAAAATATTTATTTTAATTTTATTTATTATTTTTATAAACTTGTAACTAACCCTCCAAAATCTATATTATATTATAATGTTTTAAAATCTGTTCAATTTTAAAATTACTCACTTACGCATCACCAATGGTATTGAATTTCAAATTTTTCATTCACATCCATGTAAAATATCATAACAAATACTTTTTGGAATAACTAATTGGAAAAACCATGGTGATATTTGTGGTTTTGAATATTTATTTATTTATATTTCAAAACCTATCTTTAGAAATTAATTTAGATTTCCACACATTATAATAAATACACACGTAACCACCCACTCCTATTAACTCGGGCACCATTTATCATGAATTTAATCTCACTTTCCATCACTAAATGTATTACATGGTTCTCCTATGATTTTAATAAGCCCCTCCAAGTCATTTAGTAGCAGCCTCGTAATGTAAAAGGATTCTCTCTTCCTCCTTATTCAAGCACTTTCATGGTATTATTGAATTTGATTTTGAAATTTTCTTCTTAGAATGTGTTTTCACACAATCAATTCACTATAAATATGATTTATATATAATGTGGGGCCAGAATTAACTTTTATTAAAGCCTTAAATTAATCTTTATACACACCCATTATGTTGTTGAAATTATCCAGTGATTTTCCATAACAAAAATTTCTGTAGTGAACACACATTCTCATTTCCAATCAAGGGTATTCACCTAAATATTTATTTCCTTCATTTATTATTGTATTAAATTTTTGTAACCCATTGTCCTAAATTATACGACTAAAATTGATGAATGGAATTATTATTTTGTAAGATCTTTTTAGAACAATAATATAAGTACCAGATAAGAATTTGACAGGTGAACCCAAAATTATATACCATTCCAATGCATCGGGTAATGCTTTTATCTAATTACATACAATTTATTGTGACTAATTTATATTACTAAGAAAAAAATGTTATGGTGTATCAATTTTTTTGTAAAGACACCAAACCTAGTAGACCAGAGTCAGTGGTTTCATTATTACATTGGTGCTTCATGCAAGTAATCATATCAAAATTGACCGAATTTTTTAATTGTATTAGAATACTAGATTCACAATTAAAACACACATTAAAATTGAAAACAAAAAATACTCTATGTAATTATATTTTATAACAACATTATTACCTATATAATATCCCTATATATCAATCATAATAATGTACCTAATATCCTAGGGAAAGGAAACATAAGAAAGAGGGGTGAACTCTTGATTATAAGTGGTATGGGTATAAATTAAGTGATCAAAAAAATGTATAATAAACATCGTATAGAAAATAAATAAAACAAATTATATTTAACCAGTAACATAAACATGATGAATAATATGGAATGAATAAATAATGATAAAAATAATTTGATATAAATAATCCCATGAGATTGAAACTTATAAATGAATATTCTAACCAATCAAATAATCACAATGATGTCAATAACTAATATCATAATTAGGGAATGCATAATTATGGAAATCATAACCATATTTTAAAATCCTCATGCAATGACATATTACATAAATGGGTAAGGAATCATCCAAAATCCCAATTTAGTTTCTCTTATTAGACCTAATGATATATTTAGGGGGCTATAGCAGGCCCCACCTATCACATATTAATTCAAATGATTTACTCATATAAAGGGGAAAAATAATCTTTAAGAATTCATATTGAAAAAGAATAATAAAAAACATTAATAATATCCCCAATAAAACATCAAAATAAAGTAAACATTTATATTTTAAGATAACATATAAAATGTTGATAATTTCCTAATATATAAGAATAATAAAAAATCATACCCAAATAATATGGAGAATGTTATAAAAGTTGTAAATACTTAGATATATGATCATAAAAATCTATAGAAATAATAATTTATCTATATTTATAACATATACCCAATAAAGAATAAGGTGAAATGAGTTTTTTTGTAACATATTAATAAAAATACCATAAAAATTCCACTGAAAACATTCTTGATGAAAATTCCATTTGCACTCTCAAATTTATTTTTACAATATGGTTTTTAGAACGTATTGGAAAAAATAGTATTTAAAACTAAAATTTTTAAACAACCAAATAAATTTTAAAAATATTTATCGTTCATGATGTTAGGTAATATTTTACAGGTCGTATATGTGAAAAAAAAAAATTTCCACGCCGTTCTAAAAATGTTAAAAATTACTTAGTTCAGAAAAACAAAAAAAATCCATTTAAACCATTCTATAAAAAATCAATTGTCACGTACATGACTTAATTTAAAGTAAAATATAAATTACTTTCCATTCATGCTTTGTTTTTGGGGTTTCCCAAACTTATATGGTGTAATGAGTGAGTTTTTATGAATTGGGCCAAACCGTGAGCCCAATTCCATATTTACAAATAAATATTGATTCCTTTATAAATCATTCATTTTTCAACATTTTTCGTCCATTCCAATTCCTACTTAGCATCCTCTAACCTATTAACACCACCATTTTAATTTGGAACTTTAATAAATCCATAATAATGGTGGATTTGGGTTTTTATTTAAGGGATTGGGCCTACCTGAAATCCAATTTCCTACATTAAAAATAGTTTTTAATTATTTAGAATATCCTTCAATTTTTTTGTTTTTCGGAGATTCTAACTCTCCCCCAAGACAAATTACCTGAGGCGCGCCCCCATGCACTCATCCCTCTATTTTGGATCTAGGATTCATCATGAATTTTGATAGAACATCTCTAAATGTCTCAAATCGCCTAGATTTGATGAGGTAAATAGATTATTTCATAACTCCTTAATTTCTCACTATTATCCACCTATTTCAGTTCTTACATGATCAATTCATCCTTGTTCAAATCTCCATTGAATGTATGGTTGTTTTTAAATTTAGATATTGTTGTATTTGTAGTTACTTATTCAATATTTATCAAGGAAATTGATTCCTTCTTGGTTTCTTCTTTTCCCCTTAGGGTTTCCTCCATCTTTCATTATGTTCTAAAGTGCCCAGAATTTAGGGTTCTAACCTAGGGTGTGATTTTTTGCCTTTTAGATCAAATATTATTTTCTAGGGCTAGATTTATCTTCCTTGTGGTGTGATGGTGGTGCGGTTGACGTTTCGCACCATGTTGTGAGGGATTCGACACGTTCAGATGGTGATTCCATGGATAACCATTACTTGATGAGTTATTTTTCTTGTTTTACTAGTTTTTCATCTTCCCCATATGTTTTTTGTGGTGATAAAACCATTTTTTTGGGATTTGGATAAGAATTTAATTTCATAATTGATTTTTTTTGAAGTTGTGACCTTTTCGAATGTGACACATGTGGTATCTTTTGTGGTAGTTTAATAAAATATTGAATTGATTTATTAGTTGTTGAAAGGGGCTGTAAATTCTATTTTGATAATTCTTTAGTATCATGTAAGGCTTGTAAGAGGGTTTTTGGAATATTTTTGTGGTGTAAAACGTTGTTATAATTCATGAGATCATTTTATAAAAATGGGTGTTTTCATTTGTATCTTTTGTGGTATTATTCAAGGTTATTTTATCAAACATGAAAGTGGTTTTATAAATGTATATAGGGTAAAAAATTATACATTGGTAGTGTTTTTGGGTACTTTTTCCCTTGAAATATGGTTTTGAAATGGGTTTTATGAGAAAAGATTGGGTATACTCTTTGGAATTGTTTTATGAATGATTTGAATCATCTACTGATTTATGTAAGTGGTGAAACCATGTTCGTAAAATATTTTGGAGTGTGAATATTTTGAAATGGTACATTATAAATGTGAGATGGGTTGTTTTGATATTTGTTCCATCTTGGTAATTTTTTACAAAAATGGTTTAAGGATTTACTAAAGTCTGTAAGCGATGTGAAAGTGATGTGGGATGTTTTGTGTGACTGTTATGTGAAAAATGGATTTTGGTTATGAAAAGGGTATTATGTAACATGTGAGTTTGTGGTTATGTGAGTTTTACTATATTTTAATGGTTTTATAAGATTTTTTAATGGATTTTTGGAAGTGTTAAATAAACGTGAAAAGTGTTGTGGGCTATTTTGGTGTGAGTAGGATTTCAAAATCAATTTGAATTAAAAGTGGACTTTTGTGACTTGTGTGGTATACATGTTATCTGTTTGGTAAATGTTTTCTGAGGAAATGATATTTTCATGTGCAAAGTATATTTTTTGACTTTTGGAACTTGTTTTATCCCAAATGAAAAACCTAGGTATCTATGTGGGTGGACGTGTACTAGTATGCTAGTGAATCTGTGGGGTTTGGCCTCAGTTTCACATAGCAATATTAACGGTTAAAACGTTATCTAAACCACGATTATAATTATTTGGGACCACTATGTTATCTTTATGTTCCCTAGTAGTTCCTCGTGCATGAAAAAAAATATTTTTGATGGTTACTCTCACCGAGATACAAGGTACCTGGAACCCACAACTTGCTAGTTACTATGGGATATTTCCCTATTTCTTGTGCAGATTAGTTACATTGTGCTTACCATCAACATATGGAATGGTTGGATGGAAAATTAATTAGTGTTGACGTTATTTTTAAAATATTTTATTCTTAATGATAGCCCACTTGAAAACTATTTTAATTTTCAAGTTGTTTCTTTTTGAAATTGTAACAAGCAATTCATGTTTAAAAATTCTTGAAAGTTTTTCATGTTTGAATGCTTATCACATGGAATCTATTAGTGGTGGTATACTACTAGTAATTAAATCACACACTACTTACACCCTTGGGTTTATGTAGACTTGGTTTTTTTCACAGGTTGGGTATAGTTTTTAGTGTCAGTGGTTTGGGTTTCTAGCAAGTCCATGGTGGTGAAGTCTTGTGGATATGGCTTGGGGGTGGTGCCCCATGGCATGAGGGTTCTTGGTATTTTTTCTTTTGGTTTTATACATTTATAATGGTCTTTAAACAAAGTTTTAACTTATGTAATTTAGTTATGAAATTATTTAAATGACTATTTTATTTAAAAAATTCCTATTTTTTATTGAGTTTGTTTGTTGTTTATTGTTCATAAACTCGATTAAATCATTCCCAAACATCATTTTATGGTACCCACTCACCTATTCCAGCCCATGGAGATAAAGAACACCCTTTGGTACTTTTCATGCGCCAGGTTTGGTGCCGGTATTGGTGGCGACCATATTCGGTTCGTGACAAAATGGTATCAGAGGAGGTTCACTCTCTTTGGGTCAAGTTATTTGGGGAATAGTTGGGATGGCCTGGGGTTAGGATTTTCAAGACATGGAATTATAATTATGAGTAATGTGGATGATCACTAAACCCCATGATGGGATTCAGGTTTCTAGGGCATGTCATGACTTTTCTAAGTCCTTTGGTTTTCATGGTTTGATGATGATTATGGGAAATGAAAAGTGAGTTGGGTTAATATTTTCAGTGAGCTCACAGGGTCTGGAAATCCATATGGAGCCAGATATATTTTCCTAGAACACTATATCTGTTGGTGAATTTATTGGAGAATGGATATCATCCATATTTCCAAGTCACCCACCAAATCTAGTTTCCCCTTGCATTATCTTGTGTCCTTTAGTTTTGAAATCATGGAAATTGGGTTTTAAAACAAAAATGACATGATTTTAAGAAGCATAAGTTTTTTTTGGAAATTATTTTCAAATAATTATAGATGGTTCATAATTGGGAAATGGTGGATCTGAGTATTCAAAATTGTATTGAAATGGAAAATATTGTGTTTACACCTCTTTTGAAAGCTGAAAACTGTGTTAAAGTTGTTTTTGAAAAAGTGTTTCCAATATAGTTTTCTAAACTGTTGAAAGGTGTTTTAATGGGATGATATTTTTTAAAATTAATGTGTATGAGTTGAAAGATAATTTTTATTTAAATTATTTTTACTTTATGAAAATATTGTTATGATGTAATTTGGGTTTGATTTTGTGTTTAGCGTTATTGAGAAAATGTGTTATTAGTTGAATGTTTTGGTTTTGAAAAGTAGAAATAATTTCTATTTTAACCTTTGGTATTTCAATGAGAGACCACATGCATGGTTTTATATGGTATGATGTATGGTTTGTGGCATGAATTTATGGGTTCCAAGATGGATATGTGGAGGGTGCATGTTGTGGCAGAGAAACATGCATGTGTGAGGCCCATCGGGTTCCATTGGTGGATACGCTAACCGTTGAACCGTTTATTTTCAAAAAGATGATTTTAAAGGAGAAACTTCTTGTATTTTTGACTATTTTGGGATGGTGTGTGTTATGTGTTTTTTTAAAATAATTATTTTTTGTGATGTTTTTATTCCAATAACCCCTCATGTTTGTACTGTGTTTTGGGATTGTGTTTGGTCGGTAAGGTGTGTTGAAGGGCCGGTTAGTGGTCTCTTCTGAGTAATGTTTTGGGACGCCTTTACAGTGGTTACCTTTATGTGTTTCGATGTGGTTTGTGGTATATCTTGACTAATGGACCATCTTGGTTGGGTATTTGGGTTTCATCATTGGATAAGGTATTCCCCATTAAAGGTTAGTGCACAACTGAAGTGAAACCCGAATTGTTTCACCATTTGAAGACCCTCCAGTTGATCAATATAAGGAATAATTATCTTGAGATTTTTAGACTAAGTCTACACCCTTTCCATTCTTGGATTTTTGTACCCCTTTGTAGTGAGAGAGTGATCATGAAAGGTTGAAAGAGACATTATCTTCATAAGATTCTTAATTTGTCGAAGGTGGAAGTGGTCTGGGGTTGATAGCATTGATGAGTATCTGGATGGTTTCTAAGAGGTCTCTTGGTCCTTTATAGTCACTTTGAAGAAGGATTTCACGTTAAACTACCACTATGGGAAATCTGGTCACGAGAGGATATTGTGGCCACTTTCTCGAATTGTGTGTTGTTTGTGGATGTTGTATAAGGTCCCTCTCCATGCATTATTTATATTAGTCGCAATTGTCATGTTCGATGAAACCTTGTGATTTAATGTGATCGATTAACCATAAAGGTTAAAGTCATTCAATCTTATTAGAGTCTCTGTTATGATTATGATAATTTATCCCTTGGGAAAACATCAAATTCTTCCATTTTAGAGTAATGTGAGTATAGTTGTTCTTTACATCTATTGTTTCTCACCCAATAAAACAAGGTCAGATGTGTGTTCATCTTCTAAGTCCTGGTATAAGTGAAATATCAGGGTGGGGTAAAGTGATTTTGGAATGTTTTAGGTCATAGAAAACTTATAAGGGATTGGATTGTAGTTTGTGGTGGCACAAAATGTATAATTCTCATTCAGGGGGTTTACAAAGCCTAACTGTGAGGCTGAAGATGATTCAATCAATTGAGATCCAACCATTGGTCTCAGAGAGAAGCTGGCATGTAGTCAGGGGAAATACCAAGGTCATTTATACCCTTTTATAATTTCTTATCTTCATTATAAATGATAGGAAGAGTTTAAACCTTTTCTTTCATCATCATTCATTTTTTGTTCCTGTTCGGTGGAAATAGGTTGAGTGCCTTGTACCCATGTCATTGCCTAATGTCATTCTCTTTCTCTTTGGTTTCTATTGAGTCATTGGAGAATGGTTGGAAATTTGTCTAGAAAGGCAGATCACACAATTTGTGCAAGATTAGTTGTGACCATGTTCTAGGACGCCATGCGAAAAGACTGATCTGCACAAGTTGTGCATGGTTTCCCAAACCGTGCGGACTAACCATTCGGCCTCACTAAATCTTTAAACAAATTGTCTCTTTCTGTGCCGACCAATGCTGGTCGGTTAAGAAGGTTGGTTCTTATAGTGGGGAGACCCACTATGATTCTCATGTATCTTTCTTCATTAAATTTGAATGGAATTCTACCCTTTTTACTAGGGGGTCCATTTAGGCCTCCCCCTGTTAGTTACCTGATTCTGTCTCAAAAAAATATAGGTTGTCTCTTATGGTGGGGAGCCTATTTGTGTCCCCACGTACTAATAACTCAAATTTATCCATGGTCTTGGCTTGGCGGTTGGTAGTCTCATTCGGAACTATCAAACTACTATCATCATACTTGATTAAATTTTGGGGTTGGAGAGCACCCAATGGTTTATTTAAAGTAAGTTATGTGTGACCTTGTTCGATGTTGTTGTTCGTTTGGGTGAATATCTTGAGTCTTGTTTGAATAGTGTTTGAGAATTTTTCTTTTGGGATGAAGTATGAATGTGATTGATCATTTCAGGAAAGTGGTGTAAGTTTTGGTTGTGAGAGTAATCCTTCCTTAATTGATCTCTGGTGGTGTTCTGGCCTTTGGGGCGAAGCTTGCCAAGAAGTACATCTTGGTTTATCAGTTGGGTTTGGTTTTTCTATTGGGCCATGCTGTGGCTTTCTGGGTATGGAAACTATTCATAGTGGGGATAATTTTCACATACATGACTTATTTTAAAGAAAATTTTCATTTAATTTCCATTCATTCTTTGTTTTGTGGGTTTCCCAAGCATTTATGGAGGAATGGGTGTGTTTTCATGAATTGGGTCAAACCGTTAGCCCAATTACATATTTAAAAATAAATTTTGATTCCTTTATAAATCCTTCATTTTTTTAAAAAAAACCATCTATTCTAATTCCTAAATGGCATCCTCAGACCTATTAACACCACCACATTAATTTGTACCATTGAAGAATCCATAATCATGGTGGATTTGGGTTTTTATTTAAGGGATTGGGCCTTCCCGTAAGCCCATTTCCTGCATTAAAAATATGTTTTAATTATTTAACATATCCTTCAATTTTTACGTTTATCAATGATTCCATCTCTCACCCGAGACCACTTACTGACGACGTACCCCCATGCTCTCCTCCCCCTCATTCAGAGCTCGGTTGTATCGCGGATTTGGATAAAACTTCTTTGAATTTCTCAAATATCCCATATTTGAAGAGGTAAATTGATTATTTCATACCTTTTTCATTTATCACTCTTTTCCACCATTATAGTTCCTACATGATCTCTTCATCCTTGTTCTAACCTCCCTTGAATTTTTGGCAGTTTTAAAATTCATATACTGCTGTATTTGGGGTGATTTATTCAATATTTTTCAAGCTAAGTGATTCCTTTTTGGTTTCTTCCTTTTCCCTTAGGGTTTCCTCTCTCATTAATTATGTTATAAAATGTCCAAAAGTTATGGTTCGAAACTAGGGTTTCATTTGGGTCTTTTTCGGTCAAATATTGTGTTTTAGGGGTGGATTAATCTTCCTTGTGGTGTGGGGGTGGTGCAGTTGATTTTTCACACCATGATTTTAGGGATTCGACACTTTAGGTAGGTGATTCCATGATTAACCATAACTTTATGAGTTAGTTTTCTTGTTTTATTGGTTTTTCATGTTCCCCATATGATGTGTGTGGTGTGAAAACTATTTTTTAGGGATTTTGTTATGCATTTAATTTTAAAATTTCATTTTTGTTGAAGTTGTGCATTTTTCGAATGTGAAAAATGTGGTATCTTTTGTGGTAGTTTTATAAAATATGAAATTGATTTATTATTTGTTGAAAGGGGATATAAACTCGGTTTTGTTAATGCAGTAGTGTCATGTGGTCCTTGTAAGGGGGTTTTTGGAATAGGTTTGGTGTGTAAAATATTGTTGTACTTCTTTAGATATTTTTATGAAAATGGGTGTTTTCATTTGAATCGTCCGTGGTATTATTCAAGGTTATTTTATCAAAATTGAAAGTGTTTTTATAAATGTCTCTAGGGATACCAATTCTACTTTGGTAGTGTTTTGGTGTGGTTTTGTCCTTGAAATATGGTTTGATATAGGTTTAATGAAAAAAATATTTGGTATACTCTATGGAATTATTTTATGAAATATTTGAATGATTTAATGATTTATGTTAGTGGTGAAACCATATTGGAAAACTATTATGGAGTGTTTATATTATGAAGTGGTACACTATAAATGTAATATGGGATGTTTTTTTATTGTGTTCCATCCTGGAAATGTTTTACAAAAATGTTTGAAGGTTCTACTAAAGTGTGTAAGAGATGTCCAATTGATGTGGGATGTTTTGTGTGAGTGTGATGTGAAAAATGGATTTTGGTTATGAAAAGGGTATTATGTAACATGTGAGTGGGATTTAATGTGAGTTTTAATATTTTGGAATGGTTTTATAAAATTTTTTAATTTATTTTTGGAAGTGTTAATGAAATGTGAAAAGTGTTGTGGGCTATTTTGGTGTGAGTTGGATTTCAAAATAAATTTGAATGAAAAGTGGACGTTTGTGACTTGTGTGGTATACATGTGGGATGTTCATGATATTTTTTATGAGGAAATGATATTTTCATGTCAAAAGAATATTTATTGACTTTTTGAACTTGTTTGATCACAAAGGGAAAACCAGGGTATTTAGGTGGGTGGACGTGTACTATAATGCTAGTAAATACATGGGGTTTGGCCTCAGTTTCACTTAGCAATATTGATGGTTATAACTATAACTAAACTATGATGATGATTATTGGGGACCACTAGGATATGGGTATGTCCCTACTAGTGTCTTTTTCATTAGAACAGATATATATGATGGTTAATCTCACTGAGATACGAGGTATCTAGGACCCACAACGAGCTAGTGCCTAGGGGTTATTTCCTATATCTTGTACTCATTAGTTACTTTGTGATTACCATTGACAGATGGTATAGATGTCTAGAAAATTTAGTAGTGTTGAAATTATTTTTAAATGTTTTTATTCTTAATGATAGCCCACTTGAAAACTTTTTTAATTTTTAATTTACGTCTTTTAGAAATTGTAACTGGCATTTCATGTTTATGAAATCTTGCAAGATTTTTGTGTTTGAATGTTTATCACATGGAATCTATTAGTGGTAGAATCCTACTAATAATTGGCTCACACCCTACTTATTCCCTTGGGTGTAAGTATACTTGGTTATTTTTTTTTGTTTTTTTCTGGTTGGTTACAGTTTTTAGTGTTACTGGTTCGGGTTTCTAGCAGGTCCTTGGTGGTGATGTCTTGTGAATATGGCTTAAGGACGGTGCCCCTTGCCATGAGGGTTCTTGGGGAATTTCCCTTTGATTTTATAACTTTTTAGTGGTATTTAAACATAGTTTTCACTTACATAATTCAGGTATGAAATTTTGTAAAAGATTGTTTTAGTTGAAAAAATAAGATTTGTTTTATTGAGTTTGTTTGTTGTTTATTTTTCATAAACTCTTGTAAATCATTCCCAAACATCATTTTATGATGCCCAGGAACTTGTTCCAGCCCATAGGGATTGTGAAAGCCCTTTAGGACTTTCCATGGGTCGGGTTTGGTGCTGGTATTGGTGGATACCAGATTTGGTTCGTGACATTGATACATGGGTAAATTTTTTTTAATAATTAATAATGGGGATACTGATAATATTTTTAAAATATTTTTATAAAACATGTAATTTGAATGAAATATATTTTAACTGAAGATAAATAATTTCAACTTTTATAAAATACATTTTATAAATCATTTTAAGATACAATGAAAGTAAAATAGTAATATTACATAAAATTATCATCAAAAACCATAGTAGAATAAAAATAAATTTATTTTAATATTAAATTATCAAATAAGTCCCTGATGGGATATATTAACATAAACGATCCTGACTAATGAAGAGATTGTGGAATAAACTGTCAATACTATGGAATTATAATTCCGATTATTGAAATAAAGTAAAATGAAATTTTAATATATAATTGAGATAATTTTATTCATGATATATCATATCAAAATGTCATTATATACACCACACAAAGGAAATAAGTGGTTTATATTGCATATGTCTCATGAACGTAAAAGTGAGACATGAAAACCTTTCCTCAAGCCTGATATCCTTCATACATGTTTTAACATCCTGTGTCATTAACACATAATTATTAGACTTAAATTAAATAATCATAATAATATATATCCCAACATATATTATTGTTTTCCAACTTTTAATCACCATTTTATGAATAATTCATTGATAAAATCATGGTTTTGGATAAAATATACTTTTTTTTCATGTATGTTTTGGTTTTGTTGTTTTGGTCCCTATATAAAGATCATGGTTCCATATTATTCAAAATGAGAAATATTATATTAAAATTTCGTTATGTTTTTTAAAGTATTTATAATATTCCATGAATGTTATAAATGGAAAAATTAGTTACACTATTTAGGGGGACAGTTGGTCATATGTACGCATTAACATATTTTTCATTTTCATATGGATGCAAAAAAATTTAGGTAAAATGTAATTACATTTTATTCAATAATATAAATTTCATAAAAAAACTTATTTTTATTATATTTATCCATATTACATTCCATCTATATCATAATTTAAAAGTTAATCACATTACATTACCTAGAGGTAGTTTGTTGTACATGTGAACGAAATTATTAGATTCCAAAAAAATGGAAAGTAAGAAGTAATATGTGATATTATTATTATATAAGTACAATAATTTATTACATATCATACATCGGCAATAAATACAACATTTTATCCATCTATTAGAGAATGTGATAGAAAAAATTACATCGCTCCATGGGTTGGAAGTCATCCTTACGCACGATCAGTGGTTTAATTTCCCATTTGATGTAAGAGAAAACGAATATAGGTAATTATGTTGACATAATAACATCTCAAGAAATCTAATATACCTATTATTTATTTTATGAATGTGGTATTAAATTTTACTAGGTTAGAGTTTGAAATAAAATCAAGATGCATTGTTTGAATTATATCTCTTCTTTAGAGAATCTCTTTAGATTTATACATAAAGCCTTCATATAATGGTTTTATATTCAAAACATGGACACTATGTACATGTTTATTATATAATTATTTTATATGGTTATATATTTTCCAAAACAATTTGTTTTGGACGTGTGAAGTGAGTAAGAGAGGGGATGCCCTTTTATAAGTGTGGGAAGGGCACAATTCAAATTTTTTTAAATGAATGAATTGTACCCACATTTTTTACAATATAAAAAGCTCCCAAATGGATCATCTTTGAATATTGTTTGATCTGAAATCTAAATAACACCATATAATAGTAATTGGGAAAATTTTAGTTCATTTTAACCCTAATATTTCTACTTTAAGCCCCAGGAAACCCTGTTTTATCCATGAATATGAGAATTAATTTTTACCATTTATTAAATATGATGAGAAAAAAATTAAGTGCAACTTATTATCTAATATTAAATATTATGAATCCAAATATTGAAACCAATTTTTAAAATTCAATTTAATTTAGTGGATTTCTTTATTTATAGTTATACCTGCAGATGTGATGAAAAACTTGTTTTCTGAAGGAAACTTTTTATATGTGTAAAAAAATTATATTAAAATTGAACATGTAATTTATTTCCATTTCTTAAGTTTGATTAATATTACATTATTAAAATAATTTTACAGTTTAAAAATTTAAAAAAATGATCTTTTAATATATTTTAAATGAAAAAGCAGTTTTCAATAAAATTCATCATTTTTTATTCATCAAAAGATTAATCATTTAACAAATTTATTAACAATTTTATATAATATAATCTTTAAACAATGATTTAATAAATTAAGTTTATTTTTTAAAATATATTTACTAAAATTAGTAAAAATTAATTTTAACACAACATTGAAAAAGAAAATGAAAACTTTTTTTAGAAAAACTATACGTAAGAAGTAGTTTCTTTTACATTGAAATGATTTTTTTATTAATTATTAATTAGTTGATAATAAATTAATTTTTTTAATTCAATTATAGACTATAAAATTTTCTTAATTTATTTAATAATATTTATACCCACCAATTTAATTGCAAGTTTCAAATGATGATCTTTAAATAGTATATTATTTAGGACATTTATGCTAATTGTTGTGTGTTTCATACCATATGAAACAATATGTTAATATTTTATAATTTCAGACTTTAACATTCCCCCCACCTTAAAACGTTTGTACCCTCATAATTTTAACTTTTGGAAAAAAATATAAGGGGTGTCTATGTGAAAATACCTTTTTCAAATCCCTTATAAAGAAATTTAATAAAAAAAAACTCTACATAATATAGATAGGGAAGTTTTATGGCAATCTACAAGAACATATAATTAGGTTTCCATGTATGATAAAAAAAATTTTAAGTGAAAATATGTACATGAAAGAAAATTTTAAATAATTTTGGATAGTGTTAGAGATCATTGTTCAAAATAATTTGAATAATATAGAGAAATGTTAACTACTGAAAAAACCATAAATCATTGAGGTTTGAAAATAAACATTGATTCATCAGAAATGAAGGTAAATTTTATAAATTTCTTATTTCATGATCATTTTCCTAATGATAATTTATTATATTACTATTATGAAATAGTTCTCAAAAAATATATATAATTTATAAATTTTAATCTTTAAACATAATTTCATCTTTTGTCAGTGATTTGTTCAATTTTTGCTTTATTTCCCAGTCCAATAAATGAATATTTGAGATGCATTTTTATGCCTAAATCACTAAAACTAACATTTAATGAAGAATATGCACATTAAATGAGGGAAAATTATTTATCTATGTCTATTAATATTTAACAAAACCAAAATGGTTAGTACATATTTCCCAATATATTATATTAGTCTATAATCCTCATAAATGACACCCAATGTAAAAATTGATCGATTACATAAGTATTTATCCCTAAAACGCTTCATATTACACCTCAAAAAATTTAATAAAGTTCTTTTGACATAATCCTTTATACTAAGACCTATGGTTATATATGCATCTCAACTTAAAAACTAAATTGCAAAAAATTTCATTAATCACCTCAAAATCATAAAAACTAAGAAAATATTGATCAACATAATATTTATTTGTTAAAAAATTTGAGTAAAAATATTTCCATGGTAACCAATACATCACATAGACCAGTGGTAGGTGCTTCACCCTTAGCAGTCTCCAATTGTGGGTTGAAGCCCCATTAAATCAGAGAATGTGACAAATTATCACATAACATACATGATTTCCTTTTTCTAAAACTATATTAATTTAATAATTATACTTTTATGAACAACATGATAAGCATCATAAAAAATAACATAATTCTTCAAATAAATTTTTACCAATAAATAATATTTACATGATTTATTTTTCTATTGAATAAGTAAATAAATATTTACTGTGATTAACTTCACATCAACTATAATATGAATCCTAATGGTTATAAATAATAATAATTTTATATTAAAAATAAGTAATGATATCTTTCCATAAATAATTTTTTTTCTAATACCCATATAAATCCCAAGTGTTATTTACCATAATTGTATCCTAAAATACTCTTAATCATATTGTAAAACCACCAAATAAAACCTCAAAAGATGTATCATAAAATTTTAACATATTAACATCCTTAAACTCATAAACACATGGAATTATCCATAACTATGAAATTAATCATAGATGAAAAAATATATCCTTCTAAAAATTGACATAATAATTCGATGTATTATGATTCTTATAACCAAAACACCTTTGATAAAAATATTTTCACAACATAAATAACATTCCACTTTTTCGTCAATGATTTATATTACATAGTTTATTACTTAGTTTAACAGTAAACCTTTAAAAGTGATCATTAACTCAAATAGATCATACTTTTTGAGATTTTAGAAAACATAATATTAATGGATCTCTAGGTGGAAACATATTTCAATCCATTGAACTCGATATGTTTCCTTTATAATATATTACTCTATGCACTTATTTTCCACACATAAAACCATTTTATGTTCCTTTGGGACATTGTCCTTGGTGTTTATTTCCACATTTCTTAGATGAATATAATTGATATTTTATTCCTTCGTAGTATCCACCAAGTAATATCTTGGAGGACTCCTCTATTCACTTATTTGGTGAAACCAAGAGTTATTTAAGGTATCGGTTTTTATCATATATCGGGATAAAATATCATGAAAAATTATAATATAGTTTTATTCAATCATAATTCTATTTGGATTCTCAAAATCACCATATTCTCCATCACATTTCTCAATAACATCATTCTTCCAAGTTTAACACATCCACTAAAACCAAAAAACATAGTGTGCGAAAAAATAATTCTAATTAAGAAAAATCCATTATTTGATATCTAAATCATGGAACCCAAATTTTAATTTATGGAACCTTGTGTTTAATATAGATCATATATGATCATCATATACTCATATTCTTCATGACGGTTTATCTAGATAATTTGTATTAACCCTATCATATACTTTGAGGCTATCAGATCTGGTTGGTAGTGATGACCTTTATCCAGCACCATGTGATGATTGATTCAAAACACAAAGGAGACTTTTCAATGTTATTAGCCCTAGGTAAAACTATTACATATCTACATCCACATAATGTCTCTAGATAGTTATTTACTTTTAGATAATACAAATAATCTCTACCTCGCCAAATCATTATGATGTAATCCTATAAATAGACTTATTATGAAATACAGTCATAAGGTTATGTTATCTAATCTATTTTCCATATTTTTTCTCTCACTCTTTCTATTAATAAATCATTAATACCAAATTTAAGGACTCTAACCCCAATATAACATCTATTTTGTTTACTTTATTACATTTTTTTATACAACAAAACACGTCACAAAGTACCAAATATTTTAGTAGTCATGGAAACCATATAAATACTTGAAACATTAATTACATATGAAAAAAATAAAATAAAATATTAATTTTTTTTAATAATCCCACTATTAACTTCGTTAAGTCACTATATATCAATCATAATACACATCCTAGAATCATGGAGAAGGGAAACATAATAAATGGTTGATCTCTAATGTTCAGTATGAGTATGAATACAATTGAATCTCTCATCCCAAAATAATGAAAAAAATTTAATATAAAAAGAAGAATTTACCAAAACACATCACATTTAATCAATAAAAATTACCTGAATAATATCATGGAATTAATAAATTATTATAAAATTAATTCTATATAAATAATCACAATATATTGAAGACTTATATATGTAAATTATAACTAATCAAATAATAACATGGACATCAATAGTAAATCTCACAATTATGGAGTTCATAATTCTAGAAATTATAACCATCCAGTCAAGTCTTATTCCAAGAAATATTACAAAAATCGTTATGGCCTTGGCCAAAAACCCAAGATAGTATTTCTCATGATAAATATTGATTCATTAAGGGGCTATAGAGTGATCCACATATCACATAATAAGCCTAATGCATTCTTTATATATATGGGGATAAATATAATCACATAAGAATTCATAATAAAAAACATTCATAAAAATTTCAATAATTTACCTAATCAATTAACATTAACAATGTAAAATATTTTTGCTGTAATTTAGCATACATAATGTTAATAATTTCCCAATAATTAAAATTAATCATGAACCATCTAGAAAAATATGGAGAATTATTTCAAAATAATACATCCCTCAAAAACTGATCATAAAACATCTAGATAATAAATAAATATGTTACCGTTAAAAAAATTCCCAGTGGATCATAATATAAAACTAGGGTTCTTGTCATTGATGGATAAAGATACCATAAAAATGAAATTAAAATCATTTATATATAAAATAAAATTTTTACTTTGAATATAAAATTTTAAACTAAAAAATTATAGATTTCAAGAAAATAATTTTAAATGAATATAATCTTATTATTAATGTAATGAAGTATTAAAAACATTATTGGTCACGATGGTGGTTAATTCGATTCTTGTCATATATGTAATTAAAAAATTCCTCTCACAATATTATAAAAAAATTTAGATAAATAAAACAAGGTCCCATTAAATATTTACAAAGTTTAATCAAGTGTAAATATGTACTTAATAAATAATTTTAAGAATATTAAAAAATTAGAAAAATATTTTTGGAAAACATGGACATATTGAAAATTATATTATCATCTTAAGAGAAAAATAATGTTAGCTTTTCTTGAAAACAATTCTCAATAATTTTAACTAAAAATTAGAGAAAATGGAAATATTACTTGAATATAAAATTAATAACCATAGAATAAAAATCTTATATTTTCTTTAACATATAGATATAATATAATTACCATAAAATTACGTAAACATAATTTTTTTTAATAATGATGAGACTAGAATATAAACCCTAACTACTTTGTTAACATTCGAATCAGATGCCACATGAAATAAATGCCATAAAATTACTCTTATAAATACCATTAATTTAGATATGTTAATAATATGACATATCAAATTGTAAATATATATAACAATAAAATGAAATAGGTGGTGATTATAGAATATGTCTCTATTTCTGATTCTTTTGTCGGGGTGCGTGCATCCGTCCGCTTGGGCGTGACAGGCGCGGATTTGTTACCCCGCATTCTCACTTCCCAAAGGTGGGCGACATTCGCTCCTTATTCAGGGATGTCTGCTCCTTGATCGAAACCAGGATCATTGGATGTCGGTTCTTCCTTTCGTGGATTCCTCCTCATAACTCATCACCTAGTCTGGGTCTCCCTCATAGATTTAATACATTGTTTTTTAAATTATTCCTATTGCCATGTGTTTCGGTGCGGATGTGCGTCGGGTTACGTTGTTCCGCTAGGACGCGTTCGCGCGTGCACCCGTCAACCCGAGGGGATGGGCGCGCGGCTTGTGGTCCCGCAGTCCCGCTTTCCAAAGGCGGGCGGCATCCGTCCCTTATTCAGGGGCGTCTGCTCCTTGATCGAAACCGGGATGATGGGATGTCGGCTCCTCCTTCCTTGGACGTCTCCTCGGAACTTGTCGCCTAATCCGGGTCTCCCTCATAGATTTACGAATGTTCGTGAATCTCGTTCCCGGTGCCATATCTTCATGGACACCGGTTAATTACGCTGCTTCCGCCCAGACGCTCCAAGGAGTCTGGTCGGGGCAGCAACCTGCAGTGAGGAGACCTGGTGGCTCTGGGTGCTGGGGGCGTGTCGTAACACTGCGGCTCAGCACATCTGTCTTCCGTCCCTAATAGGGCTTCTCGAAGGCATGATGGCCTGAGGCATCCCGCACTGGGTGCGGGGAACTATGTCACCCGAGGTTTTCCTCGGCTTCCCATGTTTAACACGGGGTATGCCGCGAGTTTAACGTCCAGCGGGGACGACATCGGACCGATCAACACGAAAAGTGGATCAGATGACAGAACCCCTTGCAGGGAACCTCCGACGATGGGGCCAGCGCATGGGCGGCTTCCTAAGTGATGTGGAGTGGAGAGAAGTGGCATGACCCCACCGGGATGTGGCGGCCCGGGTAAGGATCCGGATGGATGATGGAGTGAAGAGCTTGGACCCCGTAGGGGCTTCCTACGTACCGCGCATTAGCACGGATCAAAGTCAACGTAGTTCGGGTATACAGTTTAACATCATGCTGGACGTCGGCAAGCCGACTCACGAAGGGGTCGAGGCCGCCGGGCGGAGGATTGAACCGAACCACCTTGCACAGAGGGGGATGGAACGGCCGGGTGGATCACAGTTTCACGTCATGCTGGACGATAAAAGGAGAAATGGAAAAAGGGGGCTGTGGGGAGGCACAGTGGAGATACACACGGGCAGTCTCCCACAGGGGCGGATTCATAGGTGAATCGACGCAAGCGTGAACCCTGGAGGGGTCCACTGATGGACGAACCGACGTGAATACGACCGGGACGACCAGGTGGTGGGCTTGAACCTCAGGGAGGCTTCCTACGTACCCTGTTTAGAAGACAGGGATCAAAGTCCACGTAGTTCATTTTGTCAGGACTTACGCACTCGAGGCAGCCTGGATGCGGCAAAACTCAGTTGGAAGGGACTTGGACCGAAAGTATGAGACACCTCGATCCCAGTCACACCCTCTACTGGCTTTGGCAGTGGGGGAGCGCAATGGAGATACACATGTGCAGCCCCTCACAAGAAACTAGGGGTTTGTAATACCCTACCCCCGTAGGGAAAAGCCGCTCCCATTAAATCGTCCCTAAAGAGGGGCAATCTCGACATCCCTGCAGAGACGAGCGGGTGGGGGCCACATCCAAACCGGGGGGGGACCCTGCGTGCGAGGCACGAGATTGGGTGATGCGGACGGTTTAGCGTCTTGCCAGACGAAGTACAGTTTAATGTCGTGTGTTGAGGACGAAATGGACGGTTTAACGTCTTGCCGGATGAAGTACAGTTTAACGTCGTTTGTTGAGGACGAAGCGGACGGTTTAACGTCTTGCCGGACGAAGTACAGTTTAACGTCGTGTGCTGAGGACGAAGGTGCTTGGCAGTTTAACGTCTTGCAGCACGGACGATAGGGGCTAGGCAGTTTAGCGTCGTGCAGCTTGGACGTAGTAAAGTTTAACGTCATGTTGGACGGATGCAGTTTAGCGTCATGCGGGATGAATGTGCAGTTTAACGTCATGCTGGACAAATGTGCAGTTTAACGTCATGCTGGACGTATGTGCAGTTTAACGACATGCTGGACGTATGTGCAGTTTAACATCATGCTGGTCGTATGTGCAGTTTAACGTCATGCTGGACGTTGGTTGCCGCCGATGGGTCCGTGTCACTTCGCGCAAGCCTGGAGGGCCGCACGGAAAGACAACGCACGGTGCGGGCACCCAGGACGAAGATCATCGGGCGCCACGCAGGCGGGTACCCTCAGGGGGTCAAGGGGGGCGACCATGGGGGATTGCGCGCAAAAGAGGAGCTTTGCGCGCAAAACAGCAGGTCGGCGCGCAAAATGGCGGGCTGGCGCGCAATCGGGCCAGCCCTTTGCGCGCGGATGATTGAGATTGCGCGCACCGGGCTTCGGACAGCACGCGGGGGCAACGGCTCATTCTCTAACGAACGGCCACTTTGAAGAGGGGGGTGGGCGCAATCGGGCTGGATTGCGCGCACCCGGGGGCAATTGCGCGCAAGAGGCTTCTTTTGCGCGCAAAGGCCTTCGGGTTAAGGATTATTCAAAGGAATGGAGCCAAGGGGATTGCGCGCGAAGGCGAACCCCAAGGCTCTATTGCGCGAAAGAAAGGAGGTTACCTGAAGATCGGCATTGCGCGCGGAAGGGGTTGGATTGCACGAACGAGCGACGCTTCGGATTCTGGCAACCTTCAAAACGTCGGGGGTCGCCTTATATTTATAGGCAACCCCGGGCGCGGAATCCGGTCTCGGGCGCGTAATTCCCTTCACGGGCGTGGAATCAGGACCCGGCGCGCAAGGGAGCCTCGCCGGCCACGGGCGCGCAAAATAGCGCGCCAGCCCAGCGCATTGCGCGCATCCCGGGAGGATTGCGCACCGAGACTCAACTTTGCGCGCGGGCCTCTGAAATTTCGCGCAAGTCCTCCGGGCCCTCTGGAACGTGCCTCTGACTCCAAATATCACTTCGCTTTCCGCATCCGGAACTTCGTTTGGGAACAACGGACTTTTCCGGCATCTACAAAAGCCCCCCCTCGGAATCTGATCGGCGAGAGGTCGCAACGATCGGGTTCCGAGGGAGACGCCGGAATGCCGAAGTCCTGGGCTGCGCGGGACTTAGGCGCGCAAAAAGGGGCGTCGGGCGCGCAATTCGCAGCCGCGGTCGCGCAATCGAGCGTTCCGCGAGGCGCGGAATCCCGGCCTCGTCTATAAATAGGGGTCCAGGGTTCCGCGTTCCGTACACAGGCCTTCCGCGCGATAAGCTTCAACGCTCTCGTGCGCGAAATTGCCTTTTCCGGTCGCGAAATTCGCCCGATCGGCGCGCAAAACCATCCGGAATTCGCCTGTCTTTGCGCGAAATCCCGGAACATTGCGCGACATTCTTCCCAATTGCGCGCCGTCCACTTGGATTGCGCGCCAACCTTCAAACTTCTCTACCAGCCTCGTCCGATCCCGCACGCTTCATCCCTTAAACCGCACGACTCCCGAAACTTCTGAGATGGCCGCGCATCAAGGAAATGAGGGGGATGCCGCCACTCGCAGAGCTGAGATGGCGACGAACGAGGAGGTCTACGGAGCCAAGGAGATTGTTTCCAACAATCAATCCTTGTTCGACTTGCTGACGCCGGCCCAGAAGACATATCCACTGTCGGACAACCTGCCGCTCTGGAACTTCGGCATCCTAGATGAGGTTCCGGTTCCAGGGTTCGAGGTTGATGCGCCACGGACCTGGGTGACTCGGGAGGACGAGCTTCCCCGCTATAACATCACCAACAATGGGCATCCTGCCAGGGAGACCAGGCACTTGGACGTCTATGTCCTGAACCCGAGGACGCGAACCATTGACGGGGGTGAGCCTACTGCGGAGAATTCTCCAGCCCTCTACTCGAGCACATATCGCCAGAGTGTCACTGACGACACCAAGGGCTGGCTGAAGGATTGGGACTTGCGGTCTGGGGGAAATTTCACCAGCGAGTGGGCCTGAGCGTTCTGGGTACGCCACACTTGCGATCACTTCGCAGAGGAGCTGCGGTACATCGGCCTATTTGAGGCGGTGTGGACGTCGCAGTTCCACTTCTACCAGCAGTCCGAGCTCAGGCCGGAGCTGTTCACCTGCTGGTCCTCGGATACCAACACCTTCCATCATCACCGTGGGGAGGTCGGCATCGGTCTCTGGGACATCCACTGCATCGGAGGTATCCTGCTGGAGGGCTACCAGTATGATGAGTTCCTGCCTCCGAGGAACACCTGGGGTGACAGGTCACGGACACCCATCCTGACGTGGCATCTGCTGGACCTGGCTATAGAGAGGCTCGGGGTCAAGGACTTCCAGAAGGACATAGCCTACAAGGAGTGGTTCGGCCAGTTCTTGGAGCATGACCCACCGGTCAAGATGCCAGGCAGGGGGAAGCGGTGCCCGACCGCAGCTCAGAGGAGCCGGAACGGGTCGTACTGGCGGGTCCTGGAGACGGGCGACTACCGCTCATGGGGGTACCGCGTCATCGAGGCCCGAGACCCAAATGTCCGGTACGCGGCGTTCCTGGCCGCCTTTCTGAGTGGGTGGCTCCTGCCAGTGTGGGACGCGAGAATGGGCGTTCGCCCGGCGACACTGGCGGTGGCGGGCGCTATGGCCGCCAACAAAAGATACAACCTCGGGGTCCCAGTGCTGGCGAGGATGTATGCCATCCTGGGACGCATCTCACGAGGGGGTCGCCACGAAGGATCTGTGGGCCCTTTCAGTTCTTCCACGGCTGGGTGGCTGCTCACCTCGGTGGGTACACGTTTCCGAACGCCATCATTCCTCCGGGCAACGGCCTGCGACCCTCCCTGCTGAACATCGCGGGGGTCGCTCCGATGACCCTAAGTGAGGAGGGCGTGAGGATTCAGATTGGCAATCATGCCAATTTCAAATTCAGTCCGTTCCCCACTCCCGTCGGCCAGATGATCGACAATGGGCAGGGTCCGCTGGAGCAGCATGAATACTTCCTGAACATGCGGGGCGGGGTGCTCGTGGCTCGGATCGACGGGAAGGTGATCTGCGAGCCTTACGTTCCAACCCGGTTCGCCAGGCAGTTCGGGTGCCTTCAGCGGATGCCGAAGAGGGTATTCACTGCTGTCCGGGAGGAGACGAACCCTTGCGTCCTTCGCCAGATGTGGCTGATGTTTGCCGCTTTCGGCTCTGGCGACGTCATCACTCTCCCTCCTACCGGGGTTGACGCAGGCTTGGAAACCGAGTACGCCGAACACTGGGCCATCGTGTACCCCGAGGGGCTTCTACGGATGCCAGTTCGGCGGCTCGAGGTTACCCGTGCGGAGACCGGGCGTCAAGGAAGGAGGCGAGGCGCCGCCACACGGGGGAGAACGGAGGCGCGCCAAGCAGCGGAGCCGGCGCGAGCAGGGACTTCGGCGGCGGGCACATCGCAGGCTGCCGCTACGACCTCGGCGCCCAGAGAGGGGGCACGCGCGGTGGTCGAAGAGCGGCCCGGGAAGCAGGTGAGACGTCTGCTCGAACCCTCCCACGATGCAGTCTTCCCGGCGCTGTGGTCGGCCTGGATGACCCTGCGGCAGTCACTGGGGACCGACGCCATCTGGCGAAAGATTCTCAGAGAAGGAATCCATCTGCCAGAGGTCGGGCGTCTCCATATTGCCGACAGGGTGGACTTCAACCGGCAGTATGCGTATCTGACGGCCATGGACGATTACGCGCGCCAACGTGGTCAGCGTGCGGAGCCATCCCTTCTGGTGAAGGTGATGCTCGGTCTAGAGCCCGCTCCAGAACAGATGCCGCCGGATGAAGACGACAGTAACAACGACTCCAAGGAAGAGGAGGAGATGGGGGAGGATGAAGGCTCCAAGGTAAGATCCCATCAGGGGAGTCCGCGGGAGAGCGGCGAGGTGGCCGGATCTGACAATGTTGATGTCACCGAGCTCCTCGAGGTCCGCTTCTATCCCTACTCAATCTGCTTCATCCATTCTCTTATGCAGCTTCTAACCCATTTCTCTATCTTTCTCAGGAGCGCACGGATGTTGGTCAGGCGTCCTCAGCGGGAGTAGGAGGGGCGCCAGCAGGACAAGGCGAGGGCCAGACACCCATTATCGAATTGACAGGCGCGGAAGGGCCCCCTGCTGCAACTGTTCCTGCGGCGGCCGGGATAGCGGAAGATGACGCTCTGACCTCCCGTAAGTCTCCTTGCTTTACTGCTGGTGCCTGCCGTTGACGATCCGTGACTAACCATGGCATGCCCCGCGCAGTGATCTCAACACTGGAGGCTCGTCGGGTTGCCGAACCCGGGCCATCTACGAGTGGACCAGTGGTGGACATGCCGCCTGCTCCGGAACAGACTTCCCAAACCGAGCCGGCCCCACCAACTGCTGATCAGGGGGCTGCGGACGCCGGCGGTGCTGACATCGGAGAGAGGTCGGGGGCTGACGAGGGTGTCAGCGTCGCTGGGGAGAGAGAAGAAGGTCGCCCAGATGTTGGGGAACCTATCCCTCATGAGGACCTCCCAGGGGCGGACCCTGCAGCAGACCTGCTGGCTGCCTTCCCTGCCT
Source organism: Viscum album (assembly GCA_963277665.1). Classification (NCBI taxonomy): domain Eukaryota; kingdom Viridiplantae; phylum Streptophyta; class Magnoliopsida; order Santalales; family Viscaceae; genus Viscum; species Viscum album. The sequence continues at coordinate 392,831,600 of OY728166.1, forward strand.
ACCGGACTGCCGACCCCGAGGAGATGGACGACTCGGACGCGGAGGTGGTCGAGGAGAGCCGGATAACGCGCCGCAGGGGGTGGAAGTGCATCCAGCGCTTCCTCAAGCGAGACCCATCGGAGTGGCTGGGGCGCATGGGATCACTTCAAACCTGGCTGCGCTTCCTGTGTGCCGGGGGAGCTGATGCTCAACGCCTCCATCTGACGGTCCGTGATTTCATGGCCGAAAAGATGCGCGAGAGCTGCCGGCGTGCCGACGTCACACAAAGTCGGGACATGTCGGAGAGCACGCGGGCGCTCCTCGCGGCGGAGCAGGAAGTCCGGCGCCTCGAAGGGCAGGCGGCAGAGAAGGAGGCCTTCGTCGCAACGTGTACCGAGCTTGTGGAGCAACTAGCAGCCCAGCTGGTTGACGCCCAGGTACAGCTGACGGAGGCGGGCCAACAGATGGTCACAATTCAGGTCGAGCGGGAGCGTGCACAGGCCAGAATCGACGAACTGCGTGCTGCGACCGCCGACGAGGAGAGGGCACGCAGAGAGCGAGAAGCAGCTCTGGAGGCCGCCAGCCAAAGGGTAGCGGCGTTAGAGAGACTCATTCAGCACGCTAATCCCTAGGGGCTTTGTTTTGCCATTCCCAAAACATTTGCTTCCGCTACTTTGATCCATTTGTATGAATCAATATACTTATCTGCATCTTTTGGCTTAACATGCTCAACCACAATTCGTTGTCTTGCGGGAGTGTTAACCAAGCATCAGGCATCCATAATTGGGCCTGGATTTCCGGAGAAAAGAGGGAGGTAATTCCTAGGAAAGGAGACCTCAGACCTAATCAATGTATCATCCCCCCAACTTGTTCCAACACACGAGCGGGACAACGCTAGGAGTGTTGAGATTTTATCCGAACATAGGGAAATGAGAAAGGGTGAATCGCGTGTCCCGAATCCAGACATCCACAACGGTCGGCCTTCCAGGAAATGCCCAAGACGGTAGGCGGACAGTGGATCGACCATAACAACTGCAATAGACGGACCGAAGGTCATCATTCATATTGCAGGAGGCGGACCACATTTCATCATGAATACCGCTTTGGGGGTCCCTTCAGACACAAGGGTGGAAATCCAGATCAACAGGGCATGCGAAGCGTGGGGCGAAGTGACGATTTGTTCGGACAGAATCCAACGCTCTCAAAATTGCGCCACCGTGGGGAAAGCGTATTAGGCGGATGCACTAATCTGGCCGTGAGTCACCCCAATTCTCAGACAACACCTCTTTGACGAGGAAACCGTCACTTCCCATCATTGCAATGGGGCATCCCGAGCTGAATCGGGGAGAATATCACAACTGCACCACTCTACTAGAAGCCAGGCCAGACGGCCGGCGACGAGGAGGGGCGGGACTTAACGATCCCTGAGGCTGGACCCGAGTCGAGATGCCCGGGCGTTCCTACGTACTCCATCAGGCTGGAGATCAAGCCATACGTAGTTCTGAGAGTGCAGTTTAATGTCATGCAGGACGTAGAATCCCGTTTGGGGAGATCTTAGTTTAAGGTCTTAGAGCTCGGACCATAAGGGGAGATCTTAGTATAAGGTCTTTAGAGCTCGGACCATAAGGAGAGATCTTAGTTTAAGGTCTTAGAGATCGGACCATAAGGAGAGATCTTAGTTTAAGGTCTTTAGAGCTCGGACCATAAGGGGAGATCTTATTTTAAGGTCTTTAGAGCTCGGACCATAAGGAGAGATCTTAGTTTAATGTCTTTAGAGCTCGGACCATAAGGGGAGATCTTAGTTTAAGGTCTTTAGAGCTCGGACCATAAGAACCTCAAAGTACGCCACATCGTGGTCCTATCCCCTGGATATGCGAAGATGCACTGAGGGATAGTGTCAAGAGTGTCGAGGTTTCGCCTGGTCAGAATGGGAGGTGGATAATGTGAATCATGCGGCCATTCACTCAAGGACTGGGGGCACCGGAGTAACGATATGGGAGTACTGCCGACCGTGGCGGAGAAGCAGCATCAATATCGCACTAACCGTTGGTGGAATGAGGCAGCAAACAAGCATCGACCGCTCAATCGCAGGATTCATATCGATTTGCTGCCCGAGGCCATTGGGGGTACCGGCCCGAGTCGGTGGGAGAGCACTGAGGCATTGTGTCCGAACCGTTCACGGGGGCTCCACCCAGGGCGTGGATGATGGGTCCGAATGAAAGGGAGCACGAAGCCTGAAAAGTGGAAGGAACCTGACCAAGCTGAACCTGACCCTCCTAGCAATAAACCAGAGTACTCTTGACACCGGTGGACCACTGCAAGGGGTCGAGGGACACGCCTTGAGGGTGACCCGAAGGCGGCAGACTCCCCAAAGAAGGGGGAATCTCTAAGAGGTGGGGGGATGGACCCGAAGTTTCAAACATCCGGGCGTTCCTACATATCCCATAAGGATGGGAATCAAGCCACACGTAGTTCTTGAAGTGCGGCGCAACACAATCGGGCACCAGCGCGGGGAAGAGTGCGGGTCTGACCCTCGCACACAGAAAGAGCGGCATTTGATATTTCTTGGTTGTCCTTAAAGATGAATGGTTTTTCTTTGTGCGGCGACAAGCCTGTGATTGAGAAATCTCTGGCGTCGCCACAATAATCAAGCCACGGAAGGCATTGATGAATGGCGTGGTTATTAACCAGCGCCCAACATGAGTGTCCCCTGAGGAGGACATCACGATGCAGTGCCGTTTCTCGTCGGGCGGCCAAGACGATCACAGTTTACGGTCGTGTGGTAGGACCAGACAACACAGTTTAAGGTCGTGTGGTTCAGACCATGGAGGAACCCGCTTATTGCGGTACGGCGGACACGGAGGAGGTGGGAACATACCCAGCCCTGCGGTCACGCACGATACCAAGAGAAGAGTCTTGGGATCGGGGCCTGCGTATGTCCATCACCCGAGGGGCAGAGATGCTAGCCTCCAGATATACTGGGCCCAGAACGCGATTGTTCGGGCGAATCCTTACTCCTTATGGGGACGAGGTTCCAGCTACGCATGGCCCTTAGGGAGGACATCCGCATATATCCTTGGTGCTCAGATCATGGGAGCCTCGAACGACATCATTACCCTGGTTGGTCTGCCTAACGTGTAGAGGTGTACTGAAGGTCAGTATGAAGAGAGTGTCGAGATTCCACTACAACGCACAAAGGCGGAGTGTGATGAGGACTGCGCAACCAATGTTCAGAGCCTGAAAGAGCCGACATGGCGATCAAGGACGTTGCTGACCATATTCGCAACACAACATCCGATCGCGTCAGCCTAAGACGGGGCAAGCAAACGAGCATCGACCGCTCAATCGCAGGATTCATATCGATTTGCGGCCCAAGACCCGCCGGTAAATCGACCCGGAGCGGTAGGAGAGCTCTGAGGCATCGTACCCAAACCGCTAACGAGGATCCCTTTGAGTGAAGGCTCGAACAAGAGGAAGCGCGAGGCCTGACAAACAACACAGGACTTGTCGGGATTGAATCTGACACTACGAGTCATAGACCGAAGTACCCAAAACATGTTAACAGATCACCGAAAAGGGTCGGAGGACTCACCCTGAGAGCAACCAAAAGAGGACAGATCCCCGTGATCAACCAAGAGACGGGGCTGGACCTGAAACACAAGCGTCCAGGCGGTCCTACGTATCCCATAAGGATGGGAATCAAGCCATACGTAGTTCTTGAGAGGCAGTTTAACGTCATGCAGGACGATGAGAGGTGTGAGGTGGTCCCACACACGGGGGGAGGCGTACGGCGCGGCCAGTAGACCAACACGAATGAGGACATAATCCCCCGCTCACGCGATACGCCTCGCACAAAAAGGACGGGATCTTGGGAAAGAGGCCCAACGCGGGATAGAGATTCCCGTGAAATGGGGCTGGGCCTGAAACATGAATGTCCAGGCGGTCCTACGTATCCCATAAGGATGGGAATCAAGCCGCACGTAGTTCTTGAAGTGCAGTTTAGCGTCGTGCAGGACGAAAAGAGAGAAAAAAGGAAGGGGGGAGCAGAAGGCACCCCCAAACGTGGGGGGGCGTACAGCGTGACGAGCAAACCGACGTGAATGAGGGCATAGCCCCGCGCTCACACCATACGCCGCACACCCGGGGGCAACTGGGCCAAGGTCCCGAGATGGGATGGAAATTCCCGAAGGATGGGGCTGGGCCTGAAACATGAATGTCCAGATGGTCCTACGTATCCCATAAGGATGGGAATCAAGCATCACGTAGTTATTGAAGTGCAGTTTAGCGTCATGCAGGACGAATGCTGAACAGTTTAACGTCTTGTAGCTCAGACGTAGTACAGTTTAACGTCATGTTGGACGAAACACTTGGCAGTTTAACGTCTTGCAGCGCGGACGATATGCTAGGCAGTTTAACGTCGTGCAGCTTGGACGTATGCAGTTTAACGTCGTGCAGGACGTATGCAGTTTAGCGTCATGCAGGACGAATGTGCAGTTTAACGTCATGCTGGACAAATGTGCAGTTTAACGTCATGCTGGACATTGGTACACCTAGACAAAGTACTGCTTGAGGAACCTAGCGTTGGTGGGAGGAGTGACACGCTCACCATCCATAGTCTCTAGGGAGTACGCGCCATTGGGATAGACCTTGTGGACAACAAAAGGTCCCTCCCACTTGGGCTCCAACTTGGGCGGCTTCCTGCCGGGGATCATAGGTGCTCTTAGGGCTAGCACTAGATCACCCTGTAGGAAGGAGCGGAGGCGAACCTTCTTATTGAAATCTCGAGCCATTCTGCTTTGATGCCTCTCCAAGTTGTGCAAAGCGCGAAGTCTATTCTCATCCAGTGCTTCCAACTTGACTAGACGGGCTTCAGCAACTCTGTCCGGCGCTTGCTGGTCGTAGACCGCAGTGCGCAAGGATGGCAACTGGATCTCAATGGGCAGGACGGCCTCAGCTCCATACACCAGGGAATAAGGGGTCATCTGGGTGGAATTGCGAGTCGTCGTCCGATAAGCCCAGAGGGCGTTGGGGAGCTTGTCCGGCCAACTCTTCTTGTTCTGACCAACCATCTTTTGCAGAATGTTAGAGAGGGTTTTGTTAAACGCCTCGATCTGTCCATTCGCCTGCGCATGATAGCGAGATGTATGGTTCGAGCGAATGTTATACTTGGCGTACAACTTCTTCAACTCGGCTGCCCGGAAATTGGTTCCGTTATCCGTGAGGATAGCGTGAGGCACTCCAAATCGATGAATGATGTTGGAGGTCACGAAGTCAGCGATCGAACAGGATTTGACCTCTCTGAGCGGAATCGCCTCTCCCCATTTGGAGAAAAAGTCTGTGGCGGTCAGAATGAACCGGCACTGGCGAGCCGTCGCCGGCGGGTACGGTCCCACAACATCCATCCCCCAGACTGCAAAGGGCCAAGAATACCTGGTGGTATGGAGAGGCTCCGGCGGCCGATGCACAAAGTTCGAATGAACCTGGCACGCATGGCACCTCCTGGCATACTCGATGCAGTCATGGATCATGGAGGGCCAGAAGTATCCCAACCTCCGAATATGGTGGGACAGCTTCGGTCCAGTTTGGTGGGCACCACATGATCCAGCATGAACCTCTTGCATGACTCGTGGGATCTCAACTCCCTGAAGGCAACGGAGAAGAACACCATCAAACCCGCGTTTGTAGAGGATCTGCTCCAGGCCGGGACAGCTCTGGAGGACAAACTGCGATGCGCGGCGTCGAACTCGCTCGCGCTCGGCCCGATCCGATGGAAGAATTCCATGTTGGAGGTACTCAACCAAAGGCGTCCTCCAATCAGGGGGTGATCCGACTGTCATATCTGGGGTACTCGGGGCTCCGGGCATAGGGGCAACCGTGGTGAGATTACTTACCAACGGGCCGCGATCTTCTTCCGGGATAACGGGAGCGATGAGCCTGCGGCGCGTCACGCGGACGATCAGGTTGTCCTGTTCAGGCTCTGCAAGTGACGCAGCAAGGCTGGCCAAAGCATCTGCTCAACCGTTCTACGACCGGGGAATATGGACAATTTCTGGCCGAGAAGGGAATCGAGCCATCAGAAGGAGGGTGCACTCCAGCAATGGCACAAGTTCCGGCTTCCTGACAACATAGTCGCCATTGATCTTCTTAACGACCAGCTCGGAGTCCCCTTTAACGCACAGGTGGGGCACGTCGATCTCGAGAGCCAACTCGAGGCCGGTGATGAGGGCATGGTATTCTGCCTCATTGTTGGTACAGCCCTCTGACAACAGGAACGAGTATGGCAGCACGGCTCGCTCCGGGGTAATGAAGACGATGCCCAAGCCCACTCTGTTGAGCATAGGATTATCAAGTCTTCTACCGGTGGGGCTCCGGGAGGCACCGTCAAAGTGCATCTTCCAGCATGGATCGGCTCGATCAACCGAGAGAATGGTCTCATCAGGAAAGCCTAGATCCAGCGGTTGATCCGCGGAGGTCGGGTGAGCTGCCAGAAAGTCTGCCAATGCTTGCCCTTTGATGGCCTTCTGAGACACATACCTGATGTCGAACTGCTGGAGAATCACAGCCCACCGCGCTAGACGGCCAGTCAACATAGGTCGGCTCAGGATATATTTCAACGGGTCTACCCGAGAAACCAACTGTACCTCATGGTGCTGCAAGTAGTGCCGTAGTTTCTGTACGGCAAATACGAGCGCCAGGCAGCTCTTCTCGATGGGGGAATACCTAACTTCCGCATCGAGGAGCATGCGACTGAGGTAATAGAGGCTATTCTCCGTTCCCTCGTTGTTCTTCTGGGCGAGAAGGGCACCCAGGGACCGTTCCAGGGCGGTCACATAAAGGACCAGCGGCTTTCCGGATACGGGCGGCATCAGGACCAGAGGTTGAAGCAGGTACTGCTTGATTTCCTCGAAAGCGGTCTGACACTCTTTATCCCATACATAGTTGGAACCTTTCTTCATGAGCCGAGAAAAGGGCTTACACTTGCCGGCCAGATTCGCGATGAATCGGCGTATATAGGCTAAGTGGCCTTGGAACCCTTGCAGTTCCCGGATGTTACCTGGGGGAGGCATCTGGCTAATCGCCCTGATTTTCTCTGGGTCGATCTCAATACCCCGGTATCTTACCACAAATCCAAGGAACTTTCCGGAGGTGACCCCAAAGGCACACTTCAACGGGTTCATCTTCAGGCAGCGAGACCGGAGGAAGCCGAACACTTTCTCAAGATCTTTGAGATGGTCCTGACGCTGGCGCGATTTGACATCCAAGTCGTCGACGTAGCATTCCACCAGTGTGCCGAGGATTGGCTTGAATATGCGGTGCATTGCCCGTTGATAGGTGGCACCTGCATTCTTCAGGCCGAAAGGCATGACCCGGTAGCAAAAGGTACCTTGGGGGGCCCTGAAGGCAGTGAACTCCTCATCCTCAGGGGCCATCCGAATTTGGTTATATCCGGAGTATCCATCCATGAAGGAGCGGGCTTGGAACCCTGCCATGGCGTCAATCAACAGCTCTGTCACTGGAAGGGGAAAATCATCCTTCGGACAGTGGCGGTTGAGATCGCAGAAAAAGATGCAGACTCTGATCTGCCCGTTCTTCTTCCGGACCGGCACAATGTTGGCCAGCCATTTGGGGTACTGAACTTCCTTCACGAAGTTGGATTTGATAAGCTTGTCAACCTCGGCCTCAACCATGGCACCGTGGGATGGGTGCATCTTCCTGGGAGGCTGCTTGAACCCGCGATGGTTCGCCGGGAGACCAAGGCGGTGGACGGCTACCTGAGGATCTTGCCCCGACATCTCGTCATAGCCCCAAGCGAACACATCACGGTGCTGCCTGAGAAAGTCCACGTACTGCTGCCGCTCCTCAGAGGGCATGGCGGCACTGACCAATGTGGGTCTTGGATCGGCCTCGGTTCCAAGGTTCACCTGTATTAACTCATCGACCGTGGCGGGGACGCCCTCCTCAAAGGCTGGGGGTGCGTCTTCCACGTCCTCTCGACTCGGGGAGGGATCGTCCACGGCAGAGACTGCGTTGGAAACTGCATTGGGGCTACCAGATCCTGCTGGGCCACTGGTGCTGGCACGGGCGGTCACGGTCATCTCATTAGGAGACTCACAGGCCGTCGAGACCATGGCCACGTCCAACCGTTGAACCGAGAGGACGTAAGCGTCATCCAGACTTGCCCAGGGATCGCTTGCAACAGCGACAGGCTCAACCTCACCTGCCAGGATCTGCTTATCCTTGCTCTTGTAATAGTCCGCGTCCAGATAGCGGGCTTCACATGAGGCAATAGGAGAGGCATCTCCTTGAATCACGCCTACTCGACCATTAAGGGAGTATTTGAGGCATTGGTGGTATGACGAGGGAACCGCCGCGTGAAGGTGGAGCCATGGCCTGCCCATCAATGCGTTGTACACAGTGTCCTGAGAGACTACCATGAATTCGGTGTTGGAAACCAAGTCACCGAACTGGGTCTTCAAACGTATCATGCCGACCGGGGTTTGCTCGGTGCGGTCGTACCCCTGGATCCTGAGGTCGGAGGGAATCAAGTCATCCTCAGACAACCCCAATCTCCGGAGCGTCCGAGTTGGAATCAGGTTAATCCCGGACCCCGTGTCGACAAGACAGCGCCGGACTTCAAGGCCATTGAACTGTCCAGTGACATACAGTGGACGAATATGTCCCTGTATAGGAGGGTCTTCATCCTTACCAGAGAACGAGATAACTGCCTGACATTCGGCGTCCTCGATCGTTCCGGCGTGAAAGGCCTCTGCAGCCGCAACCTCTGTCTCAAACTGGAGGGGGCTTTTCAGGGCTTCAGCGAGTGCCTCGCGCATCTCAGATGACATGCGCAGAGCCTCGAGGATGGAGAGCTTTGCTGGGATGTCAGCCAAGTGCTTCAGGACATCATACTTTTTGGCCAAGCGTGAGCCCCTGGTTGCAGGAGGTTGCTCCGCGGTTGGAAGCATGACGGGCCTTGCCGGTTGGATCGGCGGCCGACTGGTACTTGGCGCATCTCGCTGTTCACTGGCTGCAGTACGGGAAATGGTCACCGTACTGGGGTCTGGAGGCCGGGATGGACTCGTGGCAGGGCGGAGCTGGTCGCGACGCGGCTGAGGCGGTTCTGCCTGGTCCCACACCACAAACAGCAGCAGAGGCGAATCCGTCATCCCCGAATGGGGGGGCGGCGCACGTTGTGCTCGGTTTTGAGCCTGCTGCCTAGTCTCAGTGGCGTGCACGGCCTGGCTGGAGGTACCAACGGCTGTGCCCCGACGACTCCTGCTGCTGCGGTTCTTCCGACGGTGGCGACGACCGGGGACACTAGGGAGGTCCACCTGGTGTTCTTCAACGTCGGGAACCGAAAAGGGATTTACCAGCTCGACGGTGTTAACCGAAGCGTACCCAATACCGTCATCGGACGAATCATCCATCACCGGGCGGATCCGAGGAGGGACCCCCATCTCCGAGGGCATGAAATCGCCGAGAGTTCGGGATAGTGGCGGAACCGGCGGGGCGCGCTCTTCCTTCCTGCGCTGTCGCTGTTTGCTCCTCTTGGAAGAGGCAGGCTGGGACGACGATGCCGAAGCAGCACCCGCAGATTCTGGGGGCTCAGGCTGATTCAAGCGCGCACGGATGATTCCATGGGCGCGAATGGTCGTCTTGCGGGCCATCCAGTTATTATACTTCTGGGATCCGCGGTTGGAGACCAGCTGCCATTCGTCCTCGTTGCCACTATCGTCATCCGATCCTACGAACACGCCCGCCACTTGTGCCGGAGCTGGGCCCAAACTGATTACATTGTTGTTAATCTGGTCTTGGAGCCAATCCTTAAACACATAGCACCGCTGGATGGTGTGCCCCAGGGCCCGATGGTAGGGGCAGTAGCGGGGGTTATTCGTAAGATGTGCCTCCTCTGGCCTCCAAAACTCAGGCAGTCGCACAATCCTCTGCTCCAGGGCACTCCGGAAATAACCGGGGACCTGATCCTCGTGGAATGAGTAAGTCAGGTGTCGCGGGGCCCTGGGAGCGTGGTCTTGACGAGGGGCTGGAGGGGCCGGCCGAGGAGGTGGACCCTGATTATCTCGCCTGGGTTGTGGCGGTACATTATGCGGAGGGGCCGGCCGGTTCTGGGGCTGCCGCTGCTGGGCCGGGAACTGAGCCCGTGGAGGCGGATTCCTGTGAGGCTGTGGAGCTGGCCTCGCCGGCAGCAGCTCCAATGGCCTGGGGGCCTCTATCTGGGTGACAGCAGCGGGCTCAGCCCTGCTGACTCTCCTTGCAGGAATCATTGGAGGCAGCGGGTGTGCCTGGCTGGCCTGTTGTAGGGCTTCCTCAAGACGTTGAGCTTTGTCTGATAAGTCCCTGAACCCTCCGGGGTAATTTTGAGTGATCAGGGAAGGGACCAGCTCGGTCTTGACGTTCCCGACGCACATTGTCAGCAACTGCTCCTGCGTCAATGGCATGTCAAGGGAATACGTGAGACCCTTCCATCGGGCGATGAAGTCCGCGACTCGCTCATCAGGCCTCTGCTTGCACTTAAAGAGGTCTGTGATACTTGTCTTCCGGGTCGTGGAACTGAACTGGTAGAGGAACTGTCTACGGAGGTCCTCCCAGCTGGTTACCGACCCGACAAGGAGCTGGCTGTACCAGACAAATGCTGGCCCTTCCAGTGTCTGAACAAAGCAACGAAGCTTAGCGGCCTCTTGCTGCGCCGGAGTCCCCAACATAGGCCCGCACCTCGAGTTGAAGTGGGATAAATGCTGTGGCGGATCTCCAGTCCCGTTGAAGGGGGCAAAAGTGGGATTCCCGAACCCCGGAGGCGCCGGCATGTCATCCACCCATGCTGGGTAGGGCTTGCCGTCCGGTGGGATCGCCACCTGCTGAGTCTCCAAGGCCTCCAAGCGGGCAATGAGTGCCTCCATCGGATCGTCCGGACATGGGTTCCAGTCCTGGCGAGGATCTCTAACCACGAGCGCATTGCATGGCCCTTCAATCGGGTCGTCGACCGGGTCGTCAAACTCGGCAGCTCGTGGGATGGCGGGCGGAGCGGCCCTTGGGGCAGCGGGAGGAATCCGAGCGGGGTCTCTCAGGTAGTCACGCCGCTCGGGAGGGTGTGGCGAAACATACCGCGCCCTCTTGCCGTAGGCAATGGCCTCTCTCCTGTTGGCGAACACGGCATAATCACGGTTGCCCGGGAGAGTCTCGTCGAGGAGCGGTTGTTCCGGTCCCTGCTGTCCTGGCCTAGGATCACCGTAGTCAGGCCGCCGTTCTGCAGCGCGCTCGGCGAGGAGCTGGTCAACCAGCTTCTTCTGTTCGGCGAGCTGCTGACGTAGCGTAGCCTTCTCGGGATCCTCCTCTGCCCTCTGCATGGAGGCAGATGGGTCGGCGGGCTTTATAGCCTCGCTGTGCTCTTTACCTTTGCTGACGTTTCGGCTCAACGTCAGTGCTTCAGTGGGTGCAGGGAGCCCCAGGAGGTTCCTCTGATGACGAGTAACTCTCACCGATGGCTCTGACGACGGCTTGTCTTCGGGGGGGAATCCCCCGTCGAGAAGTTCCAAGTCGTTCCCCTCTCCCGACAGGTCATCCATATTGACCGTTTCTGTCCCTGGGGATGTACCCTCAGGGCCACCCAGTGAATCGGGTTGTCGGCGAATCGCACTGAAGCGTAGGGCAGCGTACTGCCCCCATCCACGGATATACACGTGGGGAGTGGCTTCCTCAATAACTTTGCGGAGTACTTGAAAACACTCAACGCATCGTTGTTGGAGGGCCTCGTGGTGCTCAAATGACCCGGGGTGCCGAGCCGCGGGGAGCATGGCCAGGTCAATTTGACGGCACTGCTCACCAATATCCTCCAGGAGCGCTTGACTCCCGGGGTATGGCATTTGTAGGCGGTGAAGATAGGAGCGAGTCTCCCGGAGAGTTCGGCGGAAGCATTCGAAGTCATCCGGGGTGAGCGATTCGGGTGCATCAAAGCCCCGGTCCCGCGACTGGCCAAAACTTCTCAGGGAAGTGGCCCTCTGCAAGGACGGTCCAGAAGCTCCACGACTCAAACTCGGGACCCAGATCTCCTTGGTCCTCTTCAATGACTGGGAACGGACGGGGAACCAGCAGTGGTGCCGAGGCGGGCCGCCGGGCTGACGGGCTGGCCGGCGGTGAATACGGCGAACAGGCCGATTGGCCTCCATATCCCGGGCCGCCCTCTGAGGGTGGCGGTGCCCTGGCTACCACATCACGATAGGACGGGCCGGCGAGCGAACCTCCTGTTGTAGCATCGGTGCTCGCCGAGGGTGCACTAGATCGTGGTTCGACCGTTGGTCCCCAGAAAAAATCTCCGGCTTCCCCGATCGAGGCGGAAGGAGCTTCCGGAGGGGCCGGTACCAACCGCAAGCTTGATCCTTGGGGGTCTACCAGGCCCTCGTTACTCCGGATATACCTTTGGAGAGAAGCGGGGATCACATCGATCTCGCTCTCGGGGAGCACGAGGCTGACGTGCCGCATTCCTACCCCTGCCCTTGACTGGCGGGATTGGGGAAAGGGCTCTGTCGCCGAATCGTACTCCGCCTCTGAATCAGAGAAGCGAACCGGTCGTATCTCTGTCCGGAATTCCATAACATTCTTCCCTCGGCGTCGACGCCTTGCCTTGCTGCCCCTGGGTGGTTCTTCGGGGCAGGGCTGATCTCTGTCCTGGCGTCCTCCGGCCGCACTGGTGCTGGGGCCAAGAGGACTGGAAACCAAGGTGCGAGGGGCACCGGGACAGATATCAAAGGGGACGCGGGGAGAGATGATTCCGGGCAGGCCTCCGGGCCGGGATCGGAAGGTGGGATGACCCATGCCTCCTAGATCGGCCACACGGAGTAGACCCTGCTGGTGAATAGCGCTACCGCGAGGTGGTCCGCGGTGGCTACTGCCTGTACCAGCAACCGGGAGAGTCGACCCAACCTGCCTTTGGGGCGGTCGGGGCCTCGATCCAGGTCGGGCATAGAAGTTCCCCTGCTCAGGATGCGCAGGGGCCTGGCGACTGAAGCCAACAGTGGCTTGGGCCAATGCGGCCGCTGTTGCTAGGGCCCCAAGGTGGGCATCCTCCTCCGCTCGTGCCCGACGTTGGCGTCGGGACAAACGAGTCGGGATGAGCGGCGCAGGCAGGTGGAGAGCCCGCTATTCGACTTGAGAGGCCTGGCGGCGGTGTCGCCGTGGCCTGGCGGGAGCCCTTACCGTAGATCCCTGGAGCGAATCCCGGATAGGGTGATCCCGGACATCTTCCACCTCATCCGCATAGGGAAGGGAACTGTCAGAGCGCTCCGGGGATAAGCTCCCGAAGCGGTTGGACGTTGAGGTAGGCAGCGGTGCCTCCCTGCGCGGCCCTCGGGGGCGGCGGTGGTGGCGAGGTGCAGCCTCCTCAAGGTCTAGGCGAGCCATGTCCCTAGTGGGGATGACTCCCTCTTCCTCATATCTCCGCACCAGGGTGTTGATCACCCTTCTCTGGATGACCTCCGAGGGGGAGAGAGGGCATGGTCGTCCCGCAATTGCGGCTGCTGGGACGGCTGTGGAACGGGCGGGACCGCGCGGAGTAGCCGCGTCGGTGTTTCCCCTACCTCTGCGCCAGTGGGCGGGCGGTGATCGGGCACTGGATCGGGCGACCTGATTTCTGAAAGTAGGGGGAAGGACCCATTAACACTGACAGGAAAAAGGAATCGACAACTAACCATTAGCGCCACGACGCCTTCCGTGGGGGGAACCCAGGCCCTCGACGTTGCGAGACGGAGTGCCCGATGTCCCTTCCCCAGCCCCTGGCGGGTAAGACTGAATGCTTGGCCGGGCAACATGCCGGTCTTCCAACACCTCTGAAAGCCATCGGTCCTCGTATCGAGGAGAAGAGATTCACGTCGGGTTCACCATTTTTCTGTTTCGGTGCGGATGTGCGTCGGGTTACGCTGTTCCGCCAGGACGCGTTCGCGCGTGCACCCGTCAACCCGAGGGGATGGGCGCGCGGCTTGTGGTCCCGCAGTCCCGCTTTCCAAAGGCGGGCGGCATCCGTCCCTTATTCAAGGGCGTCTGCTCCTTGATAGAAACCGGGATGATGGGATGTCGGCTCCTCCTTCCTTGGACGTCTCCTCGGAACTCGTCTCCTAATCCGGGTCTCCCTCATAGATTTAAGAATGTTCTTGAATCTCGTTCCCGGCGCCATATCTTCATGGACACCGGTTAATTACGCTGCTTCCGCCCGGACGCTCCAAGGAGTCTGGTCGGGGCAGCAACCTGCAGTGAGGAGACCGGGTGGCTCTGGGTGCTGGGGGCGTGTCGTAACACTGCGGCTCTGCACGTCTGTCTTCCGTCCCTAATAGGGCTTCTCGAAGGCATGATGGCCTGAGGCATCCCGCACTGGGTGCGGGGAACTGTGTCACCCGAGGTTTTCCTCGGCTTCCCATGTTTAACACGGGGTATGCCGCGAGTTTAACGTCCAGCGGGGACGGCATCGGACCGATCAACACGAAAAGTGGATCAGATGATAGAACCCCTTGCGGGGAACCTCCGACGCTGGGGCCAGCGCATGGGCGGCTTCCCAAGTGATGTGGAGTGGAGAGAAGTGGCATGACCCCACCAGGATGTGGCGGCCCGGGTAAGGATCAGGATGGATGATGGAGTGAAGAGCTTGGACCCCGTAGGGGCTTCCTACGTACCGCGCGTTAGCACAGATCAAAGTCAACGTAGTTCGGGTATACAGTTTAACGTCATGCTGGACGTCGGCAAGCCGACTCACGAAGGGGTCGAGGCCGCCGGGCGGAGGATTGAACCGAACCACCTCGCACAGAGGGGGATGGAACGGCCGGGTGGATCACAGTTTCACGTAATGCTGGATGATAAAAGGAGAAATGGAAAAAGGGGGCTGTGGGGAGGCACAGTGGAGATACACACGGGCAGTCTCCCACAGGGGCGGATTCATAGGTGAATCGACGCAAGCGTGAACCCTGGAGGGGTCCACTGATGGGCGAACCGACGTGAATACGACCGGGACGACCAGGTGGTGGGCTTGAACCTCAGGGAGGCTTCCTACGTACCCTGTTTAGAAGACAGGGATCAAAGTCCACGTAGTTCATTCTGTCAGGACTTACGCACTTGAGGCAGCCCGGATGCGGCAAAACTCAGTTGGAAGGGACTTGGACCGAAAGTAGGAGACACCTCGATCCAAGTCACACCCTCTACTGGCTTTGGCAGTGGGGGAGCGCAATGGAGATACACATGTGCAGCCCCTCACAAGAAACTAGGGGTTTGTAATACCCTACCCCCGTAGGGAAAAGCCGCTCCCATTAAATCGTCCCTAAAGAGGGGCAATCCCGACATCCCTGCAGAGACGAACGGGTGGGGGCCACATCCAAACCGGGGGGGACCCTGCGTGCGAGGCACGGGATCGGGTGATGCGGACGGTTTAGCGTCTTGCCAGACGAAGTACAGTTTAACATCGTGTGTTGAGGACGAAACGGACGGTTTAACGTCTTGCCGGACGAAGTACAGTTTAACGTCGTGTGTTGAGGACGAAGCGGACGATTTAACGTCTTGCCGGACGAAGTACAGTTTAACGTCGTGTGTTGAGGACGAAGGTGCTTGGCAGTTTAACGTCATGCAGCACGGACGATAGGGGCTAGGCAGTTTAGCGTCGTGCAGCTTGGACGTAGTACAGTTTAACGTCATGTTGGACGGATGCAGTTTAGCGTCATGCGGGACGAATGTGCAGTTTAACGTCATGCTGGACAAATGTGCAGTTTAACGTCATGCTGGACGTATGTGCAGTTTAACGTCATGCTGGACGTATGTGCAGTTTAACGTCATGCTGGACGTATGTGCAGTTTAACGTCATGCTGGACGTTGGTTGCCGCCGATGGGTCCGTGTCACTTCGCGCAAGCCTGGAGGGCCGCACGGAAAGACAACGCACGGTGCGGGCACCCAGGATGAAGATCATCGGGCGCCACGCAGGCGGGTACCCTCAGGGGGTCAAGGGGGGCGACCCTGGGGGATTGCGCGCAAAAGAGGAGCTTCGCGCGCAAAACAGCAGGTCGGCGCGCAAAATGGCGGGCTGGCACGCAATCGGGCCAGCCCTTTGCGCGCGGATGATTGAGATTGCGCGCACCGGGCTTCGGACAGCACGCGGGGGCAACGGCTCATTCTCTAACGAACGGCCACTTTGAAGAGGGGGGTGCGCGCAATCGGGCTGGATTGCGCGCACCCGGGGGCAATTGCGGGCAAGAGGCTTCTTTTGCGCGCAAAGGCCTTCGGGTTAATGATTATTCAAAGGAAAGGAGACAAGGGGATTGCGCGCGAAGGCGAACCCCAAGGCTCTATTGCGCGAAAGAAAGGAGGTTACCTGAAGATCGGCATTGCGCGCGGAAGGGGTTGGATTGCGCGAACGAGCGACGCTTCGGATTCTGGCAACCTTCAAAATGTCGGGGGTCGCCTTATATTTATAGGCAACCCCGGGCGCGGAATCCGGTCTCGGGCGCGGAATTCCCTTCGCGGGCGCGGAATCAGGACCCGGCGCGCAAGGGAGCCGCGCCGGCCACGGGCGCGCAAAATAGCGCGCCGGCCCAGCGCATTGCGCGCATCCCGGGAGGATTGCGCGCCGAGACTCAACTTTGCGCGCGGGCCTCTGAAATTTCGCGCAAGTCCTCCGGGCCCTCCGGAACGTGCCTCTGACTCCAAATATCACTTCGCTTTCCGCATCCGGAGCTTCGTTTGGGAACAACGGACTTTTCCGGCGTCTACACCATGTTTCCATGGATGTCAGTTAATTATGATGCTTCTGTTAGGACATTCCATGGGGTCCGTCTAGGGCAGCATCCTTCAGATGGGGGAGTAGTCACGTTGAGGCATCACCGGCGTGTCTGGATGATGGGGAATTTGTGTGTCTCTCTTTTGTTCCTTGTTATAGGGCTTCTTGAGGACGCGAAAGCCCAAGTCATCCCACATCGAGCGTGGGGAATCATATTCCATAGGCATTTACCTGATGTTTTCCTCATCTTCCCATGTTTAACACATGGTATGCTGCAATTTTAGCGTCCAACAGGGATGGATCAAGCTGATCAAAACACTTTCTAGAGTGGATCAGATTGAGGAACCCCCTGGAGGGAACACCATTGTTGGGGGCCCGCACATGGGTGGATTCTCGAGTACTATAGAGAGGAATGATATGGAACCGATGTGAAGATGATGGTGATGTTGGGCTTGAGTCTGGAAGAGACATCCTACGTATCCCGGTGGCAGGGAATCAATGTTTGCGTAGTTCAAATGGAGAATACAGTTTAATGTCTTGCGGGACGGGGGAGAACCGACGTGAAGGGAGTCGGAATGACCGGGTGGTGGGATTGAACCTCATGGGGGCTTCCTACGTACCATGCCTTTACACGGACCAAAGTCCACGTTGTTCAAAATGGTGTGGGTGTCGGGGAACTGATGTGAAGATGGATTGGGCGTCCGATGGGTGGTGGGCTTGAACCTCGTGAGACTTCTTACATACCATGCCTTGACATGGATCAAAGACCACATAGTTAGCTGGATAGGTGTCGGTGAACCAACATGAACATGGACCTTGGTCCGATGGATGTTGGGCTTGAACCTCGTGAGGATTCCTACGTACCATGCCTTGACATGGATCAAAGACCATGTAGTTCACTGGATAGGTTCCGGTGAACCGACGTGATGATGGACCTTGGTCCAATGGATGTTGGGCTTGAACCTCGTGAGGCTTCCTATATACCCTTCCTTGACATAGATCAAAGACCATGTAGTTCAAGATGGTTTGGGGCTTACACTATATGATGCCCAGGTGTTGGTGAACTGGCGTGAAGGAGGTTGGAATTAACGGGGTTGTGGGCTTGAACCTCGAGGAGGCTTCCTACTTACCATGACTTAGCATGGATCAAATACCGCGTAGTTCAGGTTGGACGCTGGTGAACCAACGTGAAGATGGACCTGGGATCCAGTGGATGTTGTGCTTGAACCTCGTGAGGATTCCTAAGTAACATGCCTCTACATGGATCAAGGAAGGCGTAGTTTAGGATGGTGTGGGGCTTATATTCTAGGATGCCCAGGTGTTGGTGAACCGATGTGAAGGAGGTCGGAACGACCGAGGTTGTGGGCTTGAACCTCGGGGAGGCTTCCTATGTACCATGCCTTAGCATGGATCAAAGACCATGTAGTTCAGGTGTACAATTTAACGTCATGCGGGACGGGGCATGTTGGGGATTATACTCTTAGGAATCCCGGGGTGTGCCATGGTCGGTGCTCACTCTAACCCCATGGGAGTCATGCTCGGTGTGAGAAACAAGAGGTTGCAGGGACCTGACGATCATCTCATGAAGGGTGTGTCCGTGGGAAGTGAAGAGGGGATTACACATTGGGAAGCCCATGTTGCTGGGACTTACTTCAGGATGGAGGCCTGAGGGTGGCAAAATACAGAAGGAGAGGGATATTGGGACCGAAGAAAGGAGTGCCCCGTCCCCTATCATTCCCTCCACTGGCCCTGGCGGTGGGGAAGTACGGAGGTGCATGGGTCCTACCTTCCGTAGGAAAGACTAGGGGTTTACACCAAGATGGACTCCATTCCCCCCTATGGGCAACTTCCACTCCCTGAAGGAGGGTATCATCCCCTGAGGAGACCAGGGGGAGGGGGCATACAGATTGTCCAAGGTGAGGGCACCCCATGTGAGAGGCACGAGGCGATGTCACAGTTTAACGTCATTTGATGAGGACGAGGGTTCTTGGATGTTTAATGTTCTGTAGCTCGGATGAGGTGGGATTACTCCGAACCCCTAAGAATTACATAATCGGTAACCTCTACACCTTGTGGTAGGGAAGGTAGCGGCAATTCCGTGCAAAAGGGGGGTCGCAGAGGGAACCATCGAGGGGTCCACGTTAGCATGGATATGCGAAGAAGAAATAGTCATTAGAGTTCTTATGGGAAGAAGTATTAGGTGAAGTAACTCCATGGGTAGTATTGTCCAGGGGACTTTGAAGTCACTTCGTGCAAACCTAGAGAGTCTCACAGGGAAAAGAATTTCCAAGAAGAGGGGTCCACAGGCGGAGGCCTTGTGCAACTTGGTTGCTCTGTGTGGTGAAGGGAACTTGCTAAGGGGTGTGCTTGGGGAAGTAGGGTGACTTAGCCTTATCATGGGGCGGAGGTGTGAGTGGGAGGTTCTTCGTGAAATGGAATTGTGTTCACGGAGCACTGCCTCATGGAGAAAAGCCGCCTCGCAATGAAAAGTGCCGCGATGCAGTGTGCTTCGCGAAGTATAATGACCCTGCCATGGCATGTGGATCACCTGTACAGGAGAGGTGTTTCGTGAACTGTAAACGCTCTAAAACAACCTTAGTCCCATTGGGGATCCCCTTCCATCGCGAAAGCCCTTGGGATTTGTTAAAGGCATCGCACTCGGAAGAGGGGATCAAAACGAGACAATTCAGAGGCACCTAGCGAAGAAAAAATACCTCGCATAGCTCATTATTCCCAAAGCAAAGGGTGCTTCGCAATTTGGGAGTTAGGAAGGTGAATGGTTGGATTCTCCATTCGGGAGGCTTAGGGGAAGCCCAGTATTTATATGCAATGGGTGCCGTGAAGCAAAACTCACGTGGCGTGAAGGGGGATTCGGTCACTTCGCGGCAATTCGCGAACGTCAACCTGGTTTGCGGAGGGGTACCACCTCTCTTTCTTCGCGGAGGGTTCGCGAACGTCAGTGGCATTCACGGGGCGTCCCACCTGATTTTCTACATGGCGGGTTCACAAATTTCATGGGATTTTACGGGGCATCCCGCCTCTCTTTCTTCACGGCAGCACCGTTGCTTGGGGGGACTCTGTGTCATGGCTTCGCGAGGCATACCGTGGGGATTTCGTTTCTTCATTCTTTTCATACAATATTTTTGCACCAACAAATGCCAACCTTAGACTTGGATCCACGGAGGGATCAAGGGTTGATATCTGTGTTAAATCACCAAATTCATTGGTCATTTGTGGTGCTAACTCACAAAGAGCGTGCACGAGGTGGATAGGGGTCATGCGGTTCGGACGCGCTGCAAAGCTCCGCACGGTCTAGACACATTGTGAAGCTTCGAGGGCCACTACCTATAAATAGAGGGGATGAAATTTCTTTTTTCATTTACTTTATCTGCAACTTTGTCCTTTTGCACTCTCTATTCACGAATCTCCTCATACTCCACGTATGCTCTCCAAAAATCTGGCTTCGTGGTGAACCGTGAGTCTTTGACTTCGCGGCTGCGCCAAGTAAATGTGTGTTTGCAGGTTGAGGTCAGTCTCCGTAATTATACTTCGTGAAGGAGCTCCGTGAATAGGCTTCTCAACCCGGGCTATAAAATTTCTAAAGCCTTTAAAAACAAATGGAACATCAAGAAGCTGCCGAGGGGGTGCTTGCAGACGCCGCCCGGAAGGATGAGATGGAAAACTGTCTGGGCCTGGGGGGGCTAGTCTAAAGCCACTCGGAGCATAATTATTTAACGGAACTATTAATAGAGATCCAAATGAACTATACACTATGCAAGAAGATTCCCTTCTATGGCGTCAAGCTATGGTATGACTTCTTCATTCCTGGGGCGAGTAGGGATGAACTAGCTTGCTGGTTTCGAAGCACGACATGCCAGCGTCAATGGTTCAGGGCAGCCGACGGTCATGTGCAGGAGGACTTCACACCTGTCACCACTGACTATCTATACAACCATATTAACAAAATTGATGAGGAGCCATTGCAACTAGAGTCATTCCCTCCAATGTACCGCACAATACTGAAGGTGGCCTTGAGGGATTTGAAGAAGGGGTGGTCCGATGAGTGGGACCTACGCCAGGGCGGCAACCTCACCAATGATTAGGCATGGGCCTACTAAGTAGGCACCTAATGTGAGGAATTTGGAGCCTAGATGAGTAGAGTGGGATTCTATGAGGTGGAATGGGCCTCCCAATTCCACATTTATCAACCGAAGCAGCTGATGCTGGAGCTGTTGAGCAGATGGTCATCCAGGACCAACACTTTTCACCGTGGTTGGCATCAGTCTGTGGGATGTCCATCCGATTTCGGGGGTCCCGATCTTGGGGGCTATGTATGATGAGTTCCTCCACGTCATGAGTGTGTGTGAGGATTCGGATCATATGTCGTGTCTGGCACTGGCATTGATGGGTCTGGACCATTGGAAAGACAAAGAAGTGGTGAGGGATGTCCACTTCAAGAAGTGGTTCAAGCAGTTCCTGAACATCCCGGAGAACTGAGAGTTTCCCTCAAGGCCTCGAACTTTCTCTAAGGGGGCTGAATGGGGCAAGGATCCCTCATATTGGTGGCTCTTGGAGGACTGCCAATGGAAGACTTGGGGTTTTAGTGTCAGCACTGAACAGCGGCCGATAGTCAGATTGGTGGCATTTATTGCAGCCCTTATCTATAGTTGGATCCTACTAGTGAGTGATACCCACATGAGTGTGCGGCCTAGCTCATTTATCATGGAATCCATATTGTCCACAGAAATGTGGGTCAATTAGGGGATTTTGATTCTCTCCAGATTGTACAGGATGCTACGGCATATAGCGAGGGAAAAAAGCTGCCGAGGATATGTGGGCCCTTCCATATCCTATATGGGTGGATCACGACGCACATCAGGGGGGTATATGAATATCTGATCCCCATCTCGCCTCCGGGGTCAAACTTCCGCCCATCCATCTTAAATGATGCCAAAATCTTTCGAGTTAAATTGACTATTCCCTTGGTGCTGAACCAGATGTGGAAGGCAGAAGAGTTTAATTTCCACTCATTTCCATTGCTAATGGGGGTACTCCCTGATGACGTTTAGGGGAAGGAGGATCATCTGGCCTATCTCCTGGACTTCCGTGGTGGATTCTTAGTGACAAGATTTTACCGCGAGCCTCTTTTCGAGCCATACACCCCACACTGGTTTGCAAGGAAATTCTGGTGCCTGCAGTGGTTGACCCTGTAGGTCTACAGGGAGGTGCGCCACGAGGACCATTCATGTGTGATGAGGAAATTGTGGATCATGTTCAAATGGAAGGAGGGGAAAATGCGAATTGAATTGCCTCCGCATACAGCTGCCTTTGGAATGGTGAAGGAGTATGCCATAAGCTGGGAGACGTCTTATCTGGGGGAAATGCTGAAGTAGCCAACTATTTGAGCCGGTGATGGAGGGCCTCCCCTATCATGAGGTCGGGTTCAGAGGGAGGAAAGGGCTTCTCGTGGTGGTGGGGCTGTCATGGTAGCGAGACCTACACCAGCTGAAGGAGAGGCAGTGTAGGTAGATCTAGTAGCTGCAGCGGACGCGATGGTCCCAGAAGAGTAAATCCATCCAGAGGGGCGGCCACCAAGGGGATTCCACAGTTTATCCACTTAGGCTCTGGGGAAGCGGTTGTGCCATATCGACATGCCAGAGAATGTTTTTTTCACAGAGGCCTGGGACATTTGGGATGTCAATCGGCAACACCTCAATCCATCCGAGTTGTGGGAACACCTAAACCACCTCGGAATGGATTTACCGAGTATAGGCCCTGTCCAGGCCGGTTTCGCGGTGTCTATGGCGGAGGAGGAGCAATATCTAGATGATCTAGAGGACTACGTACATTCCAGTGGTTCCATGCATCCAATGACAGATCGAGTGAGGGTACTGCTGGATCAGACGATTCCCCCCCAATAATCAGCCGCCGAGTTGAGGGAGCGCTTCCCCCTATCGAAAGATTCATACGAATCCTCTCAGGGAGATGAGGCCAATGGAGGGAGCCTGTTGGAGGAAGGAAAATTCGGAGATCAAGACTTGGACCTCGACGATTTCGCGGAGTCTCTTGAGGTAATGTTCCATGTTTCTTTCCTCAGGGTCTGCTCTCAGGCTATTATGGACTTCTAACCAACATCTGAACCGTGCAGTTGGAACTTGTACATAGACCTTTCTCCTGCCCCTCTGTGGGTGGTGATGTAGGACCCTCGAAAACCGCACCTGTGGTCGCATTTAGTTTTGTTTCTGGTGGGGATAGGGCACCCGTGGCAGCTCCTCCAGAATATCCAGACCTTCCGACAATATACGGTGGGCCACGATCTGGGGTCCCATCAGCATCAACTCATGAGCAGTACCTGGAGTTCAATCTCTGTAAGTCCTCCCCACTGAATTCATCACTGTCATATGTTGGTCATGCTAACTGATGTCCATTCCCTTCTCTGCCACATATAATTCATAGACTGGCATGGACTGTTGTGGTAAATTTGGTTGAGATTTCTGGCAGCCCCCCTCTGAGGGGCATGCTAATAATCGTGTAGATATTCTCCCAGCCCACCCGAGTTGTAGCTCCCTCCATCATTGGCGGGACCACCAGTGGGGTAATGCCTAAGGTTATTGAGGTGGGATCTGATGATGAGGACCTATCATTCAACCTTAGTCCCACCGCATCTGATCCCACTCCAGATGTCGCACCTGATCGCACGCCAGATGCTGATCCCGCTGATGATTTCCTAAGGGCTTACCCCGCATACGATCCTGCCAACTGTGTGGATTGGGACGAGACGCCCTCTGACGAAGAGGATAGAGACATAGACCACCACCGATCATGGAAGCTGATCATGCACTTTATCAAAAAGACCCCTTAGACACTAAGGCTAGATGAGATGGACAGAGTTTTCTCGTGGCTATGTGATATGTGTGCTGGGGGAGTGGATGCCCAACACCCTCACTTTCTCATCCAATATCTCATGACGCAGATGATTCGGGAGTATGATCACAGCCTTAGCATGGGTTGGCAGTATAGGAAAGCGACGAACACCAACAAACTACGGGAGGCTGAAAATGAAGTCCATCGGCTACATATTCGGGCGGACGAGCACTCAGCCTTTATTAACAAACAATCAGATCTGATCTCATGATTGAAGGACCAGCTGGCAGAGGCAGAAGAGCATATGAGGTGACCCTCCGAAGAAATGGCCGTCATTCAGGCAGACATAAAACAGGCCCAAGCCAAGGCTGATGAATGTCGCCCCATCACTACTGAGGAAGAGAAGGAGGTCAGCCAGCGGTAGTAACTCTTGGATGCCACAAGTCGGAGGGTGGCGGAACTGCAACTCTCCATTGACGGGGTCAACCCGTCCATGGGAGTATTAAACCCTCAAGTTTTGTAAGGATCAGAAACCCTCAAATGTACTTTCATGTCTTTATTTTTGAATACATGAGTTTTGTTATCGAGGTTGGCCTTAGAACTTTCGACGAGTCGTTCTTCTAGTGTGCTCTGATGCATGAGTGGGGTAACACAAGGGGAATCAGGATAAGTCTGAACATAGGGAAGTGGAAGGTGTGAATCATGATACCTAGAATATGGAACACTATGGGGATGGCATGACAATAAAGGATAACTATTGACCTTGGCAGAAACATAGTATCCTTATTGCGTTAGCCTGAAACGGGGATAACAAATGAGGGTCGACCATTGACCATGATCGAAACATGGGACCAGACTCAAAATTTCATCTGTTATTCTTCTGGAATGTTGGCACAGGAGAGTATGCGAGCCATAGTCCGAACATCCATACTGTTAGGGGGTTCCTCCAAACATAAAAGAGGACGAGGGTCCAATTAAGGGGCATGCAAAGCATGGAATGTGGAGTGATGGGTTATTAGAATGGAATCTTCCACTCATGATATTACAACACTATGGTGGAGACACATTGGACGGACGCATCGGTTTGATCATGGATCATTTCCCTCTTTCAGACAGGCCCTCTCTGGAAAGGGGGGCTGTCACTTCCCAACGTCATCTTGGGGCATCCCAGACTTGTTAGGGGTACAGTTTAAGTTACATAATCCCTCACGAGGGGTCAGGACATGGACCCGAAATTGGGGGGAATAGGATCATATGATTCCTAAGGCTGGACCTGAGGTGAAATTCCTGGGTGTCCTTACGTGTCCCATGAGGATGGGAATCAAGCCGTAAATAGTTCTGGAAGTGAAGTGTAGCCATATACCAACACTGACAAGTGAAATCCCCTCTGGTTTGATAAGGTTACAATTATAGTACTAATTTAAATGGTATATTTTAAATGGTTACAGATATATTTCTCACATATTGGTATGGTCATTGATATGGTGAATTTTATATTTTAGTGTTTAGAGATGCGTAGTAAAAAAATTGGAATCTATGATTGAATAAAAATGGGTATATTTTAGTACTCACATGTGGATTTTGATATTATATTTAATTATTCATAGATCCATCCATGAAATTACATTGAGATTCAATTTTAGACTTTAGTATGTGAATTTTCATAATTCTGTGATACCTTTAAGAACCAAGGCATCATGATAACGGGTGTAAAAATGAATTTATATGTAAGAAAAAGAATTTATGAGAACATTTATAAATAAAAAGACTATTTATTGTTTTTATATGGAATTATATGTGAGTAGGTAGAAACTACATTAAGAGTACTATTTGGGATGTGTCTGATGTGTCTTCAAGGGGATACAGAGCCATTTGGAAATAGCTAGTGTACTATGATTTGGTGTATGGGTAGTTGATATACATCTTCACTAGTTATAACTTTAGAATGAACAGTTCTATATTATTCTTATTTGATAGATATTATGTAAATTTATATTCATTGGTGGTTCAATGGGATGATTATATTTAATATAAGGAGTTTGTAATGACCCAAAAATTTATGGACCATTATTTTTTATTTCATTATTAAATTCCTATAGTTAGAAAATTTATTAAAATGTATCTAATATTGGAATTATGAGGGTAAGAATATCAGAAATTGATATTTTTTGATGTCTTTAAAGGTCCATGATCTTTTCCGGGTACTGAGGTTAGAGTTATATAATGTCCTAGGAGACCCCATTTCTAACATTCTTCTATAGAGGGGTTATCACTCTACAATAGGTGAAGGTCGCAACATAATGAGGGGTTACTGAGGAATCTATGATTTTTTGGGAGGGTGTCCATAATTTGAACACATCATGGAAAATTGTTAATAGTGGGTTTTATAGTGTTATGTTTTTTGTGTGGGGGTCTTTTCATAGTTAATGGATCTTACATGTGGATGTCACACCATAGAGGCTAGTGGCATGTATTGATAATAAAACTTATATATTTTCATTGAAATTATACATATTAATTTATTAAATTCCATGAGAAAAATTGGTGAATCTGTGATCGTTGTTACGTTATATAAAGTTTTACCCATGGTATAAGGGTTGTATCCTTTTACACACATTATTACAAGATTTCAAGGATAATTAAACATCAAATACCAACCCAGGATCATTAAATATATCGTATTTATAAGATTACATACATAAATATAATAACATGTAAATAAAATAAATCAACTTTATATTAATTTACCAAAATGAGATCCTAACTTTATTGGTGCTCTAACATCCACATAGGATAACATGGGGAATGTATGAAAAGAGTTAGGAGTTAAAAATCCCAATAATATAATAAACATAGAAATAAAAATTATTGATGTGTTAAATGGAATAACATGATATAATAAAAGGGAATTGAACATGAATAAACATGTGGAATAATAAAATTTATAAAATGAGATATTTTAATCATGGAATCATTGAGATGTCTAAATAACATAAAACATGACAAAAACATGAGCTAAGGGTTACTGCCAAGACTATTTCACATAGAGTCCAAAGTATCATAAAGGAATCAGGTTTACTTCTTGTCCCAATATGACATATCATGAAACAAAACATTACCCAATGCATTGGTTTAATATCATGGAACACCCATTATAAAATTTTCATGCATATTTTTTCACACATGAATAATCTAACATACGGTTTAAACATTAGTGTTTCCCCTAAAATAGGATGGGTATTATAATCATGTCATAGAGAATAAAAATGGGTGTATCATAAAAGTTTCCATGAAATAAAGGATTTAAATAATATTTACACATTATGAATGTAAAATAATAATTTAATATGATAAATTATGTTCAAATGAAGTTAAAACTTGTAAAAAGAGTGTTTGAGAATCCTTAGAAAAGAGTGTCTTTAGTGTGGTTTAAGGAAAAATGTCAAAGAGTCATTAAGCTGTGAAATGGAATAATTGTTTGAATAAAAAATTATGAAATATGATAGTTTTCATGAAAAAACATGTTTTATTTGAAAAAAATTTCTATATTAAAATAGATTATGGATTATACTTGGAATTGGTTATGAAATTGGGAAGTTCCCTTTAATTGGGCCTGGTTATCAGGAGGAATTGGAAAGTGGGCCTTATAAAACATGTACTTACCCATCAGATACTATATAATTGATATACATATATATATATATTTGGAACATAAGAACCTAATTTCTGAGTTGTACATAAGAATAATTAATAATTACACTAGGGTAAATAGAGACAAAGTGTAATTTGAATGAAAAATAGAGGTTTAGAGAGAATCGTGTACCTTATGTTTGAAGGTGTTATGTGCTTGTACATTATGTAAAAGATATTAAAATGAAAAACTAAAAAAATTAATAACCTCTTATACATGTATTTTATTTATTATAATTTTATTAATTTCATTTATGGTTATTTTGATGAATTATAATGGTTAATTTTGTTGTTTTGAAAGCATTCCTTTTATGGTTTTCATGATAGGTTCACATGTAGAAATTTATACAAGTTCATGTAAAATGATAATAATTCTATTGAATAGGAATTATTTGATATTAATTATAATAAAAAAAATTTAATTTTCTTTTATATAATTTGGTTACATGGTATGTTGATGATTCATTAGATAAAACACTAATGAAAATGCTTTTTTAAGAACCCGATTCTTATTTTGAGGTATGGGTTTCTTCTTTTCTCTTTTCCTTAAGTGTTTTTAGAAAATATTGAAAATGGGGGAAAACCCCTGAATTTTGTAAGTACACGTCATGTACTTTTTCCACATGCTATGTACTTTTGGTTGTGTGGGATGGGTACACAGGGCGTGTGGCCATGTCGGGGATGAAGGGTGTAGGAACTAACAACATGCCATGTAGTGGTCCTTTACACATTGTGTAGTCATTCAGAAGCCCAAAACAGTAAGGCGGTGGAGCCGCCACCAGCTGGGCGACAGTACAAGCCATGTAGTCAGGAGTACAGGTCATGTACTCATGTTGACGGATGAACAGTGAGGCGGTTCTGCCAGAGGAATAGTTAAATGAAGGATGTACACACCGTGTACTTGAAAGTACACGTCGTGTACTTTGTTTTTTTCTCTTAAAATGGGCAGTAGCCTCACCTGTTCATAGGGAAGTCTTAGAACCAGAGGAAGTAGCGGGAGGGGATGGTCGAACCGTTGAAGATCCACTGAGTGTTCTTCCGGAATCCATTTCTGCCTTGTACGATTTCGTTGGAACCGCAAAGGTAATCCCTCCCTTCTCTTTAAGACGTTCTTACCAATTCTATCCCAAGGGAAAGTTATTTAAATTTTAATGGGATTTCTTCTTCGTCAGATCTACATCATTCTTTGGCGTTTTTGGAATCGATGTTCATGTATAATATTCATTGGCGATAATGGTGGGTGGCTTAGTGTTTATCTTTCAGCTGTTGTGCGTTTTTTGTATTTTAGTGACATGAACCCCTGTTGGGGTGTCGTTTGGCTGAGGCAGTGGCTATTTTAAATATGTATAATTTTATAGTTAATTGAATGTGATATAAAAATGTTGTTTGGGATCACTTCTTGGATCCAGGACCACCTCGGGGGTGTGTTCCTCTATTTAGTCATTTGTCCAGGATACCCGAGGGTATGCATTTGAAAGTAATGATTGTAGAATTTCCTTGAGAGGAATTGATTGTGAATGTTTATTTACATGCTGGGCATGGCCCGGTTACTTGCACCTGAGGGCAGTGTTTTACTTAGCCTGTGGGCATTGTTTTTCTTAACCCGAGGGAAGTTGTTTTCTTAGCCTGAGTGTAACTTCTTATGTGCCTTTGGGAAGTTGATTCTGTGCCAGTTGTAAACATTTCTTACGCCTATGAGAAAATACCGTGTGCCTGTGGGCAGATTCTTGGTTTGGTTTTTCTTTACCTGAGGGTAGGAGTTGGACGTGCTTGAGGACATTGGCTATTTACTTAGAATATTCACTGTGGCGGTATTTTAAAATAAATGATTAAATGGATATTAAAATGGAAATATAACTGGTTAAGTAGTTACTATCAATACTGATTACTTTATTGCATTTTATTACTACACACTATTGTTTCATGTGTACACCCAATTGGCACGAGGCTTTGGAGGGTGCCTAATGAGTTATATTTCTTACACACTATTTGGGTCATTCTTTTTGGCCCAAGAAAATTATTTTTCTTCAGGTATAGAAAAGGGAAAAAGTCCTTATACAGGTACTTGAGTGCTGCTGAGGAGTAGGGGAGCATGGGACCGGGCTTAGGCTCGCGATTCTACCGACTGTTTAGTTTTTGTTTTTCTATACTCTGTATAGTATTGTACTACTATGTAACATGTTCTGGCTATTTTCTATGAACTTGAGACATGTTGCATCATATAGATATAACTGGTTGGTTATCTCTTACTGCAGTTGTTATATTAAATGTGTATGGTTTATTGCATCCGCTGTTGTTGTATGTTTATTTTATGTTCTGCTACGATACACTTTTAAAAATGAGGTCATTGTTTCCCCACTATCATACCGGGGCCCTCGCTGTTAGTCGACAACCTCTACTGTTTGGGGAAATGCATTTGATATTACATGGAAAACCGGGTTAGGGGAACCCGTTGAGTGGCACCCAGAACCGGGACGTTACAAAGTGGTATCATAGGGGTTCTTTTCTTTTCTTGACTTACTATTTGGAGGATTAGTCAGGGCTAGGATGAGAACGTCAGTTGGTAATGAGTTGTGCCCAGGAGTACCAAACCCACGTACAGGGAAAAGCCAATTTACCTCATATTGCAATTTTATTGATTTTTCAATTTACAGTTGATATGATTTCACCGTTGGGTAATGCACTTGTGATTGTGTTGTTTATATTTTATCTCCAGGTTCTATTTAGTTTCAACCTGATGAGATGAGGGTATGACATCTCATTCATCATTTAGGCACATGCTAGAAATCACAAGTCAGGCTTAGTTCCATGCCATGTAGTTGCATTAGAAATTGCATGTTGTTGTGATAGTTATTGTGCTAGTAATGTATGTTATTGTGATAGCTACTTGATACATACCTTCTATATGATAGGGTATTTCTGTAAAAATCTGTTGAAAGAATGGACACCACACTTTGGTTTTTGGGGAGTATGGGCCCCAATTTACTGGAATTTGGTGGATCACTGACTGTTTATTTTGTTATAACATAGATAAGATGTCAAACATTGATTCGTGGGGAGTATAGGCCCTCACAGTCTGGAATTTGACACTTAGGTGTTGTTTTTGATATTTTTCTGGGTTTTGGAGATGTTTATGAGGCATACTGTCCGGAAACCCAGTATATACGCCATGTAGATAATATACACGCCATGTATGTCCTTCTGTTTGGGAAAAAAATAAACTTTGTGAGTACACACCGTGTACCCTGAGTACACACCGTGTAGTCTCTTCCTGTGTCACAGAACATGTGGGCAATGACACCGGGAAGGGAAGATCCTGGGGCGAACACACCGTGTACCGTATGTACATGCCATGTAGAGTTGACACGGAGATCTGGCTGTGTGACTAACAAACACGGGCCGGTGTGGTCGTTTCTTTCACAAGTCGTGTCAATGAAGAACACGCCGTGTAGGGTAACCTGGGGACCCAGCCGTGTAACTAACAACATGGGTCAGTGATGTCCTCTTGAGTACACGCCATGTGTATATAGAACACGTCATGTAGGTTGAGCTGTGTATCCGGTCGTGTAACTAACAACACAGGTTGGCAGAGCTCGTCTAGAACATGCCGTGTACCTGTGGGACACGCCGTGTAGACTTGTCTGAGGACAGCCCACGTGGAGTTAATTGTGTGGATGGGGAAATAGGGTAGTGTACATTCCGTGTTTGGGGGTCACACGCCTTGTAGTGTCAAGCCGAGTAGTCGTCTGTGTCACAAGCGACTCGGGCAGTTGGAAAAATTTCACCCTACACACCGTGTTGATGATATACATGTCGTATAGTTTTTTTCAACAGGAGCCGTGTGTCTCATCTATATAGAAGGACCCAAGCAGGGAAAGGAAGTCAACTACATGCAGTGTAGTCAGTATACAAACCATGTATTCTTGTTTTGAAAATTCTGAATGCCTTCTTCCTCCGGTTCCCTTTTGGGTTTCTTCGTTTTTGGTCTTTGATAATCTTGTTCTAAGGCATGTTTTTGACCTTGTAGTGTCATGCCGCCTAGAAGACCACACGTTGTTCTCCAGGAGAGTGAAAATGAGTATACTCCAGAGATGGTGGACCATGGGCTACCAGTTGATCCTCCAGCAGAGCCAGATGCAGCACCAGCTACTTTACCAGGCATAGGCGCGGAGGCGCAGTTCTGTAAAGGCTTTATGCGGTTCATGCAGACCTTTCAGGGAGCACCGCAGGCTGCCACATCTATGGCTAAACTGACTCGTATATTTTAGCAGCATCATCCTCTTATGTTTTTAGGGGATGGTGGACCACAGTCTGCTGAGTCTTGGCTGGTTTCAATGCAGACTATCTTCGAGCATCTTGAAACTCCTCCAGGGTGGAGGGTCAAGCTCGCAACATACATGCTGCATGATTCTGCCAAGAGTTGGTGGGATGTTACCACCCAGTCAAAGCATCAAAAAGACATGGCGTGAGAGGATTTTCTGGAAGTCTTTTATGAATTCTTCTTCCCAGAGACGCTGAGGGCAGATAGAGCTCGAGAGTTCATGAATCTGCAGTATGGCGCTATGTCGGTGATGGAATATTCTTCTCATTTCACCGAGCATCAGCATTTTGCACCTGTTCTAGTGGGCAATGAGATGTTGAGAGCCCGATGTTTTGAGGATGGTCGTTGGTATGACATCTGCGCACTGGTGAATGTTTTCAGGTTGCATATTGTACATGCTATTATGAATGAGGCACTAATCATAGAGAGGAACCTGCGAGAATCTATTGGTGTGGGCCACGACAGTTCAGCACCAGTTATTGGCACTCTTTCTACTAGAAAGAGCAAGAGACAGGTGGAATTCTCTCGGGGTGGCAGTACCAGTCAGACGAATGATTCAGGTGGACTGGTCATGTGCTTCCAGTGTGGCAGAGAGGGGAACAAGAGGCCATAGTGTTCATGAGACCTTGTGGAGTGTCGAGCTTGCGGCAGGATGGGTCATCTGCAACGCATTTGCAAGGCGTTTCCACCGACTTCTAGTGAGAGGGGTTCTATGCAGACTCTGTGTACAGGAGCAGGACCAGCAGCTTCTTACCAGTCAGGGAACTGGAATATGTCAGGGCGTGCAGGAAGAGATGGTGGTCGTGGTTGTGGTAGCCAGACACCAGGATCTCAAGGGCAGTAGGGAGGGAAAGGTCAGGGTAGCCAGGCTGTGTCGCAGGGCCGCGACACTGGGCAGGCATATGCAATGCAACAGACCCAACAGGAGCAGGATCTTAGACCTTCTACAGTCAGAGGTACTATCCTAGTAGCTCCTGTTTTATCTTCAAAACATTTTGATACAGGTGCTACACATAGTTTCATATTTTTGCCCGTTGTGGAGAGCCTTGGGCTCTGTGTTTCTACTTCTTCTGATATCATGATTCTAGACACTCCATTGGAAACTATAACGGTTGGTGTGCATCAGTGCAAGGAGTTCCCCCTTGAGGTTGGTGGTTGTCACTTTATTGGGGACCTCTATGTCTTAAAGATGACAGCTTATGACTTAATTCTCGTGATGGACTGGTTGGTTCCATTTCGAGCCTTTGTAGATTGTTATCGTCGCAGGGTGATTTTCACGTCACCAAAGGGTGGAAAGTTTCTATAAAAGGGAGAGTGGGATGTTCAGGCGAGTCGAGCTAGGCCAGATCATCATGGACGAGGTGGAGTCACATCCCAGATTGCGATCATATATTTGGATGACCAAGGGAATTGTTATACATATTTCCCTCTTGTGGTTTATCATTTTAGGGGTGTCTTCCCGGATGACTTTTCAGGTCTTCCTCCAGCATGTGAGTTGGATTTCTCTCTAGAGCTAGTGCCAGGAGCAGCACTGGTGTCCATTCCTCCTGATAGGATGACCATGCGAGAGTTGAAGGAGCTCAAGAGGCAGTTAGAGGAGTTACAGGAAAATGGTTTCATCTGACCCAGTACTTCTCCGTGGGGTTCTCCGGTCCTTTTTGCGAAGAAGGCAAACGGTACCCTCAGACTCTATGTCGATTATCGGATGTTAAACCAGTTGAATTTTACGAACTGATATCATTTTCCAACGATTGATGATCTTTTTTTATCAACTTCGTGGTGCATGAGTGTTCTAGAAGATTGACTTGAGATCAGGATATCATCAGCTCTAGGTTAGACCATCTGATATACCTCTCACAGCTTTTGGCAGGAGGTATGGTCTATACGAGTATACAGTTATGCCGTTCGGACTCACGAACGTGCCAGAATTTTTCATGGCTCTAATGAATCGTGTGTTCCATCCTTATCTAGATTCATTTGTGGTAGTATTCGTGGACGACAGCTTGGTGTACTCTCACACTCGATACGACCATGCCACCCATCTTGAGATCGTATTGAGTACACTATGAGATCATTGGCTATATGCCAATCTCTCATAGTGCCACTTTTGGATGGACCAGATTCACTTCCTAGGTCATATCATCTCAGAGGCAGGAGTTGCGGTAGACCCAGAGAAGGTGAGAGCAGTAGTTTCCTGGGAGCAGCCTAAGAACATGTTTGAAATATGGAGTTTCTTGGGGCTGGATGGTTACTACAAACGATTCATCCAGGACTTCTCCCGCTTAGCAGCGCCGTTGATGGGTTTGACTAAGAAGGATGTGAAGTTCGTTTGTTTGGAATCTTGCGAGACAACATTTCATGACCTGAAAGGAATTTTGTCATCATCATCGATCCTGATACTCCCAGAGTAGGGTAAGATCTATACAATTTACTATGATGCATCAGGTATTGGGATAGGAGTAGTATTGATGTAGGGAAATCAAGTTTTTGCGTATGTGTCTCAGTAATTGAGGCCACATGAGAGGAATTAACTAACGCATGATCTTGAGTTGGCTGTAGTGGTTCATGCATTGCATTGTTGGAGACATTATTTATTGGGAGAGAATTTTGTGGTGTTCACCAACCATAAAAGCCTCAACAATATCTTTACTAAGAATGAATTGAATCTGAGGCAGTGAAGGTGGGTTGAATACCTTTAGTCCTTTGATTTTGAGCATTCTTATACACCTGGTAAAGGTAATGCAGTAGCTGATGCATTTAGCAGGAAGACTCAGATACATGCAGTGCAGGAGGTCAGTGGTGAGTGGAAGCTCATCGATTTGTTCTCTGAGATGCATCTGGAGGTGCATGAAAGTCAGGGGAAAACATATCTTTCTTCTTTAGCTGTGACTTCTACCCTTCTTGATAGTGTGAGGATGAGACAACTATCTGATTCATAAGGCCTAGTTCTATGGAAGTCGGTGGCAAGTGAGGACCCTCCTCCTGGTTGGACGATAAGCGATGATGAGGTTCTGCATTTCCATGGATGAGTATGGGTTCCATGGGATATACATGAGGAGATGATTTGAGAGATTCATGCTTCAACTTGGGCAGTTTATCCTGGGGTTACCAAGATCTTACGAGACTTGAGATGTCAGTACTCATGGTCGGGTATGAAGAGAGAAGTTGTTGTTTTTGTTATAGGGTTTTCCACCTGTTAGCATGTGAAGGTGGAGCATCAGAGACCAGCTGGACTTCTACAACAATTACCCATCCCAGAGTGAAAATGGGATGATGTCGCGATGAATTTCGTGATAGGGTTGCAAAGTTCACCTAGAGGCAATGATTCTGTGTGGGTTGTTGTAGACAGACTCATGAAGTTAACTCACGTTTTGCTGATCAAGGAGACCTTCGGTGTTGACGAGCTCGGAAGGTTGTATATCTGAGGGACCGTATGTCATCATGGGGTCCCTCATTCTATAGTTTCTGATAGGGATGCCCATTTTACGTCTCGTTTCAGGTAGAGTTTGCAGAGGGAACTGGGTACACAGGTGATTCTTAGCACAGCTTACCACCCTCAGACTAATGGCCAGCTAGAGCGTACAATACAGGTGCTTGAGGACATGTTGCGTGCATGCGTCCTAGACTTTGGGGGATCTTGGGAGAAGCATATTCCCTTAGTCGAGTTTTCCTATAACAATATTTTTCTTGTGACTATTGAGATGGCACCATACAAGGCTTTATAAGATAGGACATGCCTATCAACCTTGTGCTGGTTAGAGGCAGGTGAGGTAGATTTACTGGGACCATGTCTCATGCAAGAGACATATGAGAAGGTCTAGTTGATTCATAAGTGGATGGCTACCACGCAGTCTCTCCCGAAGTCTTATGCAGATCACCGCAGATGACCTTGGAGTTTGTGGTTGGGGATCAGGTTTTCTTGTGTGATTTTCCAAATCTGGGATAGAAGCGGATCAGGAGATAGTGTAAAAATTCATTGAGGTATATGGGGCCATTTGAGATTTTGGAGAGAGTCGGGCTGGTTTCCTATCGGTTGTAGTTACCTCGGAGGTACTGAGCCATGAACGACGACTTCCATGTATCTCAGTTGAACCGTTATCATTCAGACCCATCTCACGTCATTCATCCCGTGGAGGTTGAGATCTAGTTAGATACGTCCTTTGAGGAGCATCTGATTCGTATCGTTGATAGGAGCATGAAGGTTCTCCGAGGCCAGTCAGTTCCTCTTGTATGGGTGATATGGCAGCATGGCCGAGTGCAGGAAAAAACCTGTGAGTGGGAGACAGATGTACGTGCTCAATGGATGGAGTTATTCTCTACTTATTCTTCACAACCATTCGAAGGGCAATTCAGGGACGAATTTCGTTAAGAGGGAAATTTTGTAACATCCCGGTTCTTATTTTGAGGTATGGGTTTCTTCTTTTCTATTTTCCTTAAGTTTTTTTGATAAAATAAGGAAAATAGGGAAAACCCCTATGTTTTGGAAGTACACGCCATGTAGTTTGTCCACATGTCATGTAATTTTGGCCGTATGGGATGGTTACACGGGGCATGTGGTCATGTCGTGGATGAAGGTTGTAGGAACCGACTACACACCGTGTAGTGGTCCTTTACACGTTGTGCAGTCAGTCGGTAGGCCTAAATAGTAAGGTGGTGGAGTAGCCGCCAGCTGGGCGATTGTACCCGATGTTTATTCAGGATTACATGTCGTGTACTCATGTCGAAGGTGAACAGTAAGGTTTGACTGCCAGAGGAATAGTTAAATGAAGGAAGTACATGCCGTGTACTTGGAAGTACAGGTCGTGTACTTTGTTTTTTTCTCTTAAAATTGGCAGTAGCCTCCCATGTTCACAGGGAAGGCTTAGAAGCGTAGGAAGGAGTGTGTGGGGATGGCCGAACCATTGAAGATCTGCAGAGTGTTCATCTGGAATCCGTTTCCGCCTCGGACGATCTCGTCGGAACTGCTCGGGTAAGCCCTCTGCTCTCCTTATACCGTTCTTACCAATTCATTCCCGAGGAAAAGTTATTTATGTTTGAATGCTTTTTCTTCTTCGTCATATCTACGTCATTCTTGGGTGTTTCTAGAAACGAAGTTCATGTATAACGTTCATTGGTGATAAAGGTATGTGGCTTGGTGTTTATATTCCAACTGTTGTGCATTTTGTGTATTTCAGTGCCACGAACCCATGTTGGGGTGTCGGGTGGCTGAGGTCGTGTCTATTTTAAATACATACAAGTGTATAGGTAATTGAATGTGATATAAAAATGTTGTTTGGGATCACTACTTGGATCCAGGACCATTCCGTGGGTGCCTTCCTCTATTTAGCCGTTTGGCCAGGATACCCGAGGGTATGCCTTTAAAAGTAATGATTTTAGAATTCCCATTAGTGGAATTGCTTGTGAATGCTTATTTACAAGTTGGGCATGGAGTAGTTACTTACGCCTGAGGGCAGTGCTTTACGTAGCCCGTGGGAGTTGTTTTGCTCAGCCCAAGGTCAGTTGTTATCTTAGCCTGAGGGAAACTTCTTCCATTCTTGTGGGCAGTTGATTATGTACATGTGGGTGACACTTCTTACACCTGTTGGAAAATAACGTGTGCCTGTGGCCAGATTCTTGGTTTGGTTTATCTTTACCCGAGGGTTGGAGTTGGTCATGTTTGAGTACATTGGCTATTTACTTATAATATTCACTGTTGTGGTATTTTAAATTAAATGATTAAATGGATATTAAAATGGAAATATGACTGGTTAAGTAGTTACTATCAGTACTGCATACTTTATTGAATTTTATTACTACACCCTGTTGTTGCATTTGTACACCCAGTTGGGCACGAGCCTTTGGTGGGTGCCTACTGAGATATATTTCTGACACCCTATTGGGTTCATGCCTTTCAGCCCAAACAGTTTATGTTTCTGCAGGTATAGACAAGGGATAGAGTCCTTATAAAGGTACATGAGTGCTGTTGAGAAGTAGGGGAGCATGGGACCAGGCTTAGGCTCGCGATGCTATTGGCTGTTTAATTTTTGTTTTGATGTACTCTGTATTGTATTTTACAGCTATGTAACATGTTCTGGCTATTTTCATAGAACTTGAGACATGTTTTATCATATCTATATAACTGGTTGGTTATCTGTTACTGCAGTTGTTATATTAAATGTGTATGGTTTATTGCTTCAGCTGTTGTTGTATGTTTATTTTATATTCTGTTGCGCTACACTTTGAAAAATGAGGGCATCATTTCCACACTATTAGACCTGGGCACTCGCTGCTAGTCAGCAGCCTCTGGTGTTTGAGCAAATGCGCTTGAGGTCACGTGGCAAACCGGTTTCATGGAACCCATTGAGTGGCACCCGGAACCAGGACGTTACACTTTTATTTATTTTAGTAGTTATTATGACCTACGTGATCTTTATTAAATATTTAATATAATGAATCTATATTCATTAAAAAACATTATATAAAATATAATATGTGTAATAAAATCTTATTTTACCATAATAATGGTTTTATTACTAAACATGAAGGTAGTAACGGAAAATGAAAATGCATCTTCCAAGACGGTGGTAAATCAACACATCATGGGTGATGTTTTCATTTTAAGCATAAAAGGGAGAGAAGAATGTGTTTTATGCTGAATATTTTATTTAAATAAAAACATTATTGTATATATAAGATAATTTATTTATCATAAATTTTTATATATTGGAGTTACGGGAGGGAAAAAATTAAACGAAAACGAAAGAGGATATTAACCATTGAACTTGTTATCCTTGGGAACCTCCTTAGAGAAATTAGAGTTTGTAATTTTTGGACACCAAAGGATCCAATATGTGGGGAAGGGACTTGGGAAGGGTAATTGGAATAATTTGAACAATATTAAAGGCATATTAGGTGTGAAGAGGAGAGAAGGTGATGGGTAGTATTTATAGTGGGAGGAGTGGGGTGTTTTATTATTATTATTTTCAGTTGTTTACTATATTGGATCAAAACTATCAATAGTGATGATCCTTATCCAAAAATATATTAAATAATGGTTGATAAATATATATTATTTTTCTTACATAGGTCATAATTTAGACATGAATCAATAATTCAAATATTTTTTAAATACTGTATATTACAATATTTCACAATTATTAGAAATTCAACTATTTCATATAATTGAAAAAAAACAAAAACATTTTTAATTTGTAGAATTGAAAAATTGAATTCATTAAATGAAAGTAATATTCTATATATGATTCATTTAATTTATAATTTTAATTATCATTTATTCACAAAATTATAATTTTTAAATTATGAATGATTTTATGACATTTTGAAAAATTAATTAATTCTCATAAAATAATATTTTATTCATATGAAAAAATAATAAAAATTTATGAAAATATTTTTTTAGAATAACATTTAATTTTTATAATTATATTAAATATAGTATTGTAAATAAATATTAATGACATAAAAATTTACCAATAGTTAATTTATTATTTTTAAATCATTTTTATACTTGTACCATGATATAAATATATTATATTTTAATTCGTAAGATACATATAATTTATTTATAATTTCATTGGTTATGTTACTATTCTATTGGACAAACTAATTTTCTAATGGTCACTTTACTATTCAGACAGTCAACTTACTATTATGTTGGTATATGTTTCATATTTTCTAAAAAACTCTCCATCCATTCATTAATCATTTTTAATTTTTTTATTTTGTTTTTAATTTAATTCTAATGTATTTTTACTCTGTTACATAATTATAAAATGAAAATTTTTAATGATAATATTATGGGTCATTACAGTCTTCTCCCTTGTGAAATTTCTCCCACAAAATATCATTTTACATAATGAGGTTAAAACTTGTGAAGGTATTTCTTATATTTACAACAATTAATAAGAAATAAAAAATAAAATTAGGGGGATTGAAAACATAGTTAATTAGAGTAATAAAATAAATTATTGAACTTGGAATTATATACTTGTAAATGAAAAGTATATCCTTACTTTTTATTCCCTATGTTTTAATCTCCGTTATCCATTATTATATAATTATCCCTAGGGTTCTTTACTATTTTTTTCTAATAAAATTAACAAAAATAACTAGATTAGGTTCTAATACCAACAATAACATCTATATCCCTTTACACATTTTATAACATGATTTTATGCACTAGTATCCATCAAATAAAAACAAGGATAATAAATTCTAGTGTGTTTGGAAGAATGGATACATAAATATGAAAACATGGAAATAGAATAAAATATATTTATTTTAATCATATACAATGATTTCATAAACTCCTTTAACCTCTTACATATTCATAGGATAACCCAGTTAATACTTGAAAAAAAGGATTATATAAAAATCACGATAAGGGAATAATAAAAGAAATAAATCACTGCACATGGGTTATAAGGAATAACATGATGATATATAAAGGAATGGAACATGATTAAACATATGAAGGAATAACATATAGGTCATGGGATCATGTAATCATGGACTAATCAAAATATTAAAACAACATACAACATGACATAATCATGAGTCAAGGCTCTCTTCCATGACTATTGAACATGGAATAGAGAGTCCTATAAAGGGATCAAGATTAGACCTTATCCC
Organism: Viscum album; assembly: GCA_963277665.1. Classification (NCBI taxonomy): domain Eukaryota; kingdom Viridiplantae; phylum Streptophyta; class Magnoliopsida; order Santalales; family Viscaceae; genus Viscum; species Viscum album. Next base: position 392,871,845 of record OY728166.1, read on the forward strand.
AACATAACTTCTTATGAGACTAAGAATTACCCAATGAATTGTATCACTATCAGGATTCACCAAACATAAAATTATCATACATATTTTTTATTCATGAATAATCAAACATATGTTATAAACATAAGGGTTTCCCATGGAATGAAAGGAGTATCAAAATCATTTTCTAGAGAATAAAAAATGGGTGTAACATTAAAGTGTCCATGATAGAAAGGATTCAAATCATAAATAAAAATTAGTAATGTAAAATAGTCATAGATCATGATAAAAAATTCATAATTGAAGTGAAAACATGTAAAAAGTGTGTTAAAGAAACATTATAAAGGATCCTCATCAGTGTGGTTTAAGGAAACTGTTAAAGAGTCTTTAATGTGGGAAAATGAATAATTATTTTCATAAAACTAGAGATTAACTATGATAGTTTTCCATGATATATATGGTGTTTCGTTAATAATACTTCCCATTTAAAATGTATTATGGAGGGTACATGAAAATGGGTAAGAAATTGGTAAGTTTCCTTTATTCGAGGCTACTTATCAATATGAATTAGAATAGGAACCTTAGAAAACGTGTATTTCCCCATAAAAGCACGAATAAATGGGAATGGTACAATTTTTTTGATTATTAACAGATAATATAGGGTTAGTAAATAAGAATAATAAATAATTACATTAGGTTAAATAGATTGAAATCATAACCTGAAGGAATAAATAGAGGTTTTGAGAGAATCCCTAACCTAATGTATGAAAGTGTTTTTAACATGTATATAATGAACTATATAATCCAATTAAATACATTAATTTATTAATCTAGATCCTATTATACATGAATTTGATTTATTAAAATTTTATTATGTTAATTTATTTTCATTTGGATGAGTTATAATGTTTAATTTCAACATTTCAGGTGCATTCGTTTCTTTGTTTTTCTGATCTATTCCCATGAATACATGTATAGAAGTTCATGTAAAATGAGAATAATTAAACATATTATAGATTTTATGATATTAATGAACATGAATAATTTTAAATTGACTTATATGTCCTTTCTTTCGTATTGTATGAGGATGATTCATTGGATAAAACATTAATGAAAATGATTTAGTATATTTTATCAGTTCTTACACCCCTCATGATCTTATATCAATCTATAAAATATATTGTATATATATTTTTTCTAGAACCTTATATAACTTATAATACATATAACTAAATATCATTTTACTATAATAATGGTTTTATTACCAACCTTAATGGTGGTAATGAAATATGATAATGCATCGTCCACAATGGTTGTAAATCAACACATCATGGGTGGCGTTTTCATTTTAAAAATAAAAGAGAGAGTAAAAGGTCGATAATGATGAATATACAGTTAATATAATGAATTTCAAGCATATATACGATACTATAGTTATCATTCATGTTTTTCTAGAGGAGATAAAGATAAAAAAAATTAAAAAAATATGAAAGGAATAAAAAGGGAATGAAAGAGGATTTTACCTCTTGGACTTTGTCACCTTGAGAACCTCCTTAGGGAAGTTGGATTTTTTATTTTGTTGAGACCAAAAGATCATGGAATTGGGGTAGAGACTTTGGAAGAGTATTAGATAGAATTTATTTAATATTAAAGGATTGGATAGTCTGGGAGAAGAGGTAGTGAGGGGTGGTAACTATATTAGGAGGAGAGGGGTGTTTTTTAATTATATTCATTAGTTTATTATTTTGGATCAAGACTATCAAGGGTGTGGAACCCAATCCTTAAATATATTGAATAATGATTGAGTTTTTGATATTATGGTTCTTACATTATCCATTCATCTGACAAGGACTTAATAATTCATGTATTTTTTAAATTCTATAAATTAATGTATTTCACTATTCATCAAAAAGTAAACCATTTTAGGAAAATCCCATAAATTTTTCCTAACCATATTTCAAAATTTAGAATTAAATAATAGTTTCCATTTTATGAAAGTAACTTCATAAATTAAATAAATATAATTATTTATTAAAATCATATTTTATTAGATAAATACCAATTTTAATATTATGACTAATTCTATTACACTTTATAAAATAATTAAGGTCTCATAAAATTATCTTGTAATCATAAGGAAATTAAATATTAATTTATAAATATATTTTATGAAAATAAATTTTCTTTTCTATCATTATATTTACTATAAAATTGTAAATAAATATTGACGACATACAAAATTATCAAAACTTAATTTACCAATTTTAAAACATTTATTTACTTATACTATGATATAAATATATCTTATTTTAATTCATAAGATACCTAAATTTTATTTATAATTTTATTGGTGAGTTTACAATTCTATTGTCTGAATTAAAATTCCTATTATTCACATTACTATTCCTATGATCATGTTACTATTCAATTATTATATGTCATGACACGTCCCATTGGGGCCCATGTCGTGACTCCCCATGCCCACCTCCAATAGTACAGGGGCTGGTGACTAGAACCAAGTAGTAATATCACTGACATGAGAAGGATTTTCTATATAAATATATTCATGCACCCATCTCCAGTACCCCAAAATGTTGAAATGTAAAAAAACCAACAAATAAACCTTGCATGCGTACCACAATATCCCAACCAACCGAGTATGATAGAAAACTAAAGAAAGAAATTTAAACTGGGATAGAATACAAGCCCACCAAAAATAGTATCTAAACCTCAATTCTAAACTGCAAACAAAAGTTACTAGGACTTCTATATTTGCAGGAATACCTCGGCCTTCTTGATCTCACATAACTTTATCTGGTTTTAGTAAGCCTATGACTCTGGTAAAAGATCTCTCATATACAAAAGGCACAAAATGTGAGGGAAAATCCCACGTAGGGGTGAATATATAAATACTCAGTTGGACACCCTCAAACCACAATGAAATATAACAAATGAAAGTACATTCATCTCTACAAAATTATATTTCTATTGTACATAAAATAATATCTAGATATAGTCCATCCAAGATACACGGTCTAGAGGTAAGTCATGACTAGTGCATACCAACACTAGGGATTCAGCTTCAATATTCCATGAATCACTTGTCCGGGAGAACACACTCTTAAGTCTAATAGCACTAATGATGTCAATCTGAGATGTACTATTCTTCAAGAACCTCTATAAGAGTGATATATTCTGATATATATTAAGATTAAGATATGATACACATATGAGAATAACATCTGGGGCCATGGGGTGATACCAACAACTCAAATTCGTGATTACCTACCAATAAGAGGGTCGACACCTGTGTAGTGTTGGTCACATCGACACAGAGTACTCCACCTAGGGAAGGAAGAATGAATATAGGATCCTGATCTAGGCCTCATAGGGGATTTCAAAACCCTATAAAAATCCTTTCAGAAGAGATCATAATCATATTAGTATGAAATTATTTTTTCCTACCTTCAGGGAAAATGATAAAGGGAATGAACCCTAACGAAACTCATCATAGATACAAAGAAAAAGAGAATCAAGCAATGTAAAAAGGGGTATACGACATGTATTAAGTTCACATGCCATGTCCCTTGACTCGGGGTAATGGATGAATACAAAAGCCTATGTATTTATAAAATGTCAGATAAAAAATACTACATGATGTGTAAAATATAGAACATGCTTTGTCTTTCCATCTGAGGTCCTCTAGTGTACTGTGACCATGTATCAGTAGAGAGTTTATGCCCGTATAACCATTCCATTATACTAGTGAATGGGGTAGCCCAAGTATCTAGTTATGTCCATGTCATATGGCGGACATCACGCTATATAGGTAACCCATATACTCCAGCCCATGACTGTGTACTTCCATGGGTACACACCAAGTGGTCTATTGATAATCATGCTACATGTAGCCTAGACTACACACAATGTGTTCTGGAATTTCTATAAAGACATAATCTTCCTATTTATCACCTTGGATGATCGTTGGGTTCTGATCCTGAGCTCATCTCACCTCTAAACTCATGAACAAGGTTCATCTCACCATCCTAACACCCAAACAAGGGGTTTTAAGCCTTTAATATGCACAAAAAACCGAAAAATGTAATCTGATACATTTCACTTGAAGAAAAATTCCTCCCAAATCACTTCAATTAATCTTCCACCATCATCATTATAATCCCACCCCTATCGAGTTCCCGAAATTTGATCTTCAATTTTGGAATTTTTTTCCATGAACTAAGGGGAAACTATCATTTATTCAAAACTTGTTGACGAAAAAAGAACATATAAAATATTCATGGGAGAGAAAATGCATAAATAAGAATGTGAGGAATGAACCTCATCAATTTTTCACTCCGGCATTGATCCATTTCCATAAAAATGATTACAAATCAAAACAAAAATCTCTATAATCAAACCCTATAAATCTGGAAATGTATAACCCATCCCACAAGGAATAATAAAAACATGGATAAACCTTTTCATTTGCTTTCCCTTGATCATTTTTGAATGAAATAATCGGAAAGGACATCCGAAATAATGCGTCCTACTTGGGAATTGGACATTTCACTATTGAAGATCGATTTCCACTATAGAGATCCTTCAAGAATGATGTTTGTTGATATTAGATCCACAGTTCTGTCGTTTCCTGTCAAGATAAATTATTAGGGTTTCCTCTCTATAGACTTTATAGAATTATAATATTATGATACTTAACATGGATCACTGCCTAAATTTTATTTAAAAGAAAATGCATCAATACGTTACTAGGTCGACGAAACATAAAAATAAAATAAATTCTAAATTTATTTTATTCATTATAATTCATATGACTACATTTTACAATTGACCTACATTAGCCCTTGTTAGGTCATTCCTAGTGTAAAGTCACTTCTATGAATTCAATGGTTCCTCTGATTTAAGATCCATGAATGATTTAGAAGTTATTACACTTTTCATAAAATCAATGCGTGTATTATTTTTAATATTTTAATATATCTCAAACATTTCTTTCAGGCTCACCGAGCAAGGGAATCGCATGTCGTCTCAGTTCTTGGTCTCAAATATAATCCATATATTATTTTAAAAATAATACATGTAAAATCCAAAACATTACAATCTCCCCACCTTGAGGATTTACGTCCCCAAAAACAAAAATAAAGGCTACTAGAAAATAAGTGGGTAGTGTGCATGAATTTGAACATTCAAATCCCATGTACTCTCCTAGAGGTTCTCATTCTTCCACTGGACAAGCAACAATGAGATCACTCACCCATGATGAATATTATCATTCTGATTTTTTATCTCATCTGGGTACTCTGCAAAAGGTTCTCCATCCTCGATGTCCAACTCTCCTATGTCAATGTCGTGTGATGGGTTACGCACGTACCTCCTTATTTGTGACTTGTGAAAGACTTTATGTACCCTATCCATCTGAGGGGGTATAATTAAGTGGTATTCCACCTCACCAACTCTATGTAGTACCAGAAAAGGGAAAATAAACAATGGAGATAACATTCATCTCTAACCAACTCTCCATAATCCATGTCGAGGTGAATACTAAAGGAACACATGGCCCCCTTCCTTGAACTCCAAGTTCCTCTATAGCCTATCATAATATGACTTAATTTTTTTTTTGTATTCTTAATAAACTCTTGGATGATATGCCCCTTTTTTGTAGTAGCTAGTACCAACTCTAGGCCTATGATTGCTGACTCTCCTGGGTCATTCTAACCAAGTGGTGACCCATAATTACACCCATACAAAGCCTCAAATGGTGTCATACTAATGGTGAAATGGTACCTATTTTTCAATGGGAAATACACCTGTGGAAGATGATCCTACCATGTATGGATGAAGTCTAACATGAAGGCTCGTAGCATGACCTCGAGGACCTAAATTTTCCACTCTATGTAGTCTTCCATATGTGGGTGAAATACTGTGATCAAGCATAACTGGATTCCAAATTCCTCCTATAATCCCTTCTACATGTTGGATGTAAAATTAATATCATGATATGAAACTATTATCGATGAGACTCCATGGAGTCGAGCAATCTTTGGCATGTATAGACATCCCAATATATCTATTAAACTCTGCTCTTGGATAGCTAGGATGTGTTTCAATGTAGGAACCCCCGATCTTCGTTTCAGGTATGCCTTTCATTTTTCTAAAGTTTTTAAGAAAAATGAGGTTTCTGGAAAATTTTGAAGTACACATCGTGTACTTTCTGAGTATAGGACGTGTACTATTTTCCCACTCGAAGCCGTGTGATGGCCCTGTCCGGGCCACACACATGGTGTGTAGGTGTGATGTGGAGGCCGATTTTGGTGGACTATGGAAAAACCTAGTACACCCTATGTACTCTAAAATTACACGCAGTTTACTTTTCTTTTTTCACTAAACGCACTAGGGTCGTGCCTGACAGACATAACTTTCTTCTTCTTCAGGATCTTCGTCTGAGAGCGACCCGTACGGCCGAAAATCTTCCTCGAGCCCCCGTGCCTCCGTCCGATCTCCATTCCAACAACCTCCGATTGCGTTGTAATCGTTCCGATGAGTTCATCCTTTTTATTGAACCTTGTTTTCCAATTCCTCCTCCTTTTAAAGATATCATGGGTTGATCATTTTTGGACTTTTCTCAAATCTACAACGTTCTAATGAGAATCTTTCGTCGTTTTCACGTATATCGATCCCCTGGCATCAAGGTAGGTGGTTTGTCCCTTCCAGTATAAATTCGATGAATATTTTGTGCAATTCCACCAATACCCTTGAATGGGGTATTGTGTGTTCCTGTTTTTCCATTTTTGTATTACCTTCTTTGCTTGATTGCTAGAGTAGATGTTATGCCTATGATTTTGGTAGTTTATACTGTACTCTGGATGTTTGCAATGTGTGTTTGGCATGTTTGCTGTTTTTCTAGATGTCATGCCTAATTGTAAGATAGTGCAACTATTGCTTTATTATGCTGATTGAGCCTTATAAAGATAGCCAAGTAGATCTTGATGTTTACATGGTCAATACACGTTCACTATGCATGTTTATTTATACACATGGCTGCGAGAACCTAGTGTAGTGGAACATAGGGAGAATGGATGGAAGGGATTCTTCAGAATGACTTTAATTACGATGTGAGACCACATGGGGAATTGAAGATGAGTGCTTCCCCATAGATCCTTTAGTATGATATGAGACTATAGGGGGAATTGCCGGTGAGTGCTTCCCCAGAAAGTCTATTCTTTAGCTAAACCAAAGGGGTGAGACTATGTGTGCCTCCTAGGGGGTTGCTAGTACTTATAGGTTGAACCATGAGGGTTAGGCTGTGAGAACTACCTAGGGGGTTTCCTTGTTTTACTTGTTGTTTGATTTTTTACTTGTGTTGTTTATATTCTAGACTGTAATTTGTATCTACTGTGTATTTTTCTTATTTAATGTTCATGTACTTTAGTTGCCATGTATTCATTGACTGTTAGGCACAGATCATTGGGTGGTTTCCTTTGGGGGAATTGTGTCACACGCTGTTTGGGCCATGATTTTGGGCCCAAGCAGACTATGTTGTTGCAGGTATAGATAAGGGAAAAAGCCCTTCTACATCGAGTTCTTGATTGCACTAGAGCTGGAGAGCATGGGACCGAGCCGAGGCTTGCAATGCTGAGGGGTTGCTCATCTATTTTTCTTTTTCTGTAGCTTTAGTACTTTTGTTCAGTTCTATTTCATCATGTTGTTGTGTTTGCTGCTTTCCTTATATACTTGTACCTACTGCATCATTATCATCATTACTATATATTCATTTCTTTCGCTGTTTGGTTCAGTTATTGCGTATTGTTTACTACATCCGCAAATTACTGTTAATTTCTTTTCATAACTTTTATACCTTACCAAATGATGGAATTGTTTCCCCAACAACATACCTAGGCCCTCGCTTCTAGTCGACAGCCTCAGGCGTTTGGGGAAATGCGCTTGATGTCATGTGGTGAACTGGGTATGAGGCACCTCTTGGTGGCTTCCGAAACCGAGACGTTACAAAGTGGTATTAGAGGGGTTCTTTTCTCTTTATTTACTGTTTGGAGACTTCATCAAGGGATAGGATGGATTTGGTACTTGCTGGTATGTTGTGCTCAGGAGTAGCTAACCTGTGCACATGGAAAATCCATACTACCTTATTAGTTGTAGTTTGCTAGTTTTGAGATTTTACGATTGATACAATTTCACCTAGAGTGATTCACAATCTTTTTGTTGTTATTTCCTTGATGACTGTGGTTCTATTTCTATCGCAACCTGATGAGATGAGGGTATGCCATCTCCTGAATCATATAGGCACTTGTAGAAATCACATGCCATGAATTCTTTCCATGCCATCTAGGGTGAATTAGCGATTGCATGTCGTTGTGATAGACTTTGTGTAGATTTTTCATGTTGTTGTGATAGATGCTTGATATAATCTATTCTTCCTTGTTAGAGGATTGATTGTATCCTAACTTGCTAAAATTAACACCAAATTTTAATTCTTGAGGTGTAATGGGACCTCACGAATCAGAAATTGGCACCTTCTTTGACTTGTTTTCTGTGTTTTCTGGGCTTCTGTGCAGTTTCTGAGCTACTGCCTGGAAAAACCCAGAATACACAGTGTGTACTTTTGACTACACAACGTGTAGTTTTTAGGTCGTGTCACTGACCGTGTGACCAGGGACACATTGTTGTAGAAATAACTTGAGGAACACGCCATGTACGGTTGGTACACGCCTTGTAGTTCGGATCCATGTACCTGGCCATAACACTAAAAACACGGGTGTGGGAAGCTCGAGTAGAACACACCGTGTTATAAAGGAACACGCTATGTAGTCCTGCCCAAGTACCCGGTTGTGTCTAGAACAACATGGGTCGACATCACCTTCTCTTAGACACACTATGTTCTTTTCGGAACATTCCATGTAGTCTTGTTTAGGTACCCGACCGTGTCACAAACAACACAGGACGATATCATCTTCTCCTATACATGCCGTGTCTATTCGCAACACACCGTGTAAGGTTCAGCCGTGTAGATGGCCGTGTAATTAACAACACGGGCCGCTGAAGCCTTTTCTAGTACACGCCTTGTTTTTTGAAAACTCGTCGTGTAGTCTTGGGTTATGTCAGACCGTGTGGGTTAGCCATGTAAAGAGACTCGGGCAGGGGAATAGTTTTCAAGTACATGCCGTGAGTGGGGTCAACACGCTTTGTAGTGTGAGGTGTTACACGACCTGTAGGGCAGGGGTACACGCCCATGTCAGTGGCTTAAGAAGACATTCCGTGTAGTTATTTTACATGCAGTGTAGTTATTATACATGCCGTGTAGTTATTATACACGTCGTGTAGTCGTGTTTTGTAAACTTGTGTGTTTTCCTTTCCATGTTCCCGTTTTGTACTCTTGTGTTATCTGTCCTTGTTTATCTGATCTAAGGTGTGCTTTTGATCTTTCAGAGCTATACCTTCGAGAAATCCTATGGTTTTATGTCTGTCATCAGGCAGTGATCAGACGCTAGATATGGCTGATCAGGGACTTCGTGTCGATCCTCAAGTCGGGCCAGCCATGGCACCGGCTATTATAGCAGTTGTAGGCACTGATGTGAAGTTCAAGGAAGGTTTTATGAGGATGATTCTGACCTTTCAGGGAGAACCACCTCCTGCCTCGACTATGGCAGACTTGACGCAGGTTTCTCACCAGTAGAATCCTCCAACTTTCTCGGGGGAAGGAGGACCATAGGATGAATTGTCATGGCTGGAAGCCATGCTGACGATCTTCGAGAATCTGGAGACACCTCCAGAGAGGCGGGTCAAGCTCACTACCTACATGATCCGAGACTCTACCAAGAGGTGGTGGGATATGATCTCACATGCAGGTCATCAGCAGGTTATTGCATGTTAGGAGTTTCAGTGTGTCTTTTATGACTACTTCTACCCGGAGTCCCTGAGGGCCGACTGAGCCTGGGAGTTCATGAGCATAGAGTAGGGTACTCTTTCTGTCATGGAGTATTCCTCAAGTTTCACCGAGCTGCATAATTTCACACCCCTCCGAGATGGAAGTAGGGTGTTCTTGGAATGTAAGTTTGAGGATGGACTCATGCGGGAGATCTGCTCGTAGGTGAACATCTTTCAGTTGACTTCCATCACTTCTATCTTGAACCAGGCACTGATTGCGGAACAGAATCTGAGAGACTCCGGAGCTACGATCTAGGGCGGTTCTTCTTCTAGAGATAGTGTTCCTCTAATTGACAATAGGAAGCGCCGTAGGGATCCTACACGCGGTGACCCGAGGAGGCGAGATACATCTTCAGGTAGCTAGGTAGTATGCTACTAGGGTGGAAGGGCATGGCACATGAAGCTGTAGTGCTAGAGGGACCCCGTGGAGTGCCAATATTGTGGCAAGATGGGTCACCTTCAGCATTTATGCAAGGTTTTCTCTCTAGTAGCTGGTGACGGGGGTTCATCCATGACTCCTCATTCAGGAGCAGCACCACCAGTTTCACACCAGTCAGGGAACTAGAGTTCTTCCAGTCAATCGAGATGAGGCGGAGGTTGATGACGTGGTAGTCAGTCACTAGTTTTTCACCACCAGTTGGGAGGATCACCTCAGAGTGGTCAGGCAGGGTCACAAGGCTATGGGGTAGGCCAGACTTTTACGGTGGAGCCAACCTATCAGGAGCAGGATCTCATACCTTCTACAGTTCGTGGTATGATTTTAGTATCCTCAGTTTTATCTTCAGCTCTTTTCGATACTGGTGCCACGCATAGCTTTATCTCTATTGTTGCTGTGGAGAGTGGTGGGATCCTTGTCTTTTCTTCTTCCGACTCGTTGACACTAGACACACCTTTGGAGATGAGGACATATAATGTACCCCAGTGTAGAGAGTGCCCTCTCAAGGTTTCAGGGTATCGTTTCATATGGGATCTCTATGTCCTAGAGATGGCAGGCTATGATGTCATTCTTGGGATGGACTGGTTGGTTCCCTTCCAGGAAGTCGTCGACTGTTATAGTCGTAGGGTGAGTTTCATTTCACCATAGGGTGAATATTTTCTTCATAAAGGTGAATGAGATGTTTAGGCGAGTCGAGCAGGGCTCGAGAATAATGGTCTAGGAAGGGTGACAACCCAGATTTCTAGTCTTTTTCTAGATGATCAGGGGACTTCGTAGTTGGACTTTCATCCAGTGGTGGATCGTTTCAGGGACGTCTTTCCAGAGGAATTTTCAGGTTTACCTCCGGAGCATGAGGTATAATTTTCGATTGAGCTCGTGCCAGGAGTAGCACCGGTGTCCATTCCTCCTTATAGGATAGCTGCACCTGAGTTGCAGGAGCACAAGAAGCAGTTGGAGGAGTTGCAGGCAAAGGGTTTCATCCAACCCAGTACTTCTCCTTGGGGTCTTCATGTAATGTTGTTGAGGAAGGCATACAGTACCCTTCTTCTTTGTGTGTATTATCAGAAGCTGAACCAGTTGATTGTCACAAACCGATATCCCTTGCTAAGGATCGATGACCTCTTTGATCATCTTTGAGGAGCCCTTGTATTCTCGAAGATCTACATGAGGTTTGGTTATCATCATTTTCACGTTAGACCATCAGATATACCTCTTACAACCTCCAGGAGAAGGTATGGTCTATACGAGTATACATTCATGTCGTTCGGTCTCATGAACACGCCTGCAGTTTTCATGTCACTGATGAACCAAGTGTTCCATCCTTACTTGGACTCCTTTTCCGTGGTCTTCATGTACAATATCTTGGTGCACTCTCACACTCGACTTGACCATGCCACACAACTTGAGAACATTTTCAGTACACTGAGAGAGCATCGGCATTATGCAAAACTCTCAAAGTGCCACTTCTGGATGGATCATATTCACTTTTTGGGTCACATCATCTCAGAGGCAGGAGTTTATGTGGACCCATAGAAAGTAAGAGATTTAGTTTCCTAGGAGCATCCGAAGAAGGTTTTTGAGGTACGGAGTTTCCTAGGGCTGTCTGGATAATACAGACGCTTCATTCAGGACCTTTCATGCCTAGAAACACTTTTTTGAGGTCTGACAAAGAAGGGGTCAAAGATCTTATGTTCAGATTCTTGTGAGTCAGCCTTTCAGGAGTTCATGGGAAGGCTGAAGTCATCACCAATACTATTCTTTCTAGATCCAGGTAGGAGCTACATTGTTTATTGTGATGCATAATATATTGGACTATGCGTTGTGCTTATGAAGGGAGATGGAGTCATTGGGTATGGGTCTCGGCAGTTGAGGCCACATGAGGGGAACTACCCTACGCATGATCTGGAGTTGGTAGCTACTTTTCAGGCCTTAATCTATTGGAGACACTCTCTTCTAGGAGTGCACTTTGTGGTCTTCACCGACCACAAGAGTCTAAAGTACATCTTCACTCAGCGTGATTTGAATCTGAGATAGTGCAGGTGGGTCGAGTATCTTCAGTATTGGTGGCCATTTATGAAGAAGGATGTCGCTAGTTTTTTCATGATATGCTCTACTTTTCAGCAGGTGAAGGTGGAGCATCAGCAACTAGCAGGCCTTTTTCAGCAGTTACCCATTCTGGAGTGGAAGTGGAACGATGTCGCGATGGACTTTGTGATAGGGTGACCAAGGTCGCCCTGAGGTAATGATGTTGTTTGGGTTGTCGTCGACATGTTTACGAAGGTTTCTCACTTCATACCGATCAAGGAGACCTTCATTGTCTATTATCTGGGACGACTTTACATCCGATAGATTGTGCGTCTCCATGGAGTTCCACACTGCATTGCTTTAGACAAGAATATGTGCTTTACCTCTCGGTTCTGGAAGGGATTTCAGAAGGCTTTGGGTACCCAAGTACTTTTGAGTACGGCATACCATCCCCAGACTGATGGCTAGTCCGAGCACATGATCCAAGTGCTTGAGGATATGCTCCGAGCTTGCATCTTAGACTTTGGTGGTTCTTGGGATAAGCATATCCCTCTAGTGGAGTTTGCCTACAAAAACTGTTTTCAGGAGACTATTCAGATGGCACCTTACGAGGCTTTTTATGGTAGGCCATTCCAATCACCCTTATGTTGGCTGGAGGTAGGAGAGGCAGCTTTGCTGGGACCTTGTCTTGTTCAGAAGAATTTAGAGCTGATAGAGCTGATTTAGAAGATGATGGCTGCAGCACAGTCTCAGTAGATGTCTTATGCTGATTAGCGGAGACGACCTCTGGAATTCAAGGTTGGGGATCAGGGTTTCCTGCATGTCACACCGTGGCTGGAACACAAGAGGATTCAGAGACAGGATAAGCTTTCACCGTAGTACGTCGGGTCATTTGAGGTTTTGGAGAGAGTTGGTCTAGTTTCCTATTGGTTGTAGCTACCCCAGAGGTACCAGGCCATGCACGTTTTCTTCAACGTCTCTCAGCTCCAAAATTACTTTTCGGACCCGTCTCATGTACTTCAGCCTGAGAAAGTTGAGTTTGAAGAAAATGCATTGTTCGAGGAGCATCCTATCTGGATTTTCCATCGCAGTATGAAGGTTCTCCGTGGGCGGTCTACCCCACTTCGACGACTGATATGGCAGCATGAGCGAGTACATAATGAGACCTGGGAGAGGGAGGCCACTGTATGATAGTAGTGGCTGGAGCTGTTCGGGGTTTCTTATTCTATGCCTCACTAGGGAAATTTGGGGATGAATTTCTTTAATGGGGGAAGTTTTTAAGAACCCGGAACTTCTTTTCAGGTACACCTTTCCTATTTCTGAAGTTTTTAATAAAAATGATGTTTTTGGAAAATTTTGAAGTACACGCTGTGTACTTTCTGAGTACACACCGTGTACTCTTTTCCCGCTCAAAGCCGTGTGCTGGCTGTGTCCGGGCCACACACACGGTGTGTTTGGGTGACATGGAGGCCGATTTTGGCAGAGTACAGAAAAACCTAGTACACATTCTGTACTCTAAAAGTACATGACGTGTACTTTTATTTTTTCACTAAATGCACTAGGGTCGCACCTGACAGACATAAGTTTCCTCTTCTTCAGGATCTTCATTCGAGAGTGACCCGTACGGCCGAAAATCTTCCCCATGGCCTCATTCCTCTGTCTGATCTCTGTTCCAAATCCTGTCAATTGTGTTGGAATCGCAGTGGTGATTTCTTTCTTCTGCATGAGCCTTGATTTCCAATTCCTTTTACTTTTTATCATATCATGGGTTGAACTTTTTGGGCGTTTTGTCATATCTACGTCGTTCTAATGAGAATCTGTCGTCACTGTTCACATATATCGATCCCCTAGCATCAAGGTAGGTTGTTTGTGCATTTCTGTAGAACTTCGATGAGTATTTTGTGAAATTCCACCAACACCCGTGAGCGGGGTATTGTGTGTTACTATTTTTCCCTTGTTGTATTTCCTGCTTTTCTTTATTGCTAGAGTAGATGTTTTTCCTATGATTATGGGAGTTTTTTCTGTACTATGGATGTTTTCTATGCTTGTCCGGCCTGTTTGGTGTTTTCCAGTTGCCATGCCTACTTGTAGGATAGTGGAACTATTGCTTTGTTATTCTGATTGAGCCTTATAATGATAGCCAAGTAGTTCTTGAGTTTTACTTGGTCTATACACACATGCTATGCATGTTTATTTATACACAGGGCTGCGAGAACCTAGTGTAGTGGACTATAGGAGGAATGGTCTGATGGGCTTCTCCAGAGTGTCTTTAATTGTGATGTGAGACCACAGGGGGAATTGAAATTGAGTGCTTCCCCAGAGAGTCTGTAGTTCCTCGATGGGGGCCACAGGTGGAATTGACGTTGAGTGCTTCCCGAGAGATCCTTTAGTACGATACGAAACTATAGGGGGAATTGATGGTGAGTGCTTCCCCAGAGAGTCTATTCTTTAGCTAAACCAGAGGGGCGAGAATGTGTGTGCCTCCGAGGGGGTTTCTAGTATGTATAGGTTGAACCATAAGGGTTAGGCTGTGAGAACTACCCAGGGGGTTGCCTTGTTTTACTTGTTGTTTGATTTGTACTAGTGTAGTTTATATGCTAGCCTGTAATTTGTAGCTGCTGTGTATTTTTCCAGTTTAATGTTCCTCTACATTACTTTCCATGTATTCATTGACTGTTAAGCATAGATATTTGGGTGGTTTCCTACTAGGACTTTGTCTCACACCCTGTTTGGGCCATGATTTTGGGCCCATGTAGACTATGATGTTGCAGTTATAGATAAGGTCAAAATCCCTTCTAATTCAGGTTCATGATTGAACTAGAGCTATAGAGCATGGGAAAGAGTCAAGGCTTGCGATGCTGAGGAGTTTCCCATCTGTTTTTATTTTTCTATTTTTTTATTACTTGTGTTTAGTTTTATATCAGCACGTTGTTGTGTTTTATTCTTTCCTTAGATACTTGTACCTGCTGCATCATTATCATCATTACTATATATTGATTGCTTTCGCTGTTTGGTTCAGTTGTTGCGTATTGTTTAATGCTTCTGCAAATTACTGTTAATTTCTTTTCATACCTTGTATACCTTACCAAATGAGGGCATATATTCCCCAACAACTTACCAAGGCCCTCACTACTAGTCAACAGTCTCTGGTATTTTGGGAAATGCACTTGAGGTATTGTGGAAAACTGGGTACGGGGCACCTATGGGTGGCTTCCGGAATCGGGATGTTACAGTCAACATGGTGAGTTTGTCAGCATTCACCTAGATGGAATCATGTCACCTAGATGTACATGGTAAAACTATCATGAATTCCATTCATATCTCATTCGAATTCCGTTCTAGATCCTCAAGGGGTTGAGCTAAACCCACTGAAAACCAGTGCCCAGACTTCACTTAATAATAAGTAAGGCATCGAGAAACAAACTCCACAACTATTTTCTTCATCCTTGGCCACAAAAACTACTATAGGAGGTCCTATTACATATTCACCACAACAATATATACCACCAAATGAAACGTTTTAAAGTCACTCTGAACCTCATCCCACAACATCACTAGTATTACTGTGTGTCCTCGAAAAATAATGACATGCTACCCACCTTTTTGAATATCTACCAGGTGCATGCCCTATAGATATATGAGCATGTAGGGTCTCATATTCGGTATCCCCAAGCTACGCCTCATTGAATCACTATATGTGTGGAGGGGTAACAAAAATTGACTAGAGTAATGATGATTCATCTCCATCTATAAGGGAAAACTGCATTGATTCCAACTTCAATGACGCCTTTTTCAGCAGTTGTGAACTATATATTCTACTGAAAGAAACCTCCAACACATTCCACTTACCAGGGGTAGAGAAAGTCTCACAGCCATATTATTGTAAGAACTCTATCTATCATATTAATATCATGTTTATATCCATTTGATAGAATATATGCATTAGACTCTTGTGGTCGGAGTAGACTATAAACTTCTCACCCATCAGGTAGTGTCTCCACATATTCTTTGCAAAGACAACTGTTGCAACCTCAAAATCATGGGTCATGTAGTTCTACTCATGTGGTCTCAAATAGTGTGAACCATATTAAATCACCACATTCATATGCATTAGGAAACAACCATGCCTCATTCCCGATTCATCACAGACCACTATGTACTCAACAACCTTCATTGGAAACCTCACGATCGTAGAGCTTGTCAAACCTAACTAAACACTTGAAAATCCTACTAGAACGTCTCTATACATATGAAAGGTTTCCCATTTCGATTATAATATATCATAGGTGTTAATATCCTAGAGAAATCAAGTATGAATCTATGATATTATCCTACTAGTCCACGAATGTTCTACACCTCCTTCACTTTCTTAGGTGGCTCCAATTCTAACACTACCTTGACCTTTTACGGGTCCACTGCCACACCAACTATTGAGACTACATTTTCAAGAATAAGGATTAACTGAATCAAGAACTAGAACATCAAGAGTTTCCCATAATACAGGTTCTAATGAAGTATTTACGGAACAGTCCTTATGTGTATCACATGATCCTCCTCAGATACTGACTACATAAGGATATCATGGATGAAAACTATCATGAATAGGTAAAAGTAAGGCTAAAAGATCTTGTTCATGAGTCCCATGAACACTTTTTCACTGTTCTTCATGAGAAAGGGATTCACCAAGTACTCATAGTGAACATAACAACATCAGAAATTTGAAATTGGTGTATCCTTTTCCCTTACTAACAACCGATGATATCATGACCCGAGGTCAGCCTTTGAAAGAAATATTTCCCCTCTCGACTGATCAAAGAGTTCATTGATCATCGGTAGTGGATACTTGTTCTTCGTGTTCACCTGATTTAAATATCGATAGTTCTCACAGAACCTCAAGCTCTCGCCTGCCTTTTCATCAAACAAAATTGGGGCTGCGCATGGTGAAAAACTGGTTCTCAGTAATACCTTACTCTACAAGTCTTTCAACTACACCTTTAGCTTGTGAGGCTCTAAGGTAGCCATCTGATATGATCGTTAAGATATTATTACTGTCCCTGGGTGAAAATCAATGTATAATTATATCTTATTGTCGGTAGGTAATCCTGGAACATCTTCAAGAAAAACATCTATGTACTCTTCCACCACTATTGGAAACTAGAAGCTCATAAAATATATTGTAATGAGGGTCAGGCTAGACAACTGATGATTAATCTACTAAACCCTCCTATGAATGAGTTTATCCTATATTGCATGGGTTTCCTTTTCACTAAAAAGGGACATATTTGTTCCATCATTGTAGACACACATCACCCTTTTGGTAAAATAGTCAATTTAGGCATGGACTACGGATAACCAATCCATACTAAGAATGAAATCGTAAGGCATCACCACTAGCACCAAGAGTTTAAAACCAAAAATCTCACCTCTCAGGGTCATGTAAAACTATCAGTATAGATGTTTGATCATTGATTCTTCCTCAGTAGGTGCCTCCAAGCGTAATGGTCATGTCAATGGTTAAACCAAAATATAAAGGTCTTGAATAAGACTTGTAGCGATAAATAAATGACGAACAGATGTGTCTGTCATTATGGTGGATAATATCGAAAAGACACTAATCGTACCTCAAATAATTCTTGGAGCCCCTGGATTATATGGCCTGACTGCATTCAGTTTTATCCTCCCCAATCCTAAAGCTCCCTAAGCCTGGCATGGACCTCTTGGGGATGGTGGTTTTAATGAGTCAAATCATCAACCACCTCCTGTTGATATGCCAGCTCCTCTTCCAAAATATTTTCCCTATTGTATCTACCTTCCCCCGTTTTTTTCTCTACCGTGATGATTTTCCTAAGTCTCCCTGTTACGAGCATGATGAGTTAGAAAAGCTCAAACAATATGTCCCCAACCATCACATTAATATAACTACCTCTCCCTAGGATGACTGGACCCACCATGTTAGCCCTGAATTTAAGATCCAATGTCCCGGGGCCTCCTTCTAAAATATCTTCCACATCTAGGTCCCTGGGATTGATGTTGGATCCCGGGTGTAGTGGTATCTACTTCTACTCATCAATTTCAGACTATCACATTATGTATCTACTCATTCATGTAGCTTTCAACCACTAAAGCTTGCTCAAGAACCCCAGCATAAGTAAGAATGCATAGATGGATAATGATGACTTGGATGTCCCTACACAGACCCTGATCAAAGGTCCGAACATTGAAGTTTCAATCTCTAACCATATCCATTGAGTATCTAGAATAGTTGAAGAACCTCAATGAATAATCAGCCACTATCATGTTACCCTGCTGAAGCTATAGAAGCTCATGTATACACGTATATCTTAGTGTAACTGGTGAGAAATCCTCTCTGAATAAATTCTTAAACTCTATCCTTGAAAGAGTAGCATCTTTATGAGTCTAAATAGCCAAACTAAACCATATCCCTGTTGATCCATGTTGAAGGTTCACCTCCAAAACCACCATCTGATCTATTGTTGTCCATACTAGGTGGAAAACATAGGCCACCACCTCAAGGCATACCTCAGTCACCTAAAATTCTAGATCACCTCAGAACATGAGGCATATTATTCTCTAAAAATAATGAAGCCTGCTCAATGTATTATTCTCATCTATTAGTATTGTGGGTACCTTGTGCTTCTCCAATGGTGTTAGTATGGATGGTTGAACAACCTAGTGGCGACATCTAGGAAAAATTTTCCGATTTCGAACCCTCATCACATATGCGTTCATCCTCATGATTGAGATACTGATCATTACTGGTATATGTCAGAGAGGCATCCGGAAACAAATATGAATTACCACAGCCAATGAGTATATCTAGAGAGCTAACTCAATAAATACATTGAAACCACAACCCATTCATATATGATGCATGTACTATTATTATCTTTGTAACTATTCCTCCCATGTACCATGTATAAAATTAGTTTATCAGAGTCCAGGTGTATGGATATGTTTCTTCCCCGCACCAACACTGTAGTACATTACCTAAAAGAAGAAATCAAAACACTTAACGTTGTTTCCACAAACCAATATCACAATCTCCGAGTCCTAAAGTTGAACTTTCCACCGATGATACCACACATTAATGACCCATCAAAGTGGTCCCCATGTGGGGAATCCCCATTCCCTCCACCAATAGTCCAGGGGATAGTGACAAGCACCAAGTTTGCATATCATTAAAATGGTAGGCATTGCCTATGTACCTGTATGCATAAACCCATCATGAATACCCCAAAAAGATGAAATGTAAAAAAACACTTTTTAAACAATGCATGAATACCACTATATCCCAAAAAATAGTGTATGACATTAACATAATGAATGAAATGTAAACCGAGAGAGAATATAATCCTACTAAATTTTTTTGTAATCCACAGTCCAACAAGTAAACAAAAAGCACTGGGACTGCAGTCTATATCCATAGGAACACCCTGGCCAACCTGATCTCCCAAAGGAATTTCTAGTCTTATTTTTCCTAGGAATCTATCAAATTTTCTCTCATATACAAAATACATGAAATGTGTGATGACATACCATGATGGGGTGAGTATAAAAATACTCAGTAGGGTACCCTGAAACCACAAAGAAATATAATAAATGAAATTACAGTCATCTCTACACAAGTATGTTTTTACAAAACATATAGGAATATACAAATATACAAAATCCCCGACACTCAGACTAGAGGTAAGTAATGAATACTAGACACCAATATTAGGTATTCGACTCGAAGATTCCATAAATAACTCATCTGGGAGAACACACTTTTAAATCTAATAGCACTAAATACATTCATCTGATTTGTACTATTCATCATGAACCGTCATGAGATAGATATATGCTGATAGATATGAAGAGGGATGTATGATAAATAGATGAGGATCATAGTCTGAGCCACGGGGTGATACCTATAACTCAAATCTAGATTAACCAGCCATGTAGAGGATCGGAACCTTCACAGTGTTGATCACGTCGATACTAGGAACTTTATCTAGGGTAAGAAGAATGAATAGATGATCCTCCTCCATGCCTCTATTGGTATTACACAAATCAATCCTATAAGTCCTGGTAAAGGGATCATAGTACTATCAATAGGAAATTATTCATAACTACCTTCAAGGAAAATAATAAATGGAACAAACCCTAATGATTCTTGTTTAATATAAGGATGGCAAGAGAATAAATCAATGTTGAAAGGGGTAAACAGTGTGTAGTATGGGTCACACATCATGTCCCATGACCCTGGGCACTACTTGTGTACAATGTATTGTTACTATAGAACATTTTTTTGTATAAAAACGAGTACATGGTGTGTACAAGAGATCCCACGTAATTTTCATCCATCTGGTGTCTACCCGTGTACTATGTTCGTGTGCCATTACGCTGCATCAGTCCTCGTAAACCTTCCCATGTACTAGTACATGAGTTATCCCATGTACTTGGTCTTTTACATGCTGTGCGGTAGAGGAAATATCATTTAGGAAATTTTTTTACTCCACCATATGCATTTGTAATTCAGAATGTACATGACGAGTTGTCTTATGATGAATGCACACAGTGTAGCATGGACTACACATTGTGTGTTATTGAATTTTCAAAATGTCATCTTCTTCCTCCTGCTTACATCGGCTGATCAATGGGTTCCACTCTGATTCCTGGGCTTCCTAGGAACACATTATCAAGGTTCGTCTCACCACCCTAACACCCAAAAAAGGTATTTGGGGTCTTCAATCATCTCAGAAAAAACTGACAAAATCAAATCTGACACATTCACCTAGAGAATGAATTCTAACAAATCACTTTGATTAATCTGTCTCCATCACCGTATAATCTTCAACGAGTCATCTTCATGTTGGATCATCATTGTCAAATTATTCTTCCAAGAAATAAAATAAAAATGATCATTCATTCATAAACCTGGGAATAATGAAAACACATAGAACAATCGAGGGAGAGAAAATACACAAGGGAAAAATATGAGTAATGAACCTTGGTTGTTGTTTTTTCCATACCTAATCAGTTCTCATAAAAAATAGTCAAAAATAATAATCTCTATAATAAAATGTTTTAATTCATGAAATGTATAACCCATCTCAGAAATAATGACTGGACAGCCGATCAAAATGTTCGTTGGTTAGTCCATATACATTGTTGAATTCAAGAACGAGGAAGGAAATCCAAAATAACACATCCTATTTAGGAATTGGATCCCTTGAAATTGAAAATTGATTTCTACTGGTGATATATTTCAATAACGACGTTCTTTGAACATCGATCCACAGTTCCTTCATCCCCCGCTGAGAGAAATCTTAAGAGATTCCTCTCTAGAGACTCCAGGGAATTCTAAGGTTATAATCATAACCATGTATCCCTTCTTCAAGGTTTATTTAAGATAAAATCAATTATTCTATCTCTATTTCGATGAAATGGAAAAAATAAAATTAAATATCAATTTATTTTTTCATTAAAAATGTATATGACTACTTTTCATAGTTGAACCATGTTGGCCAATGATAGGTCACGCCTATGGTAATGTCACTTTATCTGAACAAAACAGTTGACTCATACTGATAATATGGGATTATATATTGAATTAATTCCACTTTTTGTAAAAATTATGTGCCTGTGCTTTATAATATTTTAATATTTCTTAAACATTTGTTTTAGGCTCACCGGACCTCATAATAACACCCTTCTTAGTGTCTATTCTTGAATATAATCCATATAATATTTAAAAAATAATACATAGAAAATTTGAGAAATTACAGTATAAGGTTCTTATTCTTAAAAAATACCGCTTATTTCATTTTTTCTTCATTTTTAATGTTTTTATTATGTTATATATACGATTTTATATGATTCAAAATATATGAAAAAATTATACTAATTTAATTTTTAGTGATCAAAGTTTGGTTCATGACATATAAGGTTCTATAATATCCTGAAGAACAAAGGATAATCTATCTAGGGTGAAATCACTCCATTAAAGGGGGACATAATTCCTCAATTTTTGGGGCCATGGATATTGGATCATCATTGATGTAGGTTTTCACACTTTGAAAAGTGGAGTTATGTTGTGATGGTGAACTGGTAGTTTGTTGGGCCGTCTTCCTAGGGGAAGTTACATTGTGACTTAGAGGGGTCACACCTCAACGTTTCTTGGTATGAGTAAACCATTATGTGACCATGAAATTTATGTCCATAGTTACTTCTATAATATTTTTAAATGGAAAATGTTTCCTTTTAGTGATTATAAACTGGAAACACCCCTACAAAATTTCATTTTTTCATTAATTCTCTCTATGTGGAGGTCGAGCACCTCTTCCGAATTTCTATAACTTTAAATAATATTGTTCTGGAGGATTTAATCATGTGTATTTTTACAAGATATATATCCTTATCCAACTAGTTCTTCCACTTTACTATCCACTTATATTACTTTTCATGACAACTATTTTGGGGAGATGATTCCACCAGAACATGGGGGGATAATTTATCATCATGTGGTTGTGGTGTGTGGTTTTTAGAGGATGTTAAATGTAGGAATTTTCAATCATCCCTTCATAATATGTATTTTTATATGATCCCAACATGTTTCATTAGGATTTTTTATATATGTTTCATTAGGATTTTTTATATAATTTTATTTTTTGACTATAGATTATTTTAAATCAATTAGGGATTTTGTGTTTATTATCTTCAAGCTCATATTCAGAGTTGACTATAATTTTTTCTAATGATTACAGTATCATTAAACCATTACACTAGTTTAGTATTTATTATTCCATCATGGAATTTATTTCTGAAATTTTGTGTTTGATAATATGATGGTGTTTATGATTTATATTCATTTTTTTGAGTTTGAGGAGGTCACTGTAAACTACAGACTGATTTATGGTTCATTGGCTGAGATATGTGGAATTAGTATTACTGATTATATTGTTCATTATGTGGTTTTGTGTTTTTCTGTGAGAATTTTTATAATTATACAATCATGTTTAATTATTTTTTTATCATACACTATAAATTAAAATGAGATCATGTCAACTTAATAGTCAACAAGGATCACTTGAAATTTATATATAATTCATTACTGGTTCCTCGATTGAATAAGAGTCATTGGTACTTCATATAGATTTTGTGGGGGAGTGGTTAGATTTTCAATATAAATGGAATTATCATTTTTAGATATTAATATGAAATTATGGTTTTAGAATAATGTATTTCAAGAGGAAATGTTTTAATGATGTATTTTCAATGTAAACCAGATAATTTAAACTGATGGTTTTGAATGATATTTGAGATGAAATAAGGGGTCTCTAGGAACATTTTTGATGAGATTATTACTAAGGGTGTAGTTTCATGAATATGGAACAATATTATTTTCTAAATAATTTTAAAGACTATTTTTATTTTATTTATAGAGAAAAGTTAGAAGGTCTTGGTTGAGATTGATTTTTCATAGTTTGACCTCATGTTGTTGATGTTATTTTTATTTAAAAAAATTATAAATTATACCAAATCTATAATTCCTACATGAATTTTGTTTCATTATGATCCATAATTTTTTATATTGGTATATGTTGTATGTAATTTTTTATCAATATTATTAGGTTAGTCTAAATTGATATAACTGACCCTTGTAGGGTATATATGGGAAACACATCTTGGGTTGTTAAAAAATGTCTTATTACATTGAGATGAGTAGGACTATCCCCATAGGTAATATGGGAATAAGTTTACCCAATAAGGCATGTTCATGTATTGCGTGACCTAGTGGTCTAGCATATATATTTGGCCAATGTGTTCTATTAATTATTATGGTATTGGTTTAAAGAACATGGTTATTGTGAGATGAATTTAGAGTTTATTAGAGGGATGTTTTGTTTTATCACAATTATGTATTAACGTTTAGGAATTTTTAGTGTGTAATTGTTCGGGTGCTTGATAAGAATGTTATGTGATTCATTGGATGAAAAGTTTGTATATGTGTGAAAATATATGATATTTTTATTACTATTACTAGATGATTATCCTAATTTTTAATAATAAGGTTTTAGTAGGTTCCAACTTGAGTGATAATGAATGGTATCAATTTTGATATGTCATATGGTTTTTACATGATGTTGGATCAAAATTTATTAAGAAGGTATGTTTGGGAATGTGGGTCCAAACATGAGTGAGAATTTATAGTCATATACATTAAATGTGGCCAACCCTGAGTATGATTTTGTGGTCGGGTAATTGATGAAAGATGAACCTTGAGGTTCAAACTGAGGTTGGGAAATTTTCATTGGATTAGTGGACGGACTCAAAATTATTGGGAAGGTGTTGGTTGGTACATCAATTTAATGATAATAAATGGTCATGTATTTGACATGGGATATGATATGGTATTATGAGTGATCAATATTGTAGGAGAAGTTTCTGATAAGGACTTTTCACAGTAGTATATGTGGTACATTACATGGGATTTTTACTTTATTAAAAGTCATAGTTCAAACTCGGAGTGATATTGTGGAATGAGATGAGCCTCTTATTCCATCATTTCCAAATGTAGGTTGGGTCAGGTGTTTTAGAATCATAGTGAGCACAATATATCATATAACATATGAAGGTATATAAGTTTTGTGTTATATTTATAGGTGGGTGAGTTTCATTAGAATAACATACACCCTTGTATATTTATTACATATATATCCACTTCATAATAGTTTCACCCATTATTGTTATGGAGGAAGGGGAAATATTATTGGTTTTTTAGATTCCCCGCCTACATGAGTACACAATATGGGTTTTAATGTACGTGTGTACATCATAATGATTACATTTTGGAGTAAGTATAATTTATATATAGGAAATTGGTTCATGTGTAGAAGATTGTAGAAGATGATGATTTTGTGGGATGTTTTTGTGAGTTGGTTGATGGGCCAATGTAGTTCACTTTTCGGTTATTGTACTCCATATATACTAGCTAGTGTTTTAGTTATTTTATTTATGTTTATGATAATTTAACTTTGTATCTTACCCCCCATTTAAAATATTTATTATTTATGTTCTCTCTATTTTGGACTTTGTTGGCCATTTTTCCCATGTATATTGTCTACAGTTTTTTGGTAAGTATATAATAAAGGATAGGTCATAACAAAATTTTCAGTATATTCAATCATGATATTTTTGATTTTTATATTTGGTCATATTATCCCCATGAATTTATAACCCTAACCACATGTTGGTATAATATAGTTTATGTGGAGGCGTGGTTGAGTTCATGTAGCCTCCATTATCAGTATTCATTCAAGAGATTCGGGATCAGTTAATACACATATCATTAGAAGTCTTAAAACCATGAGTATTATTCCTCCTATTAACCATGAATTTCTCTCTAGTTTTTTATATAGATTAAAGCTAAAAAAATTACCTAACTAGTTTATAAAATCCGTACAATTTTTTTAGCTCGTCCATACCCAAAATAATATCCAATTAAATTACCAAAATATGTACATGATCTATAGGTAATTCCTCCCCTAACAAACATTATAGGGTTGTCTCTTAATATCATGGTATAATTTGATCCACTACATTTTATTTCAATGGATATTTAAACCATTATTAATTATAGTGAGTATTTTATATGAACTAGGAATTTTTTGGATATAAATGGATAAAGTTGTTCCCATAGCGAAAATATGTAAATGGAATGATTGTTAAACTTGATATGGAACCTTTTAAAATATCGTTAGGTTATTACAATTTTATTATTTTTATAAAAAATTAATAACATTGACCATGAGGATTTTGGTATTGAGGAAGTTTATTCCCTTTATTCACATATTCTATAAAAATTTACTATCATAATGACTCATCTCATTATAATTAAAAAATCAAAACAGTGTGTTCTGGATTTTGGGAAACCTTACATGGTTCTTGATTATTCCTAGAATTATAAATAACCTACAATTGAATAGTTCCCTCTCTATGTTCATGGGATTAATGAAAAATCATTCCAAATTCATAAAATATATATCTTCACTAGATAAAATTTCATGAGTGTATTCATATACATTTTTATCATGTGTTATATTAGAAAATCTTCTTTTATATCATTAAAATAGGTGATATTCTTATGTGATTTTCCTATTTGTGTTTCTTATCAATGATTCCATGAGACATTAACTATTAAGGAATTACAATTCCACATATCTATAAGAGTGAATTGTTTCATCATAATTACCAAATTCAATGATTTCCAATTCATTAAGAACACATAGAGTTAACACATTATAAAATTTATTAATATTACATTAAATATCATGAAAAATTTTATAATTAAACGTTTCTAAATAATAACATTCACCCTTTTATTTTTTTAATGATCCATAATAATTTTTATTAAGTTAATGGAATTTTTTCTCTATCTTTATTAGTGAAATATGAGGAAAATATTTATCTAGGAATAAACTATTAAAAATCCCCATAAAATATATGTGATGTTATCTTCATTAAATCAATTATTCATTAAATTCATCCAGTAATAAACATTTCTTTTATGATTTTAAGTATCTCGATCAAAATTATATAGTATATAGAAATACACCATTGAATATCTTATCTAATTATTCTACCCACCATTCAACTGCTAATGGATATGCATACCAGCTAAATGATGTAGTTTTTTTCTCAGAAAATTTATCAATAGTTAAATTTCTATTTCATGTTAATTCCTTACATTCTATATAGATATTAATATTATACATAACCTAACTGATTTGTGATAATATATCCTTTATATGTTTATAATTTTCACCAATTACAAATGGTTTCATATTTATAAAATAATCACATTTAAAATAGTTCTTATATTGTGTATTTTAATTTTTCCATCACATTTACCGTTCCATATTTTAAATGTAATGAATTTTTCTTGGTAAAATAATTATAAATAAGGTAAAATATTAAATATTAACCATATTAACTAGTAATATTTTTATCAATGTAAGGTATTTCTCCTAGGGTAATAATCATAATTCAAAAAGATAACTAAAATATATATCAATGCCTATTGAGAAACTACAGACCCAAACTCCCATATCTATTGTTTTTATTACATAAATTCAATACATAATATGATAAATATATACATTTAAATCTTCTTAGAATAATTACGATCCATTTCATTGGGAACTATGGAAAAATACTTAAAAATTAACCAACAAACATTTATATTTTCAATTATTTGAAATATTCATTATTCCGTATACCATTGATCCCCAAACAAATCAATAATCCTTTTATGTTGAGAAACATATGAAAGGTTGATTGTAGATTATTTGATAGGGTAGTAAAAATTAAAGTAGTGTATTAAGGAATAAAACACATTAAAAAATCATGGAAAATAGTAAACATGATAAATAGAATGGTACAGTTGGAAAAAATGATACATAAGAAATGAATTATAATTTTTAAATCATAAAAAAATCATGATAAACCTAATAATACAAGGATACCAATAAAATTAATGGTATCTGAATTGATCTAATGGAAATGATACCTGATAAATCAATATTATCATAATAATTATGTATACATAGTATCTCTGAATTTGAAAACATTACCAAATGAATAAATTGATATATAACCAAACCCAACCAATTGATTACATGTGCAATATATAATTCATAGCATTATATGTATATTATTGAGATAAAATAACATTAATCATCCATAAAATATAGCATTATTCAGCATTAATAAATGAGTACATATTGTGCATTCTAATCTAATAAATCCCCTTTTAATGAATCATAATGGTTTCATGGTTAATAAAAATCAATAAAAATATTGAATTATAGATTATTCACATGTCTGTTTATGTACTAATTGAAATACTTTAATTAATTTTAAAAAATGATTCTATTAATATATTTTTAATGTAATAATGAAATGTGTCACTATTGGGAAAAAAATCTTGTTCATGGTTCATTTAAGGCCCACATAGATAATGAATTGTTTACGTTATATTTATATAGAAATAAATTAGTTATATTAACCCCCTCTATTTTCAAAAATTATTCATTAAATCCACATGTTCTTACATTCAATTACCGATATAATAAAATAATGACAGTGAGTACTTCGATTATCATTAATATAATTGAAAATTTATTAATAGAAAATAATATAATAAATAATAGTTTGTAAGAAGATAAGTAAGTGGTATTTATGTATTAATACATTAAAATAGATCACATATCAATTGTATTACCATTGTGTCAGAACTTATAATAATGTTTGATTAATTGGATAGTTTTATTAATCTAATACCTTAGCATAAGAGTGTAATGATAATTAATGTGTATTGAATAATTTATAATAATTAGAAATGATATATGTATATTTTATATAGGAGAATAACATAATGGAAAATATTATTTAAATGGTCTTTATGATAAAAAAAATAAAAATCTAAAATGAAAGAGATATTAATATGTGTATTTCATTTAGCAAGGTAAAAACTAATAAATACTGTGTAATTAAATGAAACGAACAATATATTATAAAAAAGTTATGGTAAAACACTTTATTATATGAAAATAATAACATTCCATGAATATTTGGAGGTGATTATAATAAGATAATTAATATATGAAAATTAAGGGAGTTAAATATAAACCTTTTCTATAATAGAACATCTTTTCTTAAGATAGTACATTTAAACTATAAGGGTATAAAAATTTAAAAATTAAATTACAATCATAAAAATATAAGTTATTTATTAATAATTGTACATATAGAAAAAAGGAACAACCCTAGTTATTTTATACCATTATAAAATATAGTAAATCAATGTTAAAAAGACATTTTGAATTTTAATAGTTTATAATATCTATATTGTATGGTAAAATTGAAGGTAAGTATATATTACAGGTTATGAAAAATTGTAGTTAATATATATAGAAGATGTTATGGTGTCAACTAGTTGTGTTTAACCCTATTAAGTCCAATTATAAGACCTTTTAAGGGAGATAGAATCACTGGTCCTTTCCCTTGATGAATACCAAAGTGAAATTCAATAAATAAGGCACAAATGAAAATGATAACATGGTAATTTAATAATTATCGAGATCAAAACCCAAACTATATTCCTTGAACAACCTATAAATGTGTCAACATAGCACAACTTACCCTTTAGAAATATATTGGTGTAATAAAGGGTTATTTATCTTGTCCTTAAAAGTAAGAATTGTAATGCATTAATTAAGAAAAAAATTATGTTTTTGGAAAATATATGGTTTTACAACTCTTTTTATTAAATTATATAATTTTTAAATAAATATCTCATTAATATAATAAAATTAATAAATATAGTTTTTGATAGAAAAGTGATAATATTATTTAATAATGTCTAACGCAATGTTAAAAATGGTTAGAGAATTGTTAGTGTCATAAATAAAAGATTTTTTTAGTATATATGGGTTTTTATTTATAATTTCAAATTCTCATGATATGATCATTAATTTATTAAAGTAAATATAAATTTCAAAATGTTTATATTAAAATTAACTTATGGTGAATTTTTCTTAAATTTATAAGATAGCCAAATTTTTTTGAACATTAAATGTGGAAAAAATTTATAGTATGTATAATGACATAAAAATGAATGAAAATTAAAGTAATAGATTATCCAAATGAAAAGCATGGGAAAATATATATTTCCCATTAAAATATTTATTTTAATTTTATTTATTATTTTTATAAACTTGTAACTATCTCTCCAAAATCTATATAATATTATAATGTTTTAAAATCTGTTCAATTTTAAAATTACTCACTACCACATCACCAATGGTATTAAATTAGCATTTTTCATTCACATCCATGTAAAATATCATAACAAATCCTTTTTGGAATAACTAAGTGTAAAAACCATGGTGATATTTGTGGTTTTGAATATTTATTTATTTATATTTCAAAACCTATCTTTAGAAATTAATTTAGAATTCCACACATTATAATAAATACACATGTAACCACCCACTCCTCTTAACTCGGGCACCATTTATCATGAATTTGATCTCACTTTCCCACAAAAAATTTATTACATGGTGCTCCTATGATTTTAATAAGCCCCTCCAAATCATGTAGAAGCACCCTCGTAATGTAAAAGTATTTTCTCTTCCTCCTTATTCAAGCACTTGCATGGTATTATTCCATTTGATTTTGAATTTTTCTTCTTAGAATGTGTTTTCACACATTCAATTCACTATAATTATGATTTATATATAATGTGGGGCCAACATTAACTTTTATTAAAGCCTTAAATTAATCTTTATACACACCCGTTATGTTGTTGAAATTATCCAGTGATTTTCCATGACAAAAATTTCTGTAGTGAACACACATTCTCATTTCCAATCAAGGGTATTCACCTAAATATTTATTTCCTTCATTTATTATGGTATTAATTTTTTTGTAACCCATGGTCCTAAATTATACGAATAAAATTGATGAATGGAATTATTATTTTGTAAAATCTTTCTAGAACAATAATATATGTACCAGATAAGAATGTGACAGGTGCACCCAAAATTATATCCCATTCCAATGCATTGGGTAATGCTTTTATATAATTACATAATATTTATTGTGACTAATTTATTATACTAAGAAAAAAATGTTATGTTGTATCAATTGTTTTGTAAAGACCCCAAACATAGTATCCCAGAGTCAGTGGTTTCATTATTACATTGGTGCTTCATGCAAGTAATCATATCAAAATTGACCGAATTTTTTAATTGTATTAGAATAATAGATACACAATTAAAACACACATTAAAATTGAAAACAAAAAATAATATATGTAATTATATTTTAGAACACCTTTATTACCTATATAATATCCATGTATATCAATCATAATAATGTACCTAACATCCTAGGGAAAGGAAACATAAGAAAGCGGTGAGAACTCTTGATTATAAGTGGTATGGGTATAAATTAAGTGATCAAAAAATGTATAAAAAACATAGAATAGAAAATAAATAAAACAAATTATATTTAATCAGTAACTTAAACATGATGAATAATATGGCATGAATAAATAATGACAAAAATAATTTGATATAAATAATTCCATGAGATTGAAACTTATAAATGAATATTCTAACCAATCAAATAATCACAATGATGTCAATAACTAATCTCATAATTAGGGAATTCATAATTATGGAAATCATAACCATAATTTAAAATCCTCATGCAATGAAATATTACATAAATGGGTAAGGAATCATCCAAAAATCCAATTAAGTTTCTCTTATTGGACCTAATGATATATTTTGGGGGTTAAAGCAGGCCTCACCTATCACATATTAATTCAAATGAATTACTCATATAAAGGGGAAAAATAATCTTTTAAGAATTTGTATTAAAAAAGAATAATAAAAAACATTAATAATATCCCCAATAAAACATAAAAATAAAGTAAACATTTATATTTTAAGATAGCATATAAAATGTTGATAATTTCCTAATCTATACGAATAATAAAAAATCATACCCAAATAATATGGAGAATGTTATAAAAGTTGTAAATCCTTAGATATATGATCATAAAAATCTATAGAAATAATAATTTATCTATATTTATAACATATAACCAATGAAGAATAAGGTGAAATGAGGTTTTTTTCACATATTAATAAAATTACCATAAAAATTCCACTGAAAACATTCTTGATAAAAATTCCATTTGCACTCTCAAATTTATTTTTACAATATGGTTTTTAAAACATATTGGAAAAAATATTATTTAAAAATAAAATTTTTAAACAGCCAAATAAATTTTAAAAATATTTATCATTCATGATGTTAGGTAATATTTTACTGGTCGTTTATGTGAAAAACATTTTTTCCACGCCGTTCTAAAAATGTTAAAAATTACTTAGTTCGGAAAAACAGAAAAAAACCATTTAAACCATTCTATAAAAAATTAATTTTCATGTACATGACTTAATTTAAAGTCAAATATCAATTAGTTTCCATTAATGATTTGTTTTTGGGGTTTCCCAATCTTATATGGTGTAATGGGTGAGTTTTAATGAATTGGGGAAAACCGTGAGCCCAATTCCATATTTACAAATAAATATTGATTCCTTTAAAAATCATTCATTTTTCAACATTTTTCACCCATTCCAATTCCTAATTAGCATCCTCTAACCTATTAACACCACCATTTTAATTTGGACCTTTAACGAATCCATAATAATGGTGGATTTGGGTTTTTATTTAAGGGATTGGGCCTACCTGAAATCCCATTTCCTGAATTAAAAATAGTTCTTAATTCTTTAGAATATCCTTCAATTTTTATGTTTTTTTTGGTGATTTTAACTCTCCCCCAAGCCAAATTACCCGAGTCACGCCCCCATGCACTCATCCCTCTATTGTGGATCTCGGTTTCATCATGAATTTGGATAGAACATCTCTAAATGTCTCAAATCGCATAGATTTGATGAGGTAAATCGATTATTTCATAACACCATAATTTCTCACTATTTCCCCCCTATTTTAGTTCTTACATGATCACTTCATCCTTGTTCAAATCTCCATTGAATGTATGGTTGTTTTTAAAAATAGATACTGGTGTATTTGGGGTTATTTATTCAATATTTTTCAACGAAATTGATTCCTTCTTGGTTTCTTCCTTTTCCCTTAGGGTTTCCTCCATCTTTCATTATGTTCTAAAGTGCCCAAAATTTAGGGTTCTGACCTAGGGTATGATTTTTTGCCTTTTAGATCAAATATTATTATCTAGGGCTGGATTTATCTTCCTTATGGTGTGATGGTGGTGCAGTTGATGTTTCGCACCATGTTGTGAGGGATTCGACACGTTCGGAAGGTGATTCCATGGATAACCATTACTTGATTAGTTATTTTGCATGTTTTACTAGTTTTTCATCTTCCCCATATGTTTTTTGTGGTGAGAAAACCATTTTTTAGGGATTGGATAAGAATTTAATTTCATAATTGAATTTTTTTGAAGTTTTGACCTTTTCGAATGTGACACATATGGTATCTTTTGTGGTAGTTTAATAAAATATGGAATTGATTTATTAGATATTGAAAAGGGCTGTAAATTCTATTTTGATAATTCTTTAGTTTCTTGTAGGCCTTGTAAAAGGGTTTTTGGAATAGTTTTGGGGTGTAAAACTTTGTTATAAATCGTGATATCATTTTATAAAAATGGGTGTTTTCATTTGTATCTTTTGTGGTATTATTCAAGGTTATTTTATCAAACATGAAAGTGGATTTAGAAATGTATATAGGGTTGAAAATTATACATTGGTAGTGTTTTTGGGTACTTTTTCCCTTGAAATATGGTTTTGAAATGGGTTTTATGAGAAAATATTGGGTATACTCTTTGGAATTGTTTTATGAATGATTTGAATGATCTACTGATTTATGTAAGTGGTGAAACCATGTTGGTAAACTATTTTTGAGTGTGAATATTTTGAAATGGTACATTATAAATGTGAGAGGGGTTGTTTTGATATTTGTTCCATCTTGTAAATGTTTTACAAAAATGGTTTAAGGATTTACTAAAGTGTGTAAGAGATGTGAAAGTGATGTGGGATGTTTTGTGTGAGTGTTATGTGAAAAATGGATTTTGGTTATGAAAAGGGTATTATGTAACATGCGAGTTGGTTGTTATGTGAGTTTTAATATATTGTAATGGTTTTATAAGATTTTTTAATGGATTATTGGAAGTGTTAAATAAATGTGAAAAGTGTTGTGGGCTATTTTTGTGTGAGTAGGATTTCAAATTCAATTTTAATGAAAAGTGGACTTTTGTGACTTGTGTGGTATACATGTTAGCTGTTTGGTAAATGTTTTATGAGGAAATGATATTTTCATGTGAAAAGTATATTTTTTGACTTGTGGAACTTGTTTTATCCTAAATGAAAAACCTAGGTCTCTATGTGGGTGGACGTGTACTAGTATGCTAGTGAATCTATGGGGTTTGGCCTCAGTTTCACATAGCAATATTAATGCATAAAAAGTTAACTAAACTATTATTATTATTA
Source organism: Viscum album (assembly GCA_963277665.1). NCBI lineage: Eukaryota > Viridiplantae > Streptophyta > Magnoliopsida > Santalales > Viscaceae > Viscum > Viscum album. The sequence continues at coordinate 392,906,345 of OY728166.1, forward strand.
TTGGGGACCTCTAGGTTATCTTTATGTTCCCCAATATTGCCTCGTGCACGAGAAAAAATATTTTTGATGGTTACTCTCACCGAGATACGAGGTACCTGGCACCCACAACGAGCTAGTTACTAGGGGTTATTTCCTATTTCTTGTGCTCATTAGTTACATTGTGCTTACCATCAACATACGGAATTGTTGGATGGAAAATTAATTATTGTTGACATTATTTTTAAATTTTTTTATTCTTAATGATATCCTACTTGAAAACTATTTTAATTTTTAAGTTGTGTCTTTTTGAAATTTTAACAAGCATTTCATATTTATAAATTCTTGAAAGATTTTCATGTTTGAATGCTTATCACATGGAATCTATTAGTGGTGGTATACTACTAGTAATTAAATCACACACTACTTACACCCTTGGGTGTATTTAGACTTGGTTTTTTTCAAAGGTTGGGTATAGTTATTAGTGTCAATGGTTTGGGTTTCTAGCAGGTCTTTGGTGGTGAAGTCTTGTGGATATGGTTTGGGGGTGGTGCCCCATGGCATGAGGGTTCTTTTGATTTTTTATTTTGGTTTTATACATTTATAATGGTGTTTAAAAATAGTTTTAACTTATGTAATTTAGTTATGAAATTTTTTAAATGACTATTTTATTTGAAAAATTCATATATTTTTTTATTGAGTTTGTTTGTTGTTTATTGTTCATAAACTCGGGTAAATCATTCCCAAACATCATTTTATGATACCCACGCACCTATTACAGCCCATGGGGATCAAGAAAACCCTTTGGTACTTTTCATGCACCAGGTTTGGTGCCGGTATTGGTGGCGACCAGATTCGGTTCGTGACAAAATGGTATCAGAGGAGGTTCACTCTCTTTGGGTTAAGTTATTTGGGGAACAGTCGGGATGGCCTGGAGTTAGGATTTTCAGGACATGGAATAATAATTATGAGTAATGTGTATGATCACTACACCCCATTATGGGATTCAGGTTTCTAGGGTAAGTCATGACTTTTCTAAGTCCTTTGATTTTCATGGTTTGATGATGATTAGGGGAAATGAAAAGAGTGTTGGGTTAAAGATCTCAGTGAGCTCGCAGGGTCTGGAAATCCATATGGAGCCGGATATATTTTCCTAGAACACTATCTATGTTGGTGAATTTATGGGAGTATGGATTTCATCCATATTTCCAAGTCACCCTCCAAATCTAGTTTCCCCTTGCATTATCTTGTGTCCTTTAGTTTTGAAATCATGGAAATTGGGTTTTAAAACAAAAATGAAATGATTTTAAGAAGCTTATGTTTTTTTTGGAAATTATTTTCAAATAATTATAGATGGTTCTTAATTTGGAAATGGTGGAACTGAGTATTTAAAATTGTATTGAAATGGAAAATATTTTCTTTACAACTCTTTTGAAAGCTGAAAATTGTGTTAAAGTTGGTTTTGAAAAAGTGTTTCCAATATAGTTTTCTAAACTGTTGAAAGGTGTTTTAATGGGATGATATTTTTTAAAATTAGTGTGTATGACATGAAAGATATTTTTTATTTAAATTATTTTTACTTTCTGAAAATAATGGTATGATGTAATTTGGGTTTGATTTTGTGTTTAGCGGTTTTGAGAAAATGTGTTATTGGTTGAATGTTTTGGTTTTGAAAAGTGGAAATAATTTCTATTTTAACCTTTGGTATTTATGTGGGAGACCACATACAAGGTTTTATATGGTATGATGTATGGTTTATGGCATGGATGTATGGGTTCCAAGATGGATATGAGGAGGGTGCCTGTATTGGCAGAGAAACATGCATGTGTGAGGCCCATCGGGTACCATTGGTGGATATTCAAACCGCTGAACCGTTTATTTTCAAAAAGATGATTTTAAATGAAAATCTTGTTGTATTTGTGACTATTTTGGGGTGGTTTGTGTTATGTATTTTTTTTAAATAATGATTTGGTGGGATGTTTTGAGTCCAATAACCCCTCATGTTTGTACAGTGTTTTGGGATTGTGATTGGTCGATAAGCTGTGTTGAAGGGTCGGTTATGGTCTCTTATGAGTAATGTTTTGGACCCCTTTACAGTGGTTACCTTAATGTGATTGGATGTGGTTTGTGGTATATCTTGACTAATGGACCATCTTGGTTGGGTCTTTGGGTTTCATCATTGGATAAGGTACGCCCCATTAAAGGTTAGTGCACAACTAAAGTGCAACTCGAATTGTTTCACCATTTGAAGACCCTCCAGTTGATCAATATAAGGAATACTAATATTTAGATTTTTAGACTGAGTCTTCACCCTTTCCATTCTTGGTTTTTTTTATACATTTTTAGTGAGAGAGTGATCATGAAAGGTTGAAAGAGACATTATCTTCATAAGATTCTCGATTTGTCAAAGGTGGAAGTGGTCTTGGGTTGTTAGCATGGATGAGTATCTAGATGGTTTCTGAGAGGTCCTCTTGGTCCTTTGTAGTCACTTTGAAGAAGGATTTCACGTTAAACTACCACTATGGGAAATCTGGTCACGAGAGGATATTGTGGCCACTTTCTATAATTGTGTGTTGTTTGGGGATGTTGTATAAGGTCCCTCTCCATGCATTATTTATATCAGTCACAATGGTCATGTTCGGTGACACCTTGTGATTTCATGTGATCGATTAACCATAATGGTTAAAGTCATTCAATCCTATTAGAGTGTCTGTTATGATTCTGATAATGTATCCCTTGGGAAAACATCAAATTCTTCCATTTTAGAGTAATGTGAGTATAGTTGTTCTTTACATCTATTGTTTCTCACCCAATAAAACAAGATCAGATGTGTGTTCATCTTCTAAGTACTTATTTAAGAGAAATATCAGGGTGGGTTAAAGTGATTTTGGAATGTTTTAGGTCTTAGAAAACTTATTAGGGATTGGATTTTAGTTTGTGGTGGCAAAAAATGTATAATTCTCATTCAGGGGGTTTCCAAAGCCTAATTGTGAGGCTGAAAATGCTTCAATAATTTGAGATCCAACCATAGGTCTCAGAGAGAAGATGGCATGTAGTTAGGGGAAATACCAAGGTCATTAAAACCCTTTTATAATTTCTTATCTTCATTATAAATGATAGGAAGAGTTTAAACCTTTGGTTTCATCATCTTTCATTTTTTGTTCCCGTTCGGTGGAAATAGGTTGAGTGCCTTGTACCCATGTCATTTCCTAATGTCATTCCCTCCCTCTTTGGTTTCCATTGAGTCATTGAATAATGGTTGGAAATTTGTCTACAAAGGCGGATCACACAATTTGTGCAAGATTAGTTGTGACCATGTTCTAGGATTCCATGCGAAAATAATTATTCGAACAGTTAGTGCATGGTTTCCCAAACCATGCGGACTAACCATGCATCCTTTCTAAATATTTTAAAAAATTGGCTCTTTCTGTGCCGAACAATGTTGGTCGGTTAAGATGGTTAGTTCTTATGGTGGGGAGACCCACTATGATTCTTATGTATCTTTCTTTATAAATTTTGAATGGAAGTATACCCTTTTTACTAGGGGGTCCATTTAGGCCTCCCCCTGTTAGTTACCTGATTCTGTCTTAGAAAAATATAGGTTGTCTCTTAGGGTGGGGAGCCTATTTGTGTCCCCACGTACTAATAACTCAAATTTATCCATGGTTATGGCTTGGCGGTAGGTCGTCTCATTCGGAACATTCAAACTACTATCATCTTCCTTGAGTAAATTTTGGGGTTGGAGTGCACCCAATGGTTCATTTAAAGTAAGTTAAGTGTGACCTTGTTCGAAGTTGTTGTTCGTTTGGGTGAATTTCTTGTGTCTTGTTTGAATAGTGTTTGAGAATTTTTCTTTTGTGATGAAGTATGAATGTGATTGATCATTTCAGGAAAGTGGTGTAAGTTTTGGTTGTGATAGTAATCCTTCCTTAATTGATCACTGGTGGTGTTCTGGCCTTCGGGGCGAAGCTTTCCAAGAAGCACATCTTGGTTTATCAGTTGGGTTTGGTTTTTGTATTGGGCCATGCTATGGCTTTCTGGGTATGGAAAGTATTCATAGTGGGGATAATTTCCACATAAATGACTTATTTTAAAGAAAATTTTCATTTAATTTACATTCATTATTTGTTTTGTGGGTTTCCCAAGCATTTATGGAGGAATGGGTGTGTTTTCATGAATTGGGCCAAACCGTGAGCCCAATTACATATTTAAAAATAAATTTTGATTCCTTTATTAATCCTACATTTTTTTTAAAAAAACTCATCCATTATAATTCCTAAATGGAATCCTCGGACCTATTAACACCACCACATTAATTTGTACCATTAAAGAATCCATAATCATGGTGGATTTTGGTTTTTATTTAAGGGATTGGGCCTTCCCGTAAGCACATTTCCTGCATTAAAAATATTTTTTAATTATTTAAAATCTCCTTCAATTTTTACGGTTATCAATGATTCCATCTCTCACCCGAGCCCACTTACCGACGATGTACCCCCATGATCTCCTCCCCCTCATTCGGAGCTCGGTTTCATCGTGAATTTGGATAAAACTTATTTGAATTTCTCAAATATCCCATATTTGAAGGAGTAAATTGATTAATTCATACCTTTTTCATTTCTCACACTTTTTCCCACCATTATAGTTCCTACATGATCTCTTCATCCTTGTTCGAACCTCCCTTGAATTTTTGGCAGTTTTAAAATTCATATACTGGTGTATTTGGGGTGATTTATTCAATATTTTTCAAGCAAAGTGATTCCTTTTTGGTTTCATCCTTTTCCCTTAGGGTTTCCTCTCTATTTAATTATGTTATAAAATGTCCGGAAGTTATGGTTCGAAAATAGGGTTTGATTTGGGTCTTTTTCGGTCAAATATTGTGGTTTAGGGCTAGATTTATCTTCCTTGTGGTGTGGGGGTGGTGCAGTTGATTTTTCGCACCCTGATTTTAGGGATTCGACACTTTAGGTAGGTGATTCCATGATTAAACATTCCTTGATGAGTTACTTTTCTTGTTTTATTGGTTTTTCATGTTCCCCATATGTTGTGTGTGGCGTGAAAACCATTTTTTAGGGATTTTATTATGCATTCAATTTTAAAATTTCATTTTTGTTGAAGTTGTGAACTTTTCGAATGTGACAAATGTGGTATCTTTTGTGGTAGTTTTATAAAATATGAAATTGATTTATTATTTGTTGAAAGGGGCTATAAATTCTGTTTTGTTAATGCATTAGTGTCATGTGGTCCTTTAAGGGGGGTTTTGGATTAGGTTTGGTGTGTAAAACATTGTTGTACTTGTTTAGATAATTTTATAAAAATGGGTGTTTTCATTTGAATCTTTCGTGGTATTATTCAAGGATATTTTATCACAATTGAAAGTGTTTTTATAAATGTCTCTAGGGATGCCAATTCTACTTTGGTAGTGTTTTGGTGTGGTTTTGTCCTTGAAATATGGTTTGATATGGGTTTAATGAGAAAATATTGGGTATACACTATGGAATTATTTTATGAAATATTTGAATGATTTAAGGATTTATGTAAGTGGTGAAAACATATTGGAAAACTATTATGGAGTATGTATATTCTAAAATGGTACACTATAAATGTGAGAGGGGCTGTTTTTTATTGTGTTCCATCTTAGAAATGTTTTAAAAAATGTTTGAAGGTTCTACTAAAGTGTGAAAGAGATGTCCAATTGATGTGGGATGTTTTGTGTGAGTGTGATTTGAAAAATGGATTTTGGTTATGAAAAGGGTATTATGTAACATGTGAGTGGGATTTAATGTGAGTTTTAATATTTTGGAATGGTTTTATAAAGTTTTTAATTGATTTTTGGAAGTGTTAATGAAATGTGAAAAGTGTTGTGGGCTATTTTGGTGTGAGTTGGATTTCAAAATAAATTTGAATGAAAAGTGGACGTTTGTGACTTGTGTGGTATACATGTGAGCTGTTCAGGATATTTTTTATGATGAAATGATATTTTCATGTCAAAAGTATATTTATTGACTTTTTGAACTTGTTTGAGCACAAAGGGAAAACCAGGGTATTTAGGTGGGTGGACGTGTACTAGAATGCTAGTAAATACATGGGGTTTGTCCTCAGTTTCACTTAGCAAGATTGATGGTTATAACTATAACAAAAATATTATGATGATGATTGGGGACCACTAGGATATGGGTATGTACCTACTAGTGGCTTGTTCATGAGAACAAATATATATGATGGTTAATCTCACCAAGATACGAGGTATCTGGGACCCACAATGAGCTAGTTCCTAGGGGTTATTTCCTGTATCTTGTGCTCATTAGTTACTTTGTGATTACCATTGACAGATGGTATAGTTGTCTAGAAAATGTAGTAGTGTTGAAATTATTTTTAAATGTTTTTATTCTTAATTATATCCCACTTGATTTTTTTTTAATTTTTAATTTACGTCTTTTAGAAATTGTAACTGGCATTTCATGTTTATGAAATCTTGAAAGATTTTTGTCTTTGAATATTTATCACATGGAATCTATTAGTGGTAGAATCCTACTGATAATTGGCTCACACCATACTTATTCCCTTGGGTGTAAGTATACTTTGTTATTTTTTTTGGTTTTTTCTGGTTGGTTACAGATTTTAGTGTTAGTGGTTCGGGTTTCTAGCAGGTCCTTGGTGGTGATGTCTTGTGAATATGGCTTGAGGACGGTGCCCCTTGCCATGAGGGTTCTTGGGGAATTTCATTTTGGTTTTATAACTTTTTAGTGGTATTTAAACATAGTTTTCACTTACGTAATTCATGTATGAAATTTTGTAAAAGATAATTTTAGTTGAAAAAATCAGATTTGTTTTATTGAGTTTGTTTGTTGTTTATTGTTCATAAACTCTGGTAAATCATTCCCAAACATCATTTTATGATGCCCAGGCACTGGTGCCAGCTAGTAGGGATTGGGAAAGCCCTTCATGACTTTCCATGGGTCGGTTTTGGTGCCGGTATTGGTGGATACTAGATTCGGTTCATGACATTAATACATGGGTAAATGTTTCTTTAATAAATAATAATGGGAGTACTGATAATATTTTTAAAATATTTTTATAAAACAAGTAATTTGAATGAAATATATTTTAACTGAAGATAAATAAATTCAACTTTTATAAAATACATTTAATAAATCAATTTACGATAAAAAGAAAGTAAAATAGTAATATTACATAAAATTTTCATTAAAAACCATAGTAGAATAAAAATAAATTTATTTTAATATTAAATGATCAAATTAGTCCCTGATGGGATATATTAACATAAACGATCCTGTCTAATGATGAGATTGTGGAATAAACCGTCAATTCTTTTGTAACTATGGAATAATAATTCCGATTATTGAAATAAAGTAAAATGTAATTTTAATATATAATTAAGATAATTTTATTCATGATAAATCATATAAAAAGGTCATTATATACACCACACAAATGAAATAAGTGGTCTGTATTCCATATGTCTCATGAATGTAAAAGTGATACATGAAAACCTTTCCTCAAGTATGATATCATTCATACATGTTTTAACATTCTTTGTCATTAACACATATTTATTAGACTTAAATTAAATAATCATAATAATATATTTCACAACATATATTATTGTTTTGCAACTTTTAATAACCATTTTATGAATAATTCATTGATAAAATCATGGTTTTGGGTAAAATCTACTTTGTTTTTTCATGTATGTTTTGGTTTGGTTGTTTTGGTCCCTATATAAAGATCATGGTTCCATATTATTCAAAATGATAAATATTATATTAAAATTTCTTTAGGTTTTATTAAGTATTTATAATATTCCATGAATGTTATAAATGGAAAAATTAGTTACACTATTTAGGGGGACAGTTGGTCATATGTACGCATTAACATATTTTTCATTTTCATACGGATGCAAAAAAATATAGGTAAAATGTAATTAGATTTTATTTAGTAATATAAATTTCATAAAAACATATTTTTATTATATTTTTCCATATTACATTCCATCTATATCATAATTTAAAAATTAATCACATTACATTACCTAGAGGTAGTTTGTTGTACATGTGAACAAAATTATTAGATTCCAAAAAGAATGGAATGTAAGAAGTAATATGTGATATTATTATTATATAAGTAAAATAATTTATTACATATCATACATCGGCAATAAATACACCATTTTATCCATCTATTACAGAATGTGATAGAAAAGATTACATCGCTCCATGGGGTGAAAGTCATCCTTACGCACGATCAGTGGTTTAATTCCCCATTTGATGTAAGAGAAAACGAATATAGGTAATAATGTTGACATAATAACTTCTCATGAAATCTAATATACCTATTTTTTATTTTATGAATGTGGTATTAAATTTTACTAGGTGAGTGTTTGAAATAAAATCAAGATGCATTGTTTGAATTATATAACTTCTTTAGAGAATCTATTTAGATTTATACATAAAGCCTTCATATAATGGTTTTATATTAAAAACATGGACTTTATGTAAATGTTTTTTATTTAATTAATTTATATGCTTATATATTTTTCAAAACAATTTGTTTTGGAAGTGAGAAGAGAGTAAGAGTGGGGATGCCCTTTTATAAGTGTGGGAAGGGCACACTTCAATTATTTTAAATGAATGAATTGTACCCATATTCATTACAAGATAAAAAGCTCCCAAATGGATTATCATTGAATATTTTATGAGCTGAAATCTAAATAAGACCATATAATAGTAATTGGGAAAATTTTAGTTCATTTTAACCCTACTATTTCTACTTTAATCCCCTGTAAACCCTGTTTTATCCATAACTAGGAGAATTAATTTTTACCATTTTTTAAATATGATGAGAAAACATTAAGTGTAACTTATTATCTAATATTAAATATTACGAATCCAAATATTGAAACAAATTTTTAAAATTCAATTTAATTTAGTGTATTTCTTTAATTATAGTTATACCTGCAGATGTGATGAAAAATTTGTTTTCCGAAGGAATCTTTTTATATGTGTAAAGAAATTATATTAAAATTGAACATGTAATTTATTTCCATTTCTTAATTTTGATTAATATTACATTATTAAAATAATTTTACAGTTAAAAAATTTAAAAAAATGATCTTTTAAAATATTTTAAATGAAAATGCAGTTTTCAAAAAAATTCATCATTTTTTATTCATCAAAAGATTAATCATTTAACAAATTTATTAACAATTTTATATAATATAATTTTTAAACAATGATTTAATAAATTAAGTTTATTTTTTAAAATATATTTACTAAAATTGGTAAAATTTAATTTTAACACAACATTGAAAAACAAAATGAAAACTTTATTTAGAAAAACTACAGTTAAAAAGAAGTTTCTTTTACATTGAAATGATTTTTTTATTAATTATTAATTAGTTGATAATAAATTAATTTGTTTAATACAATTATAGACTATAAAAGTTTCTTAATTTATTTAATAATATTCATACTCACCAATTTAATTGCAAGTTTAAAATGATGATATTTAAATAGTATATTTTTAGGACATTTAGGGTAATTGTTATGTGTTTCATACCTTATGAAACATTATGTTAATATTTTATAATCTCACACTTTAACATTCCCCCCACCTAAAAACGTTTGTACCCTCATAATTTTAAATTGATGAAAAAAAATAAGGGATGTCTATGTGAAAATGCTTTTTTAAAATCCCACATAAAAAAGGTTAATAAAACAACCTATTCATAATATAGATAGGGAAGTTTTATGGCCATCTACAAGAACACAGAAATAGGTTTCCATGTATGATAAAAATATGTTTTATGTGAAAATATGTACATGAATAAAAATTTTAAATAATTTTGAATAGTGTTGGAGACAATTGATCAAAATAATGTGAATAATATAGAAAAATGTTAACTACTGAAAAACCATAAATCAATGAGGTTTCAAAATAAGCATTGATTCATCAGAAATGAAGGTAAATTTCATAAATTTTTTATTTCATGATCATTTTCATAATGATAATTTATTATATTACTATCATGAAATAGTTCTCTAAAAATATATATAATTTATAAATTTTAATTTTTAAACATAATTTCATCTTTAGTCAGTGATTTGTTCAATTTTTTCTTTATTTCTCAGTCCAATAAATGAATATTTTAGATGCATTTTTATGCCTAAATCACTAAAATTAACTTTTAATGAAGAATATGCACAATAAATGAGGGAAAATTATTTATCTATGTCTATTAATATTTAACAAAACCAAAATGGTTAGTACATATTTCCCAATATATTATATTAGTCTATAAACCTCAAAAATGTCACCCAAAGTAAAAATTGATCCATTACATAAGTATTTATCCCTAAAACCCTTCATATTACACCTCAAAAAATTTAATATAATTCTTTTGAAATAATCCTTCATACTAATACCTATGGATATATACGCATCTCAACATAAAAATAAAATTGCACAAAATTTCATTAATCACCTCAAAATCATAAAAAATAAGAAAATTTTGATCAACATAATATTTATTTGTTAAAAAATTTGAGTAAAAAAATTTCCATGTTAACCAATACATCACATAGACCAGTGGTAGGTGCTTCAACCTTATCAGTCTCCAATTGTGGGTTCAAGCCCCACGAACTCATGTAATGTGACAAATTATCACATAACATACATGTTTTCCTTTTTCTAAAACTATATTTATTTAATAATTATATTTTTATGAACAACATGATAAGAATCATAAAAAATAACATAATTTCTCATATAAATTTTTACCAATAAATAATATTTACGTGATTTATTTTTCTATTGAATAAGTAAATAAAACTTTACTGTGATTAACTTCACATCAACTATAATATGAATCCTAATGGTTATAAATAACGATAATGTTATATTAAAAACATGTAATGGTATCTTTCCATAAATAAATTTTTTTCTAATACCCATACTAATCCCAAGGGTTATATTACCAGAATTGTTTCCTAAAATACTCTTAATCATATTGTAAAACCACCACATAAATCCTCAAAAGAGGTATTATAAAATTTTAACATACGAACATCCTTAAACTCATAAAAACATGGAATTATTCATAACTATGAATTTAATCATAGATGAAAAAATATATCCTTCTAAAAATTGACATAATAATTTGATGTATTAATATTCTTATAACCAAAACACCTTTGATAAAAATATTTTCACAACATAAATAACATACCACTTTTTCATCAATGATTTATATTACATAGTTTATTCCTTAGTTTAACAGTAAACCTTTAAAAGTGTTCATTAACTCATATAGATCCTATTTTTTGAGATTTTAGAAAACAGAATTTTAATGGATCTCAAGGAGGAAACATATTTCACTCCATTGAACTCGATATGTTTCCTTTATAATATATTACTCTAGGCACTTATTTTCCACAAAAAACAATTTTATGTTCCTTTGGGACATTATACTTGGTGTTTATTTACACATTTCTTAGATGAATATAGTTGATATTTTATTCCTTCGTAGTATCCACCAAGTAAGATCTTGGAGGACTCCTCCCTTCACTTATTTGGTGAAACCAAGAGTTATTTAATTTATCGGTTTTTATCATATATCGGGATAAAATATCATGAAAAATTATAATATAGTTTTATTCAATCATAATCCTATTTGGATTCTCAAAATCATCATATTCTCCAACACATTTTTCAATAACATCATTCTTTCAAGTTTAACACATCCACAAAAACAAAAAAACATAGTGTGCGAAAAAATAATTCTAATTATGAAAAATCCATTATTTGATCTCCAAATCATGGAACCCAAATTTTAATTTAAGGAACCATATATTTAATATAGATCATATATGATCATCATATACTCATATCCTTTATGTCGGTTTATCTAGATAATTTTTATTAACCCTACCATATACTTTGAGGCTATCAGGTCAGGTAGGTAGTGATGACCATTATCCTGCACCATGTGATGATTGGTTCAAAACCCAAAGGAGACTTTTCAATGTTATTACCCCTAGGTAAAACTATTACATATCTACATCCACATAATGTCTCTAGATAGGGATTTACTTTTAGATAATACAAATAATCTCTACCTCGCCAAATCATTATGATGTAATCCTATAAATAGACTTATTATGAAATCCAGTCATAAGGTTATGTTATCTAATCTATTTTCCATATTGTTTCTCTCGCTCTTTCTATTAATAAATCATTAATACCAAATTTAAGGACTCTAACCCCAAAATAACATATATTTTGTTTACTTTATTACATTTTTTGACATAAGAAAACACGTCACAAAGGACCAAATATTTTAGTAGCCATGGAAACCATATAAATACTTCAAACATTATTTACATATGAAAAAATAAAATAAAATATTAATTTTTTTTATAATCCCACTATTAACTTCTTTAAGTCACTATATATCAATCATAGTACTCATCCTAGAATTATGGAGAAGGTAAACATAATAAATGGTTGATCTCTAATGTTCAGTACGAGTATGAATACAATTGAATCTATCATCCAAAAATAATGAAAAAAATTAATATAAAAAGAAGAATTTACCAAAACACATCACATTTAATCAATAAAAATTACCTGAATAATAACATGGAATTAATAACTGATTATAAAAATAATTCTATATAAATAATCACAATATATTGAAGACTTATATATGGATATTATAACTAATCAAATAATAACATGGACATCAATAAAAAATCTCACAATTATGGAATTCATAATTCTAGAAATTATAACCATCCAGTCAAGTCTTATTCCAAGAAATATTACAAAAATGGTTATGGCCTTGGCCAAAAACCCAAGACAATATTTCTCATGATAAATATTGATTCATTAAGGGGATATAGAGAGACCCACATATCACATAATAAGTTTAATGCATTCTTTATATATATGGGGATAAATATAATCACATAATAATTCATAATAAAAAACATTCATAAAAATTTCAATAATTTACCTAATCAATTAACATTAACAATGTAAAATATTTTTTCTGTAATTTAGCATACATAATGTTAATAATTTCCCAATAATTAAAATTAATCATGAACCATCTAGAAAAATATGGATAATTCTTTCAAAATAATACATCCCTCAAAAACTGCTCATAAAAAATCTAGATAATAAATAAATATGTTACCTTTAAAAAAAATCCCAGTGGATCATAATGTAAAACTAGGGTTCTTGTCATTGATGGATAAAGATTCCATAATAATGAAATTAAAATCATTTATATATAAAATAAAATTTTTACTTTGAAAATAAAATTTTGAAACTAAAAAATTATAGATCTCAAGAAAAAAAATTTAAATGAATATAAACTTATTATTAATGTATGAAGTATTAAAAAAATTATTGGTCATGATGGTGGTTAATTTGATTCGTGTCATATATGTAATAAGAAATTCCACTCACACTATTATAAAAATATTAAAAATTATTATTTTAGAAAAAGAAAACAAGGTTCCTTTATATATTTACAAAGTTTAATCAAGTGTAAATATGTACTTAATAAATAATTTTAAGAATATTAAAAAAATAGAAAAATATTTTTGGAAAACATGGACATAGTGAAAATTATAATTTCAACTGAAGAGAAAAATAAAGTCAGCTTTTCTTGAAAACAATTCTCAATAATTTTAACTAAAAATTAGAGAAAATGGAAATATTACTTGAATATTAAATTAATAACCATAGAATAAAAATCTTATATTTTCTTTAATATATAGATATAATATAATTACCTTAAAATTACTTAAACATAAAAAAAATTAATAATGATGAGACTAGAATATAAACCCTAACTACTTTGTTAACATTCGAATCATATGCCACATGAAATAAATGCCATAAAATTACTGTTATAAATACCATGAATTTAGATATGTTAATAATATGACATATCAAATGGTTAATATATATAACAATAAAATGAAATAGGTGGTGAATATAGAATTTGTCTCTGTTTCTGACGCTTTTGTCGGGGTGCATGCATCCATCCGCTTGGGTGTGACAGGCGCAAGTTTGTTACCCCGCATTCTCGCTTTCCAAAGGTGGGTGACATTCACTCCTTATTCAGGGATGTATTCTCCTTAATCGAAACTGGGATGATTGGATGTCGATTCATCCTTTCGTGGATTCCTCCCCGTAACTCGTCACCTAGTCCGGGTCTCCCTCATAGATTTAATACATTGTTTTTGAAAATCTTCCTAGTGCCATGTTTCCATGGATGCCGGTTAATTATGATGCTTCTGTCAGGACATTCCATGGGGTCCATCTAGGGCAGCAACCTTCAGATGGGGGATTAGTGATGTTGAGGCATCACTGGCGTGTCTGGATGATGGGGAATTGGCGTGCCTCTCTTTTGTTCCTTGTTATAGGGCTTCTTGAGGACGCGAAATCCCGAGGCATCCCACATCGAGCGCGGGGAATCATATTCCATAGGCATGTACATGATGTTTTCCTCAGCTTCCCATGTTTAACACAGGGTATGCCACAAGTTTAACGTCCAATGGGGATGGATAGAGCTGATCAAAACACTTGCTGGAGTGGATCAGATTGAGGAACCCCCTGGAGGGAACACCATTGTTGGGGGCCCGCACGTGGGTGGATTCTCGAGTACTGTAGAGAGGAATGATATGTAACTGATTTGAAGACGATGGTGGTGTTGGGATTGAGTCTGGAAGAGACTTCCTACGTATCCCCGTGGCAGGGAATCAATGTTCGCGTAGTTCAGATGAAGAATACAGTTTAATGTCTTGCGGGATGGGGGAGAACCGACGTGAAGGGGGTCGGAATGAACGAGTGGTGGGCTGGAACCTCAAGGGGGCTTCCAACGTACCATGCCTTTACATGGACCAAAGTCCACTTTGTACAAAATGGTGTGGGTGTCGAAGAACTAATGTGAAGATGGATCGGGGGTCCGATGGGTGGTGGGCTTGAACCTCATGAGACTTCCAACATACCAAGCCTTGACATGGATCAAAGACCACATAGTTTGCTGGATAGGTGTCGGTGAACCAACGTGAACATGGACCTTGGTCCGATGGATGTTGGGCTTGAACCTCGTGAGGATTCCTACGTACCATGCCTTGACATGGATCAAAGACCACGTAGTGCACTAGATAGGTTCTGTTGAACCGACGTGATGATGGACCATGGATGTTGGGCTTGAACCTCGTGAGGCTTCCTATATACCCTTCCTTGACATGGATCAAAGAGCACGTAGTTCAAGATGGTGTGGGGCTTACACTCTATGATTCCCAGGTGTTGGTGAACTGACGTGAAGGAGGTCAGAATGAACGGGGTTGTGGGATTGAACCTCAAGGAGGCTTCCTACTTACCATGACTTAACATGGATCAAATACCGTGTAGTTCAGGTTTCACGCTGGTGAACCAACGTGAAGATGGGATGGGGATCCGGTGGATGTTGTGCTTGAACCTCGTGAGGATTCCTAAGTACCATGCCTCTACGTGGATCAAAGAACGCGTAGTTCAGGATGGTGTGGGGCTTATATTCTAGAATGCCCAGGTGTTGGTGAACCAATGTGAAGGAGGTCGGAACGACCGAGGTTGTGGGCTTGAACCTCAGGGAGGCTTCCTACGTACCATGCCTTAGCATGGATCAAAGACCATGTAGTTCAGGTGTATAATTTAACGTCATGCGGGACAGGGAATGTTGGGGCTTATACTCTTAGGCATCCCAGGGTGTGTCATGGTTGGTGGTCACTCTAACCCCATGGGAGTCATGCTCGGTGTGAGAAACAAGTGGTTGTAGGGACCGGACGATCACGTCCCGAAGGGTGTGTCCGTGGGAAGTGAAGAGGGGCTTACACATTGGGCATCCCATGTTGCTGGGACTTAGTTCAGGATAGAGGACCGAGGGTGACAAAATACATAAGGAGAGGGATTTTGGGACCGAGGAAAGGAGTGCCTTGTCCCCTATCATTCCCTCCACTGGCCCTGGCGGTGGGGAAGTACGGAGGTGCATGGGTCATACCTTATGTAGGAAAGACTAGGGGCTTACACCAAGATGGACTCCGTTCCCCCCCTACGGACAAATTCCACTCCCTGAAAGAGGATATCATCCCCTGAGGAGACCAGGGGTAGGGGGCATACAGATTGTCCAAGGTGAGGGCACCCCATGTGAGAGGCACGTGGTGATGTCACAGTTTAACATCATGTGTTGAGGAAGAGGGTACTTGGAAGTTTAATTTTCTATAGCTCGGACGAGGTGGGATTACTCTGCACCCCTAGGACTTACATAATCGGTACCCTCTACACCTTGTGGTAGGGATGTTACCGGCAATGCCGTGCAGAAGGGGGGTCGCAGAGGGAACCATCGAGGGGTCCAAGTTATCATGGCTATGCGAAGAAGAAATAGTCATTAGCGTGCCTATGTGAAGAAGCATTAGGCGAAGCAACTCCATGGGTAGTATCCTCCAGGGGACTTTGAAGTCACTTCGTGCAAACCTGGAGAGTCGCACAGGGAAATGAATTTCCAAGAAGAGAGGTCCACAGGCGAAGGCCTTGTGCAACTTGGTTGCTCTGTGTGGTGAAGGGAACTTGCTAAGGGGTGTGCTTGGCGAAGTGGGGTGACTTAGCCTTAGCATGGGGTGGAGGTGCGAGTGGGAGGTTCTTCGTGATGTGGAATTGTGTTCACGGAGCACTGCCTCATGGAGAAAAGGCGCCTCGCAATGAAAAGTGCCACGAAGTAGTGTGCTTCGCGAAGTACAATGACCCTGCCATGGCATGTGGATCACGTGTACATGAGGGGTGTTTCTTGAACTATAAATGCTATGAAACAACCTTGGTACCCTTGGGGATCCCCTTCCTTCGCCAAGGCCCTTGGTATTTGTGAAAGGCATCACTCTCAGAAGAGGGGGTCAAAACGAGACAATTTAGAGGCACCTCGCGAAGAAAAAATACCCCGCGTAGCTCATTATTCGCAGAGCAAAGGGTGCGTCACAATTTGGGAGCTAGGAAGGTGAAAGGTTGGATTCTCCATTCGGGAGGCTTAGGGGAAGCCAGTATTTATAGGAAAGGGGTGCCGTGAAGCAGAACTCACGTGGCGTGAAGGGGGATTCGTTCACATCGCGGTAAGTCGCGAACGTCAACCCGATTCGCGGAGGGGTACCACCTCTCTTTCTTCGCGGTGGGTTCGCGAACGTCAGTGGAATTCATGGGGCATCCCACCTCATTTTCTACATGGCGGGTTCACGAATTTCATGGGAGTTCGTGGGGAATCCTGCCTCTCTTTCTTCGCGGCGGCCCTGTTTCTTGTGGGGACTCCGCGTCGTGGCTTCGCGAGGCATACCGCGGGGATTTCATTTCTTCATTCTTTTCATCCAATATTTTTGTACCAACAAATGCCCCCCCTTAGACTTGGATCCGTGGAGGGATCAAGGGTCGAGGTCTGAGGTAAATCACTAAAATCATTGTTCATTTGTGGTGCTAACTCACAAAGAGGGTGTGCGAGGCCGACAAGGGCCATGCGGTCTGGATGCGCTACAAAGCTCCGCGCGGGCTGGACTCATTGTGAAGATCCGAGGGCCGCCGCCTATAAATAGGGGGGATGAAATTTCTTTTGTCATTTACTTTCTCTGCGACTTTGTCCTTTTGCGCTCTCTATTCACGAATCTCCGCATACTCCGCGTCTGCTCTCCAAAAATCAGGCTTCATGACGAACCGCGAGTCTTCGACTTCGCAACTGCGCCAAGTAAATGTGTGTTTGCAGGCTGAGGCCAGGATCTGTGATTATACTTCATGAAGAAGCTCCGTGAATAGGCTTCTCGACCCGGGCTATAAAATTTCCAAAGCCTTTAAAAACAAATGGAACATCAAGAAGCTGCCCAGGGGGTGCTTGCATATGCCGCTCGGAAGGATGAGATTGCCAACTATCTCGGCCTGGGGGGGGCTAGTCTAAAGCCACTCAGACCAAAATTATTTTACAGAACTATTACTAGAGATCCAAATTGACTATCCACTATGCAAGAAGATTCCCTTCTATGGATTCAGGATAATGTATGATGTCTTCATTCCTGAGGCGAGTAGGGACGAACCAGCTTGCTGGTTTCGAAGCAAGACATGCCAGCGTCAATGGTTCAGGGCAGCCGACGGTCATGCACAAGAGGACTTCATACTTGTCACCACCGACTATCTATACAACCATCTTAACAACATTGATGAGGTTCCATTTCAACTAGAGTCATCCCCTCCCATGTACCTCACAATACTGAAGGTGGCCTTGTGGGATTCGAAGAAGGGGTGGTCTGATAAGTGGGACCTACGCCAGGGCGGCGACCTCACCAATGATTAGGCATGGGCCTACTAAGTAGGCAGCTCATGTGAGGAATTTAGAGCCTAGATGAGGAGAGTGATCTTGTATGAGGCGGAATGGGCCTCCCAATTCCACATTTATCAACTGAAGCAGCTGATGCTGGAGCTATTGAGAAGATGGTCATCCAAGACCAACACATTTCACCGTGGTTGGCATCAGTCTGTGGGATGTCCATACGATTTCGAGGGTCCCGATCTTGGGGGCTATGTATGATGAGTTCCTCCATGTCATGAGTGTGAGGGAGGATTCAGATCATATGTCGTGGCTGGCACTGTCATTAATGGGTCTAGACCCTTGGGAAGACAAAGAAGTGGTGAGGGATGTTCACTTGAAGAAGTGGTTCAAGCAGTTCCTGAACATCCCGGAGAACTGAGAGTTTCCCTCGAGGCCTCGAACTTTCCCGAAGGGGGCTCAATGGGGCAAGGATCACTCATATTGGTGGCTCTTGGAGGACAGCAAATGGAAGACCTGGGGTTTTTGTGTCAGCACTGAACAGCGGCCGATAGTCAGATTGGTGGAATTTATTGAGGCACTTATCTATAGTTGGATCCTACTAGTGAGTAATACCCACATGGGGGTGTGGCGTAGCTCATTTATCCTAGAATCCATATTGGCCACAGAAAGGTGGGTCAATTTGGGGATCCTGATGCTCGCCAGATTGTATAGGATGCTACGACATGTTAGCGAGGGAAAAAAGCCGTCTAGGATATGCGGGCCCTTCCATATCCTGTATGGGTGGATCACGACGCACATCAGGGGGTTTATGAATATCTGAACCCCATCTCGCCTTCGGGTCAAACTTCCGTCCATCCTTCTTAAATGATGCCAGACGCTTTCCAGTAATATTGACTATTACCTTGGTGCTGAACCAGATGTGGAAGGCGGAAGAGTTTAATTTCCACTCGTTTCCATTGCCAATGGAGGTACTAACTGATGATGTTTAGGGGACGGAGGAGCATCGGGCCTATCTCCTGGACTACCGTGGTGGAGTCTTGGTGACAATATTTGACCACGAGCCTCTTTTCGAGCCATACACCCCACACTGGTTTGCAAGGAAATTCTGGTGCCTGCAGCGGTTGACCCTGCAGGTCTACTGGGAGGTCCTCCATGAGGACCATTCATGTGTGGTGAGGAAATTGTGGCTCATGTTCACATGGAAGTATGGGAAAATGCGAATTGCATTGCCTCCGCATACTGCTGCCTTTGGAATGGTGAAGGAGTATGCCATAAGCTGGGAGGTGGCTTATCCGAGGGAAATGCTGAAGCAACCAACTATTCGAGCCAGTGATGGAGGGCCTCCCCTATCATGAGGTTGGGGTCAGAGGGTGGAAAGGGCTTCTCGTGGTGGCGGGGATGTCGTGGTAGCGAGACCTACACCAACTGAAGGAGAGGCAGTGGAGGCGGATCTAGTAGCAGCAGCGGACCCGATGGTCCCAGAAGAGTAAATCCATTCAGAGGGGCGGCCACCAAGGGGATTCCACAAGATATCCACATAGGCTCTGGGGAAGCGGTTGCGCCATATCGACATGCCAGAGAATGTTGTTTTCACAGAGGCCTGGGACATTTGGGACGTCAATCGGAAAAACCTCGATCCATCTGAGATGTAGGAACACCTAGACCACCTCAGAATGGATTTACCGAGTATAGGCCCTGTCCGGGCTGGTTTTGCGGTGTCTATGGAGGAGGCAGAGCAATATCTAGATGATCTAGAGGACTACGTACATTCTAGTGGTTCCCCGCATCCAATGAAATATCGGGTGAGGGTACTGCTGGATCAGACGGTTCCCCCACAACTATTAGCTGCCGAGTTGAGGGAGCGCTTCCCCCTATCGGAAGATTCAGACAAATCCTCTCGGGGAGATGAGGCCAATGGAGGGAGCCTGTTAGAGGAAGGCAAATTCGGAGATCAAGTCTTGGACCTCGAAGATTTCTCGGAGGCTCTTGAGGTAACGTTCCAAGTTTCTTTCCTCATGGTCTGCTCGTAGGCCATTATGGACTTCTAACCAACATCTGAACCGTGCAGGTGGAACTTGTACGTAGACCTCGCTCCTGCCCCTCTGTGGGTGGTGATGCAGGACCCTCGAAACCCGCACCTGTGGTCGCATTCAGTTTTGTTTCTGGTGGGGAAATGGCACCAGTGGCAGCTCCTCCAGAATCTTCAGACCTTCTGACAATATACGGAGGGCCACGCTCTGGGGTCCCATCAGCATCAACTCAAGAGCAGTACCTGAAGTTCAATATCTGTAAGTCTTCTCCACTGAATTCATCACTGTCATACGTTGGTCATGCTAACTGATGTCCATTCCCTTCTCTGCCACATACAATTCATAGACTGGCATGGGCTGTTGTGGTGAAGTTGGTCGAGATTTCTAGCAGCGCCCCTCTGAGGGGCATGCAAATAATCGTGAAGATAGTCTCCCAGCCCACCCGTGTTCCAGCTCCCTCCATCATTGGTAGGACCACCAGTGGGGTCATGCTTAAGGTTATTGAGGTGGGATCTGATGATGAGGACCTATCAGTCAACATTAGTCCCACCACATCTGATCCCACGCCAGATGTCGCACCTGATCCCACACCAGATGCTGATCCTGCTGATGATTTCCTAATGGCTTACCCCAAATACGAGCCTGCCAACTGTGTGGATTGGGATGATACGTCCTCTGACGAAGAGGATAGACACATAGTCCACAACCGATCATGGAATCTGATCACACACTTTATCAAAAAGACCCCTTAGACACAATGGATAGATGAGATGGACAGAGTTTGCTCGCGGATGTGCAATATGTGTGCTGGGGGAGTGGATTCCCAGCACCCTCACATTCTCATCCAATATCTCATGGAAGAGATGATTCGGGAGTATGATCACAGCCTCAACATGGGATGGCAGTATAGGAAAGCGACGAACACCATGAAACTCCTGGAGGCTGAAAATGAAGTCCATATGCTACAAATCCGGGCAGACGAACACTCATCCTTTATTAACAAACAATCAGATCTGATCTTGTGATTGAAGGCCCAGATGGCAGAGGCAGAAGAGCATATGAGTTGACCATCCAAAGAAATGGTCATCAATCAGGCTGACATAAAACAGGCCCAAGCCAAGGCTAATGAATTTCTCCCCATCAGTGATGAGGAAGAGCGGGAGCTGAGCCAGCGGTAGTAACTCTTGGATGCCACAAGTCGGAGGGTGGCGGAACTGCAACTCTCCATTGACGGGGTCAACCCGTCCATGGGAGGAATAAACCCTCGAGTTTTGTAAGGATCAGAAACCCTCAAACTTACGTTCATGTCTTTATTTTTTAATACATGAGTTTCGTTATCGAGGTTGGCCTTAGAACAATCGACGAGTCGTTCTTCCGGTGTTCTCTGATGCATGAGCGGGGTAACACAAGGGGCATCGCGATTAGTCTGAACATAGGGAAGTGGAAGGTGTGAATCATGATACCCAAAATTTGGAACACTATGGGGATGGAATGACAATAAAGGATAACTGTTGACATTGGAAGAAACATAGTATCCTTATTGCGTTAGCCTGAAACGGGGATAACAAATGAGGGTCGACTGTTGACCATGTTCGAAACACGGGACCAGACTCAAAATTTCATCTGTTAGTCTTCTGGAACGTTGGACCAGGACAGTAGGCGGGCCATAGTCCGAACATCCATACTGTTAGGGGGTTCCTCCAGACATGAAAGAGGACGAGGGTCCAATTAAGGGGCATGCAAATCATGTAATGTGTAGTGATGGGTTATTAGACTAGAATATTCCACTCATGATATTACAACACTGTGGTGGAGACACATTGGACGAACGGATCGGTTTGATCATGGATCATTTCTCTCTTTCAGACAGGCCCTCTCTGGAGAGGGGGGCTATCACTTCCCAATGTCATCTTCGGGCATCCCGGACTTGTTCGGGGTATAGTTCAAGTTACATGGTCCGTGACGAGGGGTCAGGACATGGACCGGAAATTGGGGGGAATAGGATCTTACGATTCCTGAGGCTGCACCTGAGGTGAAATGCATGGGTTTCCTTACGTGTCCCATGAGGATGGGAATGAAGCCGTACATAGTTCGGGAAGTGCATTATAGCCATATACCAAAACTGACAAGTGAAATCCCCTCTGGTGGAGGCTCTGGTGCATCCCATGATCATCATGGGGAATCCCGAACCTGTTCAGGGTAGAATTGCAATTTAGTGTCATGCATTGAGGACATATGGACTCCTGCAGTTTAACATCATATAATAGGACGTGGAATTAAAGGGAAATTCTTCAGGAGCATGTGGTGTGATAGCTATTAAACTGACATGAATGAGGACTTGGAGACCAAATCACAACATGTACCCCCGGAGGAAACTCTTCAGGTCGAGGGACCGAGAGTGAGAATTAAGTTGGGCCCTAAGAAGAGTGGCCGGGCATTCCTATGTACCCCATGAGGATGGGAATCAATCCATATGTAGTTCTAAAAGTTAAGTTTAACATCATGTGGGATGATGAGAATCCTGGCCGCGTTGGTACACATCCTACCAAAACAACTAAGCCCACGTGAGTCATGTTCAGTGTGGGAAACAAAAAGTAATGGTGAGAATTTCCCGACACAGGAAGGGGCATGTTAGGATGGAGGGATGCTCGGTGAATGTCGGCCCAATTATGCTAACTCTCCCATGAAGCGCACCTAGACGCGTGAAGAGGTAGAGCCGAGTTTTTCGGAATTCCACTTGAACATGAGGAAGTGAAAATGTGTGAATCATGAAGCTCAAAATCTAGACCATAATGATGATGGAATGATGATTCAAGATAACTGTTGACCGTGGTGGAAACGTAACATACATATCGCATTATCCTGGATTGGGGAAAGACAAAAGAGGGTCGATTGTTGACCATGTTCGAAACACGAGACCATGTCGCAAATGTTGTCATAGATCCATAGGGACATTGGTCCGGAACGATTTGTGAGCCCGTAGGCCTAACATCCATGGAGAGCCCTTAAGCCTATCATCCATGTCATGTGAGGGTCCTTTTGGATGTGGAATTGAATAAGGATCCAAATACTGAGCTCACATATCCTAGACATGGAATAAGAGGAATGTCTCCATGAAGATTCCACACTTAGGGATCTTTGTCAAAATGCATCGGAATGCGACAACGAGACATATTAGATAGAGGGATTCGAGTCCCCTCCTATAGGGATATGTTATTTTAGGGTCGTAGACTTTGGACCATGGGTGGGAGGAAACACATGAGGCACGTGGTGGGGTAACTCAAATACCCGATGTGAATGGGAACCATGGGTTCTGACCACCACGTGCTTCTCGGTGATTTTTAGGTCGAGGGACTGGAAACGAGTGATGATATAGGCCTGAAGCAAAGTGAAAAGGTGTTCCTACGTACCCCATGAGGATGGGGATCAAGCTGCACATAGTTATTGAAAACGAAAGGGGTGTGCGGTTCTAGCCTTCGCACCCAGAGAAGCAGTATTTGATAAATCTTGTTTGTCCTCTAAGGTGAGTGGTTTTTTTTGAAGCGACGGGACTAGTGTAGAAAGACCTGGTTTTGCCACAAGAATCAAGCCATATTATGTGTTAACAAATGGAATGGTGTATTACCAATACCCCGCATGACTTCCTCTATAATGAGGTCATCACAATGTACTGTCGTTTCTCATTGTGCGGACACGACAATAATGTCACAGTTTAGGGTCATGTGATAGGACCAAACATGCATTTTAATGTCATGTAGCACAGACATAGCAGAGATGATGCTAGGTGGGAAATGGGTACAGTTCCATGAAACATAACCGATGTGGATGGGGACATGATCCCACATCACACAAACGTAATTCCGAGATATGAACCTCGGGCCAAGGGGCCCGAATAGGGGTGAGACTGAAAGGGGCATGAGGAACTAGCTCCCAGCTGAGCTGGACTCAGAGACAAGACATCCAGGCGACCCATCGCATCCCATGGGGATGAGGATCGATCCGCACATATCCCTTAATTAAGATATTAGTTTATGGTCTTAGAGCACAGATCGTGGGAGCCTTGAAGGATGCCGTGTTGCAGCTTTGTCCCCCTGATGTGCAGAGGTGCACTAAGGGACATTACCATGAGTGTCGAGATTATACCTAGACATGATGGGGTGGAACATAATGTGAATCATGCAACCAATATTCAAGGCCTGACAGGGCTGGGGTGACGACGGGGGATTACTGCTGACCATGAAATAAACATCTTGTCGCATTAGCCTAAAATGGAGACAAAAAAATGATCATCAACCACTGACCATGTTCACAACATGGGATTTGTAACCATTTTTTGTCTGAAAACCGTCAGCTTCATTGGCCCGTAAAGGTCGGAGAGCCCTTAAGAATAGTATCCATGCCATTATTGGGGATCCCTTTGGGCGTGAAAGATTATGGAAACCCTAATGAAGGGGAACACAAAGCTTGGAAAGTGGAAGGAACTTGACCATATTGAATCTGACACTCTTGGTCCTAGACCAGAGTACTCTTAACTCATGGTTGAACCACTGCAAGGGGTCGAGGGACTCAACTTGTGGGTGGCCAAGAGATGGAAGATTCTCAGGATAAAGGGGAATGGTGTCAAAAACCCTATACCACACCTATATATCCCCCTCATGGAGAAGGAAAGGCCATGGGGTCTAGGGGAATGAAAGATCGGGAGATCACTATGAGGTGGGGTTGGACCCGATTTTTAGACATTTGGGTGGTCCTACGTATCCCATAAGGATGGTAATCAAGCCACACATAGTTCTAGAATGGTGGCTTTTAATTTCATGTAGGATAAGAAATAAGAGGGCTAATTGTTAGAACGGGGTGCGCGTGGTGCGGCTATTACAAACCTGATGTGAATGAGGAAATAATATTGTACCATATCACATGGTCTTGTAGTCAAAGGCTCGAAGGCGGGATAGAGAATACAAATTAGCATAACTCAAGCTAGACCCATAAACAAAGGGGTCTGGGCATTCCTACGTATCCCATAAGAGTGGGAATCAAGCTATACATAGTTCTGAAGATACCTGGGGGACAGGATACCCTTACAAGGAAGTGTACGGAGTGGTGAGTAACCTGACATGAATTAGGACATAATCCCTCACCACACCACATAGTTCCATAAGAGAGAACCTGTTCTAGGGGCCCGAAAAGGCCATGGGGCCCGAGGCCTGACCAGTTCGCAGTTTAACGTCTGGCATTGAGGACGAGGAGGGGAGTAGGATACCCCAAAAAGGGAGGTGTACAGCACGGCGAATGAACCGATGTGAATGTGGACATAATTCCGCACTACACCACACAATCCCATAAAAGAGAACCTAGTCTAGGGGCCCGAAAAGGCCAAGGGGCCTTCCCGGAAAGGTTCTTCGCTTCGGGACGGGGCTGAACGAATCACTACACTCAATGTTTGGGACATCATGGGGTGGACTTCATGATCCAGGGTGGCTGTTGACCATTTTCGAAACACATCTTCCCTATGGTGACCTGAGATGGGATCCACAAATGAGAATCGAGCGTTGACCACATTCGAAACGCGGGACTTGTATCATCTTTTTGCTCATCAACCTTGAGGGAATTGGCCTGAAATGGTAAGAGGGCCCTTAGTCATGGTATCCATACCATTCAGGGGCCCTTATGGACATGGAAGGTGATGGAATCCCAGTCAAGTAGTGGGAGAAGCATATTTGTACCCATCTACGAAAAAGGCAAACATCACCAAGGAGGGGGACGTACAACCGGATCGAGGCTAGATCGACGTGAATTGGGGAAAAATTATGCACCCTTCCATATGTGTTGACCTGAGGGGAAGATTATGTATTTTGGGCTGGGCCATCAGAAAAAATGTTCGTACGTTCCTATGTATCACATAAGGATGGGAATCAAGCCATATGTAGTTCTTGAAGGCCATGCAGTTTAACGTCATGCGATGAAGACGTAGGAGGATAGAAGAACAAGAGTGGGACCATAGTGCGGCCATTATAATCCTCGTATGATTGGGGTGAAGGAATCCTACTCTAAATCTTAGAAGGACCCTCCGAGGAAGCTATACCCAGGGGGATAGTCAAAGAGAAGAGTTTGGGGCTAGGCTCAAAACAAAGCATCTGAGCATTCCTATATATCCCATGAGGATGGGAATCAAGACATATGTAGTTCTAAAAGAAAAGTTTAATGTCATGTAGGACGATGAAATAAATCTCATCTAGGTATGTGTGTGGTACGGTGAGTAACCCGACATAAATGGTCACATAATCCCATACCACAACATACAATCCCACAAGAGAGCCTGGATCGGGTAAAGTCCATGTGGCCTGAGGCTGGGCCTCGGTCTGGAAGGCCTGACCAGCTTTTAGTTTTACATCATGAAGTGTGGATGAGGGAGATCTTAGTTTAGGGTCATAGATCTCAGACCATTTTTCAGTTTAATTTCATGTGGGATGATAATGAGCATTTTAACTTCATGATGGACGATGATGTCGTTTAACATCGTGCTGGACGATGTTGCAGTTTAAAGTCATGTCGGACAGTCCAGTTTTATGGTCATGTAGGACCATACAATTTAAGGTCCTATGGGACTAGGGTGCAGTTTAGGGTAATGCGGGACTAGGGGCTTAGCCAAAGTATTTCCTAAGGAACTTGGCGTTGGTGGGAGGAGTTATGTGCTCACCATCCATGGTTACCAAGGTGGATTCTCCATTGGGGTAGACGTTATGAATGATGTATGTTCCTTCCCACTTAGGCTCCATCTTGGGTGGTTTCCTGCCAGGGATCATTGCCACTCGGATGGCCAATACCATGTATCATTGCAAAAAAGAGCAAAGGTGAACCTTCTTGTTGAAGGCTCTGGCTATCTTATTCTGATGCCTTTCTAGATTGTACAGGGTACGAATCCTATTCTCATCGAGTGATTCCAATTCAGCTAGATGAATTTCGGCCACCATATTTGGTTCCTTCTAGTCATAGACTGTAGTGCGTAACGATGGCAGCTGGATCTCAATGGGAAGGACGACCTCAGCCCCATACAACAAGGAATATGGAGTCACCTGGGTGGAATTGCGAGTCATCATCCAATACGCCTAGAGGGCATTGGGAAGCTTTTCCGTCCATCTTTTTTTGTTCCGACCAACCATTTTCTACAATATGATAGAAATGGTTTTGTTGAATGCCTCGATCTTTCCATTTTCATGTGCCTGATAGCGAGATGTATGGTTCGAATGGATATTGTACATGGTGTACAATTTCTTTAGCTCGGCTTCTCGAAATTTGGTGCCATTATTGGTGAGGATAGCGTGAGGGACTCCAAACCGGTGGATGATTTTGGAGCTCACGAACTCAATGATGGAACGGGCCTTGACTACTTTGAGTGGAACTGCCTCTGCCGACTTAGAGAAGAAATCTGTAGCGGTCAGGATGAACCTACACTGGCGATCTGTCGCCGGTGGATATGGTCCCACGACATCGAGTCCCCACACCGCAACTAGCCAAGAGTACTTGGTGGAGTGAAGAGGATCTGACGGCCGATGCAGAAAGTTAGCATGAAATTGGCACGCCTTGAATCTCTAGGAAAACTCAATACAATCATGGATTATAGAGGGCCAGAAGTACCCCAGTCTTAGGATCTAATGTGACAGCTTTGGCCTAGCCTGGTGGGCACCGCAGTCACCGGCATGATCCTATTGCATGACCTAAGAAATCTCAAATCCTTGAATATAACAAAGGAGAACACCATCGAAGCCCCCATATAGAGGATCCGCTCAAGACCGGGACCACTCTTGAGGGTAAAATGCAGTGTGCGGCGTTGGATTCACTTGCGCATGGCGCAATCATCTGGGAGGAAACCATTTTGGAGATACTCGACAAATGGTTCCCTCCAGTCAGGAGTGGCCTCAACCAGTGCATCTGAAGAACCTAGGGATCCTTGCGTGGAGGACCCGGTGGTAAGATAGCTTACTCGTAGGCTGTCTTCATCCTCTGGGGTGATGGGGGACATGACTCTCTGGTGTTCCAAATGTATTATCAGATCATCCTACTCAGGTTCTACAAGTGATGCAGCTAGGCCAGCCAAAGAATTTTCTTGACCATTCTATGACCGAGGGACATGGGTATCCTCTGGTCGAGAAAAAAACTATGCCATTATATGGAGGTTGCACTGCAACAATTGCATGAGCTCTGGATTTATGACAACATAGTCACCATTGACCTAATCGATGACTAGTTCGAAATCCCCTTTCATGTAAAAATTGGGTACATCAATCTCAAGGGCCAGCTCGAGGCCAGTGATGAGAGCCTGATACTCTACCTCATTGTTGGTGAATCCTTCTGACAACAGTAATGAGTATGAAAGAACAGCATGCACCAGAGTGATGAAGACGACACACAGACCCACTCTATTAAGCATATGATCATTGATCCTCCTACTGTGGGGGATCCGGGAGCCACCTTCAAAGTCAATTTTCCAACATGAGACGGCATGAATGACTGAGAGGATTGCCTCATCCAAAAAATCAAGGTACATGGATTGATCCGCGGAGGTTGGATGGGAAGCTGGGATGTCTGCCAATGCCTTCCCCTTGGTATCCTTATAGGGCACCAACTTGATGTCGAACTGCTAGAGGATCACTGCCCACCACGCTAGTCGGCTAGTCAACATGGGGCGGTTCAGAATGTACATCATTGGGTCTACCTGAGAGAAAAATTGTACCTCATGGTGCTGCAGATAATGTCGTAATTTCCGTATAGCGAACACAAGCGCAAGGCAGCTCTTTTTGATGGGGGATTATCTGGTCTCCATATTGAGAAGCATGTGGCAGAGGTAAAGGAGACTGTTCTCTATCCCCTCATTATTCTTATGGGTAGGAAGGGCACCAAGATACTATTTCATAGTGGTCACATAAAGGACCAGCGGCTTTCTGGAGATGGGTGGCTTCAATACTAGAGGCGGGAGAAAATACTACTTGATTTCCTCGAAGGCGGCCTAATACCCTTCATCCCATTAATAGGCAGAGCCTTTCTTCATGAGCCAGGAAAAGGGCTTACACTTGCCATCCAGATTCGCAATAAATCATCGTATGTAGGCTAAGTATCCTTGAAGACCTCGAAGCTCCTAAATATTACTCGGGGGAGGCATCTAGCTGATGGCTTTGAACTTCTCTGGGAAGATCATGATGCCTCGGTATCTGGCAACAAAGCCGATAAACTTCTCGGAGGTGACTCCAAAGGCACACTCAACGGGTTCATCTTCAGGTGGAAGGAGTGTAGGAAACCGAACACTTTCTCAAGGTCCTTGAGATGATCTTGGAACTGGAAATATTTGACCACCAGATCGTCCACATAGCATTCCACCAATGTTCCCAGAATTGTCTTGAATATGCGATTCACGGCCCGCTGATAGGTGGAACCTTCAATTTTCAGGCCAAAGGGCATAACCAGGTAAGAAAAAGTACCTTGAGGGTCACTGAAAGCGGTGGACTCCTCGTCCTTGTGGGGAATCCGGATCGGTTTGTACCCAGAATACCCATCTATGAAGGAGAGGGCCTGGAACCCGGCTGTGGCATCAATCAATAACTCTGTCACTGGGAGGGGAAAATCATCCTTTGGACAGTGGCGGTTGAGATCACGGAAGTTGATACAGACTCTGATATGCCCATTCTTCTTCCTGAATGGCATAATGTTGGAAATCACATAGGGTATTGGACTTATTTGATGAAGCTGGCTTTGATAATCTTGTCAACATCGGCCTCAACCATGGCACCATGATAAAGGTGAATCTTTCTGGGAGGATGCTTCAACCTGCGATGGTTCGTCAGGAGACCAAGGCGGTGGAAGGATACCTGGGGATCTAGTCCTAGAATCTTGCCGTAACTCCAGGAAAACACATCTCGGTGCTTCTTAAGGAAGTTCACGTACCACTGCTGCTCTTCGAGGGACATGGCAGTACTAATCAATGTGGGTCTTTGATCTTCCTCGCTACCAAGGTTCACCTTTACCAGTGCAACGACCGTGGTAGAGACGCATTCTTCAATGGTTTGGGGGAGCATCCTCTAGGTCCTCTTCACCACTTGTGGAGGGATCTTCCGTGGGGGGAGTTGTCTCCCAGCCATTAGACACTGATGGGAGGCTGGTGCTGGCTTGAGCGGCGGTGGTCGTCATGTCAGGAGATTCATATAACACTGAGACCATAGAAATGAAGGCAGTCGATCCAATCTCATCTAGTATCCGGCCCATGGGGTTGTGCTTTATAGCATCAAATCAGTAATGGCGGGTCAGCTTGAGCCGATTGATTCCAGTCCGGTGAAACAGACATGTATGACGTACCGTCATTTCCATGAGCCTGACATCTTGATATCGTACGAGGGTAGGAGGTTCCAGGATTACCCGAGCCTAGTTGGTGTAGTAGTACAAGGTGATTTTCCACCATCCCTAGGACCTAGGAATATTCCTTCCTCTTATACCAAAAACAACAAAGCATTGCCCCATTTCGGGGGTCGTGGCCTCCAGTTGATGGATTGGGAAGACATAGGAGTCATCCAGACCTACCCAGGGATCACTTGTGACTGGGGCGGGTTCAACCTCACTTGCCAGAATCTGCTTATCATTCATCTTGTATTAGTCAACATCCAGATAATGGGCTTCACAAGAGGTGAATGGAGACGCATCTCCTTGGTGAACGCCTACTCGACCATTGAGGGAGTATTTGAGGCATTGGTGATACGATGAAGGGACCGCTGCATGCAGGTGGAGACATGGCCTACACATCAATGCATTGTACGTGGTGTCTTGGTAGACAACCATGAATTCGGTACTAGAAATTTGGCCACCGAACTGGGTCGTCAAATGAATCATGCTAACCGGGGTCTACTCGGTCCTGTCGTACCTCTGATTTCTTAGGTTGGAGGGAGTTAAATCATCCTCATAAAACCCCAGCTTCCACGGTCTCTGAGTCAGGATTAGGATAATCCTAGAGCCCGTGTCAACAAGACATGGACAGACTTCCACGCCATTGAATTGGCCAATGATGTACAGTGGTCGAATGTGCCCCTGTATGGGAGGGTCTTCGTCTTCACCATAGAATGAGATAACTGCCTGACATTTAGCATTCTCGATTGCCTCAGCATGGAAGGCTTCTGTAGTTGATACCTCCATCTCAAACTGCAGGGGGCTCTTTAGGGCCTCGACAAGCACCTCACGCATGTATGATGACATGCGAAGATCCTCAAGAATAGCAAGCCTCGCTGGGATGTCGACAAGGTTCTTGAGGACATCATACTTTCGGGCCAAGTGTGAGCTTCTGTTTATAGGAGCCCGCTCTGTGATGGGAGGCACGACGGGCCCTGCTGGCTGGACCGGTGGCTGGCTGGTGCTAGGCACGTCCCATTGCTCACTAGTCGAGGCCTGAAGAGCAGCTACAAGATAGGGATTGAAAAACTGAGCTTGGCCTATAGTAGGGCGACATTGGATGCGGTACAGATGAGGTAACTCTACCAGATCCAGTAGTACAAATGGTGGTGGAGGTAGATCTGAGGACACCAAATGAGGAGGTTTCATGTGCTGAGCTCTGTGCTGGGCATGCTGCCTGGTCGATGTGGCATGCACGACCTGACAGAAAGTGATATCTGACATGCCTTGACGACCTATATGGCCACGGTTCCGCCGACGTTGGCGTCGGCTGGGGACGTTGGGGGAGTTCTCCCGGCATTCCCCTTCGTTGGGAGTCATATATGGGTTTACCAACTCGACGGTGTTAACCAAAGAATACCCTTGACTATCGCTTGATGAATCATCAACCACTGGGCGGACTCTGGGAGGGATCCCCATCTCAGGGGGCATGAAGTCACCGAGAGTGTGGGATGACGATGACATTGGTGGAGCACGCTGATTCTTCTTGAGTCGCCGCTGCTTTTCCTTCTGGGAAGAGGCCAGCTGAGATGATGATACATAGGCACTACTTGTAGCTTCTGAAGGCTCCAATTGATTTAGGAATTCTTGAATAATAACATGGGCATGGGTGACTATCTTATGAGCCATCCAGTCATCGTACTTTTGGGATCCATGGCTAGGAACCTACTGCCACTCGCCTTCGTCATCACTGCCGCTTTATGACATTACCAAGACACCTGACACTTTTTCTGGGGATAGGTCCAACCTGACTATGTTGTTATTGACCTGATCTTAGAGCTAGTCTTTAAAAACATAGCAGTTCTTGAGGGTGTTCCCCAAAATCCGATGATAGGGGCAGTAGTTGGGAAGATCAGTGAGATTCACCTCTATCAGCCTTCTTCAATCAGGTAAGCGCACGATCCCCAGCTCTAGGGCACTACGGAAGTAACCGAGGACCTGATACTCACAAAACGAGTATTGCTGGGGTCTTTTATATGGATAGGTAGCTCTGGGAGCCTACCCCTAACGAGGGGCCAAAGGGGCCTGCAATGGAGGCGGAGCCTGATTGTCCCGCCTAGGCCGTGGTGGCGCGTTGTGCGGGGGAACCTGATGATTCTGAGGTGGTCGCTGCTGAGCAGGAGGTTGTGCCTGAGGTGGAGGGACTCTATGAGGTTGTGAGGCCAGTGCCATGACCAGCAATTCTAGCTTCCTGGGGGCCTCTATTGGGGCCACCACGGTGGTCTCAGCTCTGGCGACCCTCCTTGCTGGGATTATAGGGGGCAGTGGACTCTCCTGACCAGCCTGTTGCAGAGCTTCCTTGAGGCATTGTGCCTTATTTGAGAAATCTCAGAACACACCAGGGTAATTATGAGTGATCAGGGAAGGAACCAATTCTGTTTTGACATTTTCTATGCACATCATCAGCAGTTTCTCCTGAGTCAGTGGAATATCGAGGGAGTATGTGAGCCCCTTCCACCGAGCGATGAAGTATGCGACACTCTCATCAAGCCTTTGTATGCACCTGAAGAGGTCTGCGATACTGGTCTTTCGCATGGTGGAGCTGAACTGGTATAGGAATTGCCGGCGATTATCCACCCAACCGGTCACCGATCCAATGGGGAGCTGGTTGTACCAGGAAAACGCAGGGCCTTCCACTGTCTCCACAAAACATCGGAGCTTGGCGGCTTCTTGTTGTGCTGGAGTTCCCAACATGGGGCCACACCTGGAGGAAAAGTGGGCCAGGTGTTGCGGAGGGTCCCCTGTCCCATTAAAGGGCGAGAAAGTGGGATTTCCAAAACTTGGGGGTGCAGTCATATCATCCACCAACGCTAGATAAGGCTTTCCATCTGGTGGGACTGCCACCTTCCGCGTTTCCAACGCTTCAAGGCAGGCGATGAGTGCTGCCATTAGATTGTCTGGGTGAGGATCCCTTTCTTGACGGGGATCTCTAACCATGAGTGAATTTCCAGGCTCTTTGACACTGTAGTTGGGATCAACGTCTCTTGGAGCGAAGGGCAGAGCAGCATGAGGGGCAGCTGGAGGATCCCGGGCCGAATTCCTTGGATTCCCATGTGGTTCGGGAGTGTTTAGTGAGACGTATCGCAACGTCTTGACATGAGTTTCAGCATAAACTCTGTCGGTGGGGGTAGTATTATTAGGGTTTCCTAGAGGCACCTCGCCGGGGGGAGGTGTTCCTACCCTTGCTGCCCCGGCCTAGGATTTCCATAGTCGGGTCATCTCTCTATAGCGCGTTCAGCCAGGAGTTCGTTGACCACCCTCTTCTAATCAGCAAGTTGCTGACGAAATTTGTCCTTCTCGGAATCATTCTCCATCTTCTGCATTGAGGTGTACGGGTAGGAGTGTTTGATGGCTCCGACATTCTCTTTACCCTTAATGGAATTCCGATTAAGTACCAGTGACTCAGTGGGCGCAGGGAGACCTAGGAGGTTTTTTTGTGGGCGATTAATCCTACCTGATGGGTCTAACAATGGTTGCACATCCTTAGGGGATAAGTCTCTATCCATAAATTCTAGTTTTTCCTCCTTGTTCACGACATTGGCCATATGGACAGTGACCCTTCCCGGGGGAACGTCTTCAATATCGCATATCGAGTTGGGTTGCTGTCGAATAGGGATAAAGAGGAGGGAAACATTCTTCCCCCATCCATGGACTTTCACTTGGGGGGTAGCATCCCTGATGATTTTGCAGAGTACCCTGAAACACTGAATTCCTTTTTGTTAGAGGGTCCTCTGGTGACTTTGTGACTCAAGACGCTGGGCCACGGAGATTGCGGCCAAATCGACCAGACGACATTGCTCGCCGATTTCCTCGAAGTGCACTTGGATCCTGGGGCACACCACCCGATGATAGCGAAGACGGAAGTGAGTCGCCAATAGTGTCTGGAGGAATAACTCGACTTCCTATAGGGTGAGAGATTCTGGAACACATAAGTTCAATGCTGCCACTGGCTAGAACTTCTCCGTGAAGTGATGTGCCGCAAGAATGTTCCAGAAGCTCATGGTCTTGAATTCAGGGTCTGGCCCCATATTTCCCCACTCATCAATCAGAAGCGGCTGAAGAACTGGTATCAGTACTGAGGTGGACCACTGAGACGTTAGGTCGGGCAGCGTCGAATACGGCGAACAAGCCAACTGGACGCTTAATTTCGGGACATCCTCCAAGGAATGCGGAGCTCGGACCATAATGTCATGGTACGACGGGCTGACAGCCACAGCTTCTGGTGAAGGGATCACGGTTACCGAAAATGGGTAACATTGTTGCTCAACAGCCATCGGTCCCCAAAATAGCACTCTATGATCTCTGGTTGAGGTAGAGGGTGCTTCTGGTGACGATGGTGGTGACTGCACGGTCAGAACCTGTGGGACTCCCAAAATTTCCTCCTCCTAGATGTGCCTATAAAGAGAGGCAAGAATCTGGTGGACTTCACATTCTGGAAGGATGAGGATAACATGCCTTGTTCCTGTCCCAGTCCTTGACACGGAGGACCGAGGGGAGTGTTCCACTACTGATTCATATTCTGCATCAGAATCCGAGAAGTGGGCCGGTTTGATCTCCATCCAGGCCTTCCTAGAATTCTTCTTATGGCAGCGACGACCTGTCTTTCAGCCCCTAGGAATCTCATCAGGGAAAGGCTGATTCTAGATACGTAGTCTTGGAGATTTTCTAGTGTCAGGGCGGGTAGGACTTCCACTTGAGACAGCCGGGGTGCGGGGAGCAATGGGAAAAATGTAGAAGGGGACATGGGGAGGACCTCTATGAACAACACTTGAGCGGGAAACACCTCCGTCGGAACCGTCGGGAACACGGGGAGGACCTCCATGCTTGGTGCTGGTGGAGTGAGGCTGAGCTTCACCCCTTTGGTTGCCAGGGTGAGGAGGACCTTCGCCATCTGCATAGGGAGGATCCCAACAATATAGAGGGACCAGATGGGAAATGACTTCACATTAACGGTCAGGGGCAAGAGACATAATTCCATACCCGGTGTGGTGGGCACGGGAGAGGCTTCCGCGATGAGTGTCATTGCCGCGGGCAGGACATCATTCGTGTTGAGGGTAGCACGGGGCATACCTCTATGACGAGCTTCAGAGCAGGGAATGCCCATGCTTTGTGGAATAGTGGTATGGGGATGACATCTGTACGGGGTGAAATCACTGTGGGTTGGTTCAAAGTGATCATTACTCATGCCTGCGTCCCGGGGAGTCGACCCAGCCTACTTGTGGGGCGGTTGGGGCCTCGATCCCAGTTGGGTATAGGAGCGCCCCTGCTCAGTGTGGGTAGGGACTTTATGATATGCATCGGCGGTGGCTTGGGCCATAGTATCTGTCGACATTGATGCCCCTTGGCAGGCGTCCTCAGCTCAAGCCCAAAGCTGGCATCGGGTCAGGTGAGCCGGTGCGGGTGGTGAAGGCGCATAACCTACTTGCTCCTATAGAATGGCCAGGTGGTGGCGCTGACATGGCTGGGTGGGGGCCCTTTCATGGATCCCTTGAATGGGTACTCTGACCGGGCTTAGCCGGACGTCACCCACCTCATCAGTGTAAGGCAGGGAGTCATCAAGGAATTCTGGGGACAGGCTCCTGAAACGATTAAATGTTGGGGTGGGGAGCATGGGATCCCTACGAGGCCCTGTAGGGGATCGTCAACGGTGAGGCCTGGACACCTCCAGGACCAGGATGGCCACATCTTGGGTGGGGATTATTCCCTCCTCCTCATAATAGCATATGAGGTCGTTAATCACCCTTCGTTGGATGACTTATGATAGGGATAGGGGCGTGGGTGCCCCACGTTCGTGGATGCATATGCTGTTGTGGGAATGGTGGAGCCATGTAGAGTGGTTGTGCTGGTGTTTCCCCTACCCCTGCGTAGGCGGGTGGGCAGTGATCGTGTCCCTATAGTAGCAACATGATTCCTGGGAAGTATGGAGATTAAATCATTACCACTACGAGGATAATAAATCGACAACATGTTCCCCAGCGCCATCCCGTCTTCCGTGGCCTGTAATAGGGATCCACGCCGACAATGTTACAGAACGGAATGTCTAACATTCTACAACCCCAAATTCTAGTGCGTGTCATGCTAGGCCCGCTATTTCTTTGCAGGACCCGGCCCCGGATATCTGGATCTGTTGACATGTCAATATATTGATGTCTTTAGCGCTACTAATATCCATATTTAGGAGAATCTATTCATGTCGGGTTCACTATTTATGTTTTCGACGCTTTCATCAGGGTGTGATCTTCCGTCCGCTTGGGCGCGACAGGCGTGACTCTGTTACCCCGCATTCCCACTTTCTAAAGGTGGGCGGCATTCGCTCCTTATTCAGGGACGTCTCCTCCTTGATTGAAACCAGGATGATGGGATATCGGTTCTTCCTTCCATGGGTTCCTCCTAGAAACTTGCCACCTAGTCCGGGTCTCCCTCATAGATTTAATATGTTATTCTTGAAACTCTTCACAGTTCCATGTTTCCATAGACGACGGTTAATTATGCTGCTTCTGTCAGGACATTCTAAGGGGTCCGGCCTAGGCAGCAACCTTCAGTTGGGGGAGTAGTCATGTTGAGGCATCACCGCTATGTCTGGACACTGGGGAATTGGCGTGCCTGTCTTTTTTCCCTTGTTATAGGGCTTCTCGAGGGCGCGGAATCCCGATACATCCCACATCAAGCGTAGGGAATCATATTCCATAGGCATGTAACTGAGGTTTTCCTCAGATTCCCCTATTAAACACAGGGTATGCCACAAGTTTAACGTCCATAGGGGATGGATTGAGCTGATCAAAACACTACCTGGAGTGGATCAAATTGAGAAACCACCTGGAGGGAACACCGATGTTGGGCGCCATCACGTGGCCGGATTCCCGAGTATTGTGGAGAGGAATGAGATGAGACCGACTTGAAGATGACAACGATGTTGGTCTTGAGTCTGGAAGAGACATCCTACGTATCCCCTTGGTAGGGAATCAAATTCCGCGTAGTTTAGATAGAGAATACAGTTTAACGTCTTGCAAGATGGGGTTGAACAGATGTGAAGGGGGTCAGAACAACCGGTTTGGGGGCTTGAACATTATGGGGGCTTCCTACGTACCATGCCTTGACATGTATCAAAGTCCACGTAGTTCATAATGGTGTGGGTGTCAGAGAACCGATGTGAAGATGGAACATGGGTCCAATGGGTGGTGCGATTTAACCTCGCGAGGCTTCCTACGTACCATCCATTGACATGAATCAAAAACCACGTAGTTCACTGGATAGGCACTGGTGAACCGACGTGAAGATGAACCTTGGTCTGATTGATGTTGGGATTGAACCTCGTGAGTCTTCCAACGTATCATGCCTTGACATGGATCAAATACCACGTAGTTCGTAGGATAGGCACCAGTTAACCGCTGTGAAGATGGACCTTGGTCCGATGGATGTTGGGATTGAACCTTTTGAGGCTTCCTATGTACCATGCCATGACATGGATCAAAGACCATGTAGTTAAGGATGGTCTGGGGCTTACACTCTAGGATGCATAGGTGTTGGTGAACTGACGTGAAGGAGTTCGGAACGACCGGGGTTGTGGGATTAAACCTCAGGATGGCTTCCTATGTTCCATGCCTTATCATGGATCAAAGACCTTGTAGTTCAGGTTGGACGCTGGTGAACCAATGTGAAGATGGACCAGGTGTCCGGTGGATGTTGGGATTTAACCTCGTGAGGCTTCCTATGTACCATGCCTTGTCATGGATCAAAGAACACATAGTTCAGGATGGTGTGGGGCTTACATTCTAGGTTTCCCATGTGTTGGTGGACCGACGTGATAAAGGTCGAGATGACCGGGGTTGTGGGATTGAACCTCGGGGAGGCTTCCTACATACCATGCCTTAGCATGGATCAAAGACCACGTAGTTTAGGTGTACGGTTTAACGTCATGTGGTAAAGGGCATGTTGGGGCTTATACTCTTAGGTGGCCCAGGCTGTGTCATGGTCGGTGCTCACTCTAAGCCCAGAAGATTCATGCTCGGTGTGAGAAAGAATAGGTTGTTGGGACCTGACGATCACGTCGTGAAGGGTGCGTCTGTGGGAAGCGAAGAGGGTCTTACACGTTGGACTACCCATGGTGCTGGGACTAAATCCAAGATGGAGGCTTGAGGGTAACTAAGCGGAATAGGAGAGGGATTTTCGGACCGAGGAAAGGGGTGCCTTGTCCCCTATCATGCCCTCTGCTGGCCCTGGTGGTGGGGATGTACGGAGGTGCATGGGTGCTACCTTCTGTAAGAAGGACTAGGGGCTTACACCAAGATGGATTCCCTTCCCCCCTACGGATAAACGCCACTCCCAGAAGGATTATATTATCCCCTTTCGAGATCCGAGTGGAGGGGGAATGCAGAATTTCCGTGGTGAGGGCACCCCATGTGAGAGGCAGAGGGAAATGTCACAGTTTAACATCATGTGTTGAGGACGAGGGTGCTTGGTGGTTAAACATCCTGCAGCATGGACAAGGTGGGCTTACTCCACACCCCTAAGACTTACATAACCGGTACCCTCTACTTATTGTGGGAGGTAAGGTACTGAAAATGCCGTGAAGAAGGGGGTCGCAGAGTGAACCATCAAGGGTTCCACGTTAGCATGGCTATGTGAAGAAGAAATAGTCATTCGTGTGCCTATGTGAAGAAGCATTAGGCAGAGCAACGCCATGAGTAGTATCGTCCAGGGGACCTTGAAGTCACTTCGTGGAATGCCGGAGGGACACACATGAAAAGGAATTACCAAGCCGAGGGGTCCACAGGTGGAGTCCTTGTGGAGCTTGGTTTCTCTGTGTGGTGAACAACACTTGTGATGGGGTGTGCTTCGCGAAGTGGGGTGCCTTATCCTTTTCATGGGGTGGAGGTGCGAGTGGGAGGTTCTTCGCGAAGTGGAAGGGTGTTCACAGAGCACTGACTCGCAGAGCATAGGTACCTCACGATGTAAAGTGTCGTGAAGCAGTGTGCATTGTGAATTACAGTGACCCTTCATTGGAATGTGGATCACGTGTATAGGAGGGGTGTTTCGCGAAGCATAAATTATCTACGACAACTCGGTTCCCCTTGGTGATCCCCTTCCTTCGCAAAATAATTTGGTCTTTAGGAAAGGCATCTATATCAGAAGAGGGGATCAAAACGAGACAATTCAGAGGTACCTCGCGATGAAAAAATACCTCACGTAGCTCCTGATTAGCATGTCAAAGGGTGATTTGCGATTTGGGAGCTAGGAATGTGAATGGTCAGATTTTCCGTTTGGGAGTCTTAGGGGAAGCCCAATATTTATAAACAAGGGGCACCACGAAGCACATATCACATGGCATGAAGGGGGATTTGGTCGCTTCATGGTGAGTCGCGAACGTCAACTAGGTTTGCAGAGGGGTACCGCCTCTCTTGTTTCACGTTGGGTTCGCGAACATCAAGGGCATTCGCGGGGCGTCCCACCTCTCTTGCTTCGGGGCGGGTTTACGAACGTCAGTGGCATTCGTGGGGCATCCCACCTCTCTTACTTCACAGTGACCGCATTGCTTGGGGGGAATCTGCGTCATGGCATCGCGAGGCAGACCGCGGGGCATTCTTTTCTTTGTTCTTTTCGTCTAATATTTGGGAACCAATAGTCTCCCAAACGATAATGATAGAACAAAACCCCTTAACATAGGTCTGATTTCATTAATATATGTCACAAAATCCTATATAGTTTATACATATTTATTATAAATATTTTATATAACCATAATAACATATATAAAACCATATATGCTATTATTATAAATTCTTATATCTTTTTTGTTAATAAATCTTCATTAAAATTACTATTTCATGTAGTAACTTCATCATTTTTCATGTATGTTTTGGTTTTGATGTTTTTTTCCTTATAATTAGATCATGGTTCCATAATCTAAATATTAATAAAATTTATATAAATATAAAATATATTCATTATATAATTATATAAATAATTTTATAAAAATTTAAAAATAGAAAAATGAGTTACATTGATCTTGGAGATGGTAAGTCATACGTACACATAAACGTTGTATTAATTTTTAGAAATATGGAATAAAAGAAAGTGAAGTATTAATTAAACTCCAAATATTAATTATTATTTCATAAATATACCATATATTTATTATATTTATACCTGTTACCTTCCATGTAAATCTTAATTGATAAATGAATCACATCATTTGTCAAGGCGATAGTCTTTTATACACATGAGTCATGTTATCAAATTTTAATTGAGGTTGAAGAGGTTATATGTGATATTATACATAAATAAGTATATATAATTTCATTAATATCATATTCAACCATTAAATACCTCATTATATCCATACATGAGAGAATATAATGGAAAATGAATTATAGTGGTTCACGATACGACAGCTTGCTGTACAGAACATTTGAGGTTTCATTCCAAATTTTATTGAAGATGGGATCGATATAGGTTATTATATTTTGATAATAACATATAATTGTATTTAAGATAATTTCTCATTGTTTTATAAACATTTTATGATATTTTATGAGTATAATGGGAGATATAAAATGAATATGAAAGGTCAAGAATTAAACCACTTCTTAAGAAAAACTCTTTAGGTTT
The DNA here is from genome assembly GCA_963277665.1 of Viscum album. Classification (NCBI taxonomy): domain Eukaryota; kingdom Viridiplantae; phylum Streptophyta; class Magnoliopsida; order Santalales; family Viscaceae; genus Viscum; species Viscum album. Next base: position 392,947,757 of record OY728166.1, read on the forward strand.
ATACATAAATCCTTACAATAATGTTTTTTTAATCAACCTAAAAAATATTAGTAATTTGAATGGATTTAGAGAATTTATATGAATATGGAGCATATGAACCAAATTTTTGTTGTTGTTTTAAGTGTAGAGTAGAGGGGGTTCACGATTATAATTGTTCAAAATAACGAACATGAAATTTTTTTAATGAATAAATTCTAGCCACATTTTCATATTCCAATGGGATAAAAAATCGAAAATTATAAACCATTAGGGAAAATAAATTATATATATGGATATTAAATAGTAATTTGACTGGTTTTATTTCATTTTAACCCTTATCTAAATAGTTTAACTCTTACTAAACCCATTTTAACCTTAATTGTGATAATTAATGTTTAACGTATTTACTATTCAGGATTACTATAATATATGTTTTCCATAGTATAGAATATTAATTTATATGATTCAAAATATGGATTATATTTTTCCAAATTTATATAATATAATTAAATCTATTTAATTTAAATTTAATCCACCAGATGTAAGGAAAACTTGGTTTTCCAAAGGATATGCTTCTATAAATATAAAATGTTTGTATATATTAATTGAAAATATAATTTATTTTAATGATTTAAATCAGATTAATAATATTATAATTATAATAATTTTAAATTTAATTTAAATTTACAAAAAAATATATTTTTAAATATATTAAACGAAAATATTTTTTCAAAAAAAATCCATATTTTTTATAATTCATAATAAAAAATAATCTTTCTAGAAAATTAAAAAAATTTACTTCTAGATAATTTTGACATGGAGATTTCATAAATAAAATAATTGTTTTCTATTCAATTTCCTAAAAATGGGTCAAATGAATTTTAACATTAATTTGAAAATCATGACGAAATTGTTTTTTAGAAGACAATAGTTTACATAAAATAACTCTTTTACATTCAAATGATTTATATTTATTTAATAATAAATTGATAATAAATGAGTTTTTTTAAATAAACTATATTATTTCCATAATTTATTTATCCTTATTTATACTGGACAAGTTAACGTTTATGTTAGGACAATCATATTTAAATAATACATTTTGTGGGTCGTTTAAGATCGGTGTTTGATGTTTTATACACAATCGAATACAATTTTCATCCTTTAAAATATTGATGTGTTATAGGTTATCCATGAATTATTCTTATGATTTCCTACTTTATATTGGTTCAATATTCCTTTTTTTCATTGATGTTTACATCTTATATCATGTTTCGATGTTATTGTTTATGAATCTCACAACTTTTATTTCATCATGGAATGTCACATGACAAACATGTATTATAGTTATCTTGTAATGATTTAATTATTAACTTACCAAGATTTATAAATTACCCATTTCTTATTTATATCCCCATGTTATCTCTTGTATTATTATACGATCAATGAAGTATATGGTCATGTTTTTTAAACATGTGTACCCACCTTTCATGTTATTGTGTTGTGTATCATATTTCTCAATGACACTAGTCCTCAAGATATTTTAAGATTGTTTTAATTGAATCAAAATGGAATAGATCGTTAATTAATTTGTAGTAACGATATATGTTTTAATAGTTTTTATAAGACCAAAGGCCAATTATTTTTTGGGATTGGTATTAGAAAAATTTAGTGACGTAATTTTATATAAGACTAAACATAGGAGAATGTCCCTGGGCTATGGTAAATTACAGATAATGCTGTTTCTAGGAAACAAAATCCATGTATAGATCATATAAATGGATGTGGCTATGCCATTGTTATAACAAGAGATAAAAAACCTAAATATGGTTTATTGGGTATTTAAAATATCACCAAATAGTGAATGAAAGAGAAGAATTTATGTACACCTATTTTGACACTATCATGGGTTTATACCTTGGTAAATTCAAAAGATACTTATGATCTACCATGAATGGAAAAATTTCCATAAATTTATGATCATAAAAAGACCATAAATTACATAGATTTAATCCTAAGAAATAATAGGTTTGGGAATTTGTGATATTTATGAGTTATCCATTCAACATTCATAGTTTACCTTGTGTATGATTCATAGTTTCTAAATTCACATCTATAATTCTCCCTATAAATTACTCAATGGTTTAAAATGTGAAGAATCCAGTCAAAAAATATATGATGGACACTATCTTGACATCCCAACTAATATGATTAAAACAATGAAATATAAAGTTGGTAATTTTTTTAGAATTCTTTCTAAATTTAATATTTTTTAAAAGAAAATAACAAATCAGGTGAAATACATATCCACCTATGAAATGGTATGATTATATTGAAAATATTATGTGACAATGGCCCACATATTCAGTGGATATTATGACCTATTAAGGATGGAAAATTGATCAAATCCACATGAAAATATCTTATCCATCATTAAATTATCCATGAAATCTAATGTAAGGATTTTTGTTTAGCATATTAAGGGAGAAGTAGATAAATGGTGGGAATTTATAAAAAAACGAAGCTAGTAGAGGAGATTAAATCGATGGAGTGGAAATAATTTCAAGAAAATAAATTGGTAAATATTTCTCTTCTCCACATTGACAAATAATAGACATGTATTTCTATGTAATCAAAAATTAATAATATCGATTCAATCATGGTGTATGAGGAAAAATTCACAAGAATTTTATGATACATTTTAATATTTTTCATTGACCTGATAAGTAATATTGACAAATTATTTAGAGGGGTAAATTTGATTCTATGAGAATAAATGGTGATTCATGAAATTGATATGTTTGAGGAAATGTTCTAATGTTCTATAAATGTAGAAATGGTGATTAGTGAATCTCAGGGTTCTCATGGGTTAATAGATAGGAAATGGAGATAGGATTTTAATTATGATGGTGTGATGGAGAAATAACATGGGGTAAATAAATTAAAACATCCTAGATATATAAAGTGTGGGAGGAAGAATAATATAAATTACTTGATGGGGTCCAGAAATAGATTTCATTACTGAAAGGACTGGCACATAGAAAGATAATAAAAATGGGAGAAACTATAGAGACCCGAATCCTGACGTACATGGACATTACTTTACTTTTGCGGAATACTTAGTACATAACAAAAACATACACACAAGGACCGTAATAGTTTAGTGTCTTTGGAAACATGGAATATAATCTTCTAATCAGGGTGATAGATCTTCAACATCTTCCATAATGATATCCTTTTTTTAAAACCTAATTCCTTTATTTATGTCCTGATAAAAAAACATAAAAGGGTGAGCTCAAATGCTCAGTAAGGGTAAACAAAAGAAATATCAATCACGTCATATTCATAAGAACATATCTTTTGGAAATCTTAACCTGCAAAAGAGATCATAATTTCATAACATGGGATAAATCATAGTAGTGAAATTTAATCCCAATAATCACAACTTAAAACATGAATCTTTGTGGAATACACACATAATCATAGATAATCATTTCTTATTAGTCAAGACTCATTGCCAAGACTATATTAGTGGACAAAGTCCCATTCTGAACCGAGTTCACTCCTCGTTTCAGTCCTGTTTCACTGAACCGGTATAACCTACCATTCCAGCCATGTCTATCTCATGAGATATAAAATTATTACCCAATGCATTGGAGGGATATATAGGTCCCACCCATCTCATAATAATACCATTCTTATTCGTGCCACAAAATCATAAACCATACATCATTGCATAACCCATGTAAAAAAATTGGAATCTTTAAACATCGTGACATCATAAAACAATTCATATAAGTTAAAAGAATTCATAAAAATATTTCCATCAGAACATAATCAAATCTATGTAATAATAAGGATAGAAACATAACCCTTTATTATCTTATATGGAAAATAATTTTGATAAAACACTTGAACTCCATTCTTGAGGAAAATATCCTTTCTACTTCAAAAACATTTTTCCTTTCTTAACATGTCATACAATTTTAAACTAAAAGAATTTGATTAAAAATAAACTTGAAAACTTGTAAAGGAAGATTCTTGGAAATAATGTTTTAAAAATCAATTCATTATGTATAAGTTAAAAAAACATTCTTCTCGTACTTTTGTCGAAAAAGTCAAAAAGTACCTCGTATGCAAAATGACAAAAGATTCTTTTCATATCATTTAATAATAACTCGCCGAAGGGTAAAATTGGATATAAAATATTTTATGAGGATATAAATATTACATATTGAGGAAACATGGATGTGGATGGTAAAATACACCCCAGTAAATACCAAAGTATAAACAATATCGGATAAAAATGAGATTGTGATATTTCCCTTACCTTATGTCCGATATCCTTTGTACGTATGCGAACCTCCTATATAATGATTTAAATATTGTCATTAACTTATTACAGAATCATATTCATTGTTATGATATCATATATGGTTCACTTATGACTTTATATTACCCGTTCTTTTGTAAATTCCATGTTTAAGAAGCGTTTTGGGTAAAATCGTTTCATTTATCGTAGGTGTTTGGACTTGTTGTTCATGACATTATTATTACTTATATCATGATTTACTTACTTCCAGAATATAAAATATGATTTATATATCATATATATTCAGTATATATATATATAATAAATAGATAAATGAAATGAAACACACCGTTCATGGAGACGGTAGTCCGTACGTACGCATGAACGCTGTTTTCCTTTCCATATTGTCTTGAATGGAAGTAAGTAGATGACATATATATACAAAAATCCATTAGATTTGCCATGTCATATATTTCATTATTATTCATTATATATACTTTATAATCATTCTGGAATGGTTAACATGGATAATGAATCTCATCGCGTTGTGGAGACGGTATTCCGTACGTACGCACGTGGGGTGATTTTTTCTTTTTCCGTAGGATGGATAGAAGGTTAATTAGAGTTTTTTCATATTTTTAATAACATATCAGTATATAATAAATACTTATGTTTTTACTTGGTCATGAAACAACTAAAGAAGAAGATGTTTAAGAATAATGAAATTGAAAAATATCGGTAATGGATATTACCTCTTTTTGATGCGCCTTCACTTAACCTCCACTTAAAGAACTAAGGATGGTCTTTGAAGACATCCAAGACCTATATGATGATACTATGGAAGTGGATAAGAGATTTTGGTAGGGGATGGACGAGCTTTAATTCTAAAATTGGTGGGAGGAGGAGAGGGAGGAGGTGCCCTTTTATAATGGAGGAGAGGGGCACCTTAGGAAAATCTCAAATTATTATTTTATATTAAGGTCAAATTCGGTTTATAGTGGTTCCAAAGGGTCTTATTTCGAAGATAAAGTGGATATGGGCCGAAATAGTCTCATAAAATAGGATTTATACAAGTTTAGGTTATTATTTTAACCTTATCAATTAGATTTAACTATAAGTTAAATAATTTAACTTTTACCGTGTCTTTTTATTTTCTTACACTATATGGTTAATAAACTTACCATAACAAGCCAAACGAACCCCAAGATGTTTATTATTAATATATCTATCCTTATCTAAGTCATTTGGCCGAACCTTATATTTTTAAGAATTAAATAACATTTAATAATATAATATTTTTTTTAAAAAGTAATTTATGTCAATTTTGACACTTTTTGGCACATGATTTTTATAAAATTCATAACATAATGATAAGTTCAAAACAAGTTACTTATATCAACAATAAAATTTCATATTAACCTTGAAAATTAATTTAAGTCATAAAAAGTATCAAATGTCATTTATTTGGCCATTTATAACATCAATTATGTCAATATTTCATTAATAAGACAACTAATGTATCATCTTTGTGGCATAATAAATGATAATTATTTAATCCCTAAAAATTATAAATAAATTCCTATGATGTAGATAATTCTATTATATTTCTGGAGACTATTCATTTTCGAAGTTTCATGAAGTTTATCACTAAATTAAAATTATTATACTTATAAGATTTAAGAAAGTGACATTTGTCACATTCTTTGGTTTTAATAATAATTAAATTATTTTCATGGACAAAACTCCATAAAATGAATCTAATCCGACCCTTAGGTTATTTGGATATACTTTTAGCCATCCAATAGGATTTTTCAAAGTGTTAGGGTAATTTTATAATCTTATATTTACCCTTAATTACCCGATTTACCATTAACTATAGTAAATAAAATTTACCGTAGTTACTATTCACAATGCCAAAAAATAAAAAGTAGCTAATTAACATAATTTGGACCCATTGATTCCAAATATGGAATCCATTTTTCCAAATTCAATACACAAAAGATGCAGAAATTAAATTAAAATTAATCTCATTGTCGAAAGAAAACGGGTTTCTCTTTAAAACATTGCAAAAGATTGAATTGATTTAACCTACGAATTCAAGGTAAAATCAATGCTAATGACATAAATTATATTAAATGGTAAAAATATATTGTATTTATACTTTAAAACCATTCAATATTATAATTTAACCACATAAGATATTACGATGAAAAAAGTTGTTTTTAATTAAAATATAGCGTGTTTTTACTATTCATTAAAATATGAATGTTATCGAAAAAATATAAAAACATTATCTAATGTAAATTTTTATATCATGATTCAAAAGAAGATTTTTATTTTTTCAAATTGAACTTATAAACATGTCAAAAAATAGATTTAATGTGGGTGCACCATCAAAAGGTGGAATAACTGCATTTTTTAAAAAATACTTATTTTACCCGAAAAATTTATTTTGTTTCTATACCATGTTCTAGAAATGTGTAAGATGAATAATAATGTTATAAAATTCAAAATTTAGTTAACACTATTCATAACGGCTAGTTCATAACAATATTATAATAATATATCGTTGTTTAGTAAAACCTGGTATTGCGTACAAGACACGCTATCGAGGAAGGTCGCGATTGCGTGTAATGCAAGCCAAGTCAGGGTTGTGTGTAGTTCACAACTCATTTGTTGTTGCGTATAACAGAATCCATCCATATTTTATTTATACATTGAATATATATATATATATATATACACTCAATGTTGCGTAGAATAACTTCTATCAAACGAACTTGAAATTGTGTGTAACAAGAGCCAAGAAAAGTGTTGTGTATACTGCAAGTTAATACAGTGTTGCGTATAGCTCAAGATAATCTTGGTGTTCCGTACAATAGAATTTATGAATTAAATTAAAAACAATTTATCTTATAAAATCTCGGGTTGTTACATTCTACCCCCCTTAAAATGAATTTCGCCCTCCAAATTCGTCGGGGTTATAAATCATTTACTATTCATAAAAACCCACATCGTAAAAAGAAATACCAAAACTGAACATTAAAAACTAAAGCATGAAATATAACAGTTAACCAAATGAACTCATCACTGGGTTTCCATATAAGAGAAAATATGGACATGGAAGAGAAATCTAATCGTCTTGTTCTGATGGAGAGTGGTAGAGAACATGGCTATGAAAAATCCAACAATCACAAAGATATTGATTTGCGGTGATCTAAGGTACCATCTGATTCATCAGATATAAGGTCAGTAAGACAATATTTTTGGTTTTTCAAGATCATTTCCCTAAAGTTGATGAAATTGGAATTAGAAGAAATACATTCGTGATTTTGGTATAGTCTCGCCGTTTGTCATTCTTTGGACAATTTGCACTTCATATCTTAAAGAAATGAAGTTGAAGTTGTCATTCGTGATGTGTTAGCAGATCATGTGATAGAATGATGGGTCATTCCATGTGTCTCAAACAAAAGGTTAGAAAAGTTATCAAAAAAAATACATAAGTCCATCTATAGTGATATTAATCTTATATAGTTCCTAAAATGGACTTATACTGATTAATATAATAAAATTATTTTCTACTAAACATGGACTTCCTGTAGGCCACTAGTAGGAGAAAAAGGCCAGTCGCACTTCGGTTGTGTGTTCGATTCCCACATCCTTGTCCGACGTGATGGGTTGTTGCCCGTCCTGCAAGTTGTCCTTTTTCTAAAACTACATTACTATAAAATCCCATCAGTAATATCGAAAAAAGTTATATCCTTAAAGAATACTTAGAATATGTACAACATAATCAATTATAATATTTAGGCTTATATAAAATACTTCGGTCCAAGCTCATAGTATAATGAAAATGATTACTTGAAATTTCATCAACCAAGCATGTGAATACCATCATTTATCCCCCATATATATATATTGTTGGTCACATTCCAATCATGTGAATACCATAATCATGTATTCTCTTGAAAAAATGAATACCCATTGAACCATAGTGAAAACATGAATGCAGTTAAAAGTTAACACTTTCCACATACCAAAATCCTCAAAATTCTATATACTCAAACCATGATATCACTTAGTCCTTATATCAATCATGAGCTCATGAATACTTTTAAACATTTCATTTTCTCGTTTTCCCTTCATTATGCACATATCATCTTATTTCCAAAAATATCTCAATCACTTTGAATACCACATTAGACCAATACATAAATATTCCAATACTCCATGGCACAACAGTATTTTGGAATCCCATTACATAAACACTTAATCATTCCACCACATCGTTGCCATATTCAACATCGCCAATAGTGATCGCATGTGACTTCCCTTTTTCCTTTCCCTTAACCGGTTGCTCATGTCGATCATCACTAACCCTTGGATTAGGGCATTTATTAGCATAATGCCCCATTTCCTTGCACTTGAAGCATTGAAGTGTTGGTGGTGCGTTCTCTGCAGTCTTTTCTTAATTCACATCATTAGAAACCCTTTTTCCATTACATCGACACTCAGCTGCTCGATGACCTTCCTTTCCACACATAAAACATTTTCTAGTCCCTTTAAGAAAATCTCCACCATGCTTCTTTCCACACTTTGTGCATAAGGAAACATTCATCTTCTTTTCACCATTATTCTGAGATTTCTCCTTGAACTCCATCTTTCGTTTCTTGTCAAAACCATGAGATGGATATGTAACACCAACTTCCATTTCTACCTTGATAGCACAACACAAAATTTTTCATAGCTACTGAAGTCTCTTATATCTAATGCCCTTTGATGATTTGGTTTTAAGCCACTGAAAAATCGATCAACTTTACTTTCAGGTTGGATGATAATGCCAGATGCATACCTTGCATGTCTTGTAATATTCGCTTCGTATATACCAACAGATTAATCATCCTTCTTCTTCAGCTCAAGATACTCCTTTTCCATATTTGTTCGATGAATACGAGGGATGTACTTACTGAAAAACAAGTTCATGAACTCGTCTCATTCCATGGACTCAATTTCATCTCTTGGCCTCGTATTCTTGATAAGATTCCACCACTGATCAGCTTCACCTTCCAAACGATAGACTGCTAAGATGACTTTATCATGTTCAGAACATTGAAGAAATGAAAATATCTTTTTAGTGGTACTGATCCATTGTTCCGAAACAAGTGGATCGGAAGACCCACTGAATGAAGGTGGACGTTGCCTCATGAAGGACTCAATAGAATATTGTTCCCTTCTCTGCTCATTTGGAAGTCCAGAATGATTCATAGCTTGTGTAAGTATAAAAATATGATTTTTCACTCCATCTCCCATAACACTTGTTTGTTCAGGAAGAAAATCATTGCATTTTCCATTACAGTGAGCAACACGGTTCCATCGGGTTCCATCCATCGTCTAAAACCCAAAAAAATAGTGTGAGAGGCAAAAATAATGCTAGGGAAAACAACGTAGTAAAGGGGGAGTAACCTTAATATCTAACATCTTAGGTTAAATTCTAAGATCATTACCCTAGTTCTAGGACTATATCCTATATGTATACTTATCCTTAGGGACATCCCTAGAAATACCTTAGAAATATCTCTAGGGATCTCACTAACATTTTGGCATCCTAGTTTGAAAAGGTTGACTAAACCTTCCCTTTGATACCAACTTTAGAGACCCGAAGCCTGATGTACATGGACATTACATTACTTTTGCGGAATACTTAGTACATAAAAAAAACACACACACAAGGACCATAATAGTTTAGTGTCTTTGGAAACTCGGAATATAATCTTCTAATCATGGTGAAAGATCTTCAACATCTCCTATAATGTTCCCCTTTTTTTAAACCTAATTCCTTTCTTTATGTCCTGAAAAAAAAACATAAAACGGTGAGCTCAATTACTCAGTAAGGGTAAACATTAGAAATATCAATCATGTCATATTCATATGAACATATCTTTTGGAAATCTTAACCTGGAAAAGAGATCATAATTTCATAACATGGGATAAATCATAGTAGTGAAATGTAATCCCAATAATCACAACATAAAACATGAAACTTTGTGGCATACACACATAATAATAGAGAATCATTTCTTATTAGTCAAGACTCATTTCCAAGACTATCTTAGTGGAAAAAGTTCCTTTCTGAACTGAGTTCACTCCTTGTTTCAGTCCTGTTTAACGTAACTAGTATAACCTACCGTTCTAGCCATGTCTATCTCATGAGATATAAACTCTTTACCCAATACATTGGAGGGAGATATAGGTCCCACCCATCTCATAATGGTACAATTCTTATGCGTGCCACAAAATCATAAACCATACATCATTGCATAACCCATGTAATAAAAATGGGAATCTTTAAACATCGTGACATCATAAAACAATTCATATAAGATAAAAGAATTCATAAAAATATTTCCATCACAACATAATCAAATCCATGTAATAATAGGGATAGAAACAGAACCATTTATTATCTTAGATGGAAAATAATTTTGATAAAACACATGAACTCCATTGTTGAGGAAAATATCCTTTCTACTTCAAAAACATTTTTTCTTTATTAACATGTCATACAATTTTAAACTAAAAGAAGTTGATTAAAAATAAACTTGAAAACTTGTAAAGTAAGATTCTTGGAAATAATGTTTTAAAAATCCATTCATTCCGTATAAGCTAAAAAAACATTCTTCTCGTACTTTTGTCGGAAAAGTCAAAAAGTACTTTTGTATGAAAAATGACAAAAGATTCCTTTCATATCTTTTAATAAAAACTCACCGGAGGGTAAAATTGGATATAAAATATTTTAGGAGGATATAAATATTACATATTTAGGAAACATGGATGTGGATGATAAAATACACCCCAGTAAATTCCAAAGTATAAACAATCTCGGATAAAATTGAGATTGTGATATTTCCCTTACCTTATGTCTGATATTTTTTGTACGTATCCGAACCTCCTGTATAATGATTTAAATAATGTCATTAACTTATTACAGAATCATATTCATTGTTATGATATCATATATGGTTCACTTATGACTTTATATTACCCGTTCTTTTGTGAATTCCATGTTAAAGAAGCGTTTTGGATAAAATCGTTTCATTTATCGTAGGTGTTTGGACTTAAAGTTATTGACATTGTTATTACTTATATCATGATTTACTTACTTCCATAATATAAAAAATGATTTATATATCATATATATTCAGTATATATATATAATAGATAGATAAATTAAATGAAACCCACCGTTCTTGGAGACGGTAGTCCGTACGTACGCATGAACGTTGTTTTCCTTTCCTTTTGTCTTGAATTGAAGTAAGTAGATGAAATATATATACATAAATCCATTAGATTTACCATGTCATATATTTCATTATTATTAATTATATATACTTTATAATCATTCTGGATTGGTTAACATGGATAATGAATATCATCGCGTCGTGGAGACGGTATTCCGTACGTACGCACGCGATGTGATTTCTTTTTCCGTAGGATGGTTAGAAGGTTAATTAGAGTTGTTTAATATTTATAATAACATATCAGTATATACGAAATAATGATGTTATTACTTTATCATGAAACAACTAAAGAAGAAGAAGTTGAAGAAGAAAGAAATTGAAAACAATCGGTAATGGATATTACCTCTTTTTGACGCGCCTTCACATAACCTCCACTTAAAGAACTAAGGATGGTATTTGAAGAAGACCAAGACCTCTAGGATTATACTAGGGAAGTGGAGAAGAGATTTTGGCAGGGGTTGGCCGAACTTGAATGCTCAAATTGGTGTGAGGAGGAGAGGGAGGAGATGCCCTTATATAAGGGAGGAGAGGGGCACCTTAAAAAAATCTCAAAATATTATTTTATATTAAGGTCAAATTCGGTTTATAATTGTTCCAAAGGGTCTTATTTCGAAGCTATAGTGGAGATGGGTCGAAATAATCTCATACAATTGGATTTAGACAAATTTAGGTTATTATTTTAACCTTATCAATTAGATTTAACTCTAAGTTAAATAATTTAACTTTTACCGTGTCTTTTTGTTTTCTTACACTATATGGTTAATAAACGTACCATAACATGAAAAACAAACCCCAAGTTGTTTATTATTAATATATATGTCCTTAGCTAAGTCATTTGGCCGAACCTTATATTTTAAGGAATTAAATAACAATTAATAATATAATATTTGTTTTAAAAACTAATTTATGTCAATTTTGACACTATTTAGTACATGATTTTTATGAAATTCATAACAAAATGATAAGTTCTAAAAAAGTTACTTATATCAACAATAACATGTAATATTAACCTAGAAAATTAATGTAAGTCATAAAAGGTCTCAAATGACATTTATTTGGGCATTTATAACATCAATTATGTCAATATTTCATTAATAAGATAATTATTGTATCATCTTTGTGTCATAATAAATGATAATTATTTAATCCCTAAAAATTATAAATAAATTCCTATGATGTCGATAATTGTATTAGCGTTCCGGATAATATTCATGTTTGAATTTTCATGAAGTTTATCAATAAATTAAAATTATTATACTTATAAGATTTAAGAAAGTGACATGTTGTCACATTCTTTGGTTTTAATAATAATTAAATTATTTTCATGGATAAAAGTCCATAAAATGAATCTAATCCGACCCTTAGGTTATATGGGTCTACTTTTATCCATCAAATATGATTTTTCCAAATGTTAGGGTAATTTTATAATCTTATATTTACCCTTAATTACCCGATTTACCTTTAACTATATTAAATAAAATTTACCGTAGTTACTATTCACAATGCCCAAAAATAAAAAGTATCTTTTAAAATAATTTGGACCCACTGATTCCAATTATGGAATCAATTTTTCCAAATTCAATACACAAAAGATGCAGAAATTAAATTAAAAATAATCCTTTTGTCGAAAGAAAACGGGTTTTTCTTTAAAACATTCCAAAAGATTGAATTGATTTAACCTACGAATTCAATGTAAAATCAATGCTAATGACATACATTATATTAAATGGTAAAAATATATTCTATTTATACTTTAAAACCATTAAATATTATAATTTAACCACATAATATATTACGATGAAAAAAGTTGTTTTTAATTAAAATATAGCGTCTTTTTACTATTCATTAAAATATGAAAGTTATCGGAAAAATATCAAAACTTTATCTAATGTAAATTTTTATATCCTGATTCAAAAGAAGAATTTTATTTTGTCAAATTGAACTTATAAACATTTCAAAATCTAGATTTAATGTGGTTGTTCCATCAAAAGGCTGCAAAACTGTATTTTTTGAGAAATACTTATTTTACCCGAAAAATTTATTTTGTTCCTATACCATGTTCTATAAATGTGTAAGATGAATAATAATGTTATAAAATTCAAAATTTATTTAACACTATTCATAATGGCTAGTTCATAACAATATTATAATAATATATCGTTGTTTAGTAAACCATGGTATTGCGTACAAGACACGCTATCGAGGAAGGTCGCGATTGCGTGTAATGCAAGAAAAGTCAGGGTTGCGTGTAGTGCACAACTCCTTTATTGTTGCGTATAACAGAATCCATCCATATTTTATTTATAAATTGAATATATATATATATACACTCAATGTTGCGTAGAATAACTTCTATCAAACGAACATGCAATTGTGTGTAACAAGAGCCAAGAAAAGTGTTGCGTATACTGCAATCTAATACAGTGTTGCGTATAGCGCAAGATATTCTTGGTGTGCCGTACAATAGAAGATATGAATTAAATTAAAAAGAATGTGTCATATAAAATCTTGGGTTGTTATAGAAACCAACCAATACGAAGGAATAAAGGAATGCACAAGTTAACATTCTTTATATTTTATCGTGTTTTAACTAAAATAAATAATAGCAATATTTGAATCAATAAACAATGACCATGGTTTTATAAGAAAACCAATTACCAAAACTTCCATGGTCAAGGGATAATTGGAATCCTTATGAAATCACAATAGTTGAGGTGGATCCTAACAATAACATGGTGATTGGTATAGTAGTCATTAATTAATTAATAGTGAGAATATTATTTGTTCGTTATTCTATGAATTATTTCCTATCACACACATTTATTAGAACTATTTGAACACTTATTAAATATATGGAATCAGGGCAATCGTTGAAAATGGAAAATGGATAAATTATTTCATCCTAAGTATTTAAATAATCCCATATCCATATTTTTTGGACTAATATCCCAAACCACCTTTTGCTACTCCCTTTATTGGAACTTATCGATATTATGGGAATGATTCGATTTCCATAGATAGAGCCAATGAAAATTATAAAGAGAATAAAATCACATTAGGTATGCCAAATCACCCTCGAATTATATAAAATTGCAAGGAGAGTGATGAATATCAGTTGGAATCATCATCCCAATAATGGATATTATTTCATTATTAGAAATATTACCATTCTATAATTATTGAGACTAATTAAAAAATAATCCTTGATGACATGCCAATTATAAAGGAATATGCTGATGCGGTTCTGGAAGAATTGTCTAGTCTTCATCCAAACCATGAGGTTGATTTCTTTATCAAGATGATGCCTAGATCATTTATAATATACATGACTCAATATATATTACATAATATTAAACTTTATCATATAAAGATGAATCTTTATGATAATATGGATAATGGAATTATATGCCCAGTTGATTCAACATGGGTGCGTTGGTCACCATCATCAAGAACGAGGATGGATTAATGCATGTTTACATTGATTATAGTGACCCAAATAAGATTATAATAATGAAAAGGTATCCACTATAACAGATTAATGAATTTTTATTACCATCTGTGTGGAACCTTATACTTCTATGATTTGGAAAACCGTTTAGGATATTATCAAGTAATGTTAAAGAATCTGTATATCCATAAGAATTCCTTTAGTGAAATTATGGGAACCATGAGTTCATATTGATTCCATCTGGATACACTAAAACTCCACCTATATTCATGACTATAATAACTAAATTCATGAGGTATTACCTCAAAAAATTAGTTTTATTCATTATAAATGATATCATTATCCACTCTAAAAGTACTAAAAAACTTGAGTATCATTTGAATATTAAACTAAATACATTATAAAAAATTATATATAGTAATTGAGAGTTTTGTATGGGAAAAATAACATTTATAGGTAATTTTATCACCAATATAGTGATATACGTTGATCCTTCAAAAAAAGAGTAAATTGAAATATCTCCATGACCAAAATAAATTATAGAGATCTGTAGTTTACTAAGATTTTCTATGTTATATCATGAATTTATATGAATCTTGTCATTATTTTCAATCTCGCTAACTAATCTAACATATAATGCAGTGAATCATTAATAGACTGAATAATACATTGAAATAATTTAATAGAAAAAGTAGAGTCTAATCGTTACCCTAGTGCAAAAATTTCCCACTAGTGGGGAAGGATTTTTTATATATAGCAATGCACCCAAAAAGTTTTCGGGCTGTGTGCTAATAAAATTTTAAAAAATGTAAAATCTTATGATTGTATCCAGTTAATGATCCATTAACATAACTACCCAATTCATGATTTATAATTAGGTGAAGTGAACTTTTCATTGATGATATGAAGAAATTATCTATATCTAGTGATGTGTTACATTTATAAGTATCACAAACACAAAATATGTAATGTCCCAATGTTTAATCAATGAAAATTACATTCATATAATTATATCATATGACCACATAAAATCACAACATAATGAACTATTATGTATTATGTGACCTTTAAACATAATATTGTCACTCAGGTGATTTGAATTTCAAAAATATGACATAAATTGTTGCAATTTGTAAGATTTTTGGAGTCCGATAAGACAAACTTAATGTTTTTTGGAATAGTAACCTACTATTATGAATAGTAACTATCATTATGAGTATTAATATGACCCTTAAAAATAATAAATCTACGAAAATAATAGTAACCTCCCCCATTAATGTATAAATAAAATTTATGCATCTCATAAGTGATAATATGACTACAGTAAAAGTGTTGGTATTTTTTTAAGAAATAAATAAATAATTAAAATTAATTAATTAATTAAAAAAATATTTTCATAAAATGTATTCATAAATTATTTTTTTATGTCTTATAGATTTAAGATAATTTTATAAGACCTTATGTAATTTTGGAAAGCATTATAAAACCAGTTATAGTTTTCAAATCTTTATATTTCATGTAAATTATGATTTTAATTAAAAAATTAATTAATAATATTTAGGACATTAATTTTGAAAAGAGGATCTCGTTTTTGGATTCCACACATCAGAACATGGTTTGGGTGAATTTTTTGTATTTTTCTAAAATACATGAATTTTTTAGGAATACTAAAATACGATAATTCACGATAAATGATAAAACCTAAACTTTTTCATTATTCTTGAGTCATGGATAATGTAAATGGACATTGGTTAAAAGATTCATGCACATATTAATGTTATTGTTCACATGAATCATTAATATTTCTTTTATTATTGAAAAATAATAATATATTGACAAAAATATAATTAAAACCCTCCACCCCTCCACTATAAAAACAAATCACACTCCCCTCTTCTCTTCACTCCTATAAATCCTTGTTTCTTCCTTAAATTATTCCCAAATATCTCCCCAATATTTTCCCCCACATCCAAAAGCCATTGGAATTTTCAAATGAACAAATCTTCTCCCCTTAAGAGGCTCTCATGAAAGATTAAATCATGAGCTAAACTCCTCTTTTCTTTTCTTTCATTTTCTTTTCAGGTTCCATTGTTACCTTTTCTTTCCTAACATCTTCACATCCAAATGGTATGAAAACACCATTACCACACATGTACTGTAATGTTGTTATTATAATAGGATAATTCTTTATCATCTCTCCTTTCCCATCATTTTTTATGATATAAATGAAAACATCATAAAGATTTGTTACTTTATAACATTCAAGCACGATAGGATATCGATTTCTTTTACAATCTTAAATTCTGGTCATGAAACCATATTTATGGTTGAACAAGACTATTAAATACTTATTTTACCTTATTTTATGTTCTGGAATCATTTTTCACACAATATTTAAAATTATAATACAGAACAATTTAATTGTGATCAAAATCGTCAAATTAATCCAAGCGTTTATCATTAATATTTTATAAAATGATTCAACTTCGAACGATATAAAAAATGAATTTTATAGACATTTAATCTTATGGATGTTCAATAATGTTATATAACTTCATTTATGGACAACCATGCTCATCATACATGTTTATCTGAACTTGAATTTAAGTGAACCTATCATTAAAACTAAGGAAGCAAACACTCCCAAATAATGAAATTGAACCACTTAAATCATACAAAAATAAAGTGGATGAACTTAATATGATTATAATAAATCAATATTATGTAGTTGGGTTTCAATTATTATAAATTAATTAACATATTTTTATTATTCAGTTCATTAAGATCAACAGAAGAACACCATCAGACTTAAGGTAAGGGATCCTCTCTTTCTCACATTTATTTAGGAATCTCCTCTATGTTATACCCTTTTATGTGAAACTCCTAATAATGGGGTATTATTTCTCATATCCCCCATACTTGCCTAATGATTTATAAGATATGAGAAACCCCATTCTCTCTCATAAATCCCTCCTTAGTACACTAGATACCATGCTGATATTCTGTAAGGGATGTTACCCGAACCTCCTATATTCCTTCAAGTTTCTCCATAATTCTTTTTACCCAAAAAAGTTGTATATTATTTTCATTTAAAACATATACATACTGTTTATATTCTCAAACTCTTACTTCAAGACACATCCCTTTTGTGGATATGCATGTTTTTAAATTATTCCCTCACCAATACTTTTTGATAAGAAAACCTGTTTTAACGGGAACATCCCATATTTGTACCCAATTTAAAGTTCACTCTATCATATTATTTAATACACCGTTGTTTTTATAAAAACACTTTGTATGTTATTGAAACCTTCTTGGATAAATGTTTTTTATATAAAAGATTATTCCCTTTTTTTCAATGCTCGTTAGTATTTTCCTTAAAACCACACTAAAATGTTTTGATGTAAAAGTCCATAAATACTCTTCGTTCATGTTGTCAACAATATTTGATATAGAAATACATGATTTATTATTATTTTAGCTTATTAATTTCAATGTTTTTTTAATTACTTTATTTCTAGTACACTTTTAAGATACACCAAGTCATTTTGTTTTATGACATGATTATGATACCCATTTCTTTACATGGGTAACTTTATGTTTATGTATTATTAATTATGTGTGATAATTAATGTGGAAAACATATTCATGGTCATTTTAAGATGGGTTAAACCATATAGAGCTCCAATGAATTGGGTAAATTTGAGTCTCATGAGACATTATGTGCAACGGCCATGGCGGTTAGCCTTGACTCATGCTCCCATGTGAAACAGTCTTGGTGGTTAACTTTGACATGTTATTATCTATGTGAAATGATCATTGAATCATGATAAATTCATGTTTTATGTTTCTGAAACATTATTATGACTCCATGTTTATATGACCCCATGTTTATATGTTATGATTTCACATGCTCCATAAATTTTCATGTCATTATTCCATACCTTCTAACCCATCTACTAAATCATTATTACAATGCTTTTTCCCATACCGTATTTTTGCTAATAACTTTGTTAATATGACCCCTAGGTTACCCTATTAATATATATGAGAAAAATTGAATTTATGAGAAAATTATGAAAATTAAATAATAATTTTTTTTATTTTGTCCCTTGATTTCAGTTTTATGTACCTAGTCTTCCAAGAAACTAGACATCAAAATCATTGTATTTTAATATGATGTCTTATTATGATTAAAATCATGTAATGACATTTGTAAAAGGCTAGGGTCTCTATAGTTGGTATCAGATAATGGTCTAGTTATTTTTAGAGAATATGAATAGATAACATTAGTAATAACCTTAACGATGTGACTAAGTATAAAAAAACACCCCTAAATTTTGGTAAGTATAGAGTATGTGGTTTATCAATAAAATACATACCTATCTAGATACAAATAGGTAGAGGTGCCTCTAGCATAGATGTATCTAGGGGTAAAAGCTGAAAACACCGCTTTGAGAAAAACTCGAAAGGGAACAGGTGCATGATAATGGATGTTGCTGCACTCTTGTTTTGACACTCCTAGGGGATATTATTTGGTAAATTTATGAGCTTAGTACAAACCATTATTAAGTGAATAAAAAATTTCCCATAAGAATATAAGTTAAGAAGTAGATCATGAATAACCTAGATTAAAACATAGTGAATCATAAGTTAGGATATACTTCTCCTTTACAAGTTTATACTTTTATATTCAATGTTTCTTTTTTATGATCAATAGTTATGTATTAAATCCCTCTAATTGTAGATTATTTTTCTTAGTTAATGGTGTAAAATAGAAGAAAATGTGACAACAATCAATGTGATTGGGAATGTTTATATCTCCTTAAAGATATTCCTGATATGATCAGAACAGGTGATCAAAACTTCAGGATAGTACTTTATCAGCTGACTCAAGTTATGAATAATAACATGAATCATATAGAACACCCTCCACCTCCACGGAAAGAAATATTTGTCATTGAATCCTTCATGTAGAAAATTCCTCCCATGTTTACTGTATCTTCTGATCCTCTCCTTGCAGAATAATGGATTAACTCCATTGAAAATACATTCTCTCTCCTCTTATTCTATGATGAATAGGATATTGTGCTAGTGTTCTATCGTTTTGATGGGGAAGTTGATCAGTGGTGGACACTGATCAAGAATATGAAGCCCCAGGAGGAAATAGATTCCATGGATTGGGATAATTCAAGAGAATGTTTTTAAGTAAATATTTTTCCACAAACCCTCCATCTCAATATGGAATGAGATTTACTTGGACTTAAGAAGAAGGAATATGAGTAATTTAGGGCATATAAAGGAAACCTTACAAGGATTTCATGGTACGCCCATGTATTTTCCATTAACATTGAAATAAAGTTGGATATCTTCTTCAGCAGACTAAATTTGAGTCTATTTAAAGCCTTGGAGATTTGAGACTATGAAAACTAGGAAATTATTTTTTATTATTAACTTAAGGTTGTAATGGTTATCAGAGACTCTCAGTGTTATTGTTGGACCAATGA
This sequence comes from Viscum album, assembly GCA_963277665.1. Lineage (NCBI taxonomy): Eukaryota > Viridiplantae > Streptophyta > Magnoliopsida > Santalales > Viscaceae > Viscum > Viscum album. Next base: position 392,968,301 of record OY728166.1, read on the forward strand.
CAAAAATAGGAAAATAGAATCAAATGTGGGTTATTTTGCAAATAAATTCCATGATGGAAGGAATCTCGACCATCCCATGTGTAAACATTTTGGGAAGAAGTATCTTGGTAACTATCTAAAGGGAACTAGTAATTTCATAAAACGTAGACATATGGGACATCTAGAAAAAAATGTCAATGGGATATGATGAATCTCACTAATGTGGAAGAATAAAGGAAGGTTTAGATAAACACTCATCCAGCAGTGTACGGTCACAACTACAAGGAACATGGGCATTATGTGAAAAATTTCCCTAATCCCAAGGATTTTTGTAGGAAATCAACAACTACCACCAAGGGAAAATGGAAGGGATTATGTTATCACTACTAATGAGGTGGAGCTGGACAATGATGTGGTGATAGGTATTCAAGTTATTCATTCATGAATAGTGTACGTACTATTTGATTTTGGTTCTATGTATTATTTTAGGTCATTCATTTTTAGTAGAACTATTTAAACACCACCTCAAAATTTGGAGGATATGTTATATGTGAGAACATTGAATGGGGAAATTATTGAATCCAAGGTTTATAATACCTACCCAATAAATGTTTTTGGACTGATACTCTTATAAAATCTTTCCATACATCCTTTAGTGGAGTTCTATGTTATCTTATAAATGTATAGGTTATCATTATAGAAAGCCAACATCCACTGTCAGGAAAGTGAGATCACTCTTCAAATCCTGAAGCATTCTTTAATTCTATAAAATTGTAAGGAGAAAGATGAATATCCTTTAGAATAATTGTCTCATGTTTGGATTTTAATTCCTTATGAGAAAGCATTTATAGCTCAAATGATTGAGATGGAGGAGAGAATATCGCTCGAATATATTCTCACTGTGAGGGATTACACGAATGTATTTCTCTAAGAGTTTTATGGTCTTCCTCCTGATCAATAGGTTGAGTTATAAATTGAACTTATTCTGATATCCCTACCTATATGAGAGACACCTTATAGAATGACCAATATAGAGATTAATGAGCTTAAGAGACAATAATAAAAGAATCTAGATAAGGGTTTTATATGCCCGAGTGCTTCACCATGGGGCGTTCTAGTAATCGTTGATAAAAAGAAGGATGGATCAATGCACCTATTCATTGATTGTCATGAGATCAATAAAATCATGATAAAAGAACAAGTACCCCATGCCTCAGATAGATGACTTGTTTGATCAGTTTTGTGGGGCCAGTTGTTTCTCTAAGGTGACCATCAGTTGGGATATCACCAATTAAAGGTGAGGAAGATATTCCCAATAATTCCTTTCAATCAAGGTATGGACACTATGAGTTCATAGTGATGCCCTTTGGAAACACTAATGATAGATCAATTCTCAGGGACTTAATTAATATAGTCTTTAGATATTACCTCAAAAAAAATATGGTATTTTTTATCGGTGATATTTTTATATACCATAAGAGAAAGGAGGAAAATTAGGAGTATTTTAATACTATGATGAAGACTTTGGTAAGGGATAAGTTATATTCAAGGTATAGTAAATGTGAGTAATATATTGAGTAATTATCATTTATGGGGCATGTTATCACTAGAAAATGGATACTTGTAGACCCTTATAAGACAAAGGTAATTGAAGAGTGGCCCATGCCAACATATGGAACCGAGATCCACAACATTATGGGTCTAGCTGGGTATTATCAATGATTTTTGAAGAATTTATCATGATTGTAGAACCAAATTACCTAGCTGATACAGAAGAGGGTAAATCATTTCTGGTCTCAAGAATATGAAGATTTTTTTAATGAGTTGAAAAAGAGTCTTTTCACTAAGACAATACTCACACTACCTACAAGTGGAGAACTCTTTGTTATGTAAAATGATTCTTCAAATAAGGTATTAGTCTGTGTGTTGATGAAAAATGATATTTTGATAGCCTACACCTCAGAGAATCTGAAAATACATGAAAAAAACTATGCTATGGATGATCTGGAGTTGGTAGCTGGGATATTTTCATTGAAAATATCGATGCATTATCGATATGGGGAGAAGTGTGAGTTACATACTGATCATAAGAGTATAAAATATTTATTCACACAAAAATAGATTAATATGTGGAAACAAAGATGGATAGATCTCATCAAAGAATATTAATTCTCAATCCACTACCATCCTGGTAAGGTAAACAAGGTGTAAGATTATCTAAGTAGAAAAGATCATGCATCTTTATCAATGATGAGAATTGAAAATTCCAATCTTCTTATATTTGAATAGGATAGACATGGGAATCATTAAGGTGTGAACATCATCAATCCTTTATCAAATTATTTCTCAACCATCCCTCATGGATCAAATAAAGGATTCTCAAATGAAAGATGTGGAAATTTAGAAAATGGTGAAATCAATCAGAAATGAGAAATCCTCTGAGTCCAAGATTTACAAGGATAGAGTCATAAGGTTTGGGTCATGGTTATGTGAACCATATGATCTAGAGATAAAGAATTATATTTTGAATGATGTAAATAGATCAACATTATCTATCATCGTAGGGAACTCAATTATGTATCAAGATCTTTGAGAGAAGTTTCAGTGGGACAATATGAAGAAGGAGATTCTAGAGTATACATCAAAGTGCCTGGTATATCAACAAGTAATTGATGAAAGATATATTTATAAGGGGATGATGCAACCAATACCCACTCTAACATGGAATTGGTAGAACAACACCATGTAATTTTTCACTGGACTTCCATGAAATCTATAGGAAAGAATGAAATATGTGGCATTGTGGATTGTCTTATAAAGACAACTCACTTAATCACAATTTGATAGGACTTCTCATTGAATCAACTTGAACAAATATATATATATATATATATATCAATTTTTTAAGGCTTCTTAGAGTACCATTATCTATTTTATCTGATCGAGATATGATATTCACCTCAATGTTCTAGAAAAAGTCTCCAACATGCTTAATGAACTGGACTAAACCTCAGTACGACCTATCATTCTCAAATTGATAGCCAATCTAAGAAAAATATTCAGACACTAGAAGAAATGTTGAGAGCCTATTATATGGACTTAAAAGGAGGATGAGATCAAAACCTTCCATTTATTTAATTCTCCTACAACAATATTTTCCACTCAATAGTCCATATGGAACCATACAAATCCTTTTATGGGAAATGGTGCAGAACACCAGCATGCTAGGATGAATTCAGTGTGTGTATGTTATTTGGACCAAAAATGGGTTGAAAAATGTTGGATAACTTTAAAATCATTAAGAATCACATAAAGAAATTTCAAATTAGCTAAAAGAGTTTTACAGAAAATTATTGAAGAGGCCTTGAGTTTAAATTTGGAGACATGGTATTTCTACACCTATCTCCTTGGAAAAAAGTCATAAGGTTTTAGAAGAATGAAAAGTTAAGTCCTAGTTACAATGGCCCATTCGATATTCTTGATCATATCAGGGTTGTGACCTATAGAATGGAACATCCACCTACCATCTCAAAATTACATGATGTCTTTCATGTATCCCTGTTAATGTATTACATAACCCCTTCACATGTACTCTCTTAAGTGGTGGTATAGTTGGAGAATGATCTTTCTTATAAGGAGTAGCCATTGAACGTCTTGGATTGTGGAGATAAAGTTATACATAACAAGACTACTCACCCAGCCAAATTATTGTGGTGGAACAATAATTACGAAGAAGAAACATGGGAACTGGAGGAGGCAATGATGGAAAATTACCCGCACATGTTTATGGCTTAGAATAAAAAATGAAATTTTGATCGCAAACTTTTATATGGGGGGAATAATGTAACAACCCAATATTTTATCAATGGAAACTAACATCATATAATTATCTCATATAACAACATGAAATCACAACCCAATGAACGACAAAGTATTATGTGACCATTAAACATAATGTTGTCACTCTTGTGATTTGAATTTCGAAAATCTGACATACATTGTTCCGATTAGTAAGATTTTTGGAGTTTGAAAAGATAAACATTGTTTCTTGAGAATATTAACCTACCCTTATGAATAGTAACCATCCTTAATAATAGCAATACGACCCTTATGAATAATAAATTATCCAATATAATAGTAACCTCACCTATGAATGTATAAATAAAATTTAGGCATCTGATAATATGAACATAGAAAAAGTATTGGTATTTTTATAAGTCATAAATAATTAATTTAAATTAATTAATTAATTAATTTAAAAATAAAATATATTTTCATAAAATTTATTCTTAAAAATATTTTCTTATATCTTATGGTTTTAAGATAATTTTATAAGACCTTATTAAATTTTTGAAATCATTATAAAATCAGTTATTGTTTTAAAATCAGTATTTTCAAGTAAATTATTATTTTAATTAAAAATAAAATTAATCATAATAATAAAATTAATTTTGAGAAATCGATATTCTGTTTGGATTCTACAAATAGAAATTTTTTTAGGGTGAATTATTGGTATTTTTCTAAAATACATGAATTTTTTATGAATAGTAACATACAATAATTCACAATAAATGATAACACCTAATCTTCTGCATAATTCTTGAGTCATGTATGATGTAAATGGACATTAGTTCAAACTAACATGAACAGAATAATTTTTTTTGTCACAGGAATCATTATTATTGGTTGTATTGTGAAAAATAATAAACTAATGATTTAAATGTTAAGAAAACCCTCCTCCCCTCTACTACAAAAACCACCCACACTCATCTCTTATCATCACGCCTCTAAAGACTTGTTCCATCAATAAATTTAACACAAATATCTCCCCAAGATCTTCCCCCACGTCCAAAATCATTTGGACTCCTCAAAATACAAAATCATCTCTTCTTAAGAGGCCCTCACGGAATATTAAATCAAGAGGTAAGCTCCTCTTCTATTTTCATTCATTTTCTTTTCATGTTCATTTGTTATCTTTTATTTCTTAGCCTCTCATCATCCAAATGGTATGAAAACTCCAGTACTATTCATGTAATAATTTTTTTATTCTAATAGGATAATTCATTATCATCTCTCTTTTCCCCCTTTTTTTTACGAATGAAATGAAAACACCGTTTGAGATGTGTTAATTTATCACATTTAACGACGATTGGTTATCAATTTATATTACCATATTCAATTCTGGTCATGAAATAATTTTTAGGGTTGAACCAGAATATTAAATATGTATTTTTACTTATGTGACGTTTTGAAATGCGTTTTCACATAAGATGTAAAATAATAATACAAAACAAGTTAACTGTGAGCAAAATCTCCAAATTAATCCAAGCGTTTATCATTAATGTTTTATAAAATGATTCACCTCCACTAAAAAAACAAATTAATTTTATAACCATGTAATCTTATGTATGTTCACTAATTTCATATATCTTCAATTATTGACAACCATTCTCATCATAAATTTTTATATT